>CP126896.1:47642500-48242500 GCA_030440675.1 Furcifer pardalis | reverse complement strand
AAATCAGCCAACCTGCATGGGATCCCATGTTCCTAGGTCCCCACACTTGCTCCGCCAACCAGGTCTTTAAGCCTCTTTGGAAAGGCAGGAGCTCTGTCTGTAGGCGCAGCTCAGTTGGGAGAAGGTTCCAAAGGGCCCGGGGCGAACACAGAGAAGGCCCTCTTCCTAGTGCTAGTGAGGTGAGCCTCCCTAGCTGATGGAATAACAAGAGAGCCCCTCCGGTCCACCCTAGTGGGATGGACAGATGTTCTTAGGGTGACGCGGTCTCTTAGGTATCCTGGCCCACTACCATATAGGGCTTTAAAGGTAATGACCAGCACCTTGAATTGCACCCGGAGACATACTGGCAGCCAGTGCAGCTCCCGGAGCAGTGGTGTGGCAGGAGCATATCGTCCACGCCCCATCACTACCCGGGCCGCCGCATTTTGGACCAGCTGTAGTTTCCGAATGGTCCCCAAGGGCAGCCCCATGTAGAGCGCATTACAGTAGTCAAGTCTGGAGGTGACCAAAGCATGTGTGACCATGAGCAAGGCGTATATAGTAGTTAGTCTTTAAAGTGCTACAGTGTTTTTTATTTTGTTTTGTTTATTTTATTTTGTTTTGTTTTCTGATATGCCCGAACCACAGACTAACACGGCTACTATTCCAAAAAATTCAACTATGACTAATTAATTTCTTTTCGCAAAATAAAATGTCACTACATTACATTATAAGTATGATGTAATAATCTGAGGGGGGCAATTTGATTTTTAAGGGGGGGCAAATTGAGAATGAGTTATTAAGAGTGAATGGCCTTTTAGGCTTCCTTCATGTGAATAGAAGTTTACTTTTTTGAATAATAAGCATTATATGTCATGGGCAGGGGGTGGGAATCAGGATTTTGGAGATACTGAGGTGGAGCATGGCCAAAAAAAAAAAGGTTATGAACCACAGCTCCAAAGCATGCAAAACAATGACTAGGCTGCCTCTGAGGATGTCTAAATGTCATAATTTGAAAACAGGTTGATGAACCTTCAAATCTTGGGTTACCAGCTAGAATCACCCCATTCCCTGAAATCTCTGGGCCAAACCTTGAGAGCTGGAAATGGACTTTAAAGTCCAAGTCTCAGCCTAAAAGCTTAAGACCTTGCAGCTATCAGAAAGCAGGGAGACAAGAAGGAAACTGGAAAACTGAAAAGGAAAGCTGAGAAACATGATAGCAACAAAACAACAACAACCAAAAAACTATAACCTAAATTAGCAAACAGCCTGGCAGTATAGGAATTCTCACAATATGGAGCATCTAAAACATTTACTTCTCATAATATTGTAAAAATTACCTTTACTTACTTGCACAATAAAAATCCCAACATTGTTTCTGCCTACTACAAGTGCAGATGCTGTTCCTCCACAGATTGAACCATGCTTAGCTGTTGACAGTAGCTGTCCACACGTCCCAGAGTAATTAATTTGGTATTTTGCTTTTCATATGTAGAAATACATAAAAAACAGATTTCTTATTCAGTGCAACATCCTTGACCTCACAATCATGACCAGAGACAGTTTTTATGGTCATAGAGACACAATGACTCTTGTATCATTCATTCATTCATTTCATTCATCATTCATTCATTTATTAAATTTAATACCCCGCCCCAATCGGGAGGACCCGACTCTGGGCGGCTTACATCCAAAATAAAAACAAAAATAAAACTCAACACTAAAACGTCAGAGTTAAAACCATCAGAAGTTAAAAACAACACAGGGCTATATTCCAATGTTCCCAGAATCCAACCCAGGGGGGCAGTCCTTATATGAGGCATTTGGTATGGGAACCCATGTACCCGGGTCCCCAAACCTGTCCTGCCAGCCAGGTTTTTAAACCCTTTCGGAAGGGCAGGAGCTCTGTCTGAAGGCGCAGTTCGGTGGGCAGGAGGTTCCAGAGGGCCGGGGCGGACACGGAGAAGGCTCTCCTCCTAGTACAGGCGAGGTGCGCCTTTCTCACCGAGGGAATAACAAGGGAGCCTCTCTGATCCGCCCTGGTGGGGCGGACAGATGTTCTTGGGGTGACGCGGTCTCTTAGGTATCCTGGCCCACTACCATATAGGGCTTTAAAGGTAATAACCAGCACCTTGAATTGCACCCGGAGACATACTGGCAACCAGTGCAGCTCCCGGAGCAGCGGCGAAGCATGAGCATAACGCCCACACCCCACCACTACCCGGGCCGCCGCATTCTGGACCAGCTGGAGTCTCCGGATGGTCATCAGGGGCAGCCCCATGTAGAGCGCATTACAATAATCAAGTCTGGAGATGACCAACGCATGTGTGACCATAAGCAGGGCATCCCGGTCTAGGAGGGGGCGTAACTGGCGAATTACAGGAAGTTGTGCAAAAGCCCTGCTGGCCACGGCTGCCACCTGTTCTTCGAACAGTAGCCGTGAGTCCAGGAGGACCCCCAGATTACGCACCGGGTCTGTTTGGGGTAGGACTGCCCCATCCAGAACCAAAGGTGGAAGCTCCTTTGTTAACACAGGACCCCTTACCCACAGCCACTCAGTCTTGGCGGGGTTCAGCTGTAGCCCGTTGTCCCCCATCCAGACCTTTACAGCCTTCAGACACCTGGAGAGGACTTCCACCGCACCGCTTGGGTCCCCACGGGCAGAGATGTATAACTGGGTATCATCAGCATATTGATGATACCTTACCCCGTGGGAACGGATGATCTCACCCAGCGGCTTCATATAGATGTTAAACAGGAGAGGAGAGAGTACCGAACCCTGAGGCACCCCGTAAAGCAGGGGCCTAGGGCTGGACTTCTCCTTCTCCAGGCACACCGACTGGGTCCAGCCCCTCAGGAATGAGGAAAACCAGGACAGCACCGTGCCCTGGATCCCCAGACCCTGGAGCCTTCCCAGAAGGATGCCATGATCGACCGTATCAAAAGCCGCTGAGAGATCGAGAAGAGCAAGGACAGACGGCTCCCCTCCATCCCGCTCTCTCCAGAGATCATCCACCAAAGCGACTAGTGCGGTCTCAGTACCATATCCGGGCCTGAATCCTGACTGAAACGGGTCCAGATAATCCGCTTCATCCAGGACCTCCTGCAACTGCTGCACCACAGCCTTTTCCAAAACCTTACCTAAAAAAGGTAGGTTGGACACTGGACGGTAGTTGGAAATTACCGTGGGATCAAGGGACGGCTTCTTCAAGAGGGGGAGCACCAAAGCGTGTTTAAGCGGTGCTGGAAAATGCCCCTCTTTTAGAGAAGCATTAATTATCGCCTCGATCCAGCCACCTGCCCCAGACTTTGAAGCTTTAATTAACCAAGCAGGGCATGGGTCCAGTGCACAGGTCGTGGCACGAACAGATGCAAGAAGCCTGTCCACTTCCTCAGGGCCAACAGGATCGAACCGATCCCAGGTAACATGGCTAGACTGTGCTATGGTCAACCCCAGCTCTGTATGTTCCACGCCGGGATTTAGCTTTAAGCGGATCTGAGCGATTTTCTCCGCCAGATAATCAGCAAAATCCTCAGCCGAACCCTGCCACCCACACTTTTCAAAGTGTCTGCTGTTTCTGCAGAACATTTAAAACAGGGATTCTCAACCTGTGGCCTGTGGACCAGATGTGGCCTGTAGCACCATTTCATGTGGCCCCCCACTGCCTCCACCACACCAGGAAGTGTCATGTGGTGGAGGAAGGGCAAAATGGCCATTTGGCCCCTGGAGCTATCTGAGGGAGCTTGACCTGGCCCCCAGCTTTAAAAAGTTGTTCCTTCAGCTTTATGAGATTTTAAATCAGAAGGAACAATTGCCATTATATTATGTTAGTACAGTAATACCTCGGATAACGCTAAGACTTGGTTCCACAAGTCTTGGTGTTATCCGATTTTTAGTGTTATCCAATGCATGTTAAAATCCTATGGGATGGATTGGATAATGTTAAAACCCCATAGAGATACATTGTAACCGCACAGGCTTTAGCGGTTGTTATCCGATCCATCCCATAGGACCTTAACGTTATTCGATCCAATTCTCCTCCCCAGATTACTTAACGTTATGTGATTTTGCGTTATCCGAGGTAAACATTCTCCGGGGTATTACTGTATATAGAATATTAATTAAATGATTTACTTTAATTTATTATATTGAATTGCTAAATGTACCAAATTTATGTATAAATACATTGTCTCTTTAAAATGATCTGCAATGAAATCCAGCTCTAGTGAAAGCATTTCAGTCCTCAAAATATATTGATTGTAAGAGAATGGTACTGTAAGTGTGAAAGGCATATGGAAAGTTTTGCCATAAGCAACACTTCACACTTCAAGAGCCTTATAAACCACTACAATTTCCTTTTGATCAGATTAGTATTTAACTTATATTTATTGTTTTTATTACAACCCCAAATCACTGATGCCATATTTCTACACTTGTAATCTTGTATAAACTAAGACTGATATTATTAGCCCTGAATCTCAGAGATGGGAATGGAATGGGGATTAGAACAGCAGAGGTTTGGGAATGAATAATATAATTACATAGACCTTTGAGAGAATTCTTTACTATAGTATGTGCAAGTAGTTCTTAAGTATTAAAAATACTTTATCTCTGATCTGGGAAAGAAGTGAAAGTTCATTGATTGCATCCACTATAGAAATCACATACACACACAGGACTTGTACCATGATCTGAAGTGCTGAAGAAGAATGGTGTTTCTAGCCCAGTATTCTTTTCCATTTTGCCTCTACAATCCTGAACATAATCAAAGGTATGCTAACTACAACAGCATTAAGAAGGACTTATTTTGAGTGGAAAGTACACCTTCCCCCTTCTTTTTGGTGTTTTCCCCCTCACTTACCAATTAGAGATACTGTATTCAAAAGTTTAAGGAATTGCCTGGTTACTTGGTTGTTTTTTCTTTCCTGTCTACCACTGTCAAAATTCAGTATAGTATGAAGAAGCTGAGGAAATTAGAAAGGATCTTGACTTCTCTCTTCATTTCCTTGTCAAAGGAATATGGGTACACAGATCCCATAATTACAGGATTCCATTATAGTGAGGTCAGAGGCTTGGAGTCTTTCTTTCTTTGCAGCTCCAAAAATATAGAAATATAGAAATTTAATTAAATAATAAATAAATAAATAAATAAATATTCCAACCATAAGGTGTCATGGCTGGAGAGATATTAAGAGCTTAATTCAAGAGAAGTCCTGGATGAAACAAATTGTATTTAAATTTATACTATTATATGTACCTACACCTTCTATTTATTTATCCAAGACTAAAGCAATAAAATTTAAATCCAACATAATTTTAAAAAACTACTAATCATCTAAAAAGGTATGCATACATAAACTACATGTTTACATATTCACATTCTATTTTTCTAATACTTAGCAGTTTGAGTTGCCCTGTCATTTGCTTCAAACAACCACTTGATATCACACTATTCAAGCAGATAACATGTGTTCAAAGTTTTGTTTCTCACCACATTTACATTGTTCACCATTATAAACATGGTCCCACTTCTTTAAGTTTGTTTTGCCCCGTGTTGCCCTAGTTCTCAGCCTATTCAGCATCTTCCATGTCCCATATTGAAGATGGAAACCTGCAGCTGGCTTCTCCTTCCTCACCCATAATCCTCTGGGTGATATTCTTTTCCATAGTTCACTTTGATGAGCCTCAGCTATAGATGGAATTGGTGCCATTGTTTTAGGAAGCTCTTCTTTCACTTCAACCTTCATGGGTGATGTTGAAGTTCAAAGGTTCTTGAAGAACCTTGGGTTCTTCAAGAGCAGATGCCAGTTTAGTCTCTACTTACTCAAACATTGTTCCCTTACCAGTGATTGCTGTGTCATCTGCATAAATGAATGCCCTAGTTCTGGTATTGATCAGCTTATCATTGGGATAGATATTATATAACATAAGGTCCAATATGCTTCCTTGGGGAAGACAATTTATCTGAACTCTCCAAGGAATATTTTTGCCCTGCAGGGTAATAAAAACCATCTATTCTGCAATAGGAATTGGATGAGCTGTGTCAGTCGATAGTCCTGAGTAGCTGTGTACACCTTCCTTATCAATTTCTTATGGTTTATTGTATCATATCTAGCTATGAGATCAATAAAAGCTATGGCTATAATCTGTCTCCTTCCATATCCATCTTCTATATTATTGGGTTAAATCAGTTATTTGACCAGAGCATTACTTTCCTGGTCCGAAGCCTGACTGTTCATTAATGACCGTTCCATCAACAGAATCATAACCATCAGCAGCCTGCCCACACAAGTATTCATCAATTTTAGGATCCAATTAATGATTATCAGGCCAAATGTTAAATTTGTTTTGACCTTACGTCATCCTGTTCTTCAACCTTATTGTTCTTTATCTGTTGAATAGCAGTTCTCAGTTCTTCATATGTGAAGTGTAACAAGATTGTCTTTCTCTTTATAATTTGATGTGAATTTGGTCAAGAATGATTATACTCGATTCCACCTGAGGAGGCTGTTGGAGCACCCTGGAGGTTTTTTTAAAAACAATTTGCAAGTTTGGCAACTATTCTGTTTAATGTCTAAATATACTAAGAGGTTCCATCATCTCTCTGTTCTTGATGCCAATATGTCTTGGAGAAGCTCTTCAGTCATGTTTATTGTCTCCTCAGATAAGGGATTAATTTCAAACGGTTATTCATACTTTGAGACGTTTATCCAATCCAGGTATATAAAATGTTCTGTGTGCCCTTGGAATATATCTGTAAATATGATCTTCACCAGTTCAACAAAATCTCCATAATGTTCTGGAAGAGAGTAAACATTTATCACTTCTTTATCCAGATCTTGAGCAAAAATGTCCTATCGGGCTCTCTTAAAGTTGAATCTTCTTTTAATGCAACTGTCTCTGCCTTGACAGCTGCTTCAATAGTACATATAAAGCTTGATGTTGTACTCTTGGGAATTCTTTTTTGCTTGGCAAGCAATATGATCACAGACAAAAATATTGCTTGGCTTATATTCTCACCTCCACTGACTACTATTCAAGGATGGGGGCAGCTTTGGATCATGTATTCCGACACCGGCCGGAAGGAGACGCCGCCGCGCCCTTTGTTGGACTCTCCCTCGGCCAGTTGGCCTCGAAGGGAGAAAACCGTGGGTCCCGGGCAGCGATAGAGGACTTTGTCTTGCTGGGGTTTGTTTCGATGTTTTGTAATTCTGTTATATTGTTTTTTTATACTGTGTAAGCCACCTAGAGTCAGGTTCGCCTGAGCAAGGCGGGGTATAAATTTGAAAAATAAATAAATAAATAAATAAATGTATTCATTTTAAGCTTTAACCTTTGGTCCAGTCTTCAAGCTTTCCTCCATTTATGGTCTGCCTCTATATATCTCTAAGAAGTACTACTGCAATTAAAATAACCCAAGACTGTTTTTCTTGTTTGAGAATTGAAGCTACAAGTTTCTGAAAAATTGTATTGCTTTTTTGGTGCTTATAAACAGATGTGATTGTGCAAGATTGAATTTTGATTGTCAGAATTTCAACATTGTTTATATCGGTCATATCTGCAGACAATATACTGATATTCAATTTAGCAAAAATTGTACTCTCATATTGTTCATTTGGTCTTTCTAAAACAAGTTGCATTTAATTTACCTTTGGCCATCAATCATTTGGTTCTCAGTGGGTTTCCATTTTGAATGAGCCATTATGCCCAATATATATGCACTGTATAGTGCTTCAGTGTTGGAAGATTCAGCCATTCAAGTTTCCTTCAATATTGCTCAGGGTATGCCTGACTATTTCCATGTGCACCTACCTATAACTGAACATACATAATATTTATACAAACATTCTGCCTTTTTTCATGCATTTCTTCCCCATTTTCCACAAAAGCAAGTTATAGGTCTAATGATTTGTATTACAACAAAGAAGAAAAACAGACATCTCAGATAGTCTATTATTAAAGCTAAAGCCACAGTTTGTATCACAGAGACGTGAAATTCAAACTTCAGAGGAATGCCCTTCTTAAGTCCTGAAGACCAATCACCAAATGAAGGAAGTTCATTCATAGGTTTCATGAGAAAAGCTCCTACTATGCACTCATTAAATTTCAGGTAGTTAAGGAATTCTAATGATGGATTATGAGTGTTTTTACTAAACATAATGGTGGGTTTTATCATGATATTAACAGTTCAGCTGACAAAAAAAGAAGGCATTAGGAAAACAGTAACCATTACATTTGGAGCTGAAGCAAGGAATGAACTCCTCCACTTTGTAAAATAGCAAGCCATCAAGAGCCATTCTTGTACACATCCAAACATATTTAGCCTATAGTCTTCACTGTTTCAGACCTGGATAAGCAGTCCTTGATTCCCAAAAACCCCAAATGGCTTGAGCCCAAACTATCTAAAAGACCACATCTCCTTTTATGAGCCTGCCTGGGTCTTAATATCTTCAGGAGAGACCTTTCTCTCCATTCAACCACACTCTCATATATGTTTGGTGAAGACACAGGAGAGCGCCTCCTCTGATGCTGCTCCCAGATTCTGGAACTCCCTCCCACAGGAGGCCAGGCTGGCTCCATTTTAGCTGTCCTTCTGCAAGCAGGAAAGACCCTTCTCTTCAGGAAGGTTTCCCCTCAGTGAATGGCTATGTAAAAGGGTGGGGTGGGGGTTCTTAAAATTGAGTTGCTTGTGTCTTGTTGCTTTTAAATGTGTTCTAGTATTGTTTTATGCACTGATTTAATAAGCTAATTTTAATATTGTAATTTAATTTAAATTAAATTAATCAATTAATTTAATTAGATTTGAAATTAATTTTAAAAATTAATAACTTAATCTTTTAATAATTATTTTTCACTTTTATGTTGTCTTTTTTTAATGTAAGCCACCTTGGGTCTTTTTGTAGGGAAAAAGCAGGTTAAAATACTTTGAATGAATGAGTGAATGAAAAACCTATTTGCATGCCAGATCCTTTTTTCTCCTTAAACTTTTCCAGATTTATGGGACAACAATAATTTTAATTTACTTACATGTAGATGGCCTGATCCAAGCTGGAGTGTGCCTTCCTCTAAAATCTCAGGGTAAGATTCCACTCAGCCACCCTGCTTCTATTACAGAGGGTCTGAAAGGCAATTTACCCTCATGAACAGTGCAAGAAGTGAGAGATAAACTGGGAATATCCTGATACCTGCTTTTACAAATACTGTAGTTCAAAACATGACCACAAAAGTTGTTCCTGCATTATTCTATTAAGGCAAAAAGTTGACACTTAAGAAAAACACTTGCTTGTGTTGAAATAAGAAAAGCAAACAGCAGATGGTAAAAACTGCAATAACACAGAGTTATTAATATTTATTCAGAAGCAAATACAAATCTGTTCTGTGAAGTTTATTCACAGACAAGTATACACAAAATTACATCCTTAGGTATAATAAGTTGCAGTTCTGGACAGCAATTAAAATTTGAACTCAGACATCTCTAGTACATGCACAAAGCCTAATCTGTTGGATTGATTAGATTTCGACTGAAGATGAGTGTGGAATTACAAAATGTAATATATTTTATACACTGAAAAACTAGGACCGAAATCTTTGTAGCACCTCTGGTTGAAAAATCCTTCATGCATCCTTGCTGAGTACTTTTAAGAAAATAGCTTGATGATAACTTCTTGAATATGTTATGAAATTGTGCCACATTCATGAAAAGAAAAAAGAAGATAAGAATTGCATAATTATTAAAACAAATATATACATTTAAATTCTATAATATAATTGTTCAGAGGAGGGCAACAAGGATGATCAGATGACTGGAAACCAAACCCTGTGATGAAAGTCTGAAAAAAATTGGACATGTTTAGCTTTGTAAAAAGGAGCTGGTTTTTTAAAAATATAATATAATTTTTCAAATACTTGAAATATAGTAATAAAAAGGAGGGGCAGGATCTGTTCTCAATCATCCCAAGATACAGGACACATCATAATGGACTTAAACTACAGGAAGACAGATAGAGGCTAAATATAATGAAAATGTCTTAACTGTTAAAGCAGTATGACAATGGAACCAATTACCCAATTAAGTAGTGAATGCTCCAACACTGGGTACATAGGAGCTTCCATGGACCCTTTCATGTAGCTTTGAAGGAAGGAAAATAGGGAAAGTTCCATTTTGTGAGTAAAAATCCATTTATACACTATTAGGTTTTGCCTACTAATATGACTCTACTTCTGGATATACTTTGCACAAAGAGGCAATTCTGCTTCAAAGAGTATTCACACCTGAGCGACATTCAGAGATTAGTTCTGGTTCCCAATGATGCATACCAGCAATTTAAAGAAGGAAAAGTCTGATCTGTTCTATTAGTGTCATCACAAGTGCCATGGGTAATAATCAACACTATTAACATCTTAGCTTTGTACTGGAAAGCACTGAACAGAGAATGACCAGTAACCCATAAAATACAAAAGATAATTATTGCTTGTAATCATCATATTAAAACAGGTACCAGGAAAGCATTTTGAGGTTCTATGATTAATTTGTCAGATGGAATGTCTCATTATAGACATGTATTATATGCTGTTTCTTACACATCATTGCCTTTCTTGTAGAAGTTTTACAACATGTGAAATTGTTCTTAATCACATCATATACTTGTTGCCATTCTAGGTCTAACTCTTTTCATTTTCTAATAATCGGATTTCTATCTGGCTGGAGTCATTTAGATTTTAGTGGCAGACTCCTGAATTTTGCTTTCCCAGCCTGTAGTTCAAATCTTGCAAGGGCTGTTTCTCCTGTACAATACTTACTCTTCTCTTCATTGATGTATGATGTGATTTTTTTTAATCCAGGGCACAGATGTGAATCAGTAAGATTAATTATCTCACATCAGCAAGTCACACAGCATCCTTGTCTAGAGGCTTAGAAGGGTCCATGTCCAGATCTGGTCCTATGAGATTTTTATTCCTAACTATTTGATCTGTGGATTATTTATAAATGGAAGATGACTCAGGTGTTGTGCAGCCATCATAACTTAAAAGTTGGGAAGACTATGACTGTGAGCAGGGGATGTGCTTAAGTCTAGTCTCCAGTGTCCCCTTATGGATGTACACCAGACCTTTGCACATAGAGTACATTCACCTTAATGTACCAAAAGGGCTCTCATGATCAGAAGCACCAATGAGGCAAGGCTTTCTGTGACACAGTACTACATTTTAATTCAGCCAAACACATACAAGTCCTGCTATAGGCACAAAGATCTAATCAACATCTGGGTGGAGGGACATAGAGGAGGACTTAAATGTATGTCTTCTCCAGAGTTGCTTCTTGGCTTTTAGGATGCAGCATTTGAATACATTGATACTTTAATCTGGATTGTATTATTTGAATTATTCTCTATGATTTCACAGATTCTCAGAGTTATATTACAACTTTTCTCACTTAACCCTTTTGAAAAGCATAAACTTTATTTCCAGAGTATCGTTAGTATTATTTATCCAATGTTTGTTTGAAAAATCTCAGGCATGAAAGTTCTATAGTCCTCCGTGTACAGCTTGTTTTATTGGTCAATTGTCCTTAACATTTGAAGACCTTCTAACATTTACCCTGAACTTTTTCTCTTGTAACTTAAATTCAGGGTTGTGTTGCATTTGGACAAATCACAAATTAATACATGCACAGGTCTGATTTAGACCAATTTATATGAGATTTGGTTCTGGAGTAAAGCAAAGTGAATTTGTAAACTAATTTGTATCAAATTACAAAGGGCTATTAGGTGTTGTGTGCTATTGTTTTTGGTTTGGGGGAAAAACAATTTACAAGTGCCTTGTACACAAATCTCTGAAGCTAGTTGTCTGAAATTTGATCAGTTTACTCATGTCTAAAAAATCATGTACATCTATGAAACAAGTTATTTTAGTTTTCGAGTACAACAACTTGGCAGATGTACAAATTTCTTCATATCCAAGGCAAAATAAAATCAGATAGAACATTGATCACTAAATCAAGATATATTCCAAAACATGGTAGACCTGTGCATGATGTTATTTAAAGTTGTTGCCTTTGAGCTTACATTGAGAAGTAATGGCAATATTAGTTGAACTCTATTTTCCCTAGCAACCTTTTTGGCATTTGATAGTATCTTCCCTCTCATTTTGCATTGTGTTGCAAAGTTTACATTGAAACAATTGTGCGCAAAGGTTAGCCATGAAAAGTGTTGTACCCTCTGCTGATGTGTGTATGAAAACATTTGTGCAGACTGGCTGGATAGCTCAGTGAGTTAGGTATTTTGATACAGAGCCAGAGGTTGGGAGTTCAATTGCCCACTGCACACCCCAGGAGATGAGCCAGCCTGCTCCTTGGAAGGTCAAACATTGAAGATGAAGTTAATGTACTTTGGATATAAAATGAGAACAGATGATTCACTTGAGAAAGCCTTGATGCTAGGAAAGGTCGAGGGCAAAAGAAGAAGGGGAGCAATGGGCAGAAAGCTGGGCAGGTTGAGGAGGATGGGGTGCCTGGCGTGCGATGTTCCATGGGGTCGCAAAGGGTCAGAATTGACTGTGCAACTGAACAACAAAAAACACTGTGTGGTGTGGGGCTTTTTTTAGTGCATAGAAAAGCCTGGAAAAGGTCACCGTAAATCAGAAATGACTTGGCAACATGTAATTGCTCTTGTCTCTCTGCGTGATACAGGAAAGAAATTCCATAAGAACAAGATTCTTGGATAAGTTCTGTGAAGAGATAGAAAGCAAAAGCATGATAATGTTATTTTCAGGAAATAGTAAATGAACTTGCATGCACTAGAAATATTATGAATATTTATAGTCAGCTAGAAATGAAAAATTAATCAAATAAAAATAAGAATGGCTGTTTAGTAGAAAGATGCCACCTGCTAGCTTTCAGAATCCTCCAAACTATCCAGCCCCAATGGAGATGAAAATTATTGTGACTGAGCATCATGATGAACTTCCCAAGTGTCAAGAATACTGGTAATTAATGACAGGGGTCCTCCTTATATAAATTTAGTTGTGCATCCATGCAGTTGCCTCATGTTTATTACCAAAAGATTTACATAAGGTTAATGAGATTAAACGGTAGCAGCTGTCAACCTCTGTAACCAGTTTCAACTGTGTATCAGCTACTCAAGGATGCTGCAAGCACAGCATGGAAATATCCAGTTCATATTTATCTATCTTCTTAAGAAGAACAAGTTATTAGCTGTGGTGTACAGCTTCTGTTTTTCATTCTTTTTCAGCCAATGGCTTGGTAGTTGGTGCAGTAAGTTATGGTCCAGTGAGTGAAAGGAGCCAACGACTGTTATGGATCAAAGATTGCTAGTGTGTGTGTGTGTGTGTGTGTGTGTGTGTGTGTGTGTGTATAGCTATGAGACAAAAAGAAGGGTTGGCTGGGCTGCTGAAAAATTCAGATGGGTACAAAAGGTGGCTTTAGTTTTACTAAAAGTTGGTTAGAATGAAGTGACTTGAGCCAGAAGGCCTGGAGAGAGAACACTGAAAATCTGTATGGTAACATTTTGAAAGGTTAATAAAAGATCACATCTAATGTAACTGAGTATATAAAAATGTGCACACATGCACACAGAACACTCTTTGAACCATCAGAATTTCCAGCATTCTCCACTCATTCATTTCTCTTTTCTAAGATCCTTATGGATTTATACTTTTTCCAAAAGCAGAATCTATTCATGTATTTCTTAATCTCCTCTTTTTCATTGTAGAATTGATCAAATCTGTTTTACTGCCCCAAGAGGATGTTCTGGTGCAGAGTGATAATCTGTGATGGGCTACAGCTAACAATGCCAGTCTCTGTAACCATGCTGCCATGCCCTAAAGAGATATGTCTTGACCTATCTATCTGCCTGTCTACCCATTTATCAATAAAATTCTCTGTAACAATACCAGCCTCACCCTAGAGTAGGTCCCATTGTTCTGAGTTGCAGCTCCCTGGCTAGACAACCCAGTTATCTGATATGTGTAGGTAAGGTAGCGACAAGCCAAATAACCACTCCATCTCTTCAACTATTTTAGAATTATATTGAAAGCATAGCATGGTTCAGGATACAGTCCATCAAAAGAACAGGAAACAATTCAAAAAGAAATAAAGCAAGCTGCTTGTTAAGGGAAAGCCCTTAGGCTCCCCGTCTTCCTCAAGCCTCAAATTTTGCAGATTAAGTGCACAGCATTCCAGCGAATGGCTCTGAGTTATAACTCCTCCCATAGCGTCAATCTTTGGCCCTCCCCTTTAGGGACTCCAGCCAATGATTTTACAGCAACACATGACAATCACACAATAAGTTTCATTTCTTCAATTCCATGAGGCACACATTGTTTACAATCTTCTCTCTCCCACTGATTTGGAATTGCATTTTGAAAGTACTAAAACACATTTAGGTGGGTAAAAAGATAATGAAAAAAGCACAATTTAGAATGGGACCTATTTCATTACATTCTCACCTAAAGTTCCCTTTAGAACTGTAGTGGCTTAAGGGGTTAAGATGTTGACTGGGAGGGGGAAGGTCAGCAGTTCAATACCCAAATACTGCATGACAGAATGAGAACCTGCCTCTGTCCCAGCCGCTTCTAGACCACCAGTTCTTTGGAATTCTTCATACAATTTGTTACTTGTATCTTCCCATCCTGGTACATATTCCTTTTGGGAGCCTCTGGGGATGTGCTTCTCTGCAGTGCTGATAATTGCTCCTATAAATCTCTCATAGTTTCTGGAAGTGGGAGGGATCCATCCAAGTACTCTGTACACTGGGTTATAGCCACTTTATAGCTGAAGAGGAAAGCCCTTTTCCTGTCAGCTGCAAAGCAGCTGCTGCTGAGGCTGCTACAGCCCAATCAAAGGAGCAATATGCTGTTTGGATGTGGAGATTGCACCAAACAGGATTTTGCCCCTCTCCTTCACCTCAAACAACTTTTAAAAAGTTGCTCTACGTTTGCCTAGGAGGGTCAGTGCAGACAAGCCCTTACTGCGCTTCAACAAAATATCTTTAGCCCTGTAAAGTGCTACAGCTTTTACTTTGAATCAGAAATGTGTCACAGTTTAAGTTACTAGATTGAAGCAGTAACTCCCTTGAACATAATATAAAAGCATTTATCCTCTTCCTGCTTATTTCACTCATTGTCTGAATCCTTCTAGTCTCATCTGCCACAAACTATCATAGCTAGAAAGCTTTGTCATACTTTCAGCTATCATCTGCAATTCCTTTTAATGGTTTGAATTCACCCCCTCAGCTGTCCTCCCTTTCACTCCAATTTTACTTTACCACTGGCTATTTCCTTTTATTGTATATCCTAGCTCTACAATACATGAAGCTGGTAAACATGTCTAAGCTTGGCAGATGATGAATTAGTCTGGCAAAATAGCAATAGCGCTTAGTGCACTCTCTGGGTGGTTCACAGGGTAATTTGGATTTTGCCCCCAACATGTTGGAAAATGTAACTTTTGTTAAGCAACCTGCACACAGCTTTCATACAAAGCAAACATACTGACAAAACTGAAATATTGCTTAATACATGTGCCTGTTATCCTGTTGTCTACAGACAGAGAAGAAAAAATGTTTTTAAATAGGTTTCATTGACAGTTTATGACACATGCTTTACTAATACAGTAATACCCCGGGTAACGCGAGTACCGTATAGCGCGAAAACCGCATAACGTGACAAGATTTTCAGAAAAATCTTGTATCGAATAATGTGATTTTAACGTTATACGGAACAAGCGTATGCGTGTGGGGGGGAGTTGGATTGGGTAGAACATCTACCCAATCCAACCCCCCCAGCACCCGCCCCCATGTACCCCTTGGAAAGGGTACGGGGATCCTTACCCTTTCAAAACTTCAGGCGCGCGGCACACATTGGTGGGGGTTAGCGCAGGATATGGGGGGACCTCCATGTCCTGCGCTAACTCCCACCGACACGCGCGCGCCTGCAAGCCACCCGATGTTCCGAAAAGATAAGGATCTTTACCCTTTCAAAACTTCTGGGGCATGGCGCGCGTTGGTGGGGGTTAGCGTAGGATACGGGGGGACCTCCGTACCCTGGGCTAACCCCCACTGACGCGCGCGCACCTGCAAGCCACCCGATGTTCTGAAAAGATAAGGATCCTTACCCTTTCAGAACATCGGGAGAGAAGAGGCGCCTCTCCGCAGAGTCTCCCCAGCTTGGGAAAGAGGCGGCTTGGCCGAAATTCCCTCCTCCTGCGCAGGGGTGAGGATTTCAACCAAGCCGCCTCTTTCCCGGGCACGCTATAGCAACGAGGATCGCACGTCAAGGCAATTGCCTTGACGTGCCATCCCCGTTTCGCTCGCCTAAACAAGGGTCGGCTTTTCCGAATTCCCCCCTCCCCCGGGGAGGGGGAAGTTCGGAAATGCTGACCCCTGTTTAGGCACTTTGCGATGGGAGTGCACCCAAACTCCCATCGCAAAGCGCCTAAACGGGGATCGCACTTCAAGGCAAGCCATCAAAGTGGGGGGGAGCCACCCCCGCTTTGATCCATTGCCTTGACGTGCGATCCCCGTTTCGCGTGCCTGGGCAAGGGTCAGCTTTTCCGAATTCCCCCTCCCCTGGGGGAGGGGGAAATTCTGAAATGCTGAGCCTTGTTTAGGCGCTTTGCGATCGGAGTTTGGGCACCCAAACTCCCATCGCAAAGTGCCTAAACGGGGATGGCACTTTAAGGTAAGGGATCAAAGTGGGGTGTGGTACTCCCCGCTTTGATCCCTTGCCTTGACGTGCGATCCCCGTTGCTATACCCGTTTGGTAGAAGAGGGTCCCGCTGGTGCGCCTTTTCGTGCGCGTGCGAGCGCCTCTTCTCAGTTTTTTTTAGCGTTGTTCAATCAATGTATCGAACAACACAAAAAACCAGACAACGTCATGACTTGTGGAACCATGTCATAACTTTGCCCGGGATTCTTGTGTACTTCAAAATGTATTTTCTGATTTTTTTGTTAGTGAATCACTTTTCATTGATGTTTCATTCAGGGTCAGTAAACTGCTGACCATCAGTTCACTGATCTTGACACCAAAAATATACATTCTGAAGGGTACCCAGCTCTGCTGACCATATTGGCTGGTATGCAGGGTACTGTAGAAGAAAGGGTACCTTCTGCACAGCACCTGCTGTGGGCGAGGGATCTTTGCTGCCCTGCCCCACCCTTTGGAGTGTGTAGGAGTGGCAGGATGGTGACATGGAAGGAAATGATTGGTGGGAAGTTTTGAGGGGGCATGTCATGTGGATGAACAGTTCTGGGAGTTCCAGAAAAATCTTTGTGGGTTTGGAGTTTGTTGCCCGCCCACCCACCCTGGAAATCGAAGTGGCTTAAGTGGTCGCAATATTTTGGGCCGGGTAAGAATTTTGGGTTCCAGCTGATTGGCTTTGGTGGTAACTGTTTTTGCCTACCTCACGTCGATGAGTAGGGCAAAAAAGGGGCACTAGAATTGTACGGGTGTGGGCGGCAAGCACAGAGGAGTGGAGGGGGGTTATTGGGAGGGGAAATTTTGGGGAAAAATTTGTATTTGTTAAGTGGGAGGGGTAGTTGGAGTTGGACCAAAATTCTCCCCCCGGAGATTGACCCGCATGCTTGGTTGGCCCCTGCGTTAGGTTAATTGTTGTACTGTTTTATTTGTTGTCACTTAATGAAGTGGCCATTTTCATTCCAGGTCATCGTCATGTGTTTTGTATGGAGGGGGGGGGGCTAGGGAGGCAAGAGAGAGATTGGTTATTCTGGCAGAATCAATGGGATTTCACCTATAAGCACCATTGAATTTTAGGACTGTGTTTTACTAAATTCAAAACACACAAATAATCTGAATTCCATTTGTTGTTATATTTTGACTGATTGGTGGGTTAAGTTGCAAATATTTTGAGTAGAATATTTTTTTTATAAAAAAAGACCCTACAGTTCATAGTTCCTTGCATTTTTAGGAGACAGTTGTCCACAGAAAGTGAACTGGAAGCATTAACATAGAAAGAGTGAGTGGAGGAGAAAAATGGTCTTCCCCATTTCATTGGCTGTAGAAATGGGGCATCAGTTTCTTTGACAAAGTGAGGTTAACATTGCTGGTACTTTGTCCATACAACCAATATTTGCTTAAATAATTTGCATGGCAGAATCCCATAGTCAAATCAGTGCCAAATTTCTTTTCTAAATATTATGCTTCAATGGAGCAGCATAATTGGCCAATTCAAAACAAATGAAAAGAGAAGTTTAAGAGTTTCTTTGGACAATACTTAGTGCGGTCAAATATTTAAATAGATACAATAAGGGAAATTTGAAGACCACCTCCCACTTTATTCTACATTCTGCCTTATTGATTCATTCCAAAATTATGCTGAATCCTTCTCTGCATGCTGAGAAAAGTAGAGAATAGAGATGAGTGCTACTTCCTTATTAATTTTTTTATGTTTTAAGATAATATAAAAATGACCATTTTTTGGTGTGGTTCAGTTCTGTATGTATTTAAAGCATGTTCCTTACCCCTGCAGTAGGAATCTTTGCTCAGAAGCAGAGAAATTCACTGAATGCCAGCCCTTCTACTAGGCAGAGTGAGTCAGCTATCTTAGATGACAGATTTGAGCTTCCCCCAAAAAATAAATAGCAAAATGTTAATTATTAAAATTGCTGTTGACTGTTTACTGCCAGACACCCATATTGGGGCTCATGGGATATCCTGGCTCATGTGCAAGAATAACCAGCTTGGGGTTGAGTAAAAATAAAGGTCACCCTTGCTGAAAAGCCATTCATATGTTGCGAGCATGGCTAGACACTGGAGTGCCTAGTGTATGTACCGAAGTGGTACATATTTATCAACTTGCAATTTCTTGCTTTTGAACTGCTAGGTTGGCAGGAGCTGGCACAGAGACGCAAGCTCAGTCCATCACGAAGCAGTCGGGTCGCAAACTGCGGACCTGTCAACCTTCCAGTTGTCAAGTTCAGCGTCTTAACCACTACAGTCCCTTTGGGTTTCAACATGCTGCACTTTTGTCATAGTGGAAGGTATTAATTGTCATGGCAGTTCACACAATGCATGTTCCTGAGCTGGCACGCACACAATATGTATTTTTCTTCTCTTCAGTTGTCCCTTAATTTTTTTCTAACTCAATGTTTTGGAGGTTTTCCCTTCATTCTTAAACTTTCAGCTACCATATTAGAAAGAATGGCTTGAAATTATGGAATACCAAGAGATAGCAGAGGTTTCAGGTTTGAAGTAGACACTTCCTAGACCATACATGTACTTACTGTTTATTTGGAATGTTGATTGTTTTGCTTTAACCTGCAGTTTCATCCTTAACATTTCCAGTATAAGAAACTTGACTCTCCTCTTTCCATTAATCAAAATGAGCCTACTTCAACTGAGACTTCAGGTGGTAAAGTAAGTCACATTCAGAGTAGTCTCATTTAAATCTATCAAACTTACAGCGAAGCTCATGACCAGATCTCCATTGAATTTATTTGTTTGTTTGTTTGTTCAGCTTTTATTACTGCCCCCTCACCAAGGCAAGTCCAGGCAGCTTACAGTCTAACCAATGAGAATACTAAAATATAAAAGTATCCTCACAATAACAATTAAAACCATAAAAGCATTAAAAAACATTAAAATACCCCTCTACATTACTAAAACCCAGATGGCATTCATCTGAAGGGGCGGGGCTGCTCCACAGGCAGCACCCCACACCCACTGGGCCAGCCAGGTTTTGAGACCTTTTCTAAAGGCTAATAACTCTGACTGGAGGCATAGTTCAGTCATCAGGAGGTTCCACAGGGCTGGAGCAGATACGGAAAAGGCTCTCCTTCTAGTGCTAGAGAGGTGAGCCTCTCTAGCCGTTGGTACCATTAGGGAACCCCTCTGGTCTACTGTGGTGGGATGGGTAGGAGTGATGAGGTCTCTTAGTAACTTGGTCCACTACCATGTAGGGCTATGTTCTTGTACTATTTGCTATGCTAAGTAGCAGGATTATGGATACTGTATGAAAAATCTTGGTGGCCAGTATGGAGCCTATGGAATAAAACGGAAGCTAAAGTTTCAGGAAGTTTCTTTGAAATCAAGCTTCAAAATTCAGCTTGATACATTTTGGTTCCTAAAGTCTTTAGAAATTTGACTTTATTGTGCTTACTGATAGAAGTACTGTGGAGTCTGTTAAAGAGCTTTTCACAGTTAACATAACTATGCTTGTCTAACAGTAACACTCTTCAGGAATTCATCCATCCATGATACAAACACTTTTCCTCTTTTGCCCAAGTGCTACAGTTTACAGCAACTCAGGGCCATAGCCAGGGGGTGGCCAGGGGGGGCTTGGCCAACCCTGAGTTAGCACTTTGCCCACCCTGGCAATGTGCAGTTTCCCATAGGAATGCGTTGAAAAGAGGCTTTGTTGCCCACCTGGAAAAAATATTCACCCACCCACATCTAGATTCCTGGCTATGGCCCTGCAGCTAATACAAACCAGATCTGCACTTTAAGTAAAATTTCAGGACATTATTTTTTAACTGAAGAGACCTAGATGTCCAGAAGTTATTGCTTTACAACCTCTATTTTGGTTGTAAAGTAACATATCAGTGTTCTGAGTTTCTCCTGCAAGCTGTGTGGTAAGTGTTAAACAAAGGAGATCCTGAAAGCTACAGGAGACAGAGACATTTAAGTTACTGTACAACCAATTTACATAGCTTTCATTTTCCTTCATAAAAAGCATCCATGTCTTAAAAGCGTACCCACAGAGATTCTAGGCTGAGTAAGTAAAAAGTCATTACTAATGCTTTTATTAAGTCAGCTTTATCACATAGGACTTCAAATGCTTCATCCAGCAAACTGTTCATTTAAAGTGTTACACTACAAGCTTTTCAGAAGACCCATTACTGAGGACATCATATGTTTGTATTAGGCAGTTTATTCCTATAAAATAATGCTGTATAATTGCTGTTCTGCTTTGAGAACTGGTTTTGAAGAGCCCAGCTATATTTTTGATACATACTTGAAGAACATGGCCATGGTATTCATGAATGCTTTTGACTGATAGTTGGCCATTACATTTAAGCAGCAGTTAATAACTGATACGTTTTGTCAGAATCCTTAACATTTATGAGAAAAGATTTGAAACTTCTTCCTGCTACACACTGGAATTAAGATGTAAATAGATTTTTGGAAAGCAGACACCTCAAATGATACAGAACTAAAAACTCTTTAAGATAGACTTAATTCTGTGATATATTTGTTCAAGAAGTTGAATATTAATTGTTTTGGTACTCGTTGAAAGCAAGTCATGCAAATGAGTTTGGAAGGGGGACTCCTTTGATAGAATTTTATTCCTACCTATCTGTTAGGTTACAGCAGTGAAAAGGGGCAACATTTAGTCTATTCCAGAGGTAGGCAACCTACAGCCCAAATAATATAGCCCCTGACCTCGCTCCAGCTGCCACTGCTGGGAGAATCAGCTACAGACTCATTTACAGCTGCCGTAAATGTGTTTATGACAGCAGCAGCAGTGATGGGATGTAACAGGTTCTCACCAGTTCGCCAGAACCGGTAGTAACTTTTTCCAGTGTCTCGGAGAACCAGTAGCAGCTTTTGGGGGGAACCACCTTGGGGCTTACCTTTTCACTGGTTCCCCCACTGTGCATGCGCACCAAGCACTTGGTGTGCATGCATGTCTACAGTGCTTGGTGCGTATGCACAGCCTCCTTGCTGTCCTCCCAAGCGGGTAGGCGGAAGAGAAGCTGCTAGCCTGAAGCTCCCTATAGCCTGCTCCCCAGGGTAAGTGACTCACCTTTGGATGTTGTGTGTCTGTCTGTATTTTAATGTATATTTAATACCTTTACCTATATTGACGTACTACCACAGTTCCTAAAAAGGCCTGGTGGCCTGCTTGGGGTTTTTAAGCAAAGTCTTGGAGTTACCTCATCAATAAGCTACACCTGTGCTGTTCCAGTTGGAGAACCCTTAAGGAGGTACAGCTTTACATTAAGGCATATTATCCTAGAGAACTGGTATGATGACCATATCCATCTTGCAACATGGTGCTGCCCAGGCACTTATACTAACAGGAAAGTGATGGGTTTGTGTTTGGGGTGGGAGGGTGGGCGTATTTTAATGTACTTTTTATTTATTTATTTTATTTACAGGTTTGAGATGTGGGTAGGTGGGTGGGTTGAGGGGTGTGTGTGTGTGCTTATTTTTATTTTATTTTTCTTTGGCCCCGCCCACAACATCAAGATTTCATGATGTTAGCTCTGCCCACACTGTGATGATGTCACGGTGGGGTAGTAAAATTTTTGACATCCCACCACTGAGCAGCAGATGCATTTACAGCAGCCATAAATGGTGGGAGGACCACCAGTTCAGCCTACTCAACTGTCTGAGGGAACATGTCAGCCCCCAACATTAAAAGGTTGGTGACCCCTGGTCTAGTCCATAGACATATCCAATGGTATCCACAAAGTTCCATTCTGTCAACTGTGCTTTGTGAGGTCTGGATAAAACCACCAAAGAAATGACTTAGGGCTTTAGAGAGCTGGTGAATGTTTCCTGATGACAGTTGTATTCCTATTCATAAACTGGGTATCCATGTGAAGGAGGAAGGAATCTGGGCCTTTAGCTTCAAACTCAAAGTTATACCATTCCTTTCTTTCACAATTTCTGCTTGCTACTTTTGTTGTTGTTGTTTAGTCACACAGTTGGGTCCAACCCTTTGCAACTCCATGGACTGCAGCACACCAGTTTCCTCTGTCCTGTGTCATTCTATGCATCCCACACAGATCCACTCCTGTTGTGTCAACAATGCAATCTAGCCACCTCATCTTGCTACTATGTTCCTCTTAATTTTGGAAACAGCATGTCATCTACTCACCAAAGCTCCTGTGCTATTTAACAGTTTTGCTCAGTGTACAAAGTGCATCTTCACAATTTGATTACCCGTAAGAGACCCTGACTATTGTAACATCTTTCTATAGCAATTTCTATGCAGGTTTGTCTTTGAAAATGGTTTCAGAACTACCAGTAGTTGGAAAAACTCCAGTATTTTAGCATCCAGAATTTTGACTCAAGAAACCATCAAGAGTAGTCCAGCATCATTCCTAAAAACCTAATTCAAGGTTCTAGATTTGATACTTAGTGCCTTTTCCGACACAAGATTTGAAGAAGTGACATATTTTACTATCTTGTTGAGCTGGGATATATTTCAGAACATTCAGATAAATTAAAAAATAAAACTTTTGCAGATTCATTTTATTTATGGAATTTATACTTAAATTTGTAAAGACTAAATTCTTCAAGGACCTTTAAGTACTATTATATGAAATAAACCTTAATAAAATTTATAAATGTTATTGTAAATAGTGCAGATGAATGTATGAACCAGTAGTTATTATTAGTGAATATTTGTTGGATGTGTTCATTACTTAAGAAAGGAAGGTGATGGCACCCCATCAGGTTTAATGGTTCTGTTGCTCATTTTTTAATTCATAATTTTGAAGATACCATTTTGTAGTTATTCTTGGTAATGTTAGTTTTCTCGTGTGCTGCTTTCAATGGAAAGACAAGATTAAAATGTCAAAATAATAAATAATAATTCCTATGATAGTGTTTTATTCTGGTGAATATAGACTCTATAAGTATATAAATCTTAGATAGATGAACCAATCCCATAACCACATTGGTCCTGACCCAGTTTCAGTCAAGTGAACCAGGAAGCATTAAGATGAATAAAATTCAACAAGCATTGGTAAGGCAAAACAGATAATTTTTACTCTCATTTTATAATAAAAGCATGAAAAGGTAGTTATGGATACCTGTTATAATTCTGGAACAGAGGGACTTAATATTTGGTAAGAAGTGTTTGGCTTCACTCTTAAATCTAAACCAGCAAATAAAAAAATATGGTTTTGAAATACATAAAATAACTGGAGGAGTATTTGTCAATCTTACAACAGTATATCACGTGGTCTACCATCAACGGCTTCTCAAAAAGCTTTACCTTATTTCTAAAGATCATGGGCTAAAAGAAAAGGTCACTGTTCTACTTCAAAACTGAACACTCTTTGTTGAATTTTAAGGGAGACATGGTCACTGAAGGAATCAAAGGAGCAGTCTCCCACAGGGGAGTGACTAGGTACCATTATATTTTAATATTTACACAGTATTTACAGCACAGTGGTTAAACTGCTGTACTACAGCAAAAAAGCTGTGAGTTTGATCCTGATAGGGATAATAAAAAACAACTACCGGTATGTACATTTTAAGACAAAAGCAAAACAAGTTTCTTCCTATAGCCTATTAATTCATTGTACATTCTTGGCCAAATCTGAAGCTACTGCACACTAATCATTGTTATGAATAGTATTAATATTCCAGCAGGTTTAGCATAATAAATTAATTGCAAAAAAGATTCACACACTGCTGTTTGCTCAAAAGCTCAAGCTTTTGTATTATAAATGTTAGGCTGCAGCTGTAAATTGCAGATGAAATCTTTTTAATACACTATTTTATTGCCTGTGACCTTCTGGACATAAGAGCTACAAACCATTTCCATCCCAATTTTTGTGTTGCATAGTTAATGAGGTTCTTTCTTCCTGGTCATTTAATTCCATTTTGATAATAAAATGTGAAACTGAATGCAATGTAGTGTATTTCAATAATTTTTACAAATTCCTTTATATTCTTATCAGGAAATATGCATCCCAGTCATTGTTCAGTGCTGTTATAGGCATTTTGTTAGCTGTACATCATAAAACATGCACATGGGCCATTGGCTTCTCAAATGGAGGCATTGTTTCTTTTCACCCATACTGCAGTTCGTATACCAATGGTAGGAGAAAGGAGGCATCTCAAATACTTAAAAATACTTAGAAATTATTAAGTATAAAAATGTTTAAATAAACTGCCAATGTGATGCAGAAAACAGGGAAGTCATGTGTGTGTTCTAGACCACAGCTTGGTGACAAAGGACAGTTTTTGCTTATTTGCCTAATCACAAACCCTGTTTCTGGTGTCTTCAGGGAGACTTGAGGAAAAAATTGAAACCCTCTGGAAAGCTAGTTATGTGGCATAGTTAATAGCTAGGAATGCTAATGGTCCAGTTAAGAATAAGTCATGTGCACTTGACTATATTAAGGTTGTTTCATGTTGTGCATGCACATAATTAGGGTCATTGGCAGCTTCCTTCAGAACCAGAGAATTTATGTGATGATGAATGGAAAGAAGTGTATTGTCTCCAACGCTGTATAATATATATACAAATGATCAACCAGTTTCTGACAATACAGAATTGTTAATCTATGCAAGTGACACAGCAATGGCTGTACAAGGATGAGGCTTTGAGGAAGTAGCTGGAAAACTTACTGAAGCATTTGAAGAATTAGGACAGTATTACAACATCAACTATTTAAAGCCTAATTCAAGCAGTACTCAAGTGTGTGCTTTCCACCTTCAAAACTGAGAGGCAAAGGTTGAGTTGGATGTTACATGGCAAGTGAACTGATTACAGCATTATTTCTCATGAAAATACCTTGACATAATGCTTGACAGGACACTTTCTTTTGAGCAGCACTGCTTGAATGCCAAAGCCAAAGTTAGTACAAAAAACAACATCATCAAGAAACTCACAAACTATAAATGGGAAATTCAACCATCAATGCTGCTTACATCAACTTTGGCGCTGAGCCTCGCCTCTGCAGGGTATGCTGCTCCAGTATGAAGTGCATCCACACATGCAAAACAAGTTGTTATGCTGTTAATGAAGCCATGTGTATATTGACAGAATGCCTCAAACCTACACTGGTTGAGAAAATATACCCTCTTGTTGGTATCAACAAGACAGGCTTTCTCAACCTTTTCTGGGTGCAGGTCAGATCGCTCCCCCTCATATGGCTGTGCAGGGCAGTCACGTGTTTCCGTGTGAGTTCTCACATGAATTCTTGTGCAAAAATGTGCATTTTTTGTGAGCTCTCATGCAAAAATGTGTGTTTTTGCACAAGAACTTGCAAAAAATGCATGAGAACTTGCAAAAAATGTGTGTTTACACTGGATTTTGGCACTTCCGGGTAGCGGCGGTAGCAATAAGGGTGTCGGGGGCCAGATGAAATGGCTTCGGGCCCAGGTTTGGCCTGCAGGGCCATTGGTTGAGCATGTCTGACATAAGATCAGGAGAGAAGTAGCAGTGGCCACTGAGAGAACTAAACAAGAGAATGACCCTTGACATCCTCTGATTAGATATGAGCCTCAAGTCCACTGGCTGAGATCTAGAAATAACTTTTATGGCAAGAACAAACATTCTTAAGGGTACACAAGATCAAAACCAAATTAGAAGATGGAGGAAGGAACTCACTGGACAAGGAACAATATCAAAGGAGGCTATGGCTAAGGAACTCAACCTCCCCTACATCTGGAGGACTCTGAATAGGCTGAGATTTGTAGTGCCTAGATGTAAGATCAAAATGCTCAATTGGGGGCTGCTGGCAAACAACAACACACTATGTGAGTGTGGAGAGATACAGAATCTGGCTCATTTACTGGTTTGCCAATTACTGCTAGAAACATGCACTGATAAGGACTTAAGTTTTACAAATAACTAAGCCGAGAAAGTGGCTTCATTTAGGCAGTCCAAGGTTTGCTTGGGACACAAAAGAAGATTGTTGTGTATTTACAGCAGAAACAACAAGATTAAATGATTATTAAAGAAAATCAGAAGTGGATTCACCTTAGATTCAATTGATCTAGTCCACTGGAGTGCTTGATTCTTGAGTTTGTACCTAGCAGCATGAACAAAGTACCATCCCTCGCACTGCCACTGTCAGTAGAAATCTGCAGCCTTAAGAAACTTTTGAGGACATTCTCTTTTCCAAGGAGAAGTTTAGTAAAATTTCTTTCCTCAATTCCTCTCCTCTCATTTAAAATAAAGAATTTCAGGATGCCACCTGGGCATACCTGTGCTTACCCTGTCTAGTGATAAAATATGTATCCTTTCTCTGTGTGGTAAATTAGTGCCCAACCTGATTTCCATAATTTGGATGCATATAGATCTAAGACTTCCTGTGAACTTTGTATCCTGGGATGATCCAAGGCCAACCGAAACAAGTGGCTACATTAATTATAGATTAAAGAGACATGGATTGTCAGTCTTTACAACAGCTGCATTTATTTTATGAATCAAAGCAGGTATTTATTCTTAGTGCATTTGAATTTAAATCATGCAACTCATGAGGACTTGCTGCCTAGTTTGAAAGACATTCCAGATTTACTGCATATGTTGAAAATGTATGTTCTGCTGGGCCTAACATCCACCTTGGGTTTTAAATTATGGATTTAAAGCAGACTACGATGCTAACGAAAAACTGGAGTGGGATGAAGCAACAGGCCAGACTTTATAACATTCTTCTAAAGGAGAAACACAGAACATACAACAAAACAGCACTTGCTGTTATATAGAGTCCCCAAGTAACACCATCCAAACATCTATAAATGATTCAGAACCCACTGAGGATAATGATAGTTATTTCTTATGTTGCTAGCATAATACTTGCTTACAAATAACAACTGTTTGTTGGCCAGCAGTAATAGAACCTTGCAACATAGATATAGGTATGGGGCAAGCTTTAAGGAAGATGCAGATTGCAACTCTGCTCATTTTCCTCTTCTAGTAATACAGTTAAAGTATATAATATTATTAGGAGTGAATTGATCTTGTCAACTTTCAATGTGATAAGTATCATCATCTGCCCTACAGCATTTTGAAAAATACTAGCAGACGATTATTTATGCAAAATAATAAATAAATGAAAATATAACACCAAAAGAAGCAAGGATCAGGGGGTGGAGTTGTCAATCTTGTCAGTCTCAACATCTCTGAACTCAGGGTGGCTATTCTGAAATAAGAGAATTTCCAAATTGGATATAACTGGCCAAAAAATTATTGAAGGTTTGATACTACAGTATCTCCAGCATCTTGGTCAGATTATCAGATTATCTATGCAGAGATCTGAGATCTTTCATAACTTTCATTGCTTGTATTTTTGTCCCTCAGACCCCTTTAATCATATTCCTCTGTGAATACAATTTATCTAGAGTCTAAATTCTTACTTCTTGTACTATCTTTTCTACATAGATTATACCAAGATTTCTCATCACTAAACACATGTGAATCGGTGTATCTGTGCGAACATGTCCTTGGGACCAATGACAGCTTGTTAAAGCATCACCAGGTGTTCTTGGACTTCAATTACTAGAAGTCCAAGTAAACACACCTGATGTTCAGGGCTCCTGGGAATTGAAGTCCAAAAACACTTGGGGCACCAAGGTTGGCCATTCCTGACCTAAGGTTAACTCTGCCTAATAATTGGGCCAGCCTTGATAGTCACTACTATTAGTACAAATACAGTAGGCCCCTTTATCCATTGTAGGTTTCAAGACTTATCTCAACTGCCTGAAACTTTGGATAATATTGATTTATGTATAATACATTGTATATAGTGGCTTCTAGTAGCCAGTTCTGCTAAAGCCCTACATGGTAGTGGACCAGGATGCTTAAGAGACCGCATCGCCCCAAGGACATCTGCCCATCCCACCAGAACTGACTGGAGAGGCTCTCTGGTTATGCCATCAGCCAGAGAGGCGCACCTCGCTGGCACGAGAAGGAGGGCCTTCTTGGTGTCCGCTCCGGCCCTCTGGAACCTCCTCCCAATAGAACTACGCATGCAGACGGAGTTGCTGCCCTTTAGAAAAGGAGTGAAAACCTGGCTGGCAGGTTTGGTCTGGGGAGTGGATGGTTCAATTTCCCCAGCCAATTGGTTGGTTTGACCCCAGTATGCCTGTGTTGCAATTTTTGGCTTTTAATACTAAGTTTTTAAAAGTTTTTAGAGGTTTTAATTTTTAAAATGATTTTATAATTGTTGTAAATCGCCCTGGGTCCCTTTTGGGAGGAGGGCGATAAACAAATTTAAACAAATAAATAAATAAATAATGTGTCTTGGAAATACAGTAATACCTCGGATAACGCTAAGACTTGGTTCCACAAGTCTTGGTGTTATCCAATTTTTAGTGTTATCCGATGCATGTTAAAATCCTATGGGATGTATCGGATAACGTTAAAGCTCCATAGAGATACATTGTAACCGCACAGGCTTTAGCGGTTGTTATCCGATACATCCCATAGGACCTTAACGTTTTTTGATCCAATTCTCCTCCCCAGATTACTTAACGTTATGTGATTTTAGCTTTATCTGAGGTAAACGTTATCTGAGTTATTACTGTATGCATAAATTATGCATTTCTGGAATTTTCCAGTAATTGTTTTCAGTTGGTAAATAGCAGAAACCTGTGGATACATAGAATTAGTGGTGGGCTCCAAAAACATGTGTGGTGGGTGTGGCCAGGGGGAAAGCCCTGCTTTGAACCCGAATTAGGACTACTTTATTTCAAAATCTGGATGGGTGGGGCAAGCCAGAATTTCTGCTACCGGTTCTGGTGAACTGGTGCGAACCTGCTGATGATCACCACTACATAGAATCCTACTGTAACTTTAAAAAAATTCCACCCATTTGACAATATATGCCATATGTACATATTCTACTGAAAATACTATGTTTAGATTTGCATTATTATATAATAACTCCAATTCTGTTTCCATGTCTATCTCCCAGAATTCAAAATTATTTTTAATTTCCACCCATTTATTGGTCATACAAATTAAGTATGTTTTTGAGCTGCTAAGGAAGAAATTGAATAAAAAACCTATCACTAAGCTTTTCAAATACATATTTTGTTTCTGAATACATATTTAAATACACTAGTACCCCGAATAACGTTATGACTTGGTTCCACAAGTCCCGTCGTTATTCAGTTTTTAACGTTGTGCGATACATTGAACACACAATGTTAAAAAAAGCCCTGTTTCCCTGGAGGCTGCAGGAAGCGAGAACATCGACCTCCCTAGAGCTGATGCGCGCTAATTTTGAACTTCCCCCACCCTCTTTTATGCTGCAGCAAGCCAGAACGTCGGGATTCGAATCCTGACATTTTGCCTTGCTGCAGCCTCCAGGGAGGTGGGAGAACTTTGGAAACAGCTTGGATCGGGTCCCCACACCTCCCTGGACCCGGCGGGGGGGGGGGGGTCAGAGCCCCCAAAATTGGTAAAAAAAAGTCCGTTTTTTTTTTACCAATTTTGGGGTTTCTGACCCCCCCCCGCTGGGTCCAGGGAGGTGTGGGGACCCGATCCAAGGTGTTTCTGGGCTTCCCCGACGTCCTGAGCCAGTGCAGCAAGCCAGAATGTCGGGATTCGAACTCTGACATTCTGGCTTGCTGCACTGGCTCAGGACGTCGGGGAAGCCCAGAAACACCTCCAGAGAGATCAGAGGACCCTGCAGGGTGGCTGGGGAAGCTGACGGGGACTCCCTGTCGGCTTCCCTAGCCACCCGCCCATGCCTCTGCAGCTGTGGGGTGGCTGGGTAAGCCGATGGGGGAGCCCCCCGTCAGCTTTCCAGCCTCCCCACCCCTGCCTCCGTAGCTGCAGGGTGGCTGGGAAGCTGAACGGAGAACCCCGTTCAGCTTTCCAGCCGCCCTGCTGCTAAGAATGACTGTATCGTATAACGTTAAAAATCACGTTATTCGATACAAGATTTTTCCAAAAATCTTGTAACGTTATGCGGTTTTTACGCTATACGGTACTCACGTTATACGGGGTATTACTGTAGGTCTTTTCTCTCTAAATGTCTTTCAAACATCATAACATTTGGAGATGTATGAAGTCCAAGATACAGCTGTGTATTAATAAAAGCAATGTGGATCAAGTCACTTTAGGCAGGAATTTATTAAGACTGAAAGTCCTAAGTATCCTCAGGAGGTGATGCACCAGTGCCCAGGAAAATGACAGAGTAAAGCAGATTTGATGCCTTTGAGACAGAGCTGTCATGTGGTCATAGATGAAGAAGCATCATGTAGAAAAATGGCATTTGCCATAGTATACGAGGTGTCCTTCTAGATCCTTGATCATTGTGCTGTGTGAAATTACATGTCTGAAGTGATTGGGAACAATATGCTGTCAAAATTAACAGCTTCTCAAATACAAGCATGTCTGACTTCTGCTTATCAACCATGTCTCAGTAATGAATTGTTCTGGCTGGCCATATTGATGGTGTAAGGGGGGGGGGCTGTTTTCTCTTCTGATTTCACTGACTGAGAAGTTTTCCTAATTCAATTAATATTTGCTTTCCAATTTCCTTCAAGAGCAAAATAAAATGATGTTTTTCTACTATTCTACTTCTCTTTCTACTTCATTCTCAGGACTATAATTTAGAATGTCTTTTATTCTCTTGATTTCTTTCTTTCTTTCTTTTTTATAGCATAATTCTTTAGTTGATAAAACACAATGGATACTAGTATAGCACAGACAGTGTAACCCTTGGAGGTAAATTGCTCTAAATTAAGTGAGTTCTCCAAAAATTGCATAATATGTATAGCTGCACAAAAAAACTTTGGCCTATGTGTACTGGAGAATGTTAGACATGCAGTTTTGTCATTCTGCCCAGCCTAGTGCTCACATTGGATACTACGTTGGCAATGATGGCAAGAAATGAGATTGCTCAGTTTAACCTGATGTATCTGTTTCTGGAAATGTAAATCTGGCTATGGTCAAAAAGGCCTTAATTACAACATAATTGGACAACTGCAGTATGTTCTCCATAGGCCTGCATTTGAAAACTGACCAGCTTGTTCAAAACACAACATCCTAGTATTATGTGGAGAAAGGTTTTTTGGACCATCACCCTCACTGAAAGAATTGTATTTAATTAAAAGTCCAGATTATCACTATTAAAACCCAGCACAGTATAGGACCAGCATTTTTCTCAGATAAGCTTCCCCCATAACAGCTTCTTTATTTATTCAGCTAATCAATTGGGACTTCCTTGTCAATTCCAAATCTGTGTTTGTCTTGTTGTTGTTGTTCAGTCACACAGTCAATTCCAACTCTTTGTGAAAAAAGGGGAAAGCCAAAAATGAGATGGCTGGATGGTATTGTAGACTCAGTGGGCACAAAGCTGGGCAGGTTGAGGAGGATGGTGTAGGACAGAGGTACCTGGAGGGCTGTGTTTGTCTAGGATAGGAGAAATCTGTTTTCTCACTTCTGACGATTGATGCAAATCTTTGTTCACCCCATCATTGTACATGAAGAAAAGGAACTGCAAAATTCTCCCCATGACAGGTCATAGAACTTCATGGTACTCTTGACATGAGAACAAAGCACAAAAGAAAATGATTGTAGTTTTTTCCCTTCAAATTAAGCATTTTACAAAAGTAATCCAATTATGAAAACTATGAAATGCAGTCCCTTCTGAGTTGGAGTCTACTTTCACTATAACTCATTTTAATATGTGGGCGAAGCCACATTATTTAGCGTGGCATTATGATGTTTAGGTTATCCCAGGCTTGTTTAACTGTACCCTTTCTAGAATGTAGTGGTAGGATGAGTTTATCTAATTTTGTTAATTCTTTAGCTAAAAGTGGTTTTATCTATTTTTATTCTTTTTTTAAGTCTATAAGCTGCCATTAGTGCTGTCTTTTGGTGGAACATTTGGGTATAAATGTAATAAATAAATAAACTGGCAGGCAATGGTCCATAGGGTCACAAAGGATCAGAATCAACTGTGAGTCTGAACAACAACAACAATACCATGACAATGGCCACTGTTTTGTTGTACAGACTCTTCATGATTAGATGCATCTAAGAGGCTGTAGATGTCCTTTTTTGCCAATCAGACAGTTATTGTTACTTGGCTTTGTGCTTTGCTTTTCAAAGGGGAACTGAGGTTGTTCATGCAATTCAAAACTCTGATTTCTAAAGATAGTCCTTGATTCATTCTTGCTTTTAATCTCATGGGCTTGGACATTCCTCATCGAATTGTGTTTTTCTGTTGAGACAACCTTAATTAAATAAAATGGAAGTACTTAGCAAGTATTCTTTACCTTCTAGCTCAGGCATCGAAGTGCTCTGCCCACAAAGAGTAATTCTATCTCTTGGCCTTCTTCACTGGCTTTCTCCTGTAGTATTCACCCCTGAAATCAGTTTGACGGGTAGGAGCTTGAAACAACAGTGCTATATGACTCTCTATAAACACTCCCTAAGGCACCTAAAGTTTTAAAATTAGATTTTAAAAAAGTTAAATGACAAAACCATCCATTTTCAGTCACAAATCTCCTTCAGGTAGCCAATGTAACATGTTTACCCATTTTTGATCTTGCAATAAATATAAAAGAATAAACTTAAGAAATATTCTATAAGACTTGATAGATAAAATACTTGATAAAACAAACAGTTTAGAGTAATTCTGAAAGAGATGAATTTCTTTTTTTAATGCTACAACTGGGGATCTTATAGCAGGAATCTGTGGTTCTAGTATGTCAAACTTTGCATGAAGAGCACCTCGCTTAAAGAGCAGAATTTTTTCAGAATGTTCACTTTGCTTAACAAATAAAACCAACCAGAACCTCGCTTAACAAATAAGTCAGGGTTCACAATCCCCCCCCCCCCATAATTGGTCATTTACAATGGTGTTTCACTTAAAGACCAAACTTACTTAAAGAGCAATCCTGTGGAATGCATTATGCTCTTTAAGCGAGGTACAACTGTAAGTAAATATGGCCAAACATCCTGAAAGGAAGGAAAGAAGGAAAGAAGGAAGGAATGAAATGTTTTAACACATTATAATCTCTGATGCCTTGATTTCATTGTTTTCCTGATTCCCAATTCCATTTTCTTCCTGTGCTTCTATTGTATCAGATAGAAAGACTGCCTTTTTCTGTCTCTTATATTGACTTGTGTTAAAGCATAGGTTTCATTTTCTAATGTATTTTTTCTTTAAAATGTATACCCCCCTTCTCAAAGCATTTTTTCTGCAGCTATAGCATGTTTGTGTACATTTTCAGATAGACATTTTAATTTGTGTGCATTTACCTGTGCATATTGGAAAAATGTCAAAGAGAAAGAGAAGGATCTGCTGCTAGCAAACTTTTCCAGGTAATGGGAAAGGGAAAGATAAAAGCATGATCTCATCAGCAGTCTTGCAGGCCACAAAATGGATATATTTGTGTGTGTGTGTGTGTGTGTGTGTTCTTGTAAATGGAGTTGATATAAATTTATGTTCCACTCCTAACACTAATGGAGCACATCAGCCGTTCCACCCACACTATTTGACTTCTGTGGTTTGCATTATGGAACAAACAACAAACTAAATGGTGAAGTCACTAGCAGATAAGGGCTGCAGAGGAGGAAAAATCTAGAAGTACTGTGAAAATTCTTCTGTATTTGTTTTCATTTTTATGTAAGAATGTGCACCCCAAATGATACCTGAAAGCAGCTTTAAAAATTGGGGTCTTTTTCCCACTCTGAGGCAAAAAGAGGTGGAAACACAGGATGACATTTTGCCATCACCTTGTGTTGGGGACTGGGCATAGCATAATGTTGGTTTAACCATGCCCACTCACTCAAGCAGCCTCTTTGACCATTTTGCAGCTGACACCCTCTTGTTCCAGAGTACTCACGTGGGATGTCATTAAGGTGCCGGATAAGAATTTTATTACCCCAATTCCCAGACTGGCATTGAGACAACTGGGTAGTTTTCACCTATTCTACTCTGGCTTGTTAGCTACTATTTTATTGAGACAGGTAGTGATAAAGAGGTCACAATTAGTTGGTGGGTAGTGCTGGGTGGATGGGCTTAGTGGTGAATACTCAGGGCATCTATTGACGAGGTGGCACTGATTGCCTGGCTGGATTTGTGCAAATTCATTGGACATTCAGGGCACACCATAATATAGCAATGGGGGATGACCAGCTTATGTTTGTGCAAACAGAGTTGGGAACGAATCCAAGGTTGTTTCCCCAAATAACATCAGGCCTGGACGGTAGCTGACAAGGATCAGCAGTGCATGGGACAAGGATTTGCCCATCTGGTAGGGAGAGGGGCGGATTAGCTTCTCCTGCTTTGGTATCAGGCATAGCACTACCAGGCACCCTTCCCCCCCGGAAGGTTAGGGGTTAATAAATTTAAATAAAATTGTGGCTCAGGCCTTTTGATCATATTGAATGTATTTTCTCTTTATTTATTTATTTTTTGGGGGTGGAGGAATGACTACATGATAAGGAGGGTCTTTAACATTTAGAGTTTTAAAACAGGCTTTCCTTTTCAGAGGCTTTTCTACATGTACCTGATTACAAGTCATATATTTCCTCAGCCATAATCTGTATGGCACCACTAATATGGTGAAAGCTATGTTAGGTGTATTAATTTACATCCAACATAAGGTATTTAAACAGTGTTCACTATTATATAGTGTCTTGAAGGATGTGCAGGTGGTAGATTCATATATGTACAGTCAAACTTCGCATAAAGAGAGCCTCGCTTAAAGAGCAGAATTTTCTCTGAATGTTTGCTTCGCTTAACAAATAAAACCAACCAAAAATTTGCTTAACAAATAAATAAGGGTTTGCAAAAAAAAAAAAAAAAAAAAGCCCACACACACACACAATTGGTCATTTACAATGGTGTTTCAGCTTCGCTTAAAGAGCAAACTCACTTAAAGAGCAATCCTGTAGAACACATTATGTTCTTTAAGCGAGGTACAACTGTATTTAGGTGGCTGACATCATTTAACTCAAGGGGCCGTGTTGGCTTTGTGGTTAAGAAGGTCAGCAGGTTAGCAGTTCGAGACCCGGTTGCTGTGCAACAGAGTATTATCTGTCCCAGCTCCTGTCAACCTAGCAGTTTGAAAACAAGAAATTGCAAGTAGATAAACAGTTACTTTTTTGGTGGGAAAGGTAACTGTGTTCTGTGTTCTTTGGTGACTAGTCATGCCTGCCACATGACCATGGCATTGTCTGCAGACAACACTGGCTCTTTGGCTGTAAATGGAGATGAGAACCACCCCTATTGTCAGATACCACTGGCTTTCATACAAGGAGACCTTTACCTTTACTATCACATAACACAAATTTCATTGCATAATAAAGACTACTATGAGAAATTAATGTACCATATGCTTTATCAAAGTTCTGTTGTTTTACCATGATTATCAGTAGATTTGTTAAGTAATACATAGTGGCAATAGTAAGTACAGTAATACAATGATTGCATTGGATAATGCTAGAAACGGATAATGATTGGGGGGTGGATTTGGTAGCCCAATTCACCCCCCAACTGGAGCAATCTCTGAGAGCGCAGAAGGGTCGGGGGAAATGCGCATACATGAGCACATTTCCCCAGACCGTACTGCGCTCACAAGAATTCTTGTGAGCGCAGTAGGGTCAGAAGGAAAGGTGCTTGTGAGCACGCATTTCCCCTGACCCTTCTGCACTCGCAAGAATTATTGCGAGTGCAGTAGGGTGGGGAAAAATGCGCTCATGAGCGCATTTCCCCGACAGGCTCGGCTTTGGCTACAATCCTCCTCCTGCACGGGGGGAGTATTGTCACCCAAGCCGAACCAAGCTGTGGGTAGGGATTGCCAGCTGCAACTCGGTTCGGCTTGGGTGACATTCCCCCTGCGCAGGGGGAGGATTGTCGCCAAAGCCAATCCTTGCCCAGGTGGGTGATAGCGTGCCCGGGCAAGGGGTGCCTTGGCTGAAATCCTCACCCCCTGTGCGGGGGGAATTTTGGCCAAGGCACCCCTTTCCCAGGTGCGCTATGGCTATGGGGTTGCACGCCAAGGCAAGGGATCACCCCCGCTTTGATCCCTTGCCTTGGCGTGTGACCCCGTAGCCCTAACACACCTGGGAAAGGGGTGCCTTGGCCAAAATTCCCCCTGTGCGAGTGGGCACCTCTTTTCCAGAGTCCCCACTGGATTCTTAGCGCTCCCTAAGAGTCCGGTGGGTTCTGTAGAAGAGGCGCCCGCTGGCGCACTTTCTTGTGCCTATTTGAGTGCCTCTTCTCTGGGCTTTTTTTTAGCGTTGTTCAATGCATGATCGGACAATGCTAAAAATCGGATAACGTCATGACTTGTGGAACCAAGTCATAACGTTATTTGATGTTCTATTGTATTTTAAAGTAATGATCCTAATGAAGTTTCATAAGGAAATATACCATTCGGAGGCTACAACTGGTCAAAATGCAGCAGCCTGTTTGTTGATGGGGTGCGGTCGCTATGACCATGCCTCACCCATATCTCAGGAGCTACATTGGTTGCTTGTGTGCCTCCCAGTGCAATTCAAGGTGCTGGTAATTACCTTTAAAGCCTTTCATGATAGTGGACCAGGATACTTAAGAGACAGCATCACCCCAAGACCATCTGCCTGTCCTACAAGATCAGACCAGAGGGGCTTCCTAGTGGTTCCATCTGCCAGAGAGGTTCATCTCTATGGCACTAGAATGAGGGCCTTCTCTATATCTGATTCGGCATTGTGGAACCTCTTGCCAACCGAATTGTGCTTCCAGGCAGAGCTGCCATCCTTCAGAAGGGCCTTAAAACCTGGTTAGCACAGTGGGTATGGGACACTGCTGGTGTGGTAGCCACCCCCCAAGCTGCCTTATATAAGATCATCCAGGTTACAGTATTTAATTTTATAGGGAGGGTGTTTTAATCTGGTTTTAATGGTTTTTAAGGTTTTAATTGTTTAGTTCTGTATGGTGAGAACATTTGTATTTTGAACTTTTGATACTGTTGTGAGTTGCCTGGAGTTCCTTTGGCGAGGGAGGCAGCGATACAAATACAGTGACAAACAAACAAACAAACAAACAAATAAATAAACTGGCCCCAGTCCTTCCTCAATTACTGTGTCCAGATAGTGCAGCTGAGTGAAATGGTTTCAAGTCTTTGGGTCCCACAGTGCTCAGCCATCTCTCCAATGCTTTTTAACCACTATGAGAGGCCATTGAATGAAGACATTTGGAGATTTAGAGTTTGCTGTCATCAATATGCTGATGGCATGCAGCTGTCTCTCTCTTTAACTTCTGCAGCGGATGCTATTGAAGTCCTGGAGTGCTGCCTGGCCTTGGTGATGGATTGGATGATGACAAATAATATGAAACTGAATTGAGGCAAGATGGAGATGCTACTGTTAGGGAGTGTTCTGTCTGATTGGATGGGGAATTCTCTAGGTAGGGGCATATCACATTTCCTCTTGGGGAACAAGCTCATATTCTGGGAGTTTTACTGGACCTGGCTTTCTCAATGGAATCTCAAATATCTGCTCTGTCCTGGTCTGCATTTTACCAGCTGTGGCAGATTGACTAGTTGCAACCATTCCTGGACAGGAGGTCTCTCACGACACTGGTTCATGCATTTGCAATTAAAAAATAATAATTAATGTAATTCGATCTATGTGGGGCTGCCATTGACGTTGGTACAGAAGCTGCAAAAGTCCAGAATTAAATAGACAGATTGATCATGGGGGTGAATACACTTGATTATATCTACTTATCAAGCCTTTTCACCTCTTTCACTGGAAGAAACCCAAAATTTGTTAGATTCAGGTGTACCATGATGAATTTACTCTTCCCCCAACACATTCAGTTAAGGAGATTAAGCTTCACCATAGACCAGGAGTTCTCAACCTTTTAAAGCCAGGGGCAGGGTCATGCTCCCTCAGACAGCTTTAGGGGTTGGACGGCCATTTTGCCCTTCACCACATGGAAGCAGTGTGGGGCCACATGAAATGGTGTCATGGACCACATCCGGCCCATGTGTCAGAGGTTGATAATCCCTGCTATAGGCCATTTCCCAGGACATTTGATGATTTGAACAAATCTAAGACTAAAGGGCCTTAGTGTGATAAACAATGCATTTACATAGCCCTGAATGTGCTACTTATGTTAACATAAGTAGATATGTGGTACAGCAAAAATTAACTGTGAAATGTTCTTTTTCAGGCTTTTTCAGGAAATACCAATGCAGACAGTGTGGTGTATTATAAACTTCAACATTCTATCAAAACAAGATTTCTGCGGTTTGTCCCTTTGGATTGGAATCCTAATGGCCGAATTGGGATGCGAATTGAGGTCTATGGCTGTGCTTACAGTAAGTGGTGTATTTATTCTTCTCCATTGGCCTGAATGGATAACCTGAGCCCACAACTGCATGTCAAAACATGAATCGCATGTACAACACCTGCATATTGCATAATAATATAACAGCTATCTACAGGTGTACAGTAGCCATATATAGCCTGACATTTCAAAAGCTCTTCTGGGAATTGCTTTTTAAAGATTGTGTTGTTAGCAATTCAAAGATATCTGGGATAAACAAAATAAAAAATAATATAAAGGCAAATTAACCCCTGATCATAGTGGTGGGCGCCAAAAAACAATTCTACCACACCATGGGTGGAGCCTATTTTATTTATTTATTTATTTTTTTATATTTACTACTATTTATTTATATTTACTACTATATTTACTACTATTTATATTTACTACTATGACATGGGTGGAGCCTACATCATGGGCAGAGCCTACACCATGGGTGATCTAGTCATGGCTGCCACATGGCCATGTATACATCTGGAAACACAGACAGTGCTGGCTATTTGGCTGTAAATGGAGATGAGCACTGCACCCTAGAGTAGGCTATGACTGGCTTTTGAGCAAGGGAGACCTTGAACCACTTGCAGGGACAAAACCTGATGGGGCAGGGCAGGGCTACACACACACCGCGTCCGAAGGACATCCAGTTTCGCCACCCCCCTGCCCAAAAGCCATCCAATTTTGCTGCCCCCCTCCCAGAGTGTGTGTGAACCTGTTGCTGCCCACCACTGCCTGATCACCAAAGCTGGTAATACATTACTGCCTCTTCTTTATGGTATACTTTGCAGAGTATGAGCACCTTTCAGTTGAAGGCCAGAAAAGAATAAATCTAGTAATGCTAACATTTGGAAAAGAAAATGTTAAGCTGGAAGAGAACAGTTTGTTATGAGTCATTAGTACAATAATTCTAGGACTAGTATAGGGATTAGGAGTCCCTACCAATGCTAATGAATTTATTAATTGATTTTTATTTATCTGCAGCACTATGTCAAGGATAGGTGACAAAATATTTAAAATAGATTGAATATGTAATTAGTTACACACTTCACGCCCTACTTTTAATGATCTAAATTTCCTAGAGGAAATGAACAGAGAGTTATAAGGTCTGTCTTTTAATTGTTGTTCCCAAAATACTACTCTTGTAATTTGATGGAATAGTTGACACAGTGGATGTAGATCTGGGTAGACTATGGAGGATGACAGAGAACCGTGGACAGAGATCCATGGTGTTGCAAAGGGTCAGACTCGACTGTGCAACTGAACAACAATTTGATTTTATGTGTGTTTATTGGATGGAATGTCAAATGAGTTGGACAGGAGCAACTTCCAGGCACGGCAGCATAAGATAGAGGCCTTGTTCATTTGGAGATAGGGACAAAGAAGTGGGATAAAAGCAGTGGTGGGATTCAGCAGGTTTGCCCCAGTTTTCCAGAACTGGTAGTAGAAATTCTTTGGCTGGCCCCGCCCATCCAAATTTTGAAATAAAGTAGTCCTAATTCAGGAGCAATGCAGGGCTTTCCCCCCTGGCCATGCCTACCATACCACGCCCACAGAGTAGGTAGTAAAAAAAAAATCCTGCCACTGGATAAAAGCAGCAAGTTGGGCTTGAAAAGAATCCTTTACATAGTGCTTATAGCTTGGGAGGTGCTGCCTGATATTAATTGATGTTTTATAATGTTGATAATCCAAAGTGCATACCTTCTCAAGCACCTTGGGCATAAACAGCCACAGCTAGTAGATTCACTGAGGTATGGATTACACAAAACAGTTTATTTGAGGATTGTGCCCAGAAAGTAAATTAAGTCATCTTAAAGAATAACTTTCAATTTACTTAGAAGATGACACTCTGTAGGTTGAAATAATCACTTCATATATTACTGGCTGTCTACTACATCTTCATTTATTTCAAGAATTATCACCTCTTTTGTCTGCTTTACTTATGCAAAATGAATACTCTGTGTACTTGATTTGACTGCTATCTGTTCCTTTATGTATTTCCAAGCCAGGTTTTGACAGATTGTGACATATATTATTTCAGATATATTTTTGGTCTAAAATCTTTTCTTTTTCATGAAGTGAGTATATAGAACCTTGAAAGGGACTAGATAAGGTGTCAGGAGACAAAAAGAAAGAGCTCCTTCTTAATGTCCATTTATCTTCTGACAACTAGGACATTTTATATATGAGAAACATTCACATACATATTTGCAGAACAAGATGTTCGCTTCTGCTGTTCAGAAACATAAAAATACTGTTGTTTTTTCAAATTCATTTTTGCTGTAATCAATAGTAAGAATGCAGCTCCCCTTGTCGCTTAGTGGTTAAGACACCAAGCTTGGAGACCAGAAGGTTGGGTTTCAGTACCCAAGGGCTGCACTTGGGGACATGAAAGGAGCATCATTTGGGCGTCCTCTGAGTGGATTTTCTCCAGCAAAAATCCTTTCAACCCTAAGTAATCTCTGACATGAAATAGTAAGAATTTGGAGCATGCACTGAATTATTCCTCTTCCTGCAACCAATTGTTAAAGTACACAGATTAAAGAGTAAATGTTACAATTTTACAATCACAAAAGAAACAGCAACTTTTGGGTCTCTGCATTCCTTTCTTGATGAGTTCTCATCAGCAATCATCAGGAGGGATGGGCAGGAGAGGAAGTACTCAGCTCCTTTCTTTAGGCAAATTATCAGATGTTATCCTTAGCAGTGTAGGGAGAATCCCTTTTAATACAGTTCTGTATTGATTTAATACCAAAATTATCCTGTTAGTTGTAATTTTTCCATCTGACTGTCCCTTGGAATGAGGAGACACAAAATCAAGCATTAATATCATTGTCAAATACAAACAGAAGTTATTCCATAGAGGTTCCCTATACAATAATACCTCGGATAACGTTTACCTAAGATAACGCTAAAATCGCATAACGCTAAAATCGCATTTCCTCTGGGGAGGAAAATTGGATCGAATAACGTTAAGGTCCTATGGGATGGATTGGATAACAACCGCTAAAGCCTGTGTGGTTACAATGTATCTCTATGGAGCTTTAACGTTATCCGATCCATCCCATAGGATTATAACATGCACTGGATAACACTAAAAATCGGATAACACCAAGATTTGTGGAGCCAAGTCTTAATGTTATCCGAGGTATTACTGTATATTCCTATCTTAAAAGAATCAAACTTCAGTGGACCAAAAGTCCTAAACTTCAAGTCAATCATTTGCATTGTCTAGCAGGCTAGATGAGATTAACATTTTAGCATTATCTCAAAGGTGAGGAACTGCAGGTCATCACCTGGTCAATTTCGGGGGTGGGGGTATAAAGGAAATCTTTATTGATTAAAAGGAAATTTCTATTGATGTTAGATTAAAGTATGACCAGGACATGGGTGTTAATTGATGCAGGCATTGTCTGCCATCTAGGTCTGTGTCCTGGGGAACATGACCGTGTGATGATCACTTCAGGGGCCATCTCAAGGGAAACCAAAGAGGTTCAAACAACTTTATTTAAAAATAAATGAATTTGTTTTAAACTAAAGGGTGAATTTCAAATTTTATGTAACACTATGAAAATGTTCTCCTTTTCCCTTCCCACAAAGCCTGGCGAGAAGTTTCATGAAAGTAATGTTCATGCAGGTAACAATTATGGGAAATGGGAAAATCCATCCATTCTTTTGTTGATTATGCCCAAGGAAAAGTGATTTTGCTATTTCTTGCAACTGGCCACTATATATATATATAGTGCCATCTAATGGTTTCCCCTCACCAAGGTATGACCTCTGCTGACTTTCTGTTGCTGTTTCTTGTGCACTAGGTCCCATCACTGTTTCACAATGTCTGATCTTCAGAGCTCATCGGCGAGCTCCCACCTCAGTAAAAGTGGTGATGCTAATGGCTGCAGTTACTAATATGCCCTAGCAGTAGACAAATGAGAAAACATCCTCCTAGGGTGGGCCATGCCTGGTTTCAGTTTGTTTTCACCAGTGGTGCAGCTCCGCTTTCTGCATTAAAGAGGAGCTAGCTAGGCCATCTAAAAGAGCACATTTATGGGGAAATATTTCATGTTCTCCTCCTTATAATGCATAAAGAAAATTAAAGTGAAAATTTTCTTATTTTGTAAGACAGCCCTTATCTCTGTTGCTTTCAGAGTCCAAGGTAGCAGATTTTGATGGGAAGAGTTTCCTGCTCTACAGATTTAATCCAAAAGCCACGACAGCCCTAAAAGACGTAATTTCTCTGAAGTTTAAAACTAGCCAAAAAGATGGGATTCTGCTCCACAGAGAAGGACAAAATGGAGATCACATCACGTTGGCATTAGCTAATGGAAAGCTTTCCTTACTCATCAACATAGGTACCAAGTGTATATTCATACTGCACATCTACTTAACAATCTGTCTTGGGGGGGGGGGGAGAGAAAGAAAAGCCAAAACTGACAATATAAGTTACTGTCAATGTATTTTTTTATTGCAAGAGACCTAACCATTTGTTTTTCTCCTCTTGAAGGTGATGCTAAAATGTATTCTGCTGATGCCCAGATTAATATTACTCTGGGTAGCCTTTTGGATGATCAGCATTGGCATTCAGTCCTCATTGAACATTTCAGTAATCAAGTGAACTTTACAGTTGATAAACACACTCACCATTTTCATGCAAAGGGAGAATTCAATTATTTGGACCTTGATTATGAGGTGTGAAAATTCTCTTTCATTTATTAGATTTGTTATCTTTGTTATGTAAATGCAAGTATGCAATTGAAGGAGACCATGGGCCATTTAGGAGAGTGTTCTAGCATTCAGACTCTTCTTAAAAGTTATGCTCTCTTTCATAAATAAATATGCTTCTCTCTGAGAATGTTTACTCTCAAAGGGCCTACAAAAGTGCAAGTCCTTGAATTTTCCAAATTGTCCTTGCTTTACTGTAATCTCTATAGGGTGTTAGAGGACATAATACTCCTTATGTGTTATGGCACTGCCATGTTGGAATTAGGATGTGAGTGCATGCAGGTACAGCAGTAGCAGGAAATGCAGCTTTGCACTTGTTGAGGTGACAAAGATAATTTGCAACCTAAAGATCAGTACTCTGGATATTTACATAGAAGGCTTTCCATTTAATTTAATTTAATTTTCATTTTTAGATTTCTATGCTGCCTCACTCGCACAAGCAACTCTGGGCAGTTTACAGAATATACAATAATACAATATGCACAAGAATTATACAATACACATCCAACAGAAAACAGTGCATAACAATAATAATGATACAATATCCAATATATAATAATACAGTACTGTATACACAAAATTTATAAAATACACATCCTATAAAAATGGCCCATAAACAATAATAATGATATACAACCCTACTGCGGTGGCCTCTCTGCCCTGGCCATAGGCAAGTCCAGGGGGCGGTGGCAGTGAACTCCCGCTGCCCACCACCATTGCATCCTTTTTAAGCTAGCCCAGGGCAGGGAGGGGTGCTGGTGATGGTGGGGCCTTTGCACCCACAGCTACGGTGGCCTCTCCGCCAGCTGCAGCGGTGTTGGTGGTCTTCGGCCAGCTGAGGCTCAACAGTTCTTTTATCCCCTCCTGGTGAGAAGGGAAGGGTAGACTCAGTAGAGTCCTCAACTAGGACAATTAGGGGAAAGCAACTGGGGTTTTAACACAGGACACCTTTTGGTTGGCATTAGCTGCTGGAAGGATACTGATCCTCCTGCATTGTGTCTCTACACTGCATCTAGTTAATCATCTTGAGGCAGAATCCTCCACACTCCCTTGCTTTCTCCATACAGATGCCAGCTTTTATCTGTCAGATAGTGATGCCCCATGAGCCAAAATGGCTAGTTAGATCTCCGTTTGCCATTCACAAGATATCCACATCTGTCCCCCACTTACTGCTATACCAGCAATGATGTTCATTACTACAGGCACTGGAAGGGTCAGATAATAAGCCTGAGGACGAAACAGACAGGAAATGCAGTGCTATCTTGTCTCTAAAGCATCAGACAGTTTAAGCATGCAGTCTAGATCTCCAATTCTAAATGTATCAGGGTACATTCAGATATTCTAAATTAAAGAACTATCAGGCTTTATCTAATTGAATGACATCAATTCAAAGGGGAACATCTAGCCCTTTCTGCTCTGTTGTTGCCTTCTATGTGCAAGCAAAGATTCCTACTCACAGGTAACCACCGTACTATGACTAAGAACCTGACACAATCTAGGTTTTTGTTTCAGAGTCTTCTGTACAAAGAAGCAGAATCATCTCCTTTTTAGACTCAAAACAAGATCAAATAGAATAATGTGGAAGCTTAATAGTGACTATATTTCAGTGAAAAGGAACATGAACTAGTTAGCCTACTGTTGATTCTGTCTGCCTGCCTACCAATTCGAACTGACATTAGTCACCATTCTTTGGAGAGTACCTTTGCCTGCCCTTAATCAAAGTGAGATCATCCTCTACTGTTGGTAGAAGATAACAAATTGTACCTTTAATTTCTGCCTTAATGATACAATGTAATTTAACCATGGGGGTTTTGTGCATGAATGCAGTTGGACACCATAAGTACTTAAAAAGACTGGAAGTTTCTTTATGCATCCAAAGTCCACCTTTTTTCTGTCTGGAAGGAGAAAATCTGATTTTGTAAGACCTTCTGTGCAAAATATAGTACATGAGAGTGTGGCTTGAGTGTTGCTTAGTTTTAAAAAGATTATCAAATACATTTCTGAAATGTACACATATGCTTTTCTATTGATTTTTAATATTTCTGTTAGATTTCAGGTAAACAGTGACATGCCATGTGAAAGATATCTCACAATTTCATAAGAAAAATGTATATAATTGTGAAAATTTATTAAGATTTAGAGACATATGGCTGGTAACTTATGCATATGTTTCTTGGACCGTTGTCATATGCATCTTTACTTAAAAGTAACCCTAGTTTAATATAATGTAATCTTACATATGAATAAATATTTGCAGTATTGCTCTATTATATAAAAAAATTACCTTTTAAAGTAAATCTTTTTCTTGATTGAAATGAGATGCTACCATTATTCAAAAATAGAGGATAATGTGTTTAAAATATTTTACTTAGCCTTCACTGCTGTGCTTTTCCTGTGGTGTGTATTTTAATTTAAATTCTTTGACAATTGAAAATAAATTTAAAAAATAGATTGATTCTAAATTGACCAATACTGTCCTTCTATTGTTACTGTCCTTCTATTGTTACCGTTTTTGTTACCAACATTATAAGTAGATTGTCAGAAAATTATTTAATGCTGTTATTGATTTTTCTTCTCTTTCTAAGCTCAGCTTTGGAGGGATTGCAATGCCTGGAAAATCAGTCCTATTACCATGGAAAAATTTTCATGGATGTTTTGAAAATCTTTATTACAATGGTGTAGACATTATTGATTTGGCCAAGAGACATAAACCTCAAGTCAACAGTATGGTAAGATATTTGTATGCTTGTGTGTCTGTCTGTCTAGTGATAGAGAGATAGATAAATATAGCAAGATGCTGATGTAGATCGGCAAAAACTTTACTTGTTATCTTCTTTTTTAAAAAAAAAGAAGCTCAAATCACAACCTAAAGCTGCAACCCACAATTTCAGAGAGCTAACTTATATAATGTCTTCAATTTTATAATAAGTAGTGTAACGTAGTTCATATAAGAAATGTTTTTTTTGTCCACATTGTTGCATCACCTAAAAATCTTTTTCAGGTCAGGAGGTCATACTGAATAAAGTGGTATATGATATTTTGGAGGTTGCTGTTGGAAGGGGAACAGGATAGTGTCCCATTAACATCATAAGACCCATGCCCTTTATTTTATTTTTCCCCTCCCATCGCATCCTACCATCCTACACTTTGCCGGAGCGCTTGCTCCCAAGTCTCCACAGAAGCTCTTGAGTGGGTTTCAGTTGCTTTAGGGAAATACTGTACACTTTCACTTGTGCTTGCAGGCAAGGATGAGGAAATGTGTTTTTCTTCTCCTTGCCCTGTAAAGACAGCCTGGAATTTGTTACAATCTTAAATCATTTGTCACATGCGAAGATCATTTTTGTGCAAAATAACTGAGAAGCAAAGCAATAAAGCAACAAAGAAAATCAAATTGGGATGGCTACTCTCCATATTATGGCCTCAGATGTGTCAGGCAAACATACACACATGCACACACACACACATCTTTCGCGTATAAACCCAACATTTCCTTTGTTGCCTACCTAATATGTTTATAGATCGGTTTTTTTCCATCAAGAATGTACAGTTCCTGTTCACAGCTAAATTCAAGAAAGTTTTGCACAAAAAGCACTAAAAGAGCAAGGCTGATAAATTTCCCAGGTGGAATTTTAACAAACCTCCATTTACTCACATCTCAGGGAACATTTATCAGCCCTGTATTATATGGATCAATACATAAGGACTACTTATGAAAGGCCAACTTTTTAAAAGCTGGCTCAGTACTTTTGTAAATTACATCTTCCATTTCTGCTGTGGCATTGCAGATTCTGGCAGGTCACCCAGCTGTTTACAATTGATCAGGAAACCAAATGGTGTATTTGTCGAATGTTATGGCAATTCTTCTTTAGGTAATAAATTCATGTACCTATGAGTACCACTCAGCTATAGCTCCACAGGACCTTAGTTTCATTCACAGAATTAACAACAACACAAATGGCATTCAAAAGCAGTCACAGACAACCTGCTCAAAAGGAAGGCTCAGGTAAAGGCAACAGACAGCTCAAATGCTTACCTTATGTTGGGTTTGTGGGGTTCCACCTCACTGCTGGGACTGCAGTGGCTCAAGTGGCTAAGGCACTGACTGGAAGGCAGGAGGTCAGCAGTTCGATACCCAAATACTGCAGGATGGAATAAGCTCCTGTCTCTGTCCCAGCTCCTGCCAACCTAGCAGTTTGAAAGCAAGAAATTGCAAGTAGATAAATAGGGACCACTTCAGTGGGAAGGTAAACAGCATTCTGTGCATTCCAGTGTCTAGTCATGCTTGCCATGTGACCACGGAAATATCTGCAGAAGTAGACAGTGCTGGCTCTTCAGCTACAAAACAGAGATGAGCACTGAACCCTAGAGTCGGATATGATTGGCTTTCGAGAAAGGGTGACCTTTACCTTTACCTCACTGTTTGCACAGAAGGAAAATATTCATAGCAATTAAAGCCTTTCAGTTAACACTACTAGCAGCCATGTGTGGTCCAATTAATCTTGAGACTGCAACAGAGATCAAAGCACTAAATCTCTCTTGCCTCCTCTCTGATCATAAACTGAATTTAGACCTTTGCATCAGCAAATTTTCTAGTCTGGCCAGGTTATTCTGCTATGGTGATAAAGTAATCATATTGCCAGTGACTCAACATGGAGTATCAAGCAGCAGTTAACTAAAATGACAACCCTGAGGACTAATGACTTGGATGGCAAAGCCCACAGGAAGAATGATGGTCCCCCAAGTGGATTAAATCCCACTTGAATCCATCTTGATGAAGTGCAGCAGCTTCAGCAATACTGGCCTGGGGCTGAGGAGGGCTCAGGACCAGAAAGGGACTCATGGATCAGTGGGTGTCACATTAAGGTGTGGAAGGCAAATGGAAGGCAACTGAATTATATTGTTCCCAGGACATTCTTCATGGGCGATTGCCATGATGATAACTGATATTCAGAATTGGATATGGCACAAGGAGATCAGCAAATTATAAACTCATTCAAACAATTGCTAATCATATGGACAGCACCTCACCTAGTTTCATTTTTAATGAGTACTTTTTACGTGCTGTAAACCATCTTAAGCACATGTGGTTTCTTTCCAATTAATTTAAACAAGGCACAGAGCTGATTATATATCTCCCTATATAAAGACCTGATTTATATGCATAATGTTTCCTCTACACTATAAGATTTGAAAAATTTAGACTATAGGAATTTGTGTTCCTCCAGAAGCTGGATTGCAATCCAGTCATACTGATTGTTAATTCTAGTTGGAATGATAGTAGTTGCCATCTAACAAGATCTGAGGGTCCAAAAGTTGATCACTGCTGATCTGTGAAGAAAATGTTGGTGTTTGTTACTATAAGGATTATGTTTCTGTTTCTTTAATATATCTGCTCTGTGAGCATTTAATAATCTAAATATGTGTAATAACATTTTAAAAATCACCATTATTTCAGAAGTATGTATAAGTCATCTTATACTAATACATTACCTTCATTGTTAAATCTCATGAAAATATATTTAGAATGCAAAAGTTCCAGGATGTGTTTTGCTATAAAATTTACTGCTAAATAAGTAGTCCCTAGGTTCTTATCCAAAAGATGTCAAGGGAGACATTCACAGATGGTGTGTGATTTTTGTCTTTCAAAATGTGTATTAGCCTTCTGATTGGCTTTTCATCATGATTCAATTCAAGTTTTTTAAAATAATAATAATAATAATATCAGACTCCATTTGTTTGTTCATTTATTTTTTGTTACATTTATATCGTGTCACTCCAGAAAAGGAAGTGTTTAAGGTAGCCAAAAAGACACACATGAAACAGTAATTGTAATTTAAAATGAGCAAAACTAGATAGGCCTGCATCCTAAGGAACATCTGGGAATTGAAGTCCACTAGTGGGCTGTGTATCCCTTGTTGGGAACCACTGGACTAGAGGGCTAGTTCCTCCAAAGCACACCAGAAGTAAAATTAACTTTCTTCTGTCACAGTTGTTTTTTTTTTGTTTTTGTTTTTTTTGGGGGGGGTCGGTGGCTATATGAACTTTTTCAAATATTATGGCTATGTGGAAGACTTTGAAAATTATTTCTTTCCATTTCCCGTATACATCATCTTCAAAAAGTTAACAGATGATAACAGCATGGTTCAACCCAATTTCAAGGGGAATTTCCATGCTGAAAAAAAGTACATATAGCAGCCACCAGCTCTGATGTAGAGTCAGTCTCTACTCAGTTTGCTTGAATCATGCCAGCAGTAACTTTTGAAAAAGAATAACTAACTCATACCTTTCACTGCATGCAACCACCTTTGCATTGGGACCCTGTGTGTGTGTAAAAAAATGTTCTAAGGCAGGGGGTTGCAACCTATGGCCCATGTGCCAGACCTGGCCCACAACACCATTTCATATGTACCACCACCCTCACTCCCACCGCCACTGCCAGAAGTGGCAGAAGTGGCAAAACAGCCAAATACATGCTGCCCTTGCTCCCACTGCCACCAAAAAGCAACGGAAACAGCTTAAAATGCACTGTAATTGTTTACGACAGACACAGTTTACAATGGCATTTACAGCAGTGGGTACCATGTGTTTGGCCCACTAAGCTGTCTGAGAGGGGCATGGCCAACCCCACAGCAGGAAAATGTTGAAGATCCCTGTTCTAAATACTCATATTTAGTCTATTTAGAAATGATGGTTTGATATAATACACAGCACATTGAGTGATTATCTAAATGCTAGCAGGATCAGAGTCAGTCTCATATTCCTCTAATGACTATTTATTTTCTAATTTTCTTTGTACAGTATATCATGCTCCTACTGCCTATATTTATTTCGTAAATTAAAGTGATACGATTGGTCACCATGACTACCCCAGAAGGCTGGATTGCCTCATTTGGCACATATGGGGTTCATTAGAGGTGCCCTAGTGGAACTACTAATTGATGAGTACATGGCAATTTCCTGCCAATGAGCTTGATGACTGCCTCATCCTGAGACCACCATCCGGATTAAACCAGCTCGATTTTTACTGTGGTTTTACCTAGACAACCATTGACCACTGTGGCTAAGAAAATGATTAAACAGATGCTTTATATTGTATCTAATTGTATTATCATATGGGAAAAATACATTATTTATTTTATCCATATCTTGGACAGGAGCAGGAAAACTAAATGCAAACATTACCGTAAGTTTTAGATTTAAATAGTCATAAGTGTAGTAGGCTATAATATACTTGACATTGTCTGTTACTGCACTCATCTAATATTTTGTTTGCTTCATTTATTTTCAGGGCAATATATCTTTCTCGTGTTCTGAGCCTCCCATTATTCCTGTTACTTTTTTGAACTCCAACAGCTATCTAGCATTGCCAGGAACATCAAGGCAAGACGAAGTTTCAATCAGTTTTCAGTTTCGGACCTGGAACAACGAAGGTCTTTTGCTGTCAAGTAAACTATATCAGGCTTTTGGTGGCTTTCTTTTGTATATGAGTGATGGGAAGGTTAAACTGACCCTCTATAAGCCAGGAAAGGGACAGAGTGACATCACTGCAGGTAAAAAGAAAGCAGAAAAGAAAAGAATTGTGATACAAAAATCTTTAATTTACCTTAGCAGTTGATGGGTTTGTTTGCTTTACTAAGTGCACACTTGAAAATTTACCAAAATATATCCAGCTCCATTGTGTTTTTCACATGTAGAATCACTGCAGATGGTGATTGCAGCCATGAAATAAAAAGACGACTGATTCTTGGGAGGCAAGCGATGAGAAACCTGGGGAACATAGTGAAAAGTAGAGACATCACATTGGAAACAAAAATTTGTCTAGTCAAAGCAATGGTATTCCCAGTGGCAATGTATGGTTGTGAGAGCTGGACCATAAGGAAAGCTGAGTGCAGTAGAATAAATGCCTTTGAGATGTGGTGTTGGAGGAGAGTTTTGAGAGTCCCCTGGACAGTGAGGAGAACAAATAGGTCAATTTTAGAAGAAATTAAACCTGACTGCTCCTTAAAAGGTCAAATAGTAAAGATGAAGTTAAAGTACTTTGGACATCAAATGAGAAGAGAGGATTCGCTTGAGAAAGCCTTGATGCTGGGAAGGGTGGAGGGCAAAAGAAGAAGGGGGCGGCCCAAAATGAGATGGCTAGATGGAATTGTAGACACAATGGGCACAGAGCTGAGCGAGTTGAGGAGGATGGTGGAGGACAGAAGTGCCTGGCGGACAGTGGTCCATGGGGTCGCAAAGGGTCGGAATCGACTGCGACTGAACAACAACAACAAAGAATCAAATATAACTCAGAATATAACATTATCAAAGCTTGATGATATTTAACTACACTACATTCTTGGCAGGACATTGGCAGGATGTAGTAGTTTGTACTACACTGCTGTAGTGCTCATCTTATGCAAAACACCATTGTAAGTGACCAATTGTGACTTCAGGGGGGGATTGCAACCCCGATTTAGTTGTTAAGCGAGTTTTTGGATGGTTATATTTGTTAAGTGAGGCGACCATTCAGAGAAAATCCTACTCTTTAAGCGAGTTACTCTCTAAGCGAGGCACTCTTTATGCAAGGGTTTACTGTAGTGAGATGTTACATGTTCCCAGTGTTCCTATATGGAGTCAAAGCTTGGATATTGACTAAAGAAAGGAGAATCAAAGCTTTTGAAATGTGGATCTATAGACGACTGCTAAGGATATCATGGGTTGACATGTAACTAACATAGAATTATTGCACCAAATGGATAAAAAAGAAGAACTCTTTAAGACCATCAAGCAAAGAAAGCTCCAATACCTTGGCCATATAATGAGGAACAACATAAATATAGAATATTCAACTCGTTTTGCAAGGAAAGATCCCTGGAAAGAGAGGCCCTGGACATAGATGGACTTCATGGCTGAAGTACTTGAAAGACTGGTGTGTTATGTCCTCGGAAAAGAACTATTCCGAGGAGTTAAGAAAAAGAAGACTATTGCCATGATGATAGCCAATATCTGGAACAGATACAGCACCTGAAGAAAAAGTTTCTGTATCCCAAAAATCACAACCTTCCACAATGAATGGTAACAGAAGTATAACTTTTGAAATAATGGACTCATTGCCAGTAACTAACTTTGGTAATTTACATAAAGTGTTCATCCTAAGAAAGGAAGCACTGACATTGATTTTAGTGGCAGCAGGATCAGCTGCTATGTATGCTAACTAATTCAAATAAATAATGGAGGGAACCTGCCAACTTATAACTAACAGGTTTCCCTTGGCTCACTTCTGAAAATGTTAATTCCATGATAAGAGTGTCATTGATGTGCAGTTTACTGTGATGTATCTGACTTCCTCTGGAGCAGTTTAAATCACAGTACAATTATATGCATGTTAATGACACAATCTTAGTTCAGTGCCTCTTCTAACAGGTTTCTGGAATGCACTGTCAGTTTTAACTGGCTCTCTGACATGCTTTTCTGACAAACTCCTAAAGTACAAACACAAATCAAAATCTGTAAAATATTATCTAACAGTCTGAGACCTCTTACCACAAAAATAAAAATGCTGTGTTGATACAGAATTTATGTTATTATATAATGTGACTAAGGTAGAAAGTCTATGTGACTGCAGTTGGAAGTTTGTTATTGCAACTGCTAAATGTTAAATCTTTCAGTAAGACTCCTGCTTTCCTCAGCAGAAAGTTATCTAACAAAACCATACAGTGAATTTCTTTCTTTTCTGGTGTGTTTGAGGTGTTTATTGTAGCTACATTCATTGAAGCAAATCAAGTCTCCAACTAGAGACTGAGTAATCAAATTATGGATGGTTGGACAGGTTTATTCCCTTACAGTCAAAGACTTATGGCCTGACTTTCACACATACAATATGTGATAATTAAATCAGAGCATATTACTTTGAGTGCACTTCCAAGACTTTGTTACCAAAGATTTATAGAGATTCCTTTGTCTGTGTGAAAACAGAGAAAAATGATCAGCATTAATTTATAAATTATTAACTCACAATAAAGCACAACTTCCTAATTCAGTTGGAGCTTTATATGATTTCCTATGTTTTACCAGTTGGTCATCTGGTACAGTATTTCAAAAGATTGAGATAGTCTAGCAAGAAATTAGTTACATTCAGTTTTTGCTAGAATTTTAGACTTGCAAAAAGACTAAACATTGACGTTGTTTCTATCAACTTTTGTCATTAATATTTTACTAAACTGCAAATGGAATGATGAGCTCATGATTACCATCCCTTTGAAATACATTCTGTATAAGTTTACATTATATAGCCAAAGAGCAGATTATCAGGCAGAAAAATAAAATCTTTTTATTAGCATATTAACTTGCAGGTAGAGCAGGCACACTTATGTACCAATGGAACTTTTGGAGGATTTGACTCACCAACACCCCCTCCCCATTCATACTCTAATGCAACTTACACCACTGGAACTTGTCAATGGAACTTGCTCATTGGTCAAAAGTCTATTACTTAGGCTAGTAAATCACAGTATGCTGTTTCAACAGCTAATGTTCAGTTTCACTGATGGGTAAGCATATCAGGGTATTATTTAAAAGTGTATTTGGAAAATTAAAGTGTTACCCCAATCAGCTTTTTATTTCTTTTGCAACAAATATGCTGTTTATTGATTGTTTACATTTTTAATATTGCCTATTCACATTAAAATATAAATTTTAGTGCAGATATTTTTTATGTGTATTGGCTTTTCTTTTTGCAGATTGTTGGTTCAGAACATTGGCAGTTTAACCCACAGTAAATTAAATCATGTAAATTGTAGCAGGGTTGTAGGGTTTCTATTGCATGTCTATGGCAGACACATGACTAGACACACAACAAGCACCTAGTTAAGTAGCGGCAGTTTGTGCTGCAACCTAAGTAATTCAACTTACTCTGGAATGAAATCCTAGTAGGATTCTGCCAATGGTGACCATTTGCAGTCATTTGAAGTAGGAGGAAATTGGGAAATATTTTTAATATTAGAATGGGACTATAGCAGTAAAAATCTAGGTCAGATAAAAACATCAATGGCAATTTAGAAAAGTAGAATAAACAGACCAACAATTATGGATTTTTCACATTTTCTGTAACGTGCCACAGTGTTTTTGTTCTTTTTATTTTTGTTTGGTTTCTTATCTGTTGATCCATATTGTTCCTTGTAATATGGTTTGAATTCTTTTTGTCATCTTCTAGGTGCTGGGTTACATAATGGGCAGTGGCATTCTGTCTCTTTCTCAGCTAAGAAGAACCGTGTAAGCTTAATAGTAGATAAGGACGCAAGTACTTCCTCTCAAGCGTCAATACCTATACAGATTATTTCAGGAGACACTTACTACTTTGGAGGTAAGGTGCATTTTTGTTTATAGTCTGACTCTCAAAACTTCATTGATGATGTTTTGTTTCAGAGGTGTGCAATTTATATCATGCCATGAGGTAATGTGTATGGCATTGAAATCAGTACATTAATGCCAAACAACATAGTCATACGATCCAAGGTGACCCCATACTATGGACCCAGTAGAAAAGTATAAAGGCAAAGAAAGATTAATGAAAAATTGGAGGAGGGGGGAATACACATAATTCACATAGGGTAATAATATAATTAATATTTTGTTGTTGTTCAGTCACACAGTCGATTCCGTCCTTTTGCGACCCCATGGACAATTGCCAGCCAGGCACCTCTGTCCTCCACCATCTTCCTCAGCCCGCCCAGCTCTGTGCCCATTGCATCTACAATACCATCAAGCCATCTTATTTTTGGCCACCCCTTCTTCTTTTGCCCTCCACCTTTCCCAGCATCAAGGCTTTCTCAAGTGAATCCTCTCTTCTCATTTGGTGTCCAAAGTACTTTAGCTTCATCTTTACTATTTGATCTTCTAAGGAGCAGTCAGGGTTGATTTCTTTTATGATTGACTTACTTATTCTCCTCGCTGTCCAGGGGACTCTCAAAACTCTCCTCCAACATCACATTTCAAAGGCATCTATTCTTCTGCGCTCAGCTTTCCTAATGGTCCAGCTCTCACAACCATACATTACCACCGGGAATGATTATGTGAATTTTTGTTTGCAAGGTGATGTCTCTACATTTAACTATGTTCCCCAGGTTTCTCACAGCTTGTCTCCCAAGAATCAGTTGCCTTTTTATTTCATAGCTGCAATCACCATCTGCAATGATCTTTGATTCTAAGAAAGTAAAATCTGTCACTGCTTCTATGAACATTGTTAAATTCTCCACACATGGACCATTTTAAATTTTTTTGTGTGAAGCAGGATGGCAAATTTTACTCCCTTTGGTTTATTATTTATTAGTCACATTTACATTTACATTTTCTGCCAGAGTCCATTTAGAATTTCACCTACAATATAGCTGTTCTACAGTTTTGCCATTTGATCAGATCAGTTGTAAACAATGTCCCTGCAGTTCAGCTACTATGATTTACAAGTGTTTTCAAACAAAGAAAGAAACAAAAACCAATCTATTGCATTTCACCAGCAGTCATTCTTTTCTTTTCTTTTTCATATTGGGACCAAACAAACACATAACCCAAACCCTCCTCCTTCTGCCATTTTTCAGCTAACCATGATGACAAGAAACAGGCATTAAATACACAAGTTTCAAGTAAGTTGGCCTCATTTGAGAAAGAAGCTCACTTGTTAGCTGGGAGGCCGGCAAGTCAGAAGTTCGAGACCTGGGTACTGTATCATGGATTGAGCGCCTGACTCTGTCCCAGCTCCTGCCAACCTGGCAGATCGAAAACAAGAAATTGCAAGTAGATAAATAGGGATGACTCTAGTGGAAAAAGATCTTGGAGACATGAAAGGAGCCTTATTTGGCAGTCCCCTGAGTGGAGTTTTTCCAGCAAAAATCCTTTTAGCTCAGAATAATTTTCTGACACTAAATTATTATTATATTTGAGAGAATATGAATGCCCCATATGGGCGTGTTTTACTTTCGCTTCCAGGAGCGATGAGGGTGGCGCAGGCCAGATGAATCACAGTAATCCCATTTGTCCAGATTCATGGGGGCTTGGGCTTCTGGGAATTGAAGTCCAAGAACATCTGGAGTGCCAAAGTTCACCATTACAGGCCTAAACACTGAACAGGATGGGCTTTATTGTAATTTCCATACAACATTCCTTCCACGGGGAAACTAGAATGATAGATCTAATATTAAAGCTACTCCTGATACCTATTACTTGTCTAAAGTAGAGATAGATTGCCTCTTAAAATTAGCTACATTTCCCCTCCAAAAATCAAGGGTGTGTATGGCTGTGTCTGCAGACAAAAGTTGGGAAGAACTGCAGAGACATAAGGTACATGAGGGTAGCAGAGCATCATCCAATTCCATCAAACCTGGTGGTACCAGAGAACAGTTTATTATAGCTGCTACCTTGATGAGTGGACTTCTAAAAATGTGAAGCAATGCTGGTGTGGTTGTTTGCATCTTTGCAATCAATCAGAATGTATTTCTGTGCTAGCTGTCTCTGTGCTTCCATAATGGGAAAAGAGAGTAGTTTTATACAAAAGCATTTTTGTACAAATTAGAGAAACCTTGATTGGGGAGGGAGGACCAATGCTCTCACCAATACCAGCAATTTCTATTCTGTGTTTCTCATCAACAGTGGGCAATTTTGTGATCTTTCTTCACATCCTGAGTTTATCACTTTTTCTGGTTTTATGCAGTTTATATTTAATCTGTTTATATTTCCCTCAGCTATCTTCTTTTTAAAGATTCCACTTCAACAGGGATTTTCATTCATTCAGTTCTAAGCAGGTTTCATTATTACCTGCTAATGTTATGGGACAATACATGCTTTGACAAATATAACCCAGTAGGCAATGCTTTTGATCAGGCGTGCCCAAACTACAGCCTGAGGGCTGGATCTGACCCCCAACACCAATTCATCAAGCCCGCAAAGCCCTCATTACTCCCGGAAGCATATGGGCGTATTTTACTTCTGCTTCCGGGAGGAATGAGGGCTTCATGGGCCGGATAAATTGGTGTCAGGGCCGAATCCAGCCTGGAAGCCATAGTGACCAGACCACTGAACCACATGACTCGCCCATGGCCCAAAAAGTTTGGTCACCCCTGCTTTTGCTCCTCTTTGCCTGGGGAGGGGAGTTGGGGGAGGAGAAGTATATGTAATTTGTCATGTTTCAGAAACTATTAGTATTTCTAGTTCAGATCAATGATTACACGAAGGACTTTAGGTAGTGGAAATGGGATTAATCTGAAAATGAAAATGTACCTGTTTGCCTTTGGTTCTTCTCATGGTCCACATTCTTTATGTTTCTTTTCTGTGAACACTGAATTAAATCCTATTTTATTTCCATTAAGTGTCACATTTTTTTTGGTAAAAACCAATGTCCTGTGTTGTTCTGATGTCTCCCTGACAGTGTGGGCAGCCAAGGCTAGGCAAATTGTCTCCATGTTTTATGCTTAGTTGTCATTCAGATATCTGAACACTACATTGTCTGAATCAGAATTTTTCACTGGCAGATGTCCCATTAGTCTACAGGGTCTGGTTTGTAGCCATTTACCACTGCAGTAATAAATACCAGAATCTAACAATGTCTAGTGACTCTTGGGCTTTCAGCTCACTCCTGGGAATAGTGACATATAGGCCACTAGGGGATCATGGACTGTTTACAAGTTTTAAACTTCAAGAATCCACCACAGTTAAAACACTTGATAAACCTTTGGGAGGGTTGACTCAGGGACCTAACAGAGAACATCTCATCCCAGGTGATCAGCTGCCTCTTGTGAAGAAGTGGGAGCGTCGGCTATGGTGTGATTTTATTGATAGGATGCAAGAGCAGTATTTGAGGAATTTCTGTAGCCTGGGGTCCTGGGTGTGAGGAGGAGGAAGAGGACAGTTGGCTAGCCCAGCTGCATGCTGCCTGCTTCAATCTGGAGTCAGACCCTGAAGAGGACCTGTTGCCAGTCCCTCAGCCCTCTGCCAGTCCAGATCAGTATGCTGAGCATGAGGAGATGGACTTGGCACCAGCCCTGCTGTCGGCTGTCAGTTCAGAGCTGGCTCCTCATGGCAAAGCCAGGCATGATGATCAAGGCTTGACAGGAGGACCAGGTGTCATCAAGCTGGAAGACCAGAACCCACCACGTCTGAAAGGACCAGAGCTCTTTTAAGGACACCTCCTGAACCAGCCCTCAGCTGTGTGCCCTGAGTCTCCTTAAAAGGAGGAACATGAGGTCAAGCTCTTGTCGGAACAATCCATCGTGGACCGTGACACTTCATTACCTGGACCTCTGATATTGGAACTTTGAACTTCTGTCTGTGACCCCAACGGTATCTTTGGATTATCCCTGCATGTACAGTTGCTGCTGAATGGCTTTTGACCCTGGCTATCCATGACGATGACTCTGTCTAGAACCTCTGAACTGGAACTTAAGAACTCTCTCCAACCTTTGGTGCAGCAGCTGCTAGCTGAATGGTTTGGCCAGTGTCCGGGTCATAACGACAGAGTTACAGAAGGGTTTGGAGATTCTGCCAGCTCTTTTTATCACACTCTGATACCTACTCCTTTGCAGCTTTCTAAACCACTGCCAATTATTTAAACTGAACATTGTTAGTGATGACTAAATGTACATTTTAGTAGTTGGGGTGAAACAGAACATGATATAAGCAAACTTCCATGTTTGCAATGAGATCCTCTCTGCCTTCCTTCCCTCTACAGCCCTCCCTCCTTCTCCAGTAGGAGAATCTTCCAACCTTCTGAGACACATTTTATAAATGCAAGGAGGCTGAAGGAGAAGGGGGGAGGGATCATATCTTCCCTCAACAAGTGATGCTGATTGGCTACATCAATAATTGTACAAAGCTTGTAATCATCCCACGCCAAATGTTTCTCAAGAAATTAAAAGAATATTGTTCCCTTCTGTTCTAGACTTTCCAAGAAAACATGAATTATATGCAATTTAATCTTTTTCTCCTTCTTTACTTTTGTTAACATATTATTTTTTCCAGGATGTCCTACGAATGCCAACAGTTCAGAATGTAAAAACCCATTTGGTAACTTCCTTGGATGTATGAAACTAATTTCCATTGACAACAATGCAATAGATTTAATTTCTGTCCAACAAAACTCAATAGGATATTTCAGTGACCTCCAGATAGATATCTGTGGCATTATAGACAGGTAAGAGTGATTTTATTTTTCAGTGGAATGGACTGTATTGTGAATGCTAGCAATGCTGGAATGCTTTATTCTGTTCAAATTCATCTCCTTTCTGGATATTATTGCTTACATGGGTTGGCCACATATAATCTTCAGCTAACAGCTGCTTTTCACTTGCCGTATACATTGAGGAGTGATGCATTACAAAAGAGATGATAGCAGAGGTGTTTTCTCTATTTCTAGCAATTCCTTTTCTACTGAAACTTATCCTTCCCTGCTTAGCTTCCCCTCCAAAGTTTCTTGATCTACATTTTCCTATATAATTTCCTGCATTTTTGTTTTCTTAATTCCATGGCTATATTCAATAAATCTATGGCCAGACTGATTTTACGGGCAAAGTCTATTGTACAACTCATGAAGTCACTGGACATAGCCATTGAGATTAGAATATCAGGTGCTTTTTCCTGTATTTCATTCAAGCCCTCTGTGACCTATATAGACAGATTTGGTACATTAATTGTCTTTAGTGCCAGGTATGAAAGGATTTTTCCTGCAGGTTGGTGTAGCCTGATGAAAGTATTCAAATTAATATCGAAAACTTCTTTTTATGTTTTCATTGTCTTGGATTGTGCAATTTAAGTCTTCCTTAAAGTTGCCAAGGTCAGGATTCTTGATGCCTGATCATTACCTCAGAAGTCTTACAAAATCTGTAAGCCTCCAAGGGAGGGGGGGGGGAGAGATAGAAGCCTATGTACACCAAACCAGCTTTTATTCCAATAAAAGGTTAAATCCAGGATGAAAGGATTGGGGATCCAGGGCACTGTGTAGTCCTGGTTTCCCTCATTTCTGAGGGGCCAGACTCAGTGTGTTTGGAAGATGAGATGTACAGCCCTAGGACTCTCGGTTCTCTCTCCTCTTTTATTTAACATTTACATGAAGTCACTGGGGAAGATCATCCATTCCCATGGGGTGAGGTTTCATCAGTATGCTGGTGTTACTCAACTATATGTTAGCCCGCGGTGATCCCAGCGATGTACTCAGAGTCCTATCCAGGTGTTTGGAGGATGTTGGGGTCTGGATGGAGGACAATGGGCTACAACTGAATCCTGGCAAGACTGAGTGGATTAGGAGTCCCACATTATCTCAGGAGCTACTATCTTTGGTTCCGGATGAGGCTACTTTGCCCCCAAACAGACCTGTTGTGTAATCGGGGGGTCCTCCTGGACTCACGACTCCTGCTCAAAGAGCAGGTGGCAGTCATGGCTAGGAGAGCTTTTTGCACAGTTGCATGTCATACGCCAGTTACACCTGCTACTAGATTGGGACTCCTTGCTCGTGGTCACCCATGCTCTGGTCACCTCCAGACTTGACTACTGCAATGTGCTCTACATGGGGCTGCCCTTGATGACCATTCAGAGGCTGCAACTGGTCCAGAATGTGGCTGCTTGAGTGGTGATGGGGTGCAGGCGGTATGCCTGTGCCTCGCTACTACTTCGGGAGCTGCACTGGTTGCCAGTATACCTCCAGGTGCAATTCAAGGTGCTGGTTATTACCTTTAAAACCCTACATGGCACTGGGCCAGGATACCTAAGAAACCGCATCACCCCAAGAACATCTGTCCACCCCACCAGAGCAGACCGGAGAGGCTCTCTAACTGTTCCATCTGCTAGAGAGGCACATCTCTCTAGCACCAGAAGGAGGGCCTTCTCAGTATCTGCTCCAGCCCTATGAAACTTCCTGCCAACTGAGTTGCATCTACAGACTTAGTTGCTGCCCTTCAGCAAAGGACTAAAAACCTAGCTGGCAAAGCAGGCGTGGGCCCCCAATGATGGCATGGCCCCTGCCTGCTGGCTGATTTAAATATTAATATTTCTCTCTCCCTCTTTTTAAATGGTAGGGGTTGGAGTAATGCCTGGTAACAGTTTTTAAAGGGGTTTTTAAATTGGGATTTTTAATTGTAGTTGGTTTTTATCTTTTGTAAGCCACCCAGAGTTCTTGGAGTTGGGTGGCAATATAAATCTTGAAAATAAAATAAAATAAATAAAATAGCAGCCATGCAGAAGAGGGGTGCTCAGATTTCTGCTCCTCTTCCCAAGCATTTTCTTCCTCTGATATGGACAACAGTGAAGACTCCTTTAATCTTGCCTCCTCAAGATGTTCCAAATCAGGATAGCTACCCCTCCTTCACCTGTGGTGGAACATTTCCTGAAGCTTGGGACAGGGAAGGCCCATCTTTCTCATAATTCAGTCTTTACTGAGTAGAGCGGCATACAAGTCTAAATAATAATAATAATAATAATAATAATAATAATAATAATAATAATAATAATAATAATAATAATAATAATAATAATAATAATAATAATAATTCCCTTGAGCTTGTGGAGGGGACCCAGACAGTTAGCTATGGATGCACATGGCCACCTTCTCACAATCCAAAACAAGGTCTTCTACCACTTTCCAACTCTCACAATCTCTCTCATGACCACTCTCTCTTGTTCTCTCTCTACCATGTACATACTTAACCTACGCTTACCACACATTGAAAATCAGGCCTCAGAGCAGTGATTTTAACCCTTTAATCCTAATGCTACTTTGTGTTAGATATTTGTTCGTGTAGTGCTTACAGACTGAAAGGTCACTCTTTAATTTAAATAGCTAAGGGCTGGAAATCATAGTTGTGTCTTCACTAAATGGTTGGAATTCTTTTTATGTAACTTTGCTGATATAAGGCTGATGTTGCCATCATCTGTGGCAATTTTTTTGGAAATAAAAAAAAATATTTAATTCTCCCTCATGCTATCAAAAATCCTGGGGCTCTAATGGAATTCTGTTCATCATGAGGAAGCTGCTAGGGGCCACGGGGTTTAAATTTCTAAAAATCATCATAGTGGACAAAGTTGTCTAAGCATGAATTGGATTTCACCTACAAGTTAAACACAAAAGCTTGAGCAAGCTTCTTTCCTGTGAAGAAACTGTGCCTGTTTCAGCATGTTTCTCATACATGTTTTAAAATGTCATTTATTTTATTTTTTGCTCCCTAGAAGAAAAAACAAACACAAACAAAAGTGAAAACAAAATAGGGTAAATAGCAGCCCCTCCTGTAGCATTACTATTTCCCCACTCTTTGCTTTAGCAGAAGAAATGTCCCCTATCCTATGTCCTCAGTTGCATCTGATGTCATGTGGGGTTGTTAGTGAGCTCCTCATGTTCCCAGATCCTCAGAGTTTTCTCACTCCCAGTACAGATGTAACATTGGCTCATTATTTGTTACTTTGCTTGAGCAATAATTCCTCTTAGCTTCATTACCCAGCCTGAAGAGACCCGTGTTAATATAGTTTGATTCCTTATTCCTGCATTATTGATGATTTAAACACATTCAATTCCCTTGCTTCAATGCATGAAGGAAGGGGGGCAATCTCAGTGTGTGAAAGGTTAATTCTTCCCTCATGTTAAGAAGCTATTTTAACATCTCTAGGAGTGGAAAGGAAACCAAATCTTAGAAATGAACAGAGAAATCTCTTTATGTATATCTGGGTGCTGTTTCTTTTCCCTTTTCAATGGGTCTACTCTATTCCGTATTCCATAAAGTCTTTTGTGTATGTCTGTGTATGTTTAGGTGTGTGCTTGCCTACCTCCCTGCCTACCTCAGGATCCCTATTATTATTATTATTATTAGTAGTAGTAGTAGTAGTAGTAGTAGTAGTAGGAGGAGGAGGAGGAGGAGGAATAGGACTAGTAGGAGTAGGAGTAGGAGAAGAAGAAGAAGAAGAAGAAGAAGAAGAAGAAGAAGAAGAAGAAGAAGAAGAAGAAGACGACGACGACTTGTATGCTACCCCACTCGCAGAGCAACTCTGGGTGGCTAACAAAGATATGAAATACTGTACAGTTACAAATTACAAGGTTCAACATAATAATACAACATTTTGACATATCATCACAAATCATCTCTAAGAGTGGGCAATGAATTTTTGATTTCTGTGCCATGAGCATGGGGAGATGAACATAGGATTACAAGAAGCTGTATGTATGTTTTTGATTTCTGACTATGTTTCTTAGCTAAAATTATGTGCACATCTCCTTTCCTCCTTATAGATGCCTGCCTAATTACTGTGAACATGGGGGCGAATGTTCTCAGACTTGGAACAGCTTCTACTGTAACTGTGCAAACACAGGTTACATGGGGGCTACATGTCATTCATGTAAGTGAAATATGTAATCACAATTTTTTAAAACTGTATTTGAGAGAAAGATTTTAAGATATGGGGGTTTGGGGTATTGTTTTTTTTAATTAAAAACAACCCCACACATTAATTATTAAGTGAGATGAATTTGTTTGTGAACAGCAGGATGAAATCCTCAGGTTGTCTCATTCTTGTGAGGATGAGAAATCAACACATTCTTCCCTTTGTTCCTAAATCATACTGCTATAACAGTTAGAGCAGTATGACAGTGGGACCAACTGCCTCAAGCGGTGGTGAGTTCTCCAACACCAGAAGCACTCAAGAGAGGACTGGAACCATCTGTCAGATCTGCTTTGATTAGGATTCCTGCATTAAGCAGAAGGTTGGACTTGATGACCTAAAAGGCCCCTTCCAACTCAATTATTCTATGATTCTTTAATTCTAAGGACTGGGCAAGGTTTTCTGCTAAGTCTTGGATTGTGCTTCTTTTTAAAAATTCATACCCAAGTGCAGCACAATTTAAATTGTGCTTGCAATTACAACAATGATGTCTTGTGTTTAAAAAAAGGTGCAATGTATGCCTGCTCTTCAAATTTAGGGCCATTTGACAATCTAAAGCAGGGGTACTCAAACTTTTGGGGCTGGGGGTCGGTCACGTGGTTGAACCAGAAGCAGAAGTAAAATGTGCATGCACATAATGTGCCCATGCATGCACATAATGCTGCCATAAATGACTCATGGCAGTCATAAATGCATTTACAGGTCATTTATGGCAATGTTATGAGCATGAGTGGTCACATTATGCACATGCATCTTTTACTTCCACTTCCAGGAGTGGTGTGGGCCTGATAATTTGCTGCCACTGGATGTATTTTGAGCACCCCAGTCTAAAGCTCTTAACTGAGTTGCTTGCATCTTTCTTACTGTCAGTCAATCCTCCTGTGTGTTTGCTTCACTTTTCAGGGGGAATGGGTTCCTCATAAAATGTAATAGTAATAAGCATAATCTGAAATAACACTTTTGTTTGACAAAAATGCATTAGAACATTTTGAACTAACCAATATCATTTTAAAAGCAATAGTTCTGTAGACTATGATTGTAGAATGGTATTACATCATTTGAAAGACACTTCAAATATTATTTTTTAGGTATGTTCTGATAAGAGACTATGAACTGTTTAATTTTGTGACTGGATACAAAAGTTTATGTCTGGAAGCTTTTATCAATGACCTTTGCCTACAAAGGTGTGTGTGTAAATATGTTTATCTCTTCAGTTACTGAGAAGCAAATAATGTTGAATAATTTATTTTAAATTTGTTGCAATTTCAGAGTTTCCACATTTACTAAAACTGAAACTTTACTGCACAGGGGTCCAATGGTATGCTCCCAGCATCAGATAGAAAGAGTGCAAGAACTGCCCTTCTGTCATTTTCATTAACTATTGAGTATAATAATAATTTCATGTCAGAAATTATTCTGGGTTGAAGGGATTTTTGCTGGAGAAACTCCGCTCAGGGGACGCCCAAATGAGGCTCCTGTCATGTCACCAAGATTTTTCCCATCCAAGTAGTTCCTATTTATCTACTTGCAATTTCTTGCTTCTGAACTGCTAAGGTGACAGGAGCTGGAGCAGAGATGGGTATTGAACTATTGATTGTAGATCTGGTTATCTGTCTGACAGGACCAGTTGAAGCAATTTTGCTGGAGAAAGGACAGCAACTAGTGCCTCAAACTCAAGCTACCTACCATTCAAATCTAGCTACATCATTTTGGCACATGCAACTTAAAATCCCGTAGGTGGTCCTTATCATTTTTAGCAATATAAATAAAATTATAACAAAGTAAATATATGGCAATGTGCTGCCTTCAGTGATGCCCTGAAGCAGTTGCCTGAGGCAGCTGCCTTGCTCTGCCTAATGGCAAGTTTTGCTATGCTACAAGGTGCTTTTCTGAGAAAAATGTGAGACCGCTGAAGGTACTGATCAAATGTTTCATGTCAAATTTTGATTATCATTGATAGTGCTTTGTCTCTTAACAAAGCCAGATGTTTATACTGGCAAGTGCAGTAGGCTTGTGTTCTGAAATCTTTTGAGCTTAAAGATTGCTTTAAAACAGAATCACTTTTTGCAGACCACAGTGAATCGATACGCAACCATCATTTTGAGTGGTAGATGTGTGGAGAGCTTTGTATTCAGTGACATGGACTCTGTTTCTGAGCAAATAGATCTATGGATCAAGGAGAAAGGATCATAAAAATCCTGCAATCCAGGTCTTTCCTGGCATGTGTTGTAGAGTGCATTTAAAATGGAAATGGCATCTATTCATCAATTGAAATCAAAGCCAACTAAAATGGTTAATTCTGAGAATTCTTGTGGTGGTAAAGGGAGTTTATTTATCTTAATACTTTTTGCTTGACATTCCATGATTGGCTATTTAGCCATTTGTTCAACTCCTCCTGCCTTTTCTTGTATGAATTAAGTTGAGTAGATAAGCAGAAATGACCACTCGGTCATTTTTTTTTATATTAGTAAACATTGGTTAAAGAGTGTGATCATCGTGATAGCCTTGCCATAAGTTTATTACAGTGATTACCTAGTTATTTTCCTGAGTTTTGAACACATGCATTATGTATTTTGCCCTACCACTCACACAATTGTCCATGCCCTAAATAAAATGTAAAATGTGCCATTATATTTGTGATGCAAGATATTTTTTTTAACAGCTATTTATGAGCGATCATGTGAAGCCTATAAGCACAGAGGGAACACTTCAGGCTTTTACTATATTGATTCAGATGGGAGTGGCCCCTTGAGTCCATTTCTTGTATACTGCAATATGACAGGTAAGATGATAAACTGTCTTAAGTTATGGTTCTGTCTGCATGCATATTTGTTATATTGAAACACAATCTACCAAACAGGAAGCCTACTTATTTTGGAACTGAGCAGACAGAAGGAAGGTGACTTTTCAGGCCTGAATACGGGGAATGAATAAGGAAAATTGCAATAGTGATAGGCTCAGACTGTGAAATTTCCCTTCTTTTCCTCTTGTGCTGCTTTCATTTTCTGCAGTTTTGTACTTGAGGAGCTGGTACTTACTCCACATGCATGCAAGGAACTAAAAACAAAGTTGCACCAGGGTGAAAAGACTGAATTTGTTGAAAACTTCCATTGATTCTACATATACAAATTTGATAGTCAGCGCTAATGATTCATTCCATTGGCACTTTCAAATACATCACTTGGGAAGTTTTTATTATACTGATTTAACCTTTTTAACTGACTCTTTACACCTTCATTTGCTTTGAGCATAGTCTTTCTTCAAGTAGAATGGAAACCACTGAAAGATCTAATTTCTGTTTCTCATCATGTGAGACTCTGGAACAGATAGTGGGTTTTGTGCATCTATTGCTAGGGCTGCATGGGAAAGGAAGGAAGGATAAACTTCATCTCTGAATGAAAGGGAGAGGGGAACAGAGAAACATCATTCCAAACAGAAGTCTGCTTGCATATGATTAGGAAAAGTAGAGGGCAAAAGAAGAAGAGGATGGCCAAAAATGAGATGGCTAGATGGTATTGTAGATGCAATGGGCACAGAGCTGGGCAGGTTGTGGAGGATAGTGGAGGACAGAGGTGCCTGGCGGGCAATGGTCTATAGGGTTGCAAAGGGTTGGAATTGACTGTGCGACTTGGTACAGTCTTACTTGGTACATATTTGGGGGCTATATTTATAACTCTGGCCAATTACAGCATGATTGGGTAAAAATGGAAAACTTTTAAGTTCTACTGATTTTGAACTGGGTGTTAAGTATGTACTCGTATCTCTCCTTTTGAAATCTCTGAAATTAAAAGCCTTTACATCTACAAGCTTTTGGGCATTATCCAACCACATAGAAATATTTGTATTTGAATACTACACCTGATAATGCATAGATTCTGATTAGAGCTAGTTGCTATACAGTCATACCTCGCATAACAAATTTAATTTGTTCTGTGAGGCTGCTCGCTATGCAAGTTTTTCGCTATGCGAGTCAGACTTTCCCTATGGAAAAGCTTGCACAACAAGCATTTCAAGGGGGAAAACTCACATGGTGAAAATTTTTTGCTAGGCGAGTTTTCCCCATAGAAACGCTCATTATGCGAGTTTTTCCATAGGGAAAAGTCCAACTCACATAGTGAAAAATTCGTTATGCGAGTCGGACCGCTTAGCAAAAAAACTTGCTCATTATGCGAGTTTTTCGCTAAGTAAAATGCTCGTTATGCGAGGTTTGACTGCACTTCCAATTTATTTTATTTCAGGCATTTTAGAGGCTAAAACTTAAAATCCACATGACCCCACATAAAAACATATATGCAAAAACAATATGTGCTACACAAGCAGTAATTAAATCATAAGCATAAACACATCTAGGTAAAGGTAAAAGTCACCCTTGCTTGAAAGCCAGTTGTATCTGACTCTAGGGTTCAGTGTTCATCTCTGTTTCATAGCCAAAGAGCCAGCACTGTCTGCATCTGCAGATGTTTCCATGGACATACGGCAGGCATGCCTAGACACCAGAGTACACGAAATGCTGCTAACCTTTCTTACGAATTTATTGACTTGCAATTTCTTGCTTTCAAACTGCTAGGTTGGCAGGAGCTGGGACAGAGACAGGAGCTTATTCTGTCATACAGGTACTCGGGTATCGAACTGCTGACCTGCCACCTTCCAGTCAGTGTCTTAACCACTATTAAAGACAGATTTAAATAATTCTGTTTTTAGCAATTTCCTGAACATAAGAAGAGTGACTTTCATCCTTCTGAGATCAGTAAAATGAGTACCCAGCACTTTTGGGGCAAATGCTAATTATCTGTGAACCATCCTAAGAGAAACCTAAGCACTATGGGGTGATACATAAGTGTAACTACTGTTGTCATTTGTGAACACAGCTGCCCATCCCTGAAATGTACATGTAAGACACCATTCCCCTGCTCAGTCTGTGGCTTAAGTGCTTGCTTGCATATCTGTCTGTCTACCTACTTATATACATAAACATTTAATGCAGTCTGTAGTTTAACCTAGTATGAACTCCTATGCAACCTTTTGCATGGGCATTTGTGAAGTAGCACTGGCAATGTATTTGCTTCCTTTCACAGTTATGTTACTCTTCTTCTTCCATGCCTAGGTCAGACATTAAAAAGCCAAAATGAAGCCACCTTTGGCAAATTCATTCTACAGTTCCTTTCATCTGACCTAGTATGAGAAAGATTAGCTGCCATTGTCTAGGGTATGCCCAATTGTGGTTCAAACACACCACACTCTTCGAGGAGGCTCTTTCTGTGTACCCCTATTTTACTCTAACCATTTGGGTAAAAATTATTCACTGCTCAAGTACAACATCTGTACATGACATAACTGCACAGCACAGAAGCCATGCCAATGGAAGAAAACAAAAAATAAAATAGGAATCTCTGTATTTATTATTATTTATTATTTATTAGTTCAAATTTATATTGCCGCCCACTCGCCATGGCGACTCAGGGCGGCTTACAGATGATATGATATGTATGATATTGTTCTGCAATTCCATAGGGAATCATTATGCACACAATATATCATTTCACCTATTCAAATAGAAGAGAGGCTTTATGTCACGAATTTACAATAAAAATGAGAGATCATAGGCAAACACAATCTGAACATCGTATTTCCTTGGCCTAGTGTTGGATTACGTTAGAAGAAATCAGTCTATTGATTTGCATGTTAGGAAATCAGCAGAGAGCTAACAATTTCCTTTTGTGTTTCTACATTTTTGTGGAAATATTCAGAAGAAGAGCAATGAAGTAATGATGCAATACTGAATACCACATAAAGGATCAACAGCTCTTATCCACATGGCTTCTCATTCTTCACTAAGTTTCCCATACACTTCATTCAAGAGCTGCAGATGTATCTTGTTAAATGCAGTCAAGGACAGTGTCATGATTATGGATGGTATTCCCTACTTCATGCAGCCACTTGCATATAAAGATGGAGACAGCAAGTGCATCTCTGATCATGTGATATCCTAAAGCAGGGGTTGGCAGCAGACCAAATCAGCCACAGACCAAATTCTACCTGCAGAGACAAATATTCTGGCCCCTGTCCTCGCTCCAACCACCGCTGCCACCAGAAGCGGCTGCAGATGCATTTATGGCACCTGTAAACACATTTACAACAGCCATGGATGTGTTTATGGCAGAATTTCTGGCAGGGAGCCACCAGTCAGGCCCCCTCAACTGTCTGAGGAAATGTGACCCAGTCCCCAACTTAAAAAGGTTGCCAACCTCTGTCCTAAAGTTTCAGCAAGGCAGTAAAGTGGCACTTAAGATTTTCTTCTGCAAAGAATGTATAAAATCAAAGTGGCATGTGAGGTCTCCCAAAGGGAATGGAAGAACAAAGTCCCAAACACAGCCCTTTTTAAACTACTGGGCCTGATTAGAATTGGAGAAGGAACAGCGAGGGAAAGGGAAAGAAATGCAATTGGAGAATGATAAGAAGATGTTGGAGTGAGTTGATAAGAGAGTCACAGCAGTAGTAGACTCTCTTGTCGAGGAGAGTGGCTCAGTTTGCTACCAGTGGCATCTGCCATCCATGCTGCTTACCCCACCTTGATTAATGGTAGTTTGCACCCTGGCAAAATAGATATTTTCATCTAAATATGTGAACCCACTTAGTTTATTTCACATCCCTTAGTATGTGCATAGTTCCAAAAAAATATGTGTTCAGTCTTTCAAAGTCAGGTGGAAATGGTCCAGTATCTGCTTTGACCTTTTGGAACTCTACGCATACTAAGAGATGCTAAATAAATATGGTTTACTATATTTGTAGTTTACTTCCTGTGGCTGATTTGCTCAATATATGGCATCAACCTTCCATGGCTGCTTCTTGCTTCTGAGTCTTCCACCAGTAATAACAATTCCCAGTACTAATTGAAAATAAAAGCCATGGTCTGAACAAATCATTTCTGTGAATTTCTTAAGGGCACAGTAGTTTAGATTCTAGACCAGTGGTGCCCAAACTTTTCAGTCTGTGGGCTAGTCGTATGGTTCAGGGGGGCAGTCACTATTGCCCATGGGCCATATCCAGCATCAATGTCAATTCATCCAGCCCACAAAGCCCTCGTCCCGGCGTGTTTTACTTCCGCTTCCAGGAGCGATGATGGCTTCGTGGGCCAGATGAATTGGTGTCGTGGGCTGGATACAGTCCATGGGCCGTAGTTTGGGCACAGCTGTTCTAGACTCTAGTATTACTGAGTCTAGAACAGTGGTGCCCAAACTATGGCCCATGGGCTGTATCCGGCCCCCAACACCAATTAATCCAGCCCATGAAGCCATCATCACTCCTGGAAGTGGAAGTAAAACATGCCCGGATGAGGGATTCATGGGCTACCCCTTCTATGGCTTCCAATTGTCTTTGACTGCCACTTACTTCTTGCCACTTACTTCCTGCTGCTCCCTTCCCTAAGCCCCAAGAAAGGTTTATAGCAGTCTTTTGCTTTAATCGTCCACTTCTTCTCCCACCCACCCCAATATGCCTACCCTTGGATTTAAGATCTCTGTTTATTTTACCCAAAATCTTTAGTAGACAAACTTTTCCTCCTGCTTCTTGACCATGCCTGCCTCTCCCACCCCACATTCTATGTGGTTTCTTCAGGGCAGACCATAACAATCTCATTAGCCTGACATTCTCCCAGTTCTTCATCTCCACTAATATTTTCTTCGAGCTTTCTTCTCATGAAATGTACAAGAAGTTTTTCTTACAGACACCCCAAAACCTTCCTCTCACCTGCAGCTTCAAATTTCGATCAGGATGTGTAGAGGAGGTAGCCTGTTATAGGTGAGCTGGAATACTGTAGTCTTCATAGCAGCTAAATAGTATATGGACATTCAGCAGCCCCCTATTGCCTGAAGGCCACTACTTAAGCTCTCCTTATGCTTAGAGCTGCCAAGAGCACAAATAGATTGATCAATAGAGAGACTTGGCACTGGGAGAAAAGGTAAAGATTAACCCTACAGAGAGCCAGGGAGAAGGAAAGAGACAGTAGACCAGGGGTTCCCAACCTTTTCAAGCCGGGGGCCGGGTTACACTTTCTCATTCAGCTTTGAGGGCTGGATGGCCATTTTGTCCTGCCTGCATGATGGGGTGGCCATTTTGTCCCAACAGCTTCAAAGGGGGTGGCCATTTTGTTTTAAAAATACCCTTGGAGGGTTGAGAGGCTACATGAAATGGCACCACAGACCAGATCCAGCCCACGGGCCTTAGTTTGGGAACCCCTGCAGTAGGCCATGCTAAAGTCTAAAGATAAGATTTTCAGCCTACTGTATAAACTATCAAAGAAAATACAAGTTGCCATTTTCATGATTTTAAGTGTAGCCATCTTTCTTATAATGGAATTCATGCTTTCTTGAGTTCCTACAACTATTCTCATGCCTCTCAGGAGCATGGCGAGGAGCCACAGTTAATTCATTTTTGACCCTATGAAACAGGGGAGAAGGGTGCAATTTAAGCACTCAGTCATTTTAAACCCTGTCAAAAGAAGGGCAGCCCTCTGAAGTAAAGTGCAGCTTGATTTATCATTGTATATACCGGAGCAGCTGTTTGTTTTCTCATCAGTCACTCCTTATCCAACACATTAAGCAAATCTCATTGATCAGCTTCTCGTTGAGAGATGCAATCTGACAGGAGGAATCTTCTGTATTTGTTTTCTTCACTGTTTCCTCGCAACTTGGTATTCCCTTTTCCCAGCAGAAGCAAGGAAGGCAGATGCCCAATTTCTTACACTGCTGCCTTGTCATTGATATTCAGGCAGCTCTCTTCTCAGACAGCTGGAAAGGGAGGTACTGTACTCCTATCCTCTTTTATTCATAGAGGTCATTTTCAATATCACAAGCCTGAAGCCCAAATCGTCAAATCAGATGACAACTCTTTATACAGAAATATGTTTCTTCTGTCTTTCTGGGGCTATGGGTATAGCTTTAGAAGCCACCTGGATTCTTCCTTATTTTTTAAAGGTTTGTGTAAAAAGTAATTTTACGTGTAATCATGCACTGTGTAACCTTTCCCCAACCAACACTGGCAGAACACACTTTTAAAGAGTAATCATATACATGAATACCCAGAAGTATATCCTGTTGAATTCTGTAGGGCTTATCTTCAGATGAGTGCATACAGATTGCTGCTTTAAAGTATTGAGCCAGCCCCTTCAACTAATAGATAAACATTAATGAGGTGTTTAGTTATCAGAGACATGAATCTCCTCATTCCACATTCCTCCTCAAGCTGATTTGCATATCTTTAAAAATATTCCTTTTTACTGCCAATGATTTCCACTCTTCCATAAATAAAAGAAGCTGAAGGCAAGGTGTCCTGTTCTGCAGAAGAGCTAAAATGCTTAACTGTAAAATATTGATGTAAGTTTCTCAGGAGATACTAAGACTTTAAATAAATGCAATGGCCAAGATGGAAAGGGTGAGTTCTTACTTAACGTGGGCATCTAGCAAGGGCAAAGGGGGATAAGCTAATGGGGGGAAATGGGCAACATGTACCCAGAAATATGCTGAGCAGTTGGTTCTAAAACCATCTTGTGAGCATCTTTTCTTGACTCTGCTTCTTGGGATGCAGCATTGTAATTTCTACTTCAGAGATCTCCAGTAGAGAGTCAGGCATTAGGTAAAGGTAAAGGTCTCCCATGCACAAAATCCAGTTGTATCTGACTCTAGGGTGTCATGCTCATCTCTGATTACAGCCAATGAGCCAGCACTGTCTGTATCTGCAGACTTTTCTGTGGTTATGTGGCAGGCATAGTTATGTGGCAGGCATGATGACACCGCAGTGCATGGAATACTGTTATATTTCCAACCGAAGCAGTACCTATTTATCTACTTGCAATTTCTTGCTTTTGAACTGCTAGGTTGGGAGGAGCTGGGATAGACAATGGGAGCTCATTCCAATGGCTGACCTGCCAAACTTCCAGTCATCAAGTTCAGCATCTTAACCACTAAGTCACCACAGGCTTTATCAAGGCTCAAAAGCACAGACTCAAAAGCAAAGACTTTTTAGTTGACAACAGAACTGGGAAAACAATGAGTGAAATGGCTAGGGAAGATTATAAACTACCAGGATATAATAAAATGGAGTAAGAAATTGTACTATAATGCAGCAATCCTATAGCCATTTATCAGGAAAGTATACTTTCAAATAGACAGGTATTATGCCAGGGTAATGTAGGACCTCAAAATGTTAGACACGATATAGGAGACCAGCAACCTGCCCAACCAGCAAGCTTCCCAGTTGCAACAGAAGCCCTGGTGTGGTTTTTTAAAATGTGGTTTGGTACCAAGGCTTGCATTGTGGGTTTTCCTGAGCATGTAGTTATACCACTGGTTTGTTTGGCCTTTAGCATAATTCCAAAGTAAAAATAATGGCACATACCTGGAATAAATTCTGAAATATGGTCTTTTTCTAGGCATATGGGTAGGGTGACTCTGTAAAATGTCTTACAAGAAATTTTGTCTCAGTGATACTTATACGTGCAGGTAGTTTTCACTGTGCCTGTCTTTTTTTCTGCTTGTTTTGCAAAGACACCACTTGGACAGTCATTCAGCACAATAACACGGAGTTAACCCAAGTCAAAAGTGCTAATCAACGGAACCCTCACACTGTGTTTTTCAAATATGCTGCTAGCTCAGAACAGCTTCAGGCTACAATTAACCATGCAGAGCATTGTGAACAAGAGCTTGCTTACCACTGCAAAAAGTCACGGCTTTCAAATAAGCGAGGTAAGTAATGCAGACATTATGATACATAATGTGCTATACTCAACAAACCATGGTAGATGTTTAATACTGCCAAGGTTATGGCACTTTGCCATGATAGTTTGCTTCTGGTTTTGATTTTTTTTTTTTGGGGGGGGGGGACTTTTTAAAGATTTAACAAATAAATATTTTAAAAGTTGCTGAATTGCTCATGAACCAGAAAAGCATCTTGGTCAATTGATAATGAGTCTCATTCAAAGCATTAATTACATTCAAATTTAATTTCTCCCCTCATCCTACTGCTTAGCAGAAATTATTACAAATCTTCTTAACTACTGCATATAAAAGATTTTACAGATTGTTGTGAAGAAATGAAATATTGAAACCTAATAAAATATGCTTATATAATTGATTTATTAAACAAATTTTTTTTTTGCTTTTTATGATTAAGAACTTTCCAGTGTCAATTTCACAACATTTTACTTAAGGAATGAATAGAAAATGGAGAGGGGGGTAGTGTTGGAGAACATTGTTTTTATAAAATGTAATTGAGATAGGACTCGTTTAAAAATGTATTAATTGCAGGCAATTGTTAAGCACAAGCCATTATGTAAATATTTTGTTGTAGGGAGACAAAAAAAAAACCCTAGCAGTTTATAATGTTTGATTTACTTTTGGAAAATTGAGCCATCACTTCCAGTTAAATGTTTGTATGTAAAGAAGCATTTTTGGGTGTTTCCCTGTATTTTGGTTGGAATTGATTCCAGCACATGGAATAGATATTTTGTGCTTTCACTGATGGAATATGTGTTTGTGGAAAGCCATAGATTCAAAGTCTCATGAAATGATAGGATTGTATGGACCCAAGAATCATTCAGCCCAATGTCTCTACTAAAGTAGGAAATGCAGTAAGATTTGTGTGACATCATACAGTTTAGAAAATACCACTTTTTAAGATTACATCACCTGCATTTTATGACCTGGCATTTGTTGCTATGCATTAACTGTTTTTTGTGCACTCTTTGCAAGCAACTGTGCAAGGACCCAGGATCCATGGAACTGTAATTATTTCACCAGATCTTTGGTTTTAATCATTGGTGAGCTTTTATTGAACAGTGAGGCTTTACTCATTGGCTAATTGTGTAGAAAATATTGTTTTTCACAATGCAACCCCCCCCCCCAAGAGTAGTTGCATGTTTTGCCTTTTTTCTCTGTAAGAGAACTTTTAAAACAGAAAAGAAAGAAAGGTGTTGAACTAAACAGGTGCTGGGTGATATTTTTTAAATCCAGACAAAACATTCTCAATTGAGTAATATGGCAAGCCTAAGTCTATAGGATTCAACAAAAAGTCTGTAAGACACTTCCAAGAAAAATATCACCTTTCCGTTGGGCATATATCATAAATACACCATTTGACTGCAGTAAAAGAAAAACAAAAATAGATCTGTAACATAGTACGTTGTAATATTTAGACAGAATTAGGTACTGTACTTGTTGAACTAAGTTCCTGTATAAATACTGTAAATAAATTTCATTTCAGAAATTACTCTGGGTTGAAAGGAATTTTGCTGGAGAAACTCCGCTCAAGGGATGCCTGGATGAGGCTCCTTTCATTTCCCCAAGATATGTTGTGCAGCACTAGGGTATCAAAATCCAACCTTCCAGTCTCCAAGTTCAGCATCTTAACCACTAAGCCACTGCAGTGCTGCAATTCCTGTATGAAAAGCTGTGAATAAACTGTCAAAATTTACACAAGCTAATGTTTCTAATAATAAGCACATATGTGTTTTTCCAGAACAGGAACTGTTGCAAAATCCATCTCTTTCTGATTATTAGCATTCATAGCCAGGCCAAGCCAAACCCCTCACTAATCATGGCTTATTTATAATCTTTTAATAGTATTACCAAAATCATATCAGCATACAAACAACAGTTTCAAGTACTGTATTCTTTTCTAGATAACCTGGTGGATTCGACTAGAAAAACCCAGAAATATTTATGCACAGCTATCCTCCTATCTTCCAGCTGGATAGCACAGAAGTTTAGGTAGCTGGCTGAGGACCCAAAGGTTGGGAGTTCAATTCCCCACTGTACTTGCCAAGGGAAGAGTGACCCAGTACAGTCAAGGACAAACTGTACAGTTCCAGGGTGCTCCCAGGAGGAAGGACTGGGAAACTACTTCGTTATATTCTTTACTTTGGAAACCTGAGAAAGGGTCACCATAAGCCATAACTGATGTAACAGAATTGCCATTATCATTCTGTATCATTGAAGGTTGGAGATACATCTGAATCACATACATTTCACTTTTCTTTGTTAGCTAATTTAAACTTTGCATCTTCTTTGCATTTTAATATGTGAGTATTTTAAAGCAGTTTTAAAGAGCTCTTTCTGGCTACTGAAGTGCCAGAACTTACAAATAGGAAAACACAAAATGGATAACTTGGAAGACCTTTCCCCTTTCATGTCAAATGGAAGAACCAATGCATTTTTTATCATGTCAGAAGCACACAAAGGTGCATTCTGGGTTGAAATTAACACAATATGAAAGAGCCATTCCAGAAGAGTCCAAAATGAAATACATATGATAATTTTTACCATAACATCCCTAGTGCAGGTTTATGAAAGAACAAGGAAAATCCTTCAGGATATCTACTAAATATTCAAAATTCTATTCGTGTATTATAGAGTCTAATGACTAGTCATGAGCTCAGGTGATGAACTTCTTTTGCCCATAGCACTTCCTTGATGTCAAAAGTTGAGTTCTAAAGTCACAGTGTGATATCTAAATATTTCAAATATTCCCTTTCCCTCCAATTCTCCAAAGTTTTCTTCCAATTTTCAGAAGAAAATGGCAAAGATCAGTATGCACATCAGAGGTCATGTGCATGAGTTACTATGCTTTGACATTTCCTTTATGTATGCAGCATGCTGGTGTATATGCAGGATTTTTAAATGGCATCTTTGCTAAATTGTATAAAGATCTTTCACTGGCTTTACACACATACACACACTCACACATTCATGCATGCACACACATGTGCACAGACACACAGAGAGCCTTCTTACCCCAGGGTAAATTGCTAAGTACAAAATGTGAGAGAGCATTCATTGCCTATCTTCCCATTTCTTTTCTTCCTTGGATCTATTCCTCTGTGTTTTCAAGGCCTGCTAGGCTGACAGTTGTATAGTCTCGGAAAGAGTCATTATGTTGAAGGCTGGGAGAATGCTAGAGTAGCAGAGGGCTTGTCTAACAGTGAGCTGCAATAAGCACTGACAGTTGTTATCTTAGATAACCAGTTACTTGGTGGGGGATTGCGGAAAGCTTGAATTTATGTAACAAACAAAAGCAAAACCTCTGCCACCGCCACCACCACACCATGTGTTGTGCTGCCATTTAAGTGCACATTGTTTTATTCTTGGGCTTTGCTTTTGCATTTGTTGCAAAGTTCATGTCCTTTAAAAATGAAATATCTTCATACTTTGAATCTTTTAATAATTACCCTTTCCAGTATATTTTATGCATTTACTGCTCTGTTTGGCTGGCAACATATTTTGCTCTAAAGCAGGGGTACCCAAATTATGACCCGTGGGCCAAATTTGGCCCACAGTGCCTAATAATCTGGCCTGCACCACCCTTGCTGCTCCCAGAAGTGGAAGTAAAACCCATCTGTGCGTGTGCAAAATGCTGCCATAAACCACCTGTGGCTGTCATAAATGATAGCCGTGGGGACATTTTACTTCCACTTCCAGTGGGAGGAACCATGTGACCAGCCCACTCAACCACATGAACAACCACATGACTGGTCCATGGCCTGAAAAGTTTGGGTACTAAAGTAAAATGCCATGGAATTAAGGCAATGTTTGTCTTATTGCCACTGTAAACTGGCCTGAAGATAAAACTGGCCATAAAGATTTTGTTTCTTTTTGTCACTGGCTAGACCAGAACAGTTAGGAGCCACTGATGTTAATGTGGTGACATCTTTGTGGGTGATGTTTAATTTGCTGCTCAGTGCTTCCCCTGATATTCCCAGTTCTCCTGATACAGAATGATTTCATATGCTGAGTAAATGCTTTTTCCTTTTAAATATTATTATGCCTGTTATTACTACTAATAGGTTATGGTTATTGCTCTTGCTCTGTTTCTTAGATAAGGCTTATTCTAATTTCCTCGCTAGCAGATCCTTGATCTTATATTGATCTTTGCTTCACAAAATAAATTACCTAAATTTTTTGGTGAGCACATTTTTCCCTCCCCCCCCTCTCACACACACAGGAAACGGCATAAGTGATCTGCTAAAGATAAATGATTGTAATATTATGCCTGACTGAGCTAGAGACTAACTGTTCTCTTTTTCCAGTAATATGGGCAGAAACCTTGATGGTAGGTTAGTTCCTAATAACGAGCTGCTAAGATGAAAAATCTGTCAGCATTTTAGAGAAACAGGGATAATTTTACTTAAAAACAATTGCATTTCAAAACTTTTCTTTATCGGTGATAATAGTAATAATTTCATGTCAGAAATTATTCTGGGTTGAAAGGATTTTTAAGGAAGAAACTCCACCTAGGGAATACCCAATTGAGGCTCCTTTCATGTCCCCAAGAGCTGGCGCTCAATCCATCATGCAGTACCTGAGTCTCAAACAGGCAATTTGCCAGCCTTCCAGCTAACAAAGTGAGCTTCTTTACCAATGAGCCACAACAGCCCTACTGAGTTATTGGTACAAGTTGTCTGTCTCTGTGTTGTTGTTTAAGAACCAAACCAAGAAATCTCTGCTTTAGCAAGTTTTGGAGGAGCCCAAGGAAATACTTTCAATTTCAGGAAAAAGGTAGGAGAAACAGGTGGGGTCTGCATTGATTCTGGCAATCCTAGGCATGTTCTGTTAGGGTTTCTTAATTTTTTAAAAAGTCAGATGTTTCCCTGTATTCTGTGAGCAATATTAATTACAATATTACTTGAATGATATTTGTGGGTTGTGCTGTTCCCGTATGCAAGATAAAATATGTATATTTTCTATTTTGCCTTATAGATGGAATTCCATTCAGCTGGTGGATTGGAAAAATCAATGAGACTCAAACATATTGGGGAGGTTCTATGCCAGATGTTCAGAAATGCGCTTGTGGAATAGAAAGAAGCTGCATTGATTCTCAGCACGACTGCAACTGTGATGCTGACAGAAATGAATGGTAATTTTGATTTTTCACTTGGTTTATTCACACACAGTTAAAGGTTAAATATGAAAATATGCTTTCATAATTTCTGGTCGATGGGGCCTGCTTAAAAGTCTCTGTCTGCTTTCCAAAAATGTTGTTTGGTGAAACTAACATAACATGTTTCAATAGAATAAGCCAAAGTTTCTCAGATGAAGCTTACCTCATGACACTTTAAGATGTTTCTTTTTCTTTGGTGTTATTTTTTTTTGGTGGGGGTGGGGGTGGGATCCCTTTTGAAGAACTACCAATGAGTATTCTTCACTCTTTTTATGGATTCAATTTCTTCACTTGCCTATGTACAAGCCTTATGAAGAAGATTCTAAACTACTTTCACTGCCAAAGTTAAGCTTGGAAAGCTGCTATCATGTAGAATTTGCAAGTCAATGGTATCTGCATTTGAACACCATCACATTTCAAATGAATCGATATTTCTCCTGTCAGATTTCTTCACTGTTTATCTTTTATATCCATACATCATAATCAGGATTATCATTGTGTAGATCAGGGGTTCCGAACCTATGGCCCGTGGGCTGAATTTGTCCCACAGCACCAATTAATCCAGCCCATGGTGAGGACACCAGCGGCAGTGGAAGCATGTCGGACGTGCCCCAAATGCGGCAAAACCTGGCAAAAACCTGCTGAAAATGCTCCAAAGATGGCAAAAGCATGCCACCCTCACTCCCGCTGCTACGGGAAGCAGCAGAAGTGGCAAAAACAGGTGAACATGCACCATGAATGCACCCATTGCCACCGCCACTGCCACCAGAAGTGGCAGGAGGAACCAGTCGACAGGCTAGGCAATTCAACCCTGAATGGCGGGCCAGGCAGTTCAACTACCGCACATCATCATAGCGACCTTATGAGCCCCAGCCAGGGGCAGGGCCCAAGGCACCGGTGGTGGGGTGGTCCTGGTGCCCACTGCTGTAGAAGCCTCTCTTCCCCCGCCACAGGCGTGTCCGGGGGTGGGGGTGGCAAAGTCCTACCGCATACTGCCATAGCTGCTTTTTGAGCCCTGGCCAGGGGCAGAGCCCAGGGCACCGTTGGTGGGGTGGTCCTGTTGCCTGTTGCCACAGCGGCCTCTTTACCCCAGCCGCAGGTGAGTCTGGGGGCAGCAGCGGTGTTAGGAGATGTAAGTCTTCGCCTCACACCTTAACTGGTTGCAAGACATATTGTGTCTGTGATGCCTTTAAGACCCTACTGCAGGGGCACACAGGTGCTTGGACTTTTCCCTGATGTGCTCCATGGGCCAGTGTATTTAGGTCAGAGCAGGATTGCAGACTTCCAGCTACAATGCTCAACTTGCCTGAGCTTTAATGCTCACCTTCCTCTGCTGACAGTCTGGACAAAGATTCCTGCATCTTCCAGAACCTGCTACAAGGACTGAATCTTTTCACTGATTCTGATAATGGCTTTTGCCTGATAAGCCATCTGTGCTTGCTCGACAAAGAAGGACTACTTGGGGTAATCCTCCACCAGGAGGACAGAAGCTGTAGAACTCTTTAGCTTTGTCTGTAATTACAGCTTACATTTACCCTGCTGGACTGGACTGCTACTGAACTGTATGGACTTGTATATAGCACAACTGAACTATCTCAGTGAGGTCAACTGAGCAACCCAAGAGAACATATCTATGTTGTGTAACAGTTGTTGCACTGTATATGCTTCCACCTTTTTACTTCCTGAGTAAACCTACTTTGAGTTTTCTTCTACACCAAGATCTGTCTGCCTGTTTTTCTCACAAGGGACTACCTTGTCAGGTGCGAACCTCTTGCTGGCCACTGCATACCACTCTGGTAACCATTTACAGCAACATGTGGCAAAGTCCTATTGCCCACCACCATAGCGGCCTTTTGAGCCCCAGCCAGGGATCACCTTGATCTCAGTGATACCTGACTGCTTGAGAATCTTTTTCTTTCTTGGGTGCCCTTCTAATCTTCAGTCTTCTTCTAATTTCTTGGCTGCTGACTCTGTTTAGATTGGTGATTGAACCAAGGCATAGAATTTTTTTAACAATTTCAGTTTCTTCATTGTCAAAACTAAACTTATATAATCCTTCTCTGGACATGATTGTTGGCTTCTTAACGTTCAACTGTAGCAGTGGGTTTTGTATTTTCTTCTTTCACCTTCACCAGGAGGTGAAATAATTACATTTCAGCTAATTGCTGCTTTTTTGCTAGCAATATGGCCATTTTTCTACCCACATGTTTATTTCGAAATGTTCTCTGTTGAAAGGGAAATGCATGTCTTTTGTCAGATATATACTTATCTACCACAGAGACATGAACTAAAGCAGTTAAGTGTCTCTGTGTTGGTTGGCTGGAAATCAGGGCTACCTAAGTTCTAGAAATGGGAAAAATGTTATTGTAACTGGGCCACATCTCCAAAATATGGACATTTTGGTGCAAAATGAGATCAAAAAAACAAAGTGAAAAACAAGGCCCTAAGCCAACTGGTAATTAGTCAACCACTCAAGATTTACATTTATCATGTGCACACATATCCACAGTCTTCAAGCAGATAGCAAGAACTGAGCTTTTCCTTATAAAGAAAAATTACTGGGTTCAGTGAAATGTTCAAAGGGCAGTAGAAAGAAACCGTCAGGCATAACAAAGCAAACAAGAGTGGTCGTGTCACGTGAATTAACGCATGTATGCGTTTTGCCGCCCATCCGCCCCAAGGCAACAACCACCCTGAGACCTCAGTGTTTTAGGGAGGGCCCTATGCTCTATAAGAGCATGTATCCTTCTCATCTCACCCTCTGTCTTATGCTTTGTAATCTGGCAAAACCACATGTGTCCAAGCCTCCTTGTATGACATACACGGAATAAATCTCTATGAAGAGAGAGCCTTGGAACGATGGCACCTAAGCATCACGCTTCTTCTGCTTCAGGTGTGGGTGCGGAGAAGAGAACTTCTCTGCACCCCATGTAGGATTCGTTGGTACCCATGGCCTTGACCACACCAGATCCAACAGATTTGGTGGCCAGGATAACGTCCCTTCAGTGAGCTGCTGCTCTAAGTCCGGCAACACTTCCACCAACCCCAGTGACAAGATGTCGAGGGACCCCGGTGGACAATGCCCTGCCCTGGAAAGAGAATGCCCAGGCCCTCCAGAAGCACGTGGATGTTTTGGAGGTGGCAGCGGCATCTCGTAAAATGGATGCACCGGCAGGGTGCCTTCGACAGTGTCTGCACAGGATGTGGAAGTCAAAGAATCTGCCTAGTTGTCTGGTGCTTCCACACTGACCGAACCTGAGAGCACTATGGCAGTGGTGTCATCTACTCCTGAAATACCTGGGACAAGATTAGGTGAGTATGTGGGATCTGGGAGTGCGACTAGGTGTGCAACCCCGACACCTCATTCTTCATTTACACAGTTGACTTTATGGCCTTGGTCTTGGTCTAGCTCCGTGCAGGCTACAAACTCCTCAGGGTAGACAGTCATCTGCTATGGTCCCGTGGATGGCTTCTTATCCACCCCCGGGGTTTGTTCCCCTGCTGCCCTACAATGTTTGGTGGCAGACGCCCAGGTTGGGTCCTCGTCCTTGTCCACCCTTGCAATGGTGCCTGCTTCTGTGTTCCCTTTTGGTGACCAGTCCTTACCATTGTTTGACCATATTCTCCCGGTGACGAGGGATAAATTTGTGTGAGGCGACTATGACAATATATCTACCCTACTTAACAGGGATTCGGACAAGCCACAGGAGGATATGGATGACAAGGATAAGGAGTCCGCCATGAGAAAAAAGTCTCCTTGGACCTGGCTAATTGGCTGCTTGCTTATTTGATCTATGCAAGGGTGGCAGTCCAGGCCAGGCAACAGCTCACATTATCATTAATTCAATACTTAGATATTATCTATCGAGCTTATGTAGACTTTCCAGGACAGGCATGACTTCTTTATGACAAGAATTTCTGCCTATGCGTGGCCATTCGGCTGACCATGCATTGGGATGAGCCCCACGCCCCACTGTGGCTCCAATTTATGACCCCTTCTTGCCCGGTGTCTGGTGACTATTACAATTGTGGACACCTGGTGCAGTGCCCCTTGCCGGCCCCTTCCACCCTCCTGTTGGTGGGCCAGGCAGTTCAACTCAGTTCAACCACGCAGCTGCAGGCTGCACAAAAAGCAGCCCCCAGAGGCATAAGGGACGTGATTCCTGGATTGCAAAAAGAGTTAATTCTGAGCTGCTGCAGTCTGAAAAAGGTGCCCAGCCCAATCAAGCTTGATATATAAGTTTCCGGGCTTGCAGGTTACCCTGCTGGGGAGGCACACTATTTGTGGGAAAGTTTCACTTTTGGTTTTGAGATCCCTGCTTTGGGGGCCTATTTTCCACAAGTGACGCCAAACCTCTGTTCAGTAATCAGATTGGAGCTGGTGCTAAGGCATAGCATTGGTAGGGAGCTGGCTGTGGGATGGGTGGCTGGTCCATTTGACCGACCACCTTACCAGAATTTGAAAGTATCCCTTCTGGGTTTGGTTCGCAAGACGGGTTCCGGGGAATTTCATTTGCTTCATGATTTATCATACCCGGCAGGCGGGTCAGTAAATGATTCAATACCACATGAGTTATGTACTGTCAAGTATTCCTCCTTTGATCAGGTGATCTAAATGGTCCGATCAAGCAGCAAAGATGCCTTTATGGCATAGTGTGATATTAAATCTACTTTCTGCCTATTGCCTGTTCATCCAAAGGACTTTGAGCTCCTTGGCTTTGCTTTCGAGGGTCAATATTTTGTACCCATGGCTATGCCTTTCAGCTGCTCTGTCTCTTGCACAGCCTTTGAGCATTTTAGCACTTTTTGGAATGGGCATTTCGCCAATGCACTGGATCTAGACACGTGATCCATTATTTGGATGATTTTTTTTGTGGCCCCGCCCAATCCTCTAGATGTTCCGACCTCCTGCATGAGTTTCAGGTACTAGCCCTCAAACTAGGAGTCCCCTTGGCAGATGACAAAATGGAGGGATTAGCCACTTCCCTCATTTTCTTAGGGGTCCTGTTAGACACTTCAGGACAGCAGTCTCGTCTCCCCCATGACAAGTTATCACAGTTAAAATACAAACTGAGTGACATGTTGAGATGCAAAGTGATGCTGAAAGAGCTGCAAGCTTTGCATGGTCACTCAAACTTTGCTTGCAATGTGGTCACACCAGGCAGGGCTTTTGTCCAACACCAGTGCAACACCATGAAGGGGCTGACCCAGCCATTTCACCTAGCCAGGGTCACCCAAGCTTTGAGGGAGGACATCCAGCTATGGTTGGAATTTTTGATCCATTACAACGGTGACTCTTTTTGGCATTCCAAAATTATGGCGGAGGCGCAAATGGCTGTGTTTACCGATGCCTCAGGCAGTTGCAGTTTCGGATTATACCACCACGACCATTGGTACTACGGCACATGGCCTGCCCATTGGAGAGAATTGGGCATCATGAAATATTTTACATTTTTTGAATTATTCCCAGTGGTTGGGGCTGTGTCCTTATGGGGTGAGGCCTGGGCAAATTCCACAGTGAAATTTTGGGGTGGACAATTTGGTTGTGGTTCATATCATCAACACCGTGATGTCCCGATCCCCAATTGTCATGTATTTGGTCCACAAATTAGTTTTAAGATGTCTAGAATACAATATATTGTTCAAAGCCCAACATGTCCCCGGCATTAATAATCAAATTGCTGATCCTTGCGCTGCACTGGAGATCCGTGCAGAATTGACAAGGTGTGCTGCAACATAAATAAAGCCATGGCTAAGTTTATGGCCAAAGGATTCGGCACAGTTATTGAACATCCCGAAATCAAAATTGAATTTCCTGGACTTTACCGGCAGGATGGAGTACATTTATTGGAGGAGGTTTAGAAACATTCCTCAATGACCTGCGATGGGACATCGAGGCTGAATTAGCGGCTTGAGATGGAAGCGTCTGTCCATAAACAAACAACCTTGGTGGCGGTAGTGGGGTAAATGGTAATCAAAACTATGTTAATTAAGCATATGTAGTGGGGGTTCCTGACCATAACAGAAGGACAGAGGCATTGGAAGCTTCTACTGTCATGGGAGGGAACCCTCAATTACAGGGCAGCAGGCTTGTCAGCCTGAAGGAAATTGTGATCTAAGAGGTATGGAGTGAGACGTCATCGTTCCATACAAGGTCATAATCAATAATCCGGATATTGGTAGATATACTCATAAGTTAATACCTTTTACCCACTAGTATACCTCATTGCAGGTCGTGTTAATATTGTATTGTTATGTTTATCAATAAAGTGGCCCATGTTTTGACCAACAGATGGTTGTCATCTGCTTCCTGGGGTGGATTGGGTGGCAATTTTATTTTACAAGTTGCAGCTTTTTTTCAGTTATATATGTCCATGTGTTTTTTCTTTTAAAAAGCCAACCACTCAAGAGAGCTAAAATCTGCTCTCCCTAACAGTATCTCAGGTGCATATTTTGGATATGGAAAGAGTTGCACATTGTGTCATAGATTTCCCAAACAGTTCTGCCCTTCTGCCACAGTTTGCTGATTGACTCCAAACAGCTAAGAGGTAAAATAAAGCCTTCAGCATCTCTAATGTGCAACATCTCTTTCAAGACCCCTGGGCAGTCAATTCAACCAGTGTCAATGCTGAGTCAGACAAACCAATATTCTGATCCAGTAAAGTAGCTTCTTATGGAAACTCGGATGTATCCATGGAACCTGATTATTGAATACAGTGTCCCTCTGTGCAAGGAATGCATGCATGGATCACAGAAACAAGTCTGTAGTGGAAAACTCAATGAAAAACTGTTTTACAATTTGTTCATTGATTTTACAACTCTGGCAAAGTCAGAGAGGATGAGATTTTTGAGGTTCTGATAGACTACTGACACTGAGAAAACTGAATTCTGACACTTCATATGCAAATGGACTTTGGCTCAAGGACCTGAATGTATTTATTTATTTAATTATGTGATCACATGGAGTTCATATCCTTCCTTTCATCTAACTCGACTAGAGTGGCTTCTATTTTTATTTTTATTTATTTAATTATATTTGTTTATCGCCCTCCTCCCCAAAGGGACCCAGGGCAATTTACAACAATTATAAAACCATTTAAAAGATTAAAAATTTTTAAAAACTTTAAAAACTTAATATTAAAAGCTAGAAATTATAACATAGGCATACTGGGATCAAACCAACCAATTGACTGGGGAAATTGAACCATCCACTTCCCAGACCAAACCAGCTAGCCAGGTTTTCATTCCTTTCCTAAAGGGCAGCAACTCAGTTAAATATTTTGTTGTTCAGTCGCACAGTCGATTCCGACCCTTTGCGACCCCATGGACCACTGTCCGCCAGGCACTTCTGCCCTCCACCATCCTCCTCAACTCGCCCAGCTCTGTGCCCATTGTGTCTACAATACCATCTAGCCATCTCATTTTGGGCCGCCCCCTTCTTCTTTTGCCCTCCACCCTTCCCAGAATCAAGGCTTTCTCAAGCGAATCCTCTCTTCTCATTTGATGTCCAAAGTACTTTAGCTTCATCTTCACTATTTGACCTTTTAAGGAGCAGTCAGTTTTAATTTCTTCTAAGATTGACCTATTTATTCTCCTTGCTATCCAGGGGACTCTCAAAACTCTCCTCCAGCACCACATCTCAAAGGCCTTTATTCTTCTGTGCTCAGCTTTCCTTATGGTCCAACTCTCACAACCATACATTGCCACCGGGAATACCATTGCTTTGACTATACGAATTTTTGTTTGCAATGTGATGTCTCTACTTTTCACTATGTTCCCCAAGTTTCTCATTGTTTGCCTCCCAAAAATCAGTCGAGTTTTTATTTCATGGCTGCAATCACCATCTGTAGTGAGCTTTGATCCTAAGAATGTAAAATCTGTCACTGCTTCTACTTCTTCCCCATCTATTTTCCAGGGACTGATAGGGCCTGTTGCCATTACAGTAATACCTCGGATAATGCTAAGACTTGGTTCTACAAGTCTTGGTGTTATCCAATTTTTAGTGTTATCCGATGCATGTTAAAATCCTATGGGATGGATCGGATAACGTTAAAGCTCCATAGAGATACATTGTAACCGCACAGGCTTTAGTGGTTGTTATCCGATCCATCCCATAGGACCTTAACGTTTTTCGATCCAATTCTCCTCCCCAGATTACTTAACGTTATGGGATTTTAGCGTTATCCGAGGTAAACATTATCCGAGGTATTACTGTATCTTGGTTTTCTTGATATTGAGTCTCAAGCCAGCTTTTGCACTTTCTTCTTTCAACCTAACCAGGAGCTTCTTTAAGTCCTCCTCACTTTTTGCCATTAGGGTGGTATCATCTGCATATCTCAAATTGTTGATGTTTCTCCCAGCAATTTTGATCCCAAATTGTGATTCCTCCATCTACTTATCACAAGTGATCTAACATGGGGTAAGAGGACAACTGGGTTCATAATTTGTGGAGGAAATGCCATGGTTTTATTAAGCACACAATTTTGGGTGCAGTTTTAAATGTAGCTGATGTAGCCTGATTTTAAGACATGTTGGCTGAAATCCTTTGGCTTTATTACTCAGGCAGATACCAAAAAGTGTGACTTCTAGGTACCAATTAAAGAGTCCCTGCTGAGATTCTCAAGCATGTGTCAAGCCAGCATGTATTCCTGAGAATCTCAGTGGTGACTCTTCAGTTAACATTCAATCTAGAAATGAATGGATGTTACACTTTCTGCTTGCATAACAAAGCATGTGGATTTCAACCCATTTGTATTTTTATACTGATGAGAAACACAATGTTAAACCTGTAAAAGCATTACTATTAGGTGACTGCATATCTTAACTATGTTATCCACCTATACTTTTTCAAAACAATGTTGTTCATTAAACAGATCTATAACAAAGGTTATGATATTCATTCACACCAGTGATGTACAATGTTGACAGTTTGTCTGAGAGAACTATATGAAATTTTGTTTCTTCTCCTGTGTTAGGATTAATGATACAGGACTCTTGTCATATAAAGAGCACCTGCCAGTAACAGGACTCTTCATTACTGATACAGATCGACCAAATTCAGAAGCTGCCTACAAACTCGGTCCTTTACTTTGCCAGGGTGATAGTAAGTAATTATTTTTCATATATTTATATCACTTGACACCTGCTTCCTCTAGATGTATAATTTTAATGAGACTTTGTGGGCATAATTTGAGCTATAGCTTGTTGAGGCATAACATAGAGGCATCTTTTTCAACTAATGGTTAAAAATCACTTCAGAAGCACATTTTCCATTTTACCCCATGTCCTTACAGTTACAATGCAAAAACAGTTCAGGCTTCATTTGTGTTAAGCCTAAGGATCACTGCAGCATTATAACAGTTAAATGGTCAAATTAGAAGAAGGAGGAAGGAACTCACTGGATATGGAATAACATTAAATGAGGATATGGCTAAGGAACTCAACCTCCCCTATGTCACTTGGAGGACCCTGAAGAGGCTGAGAGCCAGAGTGCCTAATTGTAAGACCAACATGCTCAAGTGGGGGCTGCTGGTTGACAACAACATGTGCTGTGAATGTGGAGAGATTTAGAATCCGGCTCATTTGCTAGTCTGCCAATAACTACCAGACACATGTACTGATGAGGATTTAAGTTTGGCCAATGACAAATGAAGCCAAGTGGGTGGCTTCATTTTGGCAATCCAGGGTTTGACTGGAACATTAAAGAAGAAGAGTTAAATATACAAATAATAAAAATTGGTACCAGCTGGAAGGTGTGGAGCAGCAGCAATTGGGGTGGGGTGGGGAGAGCTGTGCTCAAGGATGGTGTAGTTGACAATGGCTCTGCAGCAGTGGCAGGGATAACTGCAGTGGCAACAGATTTCCTCCACTTCAGAATGGAGGTTGTCCACCTAGCAGCTGGCTAGCATTGGTGGTGACAGGGATAAGTTTTTAAAAAGAAAGCTGTACAGTACACCAAAGAAACCAGGAGTCTCCTTGGTTACAAAGGATGGACAAACTGACAAAAGCACCATGTGACATATGATCAGGAAGAGAGGGCAAGAGAATGTATATTTTGCAGAAGCACTGTAAAGCTAAGGAGAATGAATATTCCAGGGCTCATGATCCTGGTCTGATTGCCCACTAGAGAGGTCCTTGCCTGCTGCTCCCACTCCCAAAAACCAAGTTATATTTCTCCATTACAATAATATGTTATCATATCACACAATCATGTTCTTCTTAACACAGATAAATCCTATAATTGTCTACCAGAATATTTTTCCTAAAGCAGAGAAAAATAATGTTTACTTTCATTTCTGACCCAATTCTTAAGGAGTCAGTAAATGTTGTGAAATTAGAATTCTATACATTATTTTGGCTGCCATGCATTTATAATAAAAACGCCCTCTGTAAGAAAAGGTAAATAGATCTATCAAAGAATAATGTTCTATAACTTGTTTGTATAATAGAGTTTTGTTGCTGCTCTAGTTGTTTACTTTTGAAAAATTTACCATTTGCTATGCTACCCGATACATATTTTTCTTCCTTTAGTTTAATTTTTTTTCTGATTTATTTAAGCCTGGTTCTTTAAATTCTTCATTTTACAGGTCATTTAGATGTTAAGCTAGGAACTTTGTAGATTTGTGATATATATTTTAAATATAATTCTTGATATTAAAAGGGTATCTGGAATCCCCTGGAATATTTAGAGAGTATGGGTGTAATCTACATCCTGCCATTAAATGAAATTGTCATGGATTATCAAAATGAAAATGAGCATGAACTTTCAGTCTTTCCCTCCTCCCTTTGTATGGTGGTGTTGGTGCTTCTTTTATAGCTCATTCAAACATAGTTTCTTACTTATCTTAGCATTGGAAACAGATTTTATTAGTTATACCTATTAGTACAGAATTAAGTACAAAAATAACAGCACAGGGAAATGCCCTGTCTCATCAGTGCCTCCTTGCACTTTGCATAATAAAATATCTCTAGTAAAGTTTAAATTAGAAAAAATATCTTTACTTACAGTTACCATTTGCAGTTACAGACAGAAAAACAAATAGGGAAAATTGAGACTCCAGGATCTGGAAAGAACCTCCATGCTTGTTGCTTGGTCGGATCAACATCATCAGGATACTTGCAAACTATACATGTGGAACTCAAACATCTACACTGTGTACATTATCTTGGCCCTGAGCATTTCTGCAGCAGAGTATGCTGCTCTAGTATTGCCTGCATCTACACACACAAAACAAGTTGGCATTTCTGTTAATGAATCAATATGTATTGTAACAAGATGCCTCAAACCTACACCAGTTTAGAAAATATATCCTCTTTTTGGCAAGACACCACCGATGATAAAGAGAGAAGTAACAGCAGGTAATAGGCAGAACTAAGAATGACCCTCATCATCCTTTGAACGGATATGTGCCTCAAGTCCACTGCCTCTGATCCAGGAAGAGCTTTATGGCAAGAGAAAACACCCTTGAGCGTATTCAAGACAAAACCAAACTAGAAGATGGAGGAAGGAGTTCATTGGACATGGAATAACATATGTCTGGGGAACTTGACCTTCTCTATGTCACATGGAGGACCCTGAATAGGCTAAGAGTCAGAGTGCCTAAATGTAAGACCCACATGCTCTAGTGTGGGCTGCTGGCAGACAACAACACTGTGTGAATGTGGAGAGATACAGAATCTGGTTCATTTGTTGATCTGCTGATTACTGCCAGAAACAGTAAGGACTTACTTTTGGCCAATGACACAGCCAAGATAGTGCCTTCATTTTGGAAGTTCAATGTTTGATCCAGACATGAAAGAAGAAGCTTGGTCAGAGACCAGAGGAAGAAAAAATAAAAGCTATCAATAAAACAAATGGAAGCAAGAAAAACAAACAGGAAGCGGGCCTATCTCTACCAGAGTTGGAAGAGAACTTTATCAGTCAAATTAATGGTAACAGACAACCACATTAGACTCTCTGCTAATATCTAGTGATAGTGTATGCAAGATTTCTTTTATCACAACAGATTTTACCTTAGTTTACTAATCAGGATATTAAACAACAGAGTGTTCAAACCCTTATAAAATTTTATTAAAACTTTCTATCCTGTCTGCCACTGCAGAGTTAGAAAATAAAAGTTAGATGTGATTGCTTTCACTCGGTGTTAACAATATTATGTTAGATGTACACATTAAGATTTTCTTTAGCTTGTTGGCTTTAAATCCAATGATTTATACCAGGGGTCCCCAAAGTTTTTGGGCCATGGGACGGTTACATTGTTCAGCAGGCCAGTCACGTGGTTTCTCCCACTAGATGCAGAAGTAAAATGTGCCTTGCGATCTGTTTTGCAACAGGATGAGATAGATTTAAAGTTGCCATTTTCTCTGTTTAAACCAGGGGTGTCCAAACTATGGCCCATGGGATAGATCCGGCCCCTGACTCCAATTCATCCAGCCTGTGCCACCCTCATTGCTCCTGGAAGTGGAAGTAAAACGTGCCTGTATGGGCACATTCTAGTTCCGCTTCCAGGAGTGATGAGGGTGGTGTGGGCCGGATGTATTGACATCAGGGGCCGGATCTGGCCTGTGGGCCATAGTTTGGGCACCCCTGATTTACACAAATAAAGAGTAAACATTATCTTTCTGTATAAGCTTTGCTATGTGGTTTCATTGATTCATTGCACACATGTCTTGTCCCCCCTAAAGATTTTCACGTGGGAAGTTTATGATTAATCACATTAAAGTGTTTACAAAAGCTTTCTTGTAAATAAGAAACAAACACATTTGTGTTGTTATTTCAACACTGGAGTGTCATAATGGCATTTTATAGATAGGAGACTATAGTGAAAGATGCTTGTAATTAATTGAACAGTATTCAAAAACAATAATTTTCCTGACGTGTGTTCTCTTTTGTATCCATATATCCATTTCTGTTTGCATTTTATTTCTACATTGTTAAAAAAAACACACACAAAGACTTTAATTAATGCTCTTTTACTGAGTCTTTGGAATTATAAATGAAAATGCTTTGCTGCATACTAATAGCAAATTAGTTCTTGCTGGGGTAGCTTGCATATGATGCTATTTATAGAAAATAGGACTTCTTTTCTTGTATTTTTTATTCTTTGGGAAAGGAAATCTTACCCAATAAAACCCATCATGGAACCATTTCCTTATGCACAATAATACTAGGCCTATGCATATTCTTTAAGTGGCTTTTTCTTCTACATTGTATTCATAAAACCAATTTTTCATAAAGTTAAAAACCAACTTTGCTGGATCTATCTGCAGACTAATCTTAGAATCTGTCATATTTGATTTAAGTGAAGGACTTAAAGTATATTAGAATGGGTTCAAATGCCATCCCATTTCTTGCTAGGTACATACCGTAATACCTCGGATAATGACTACATCGGATAACAGTAAAATTGGATAACGATGCAAAATTTCTAAAGAAGATTTGCATCGGGTAACAATCTGTCAGCGTTATCCGATGCAGTTGTTCGTAGCAGCAGGGGGGCTGGAAAGCTGAATGGCGCTCTTCGTTCAGCTTCCCAGCAACCTTGCAGCTGCAGAGGTAGGGGTGGGGTGGCTGGAAAGCTGACGGAGGGGGGCTTCCCTGTCAGCTTCCCCAGCCACTCCACAGCTGCAGAGGCAGGGACGGGTGGCTAGGAAACCTGACAGGGAGTCGCCATTGGCTTCCCCAGCCACACCACAGCTGTGGATCGGGTACTCTGATCCCCCCGGAGCCGGCAGGGGGGTCTGGGAGCCCGAAATAGGTGGGGAAAAAATCCATTTTTTCACCCATTTTGGGCTCCCTGACCACCACCCCCCATGCTGGCTCCAGGGAGGTTGGAGGACCCGATCCGAGCTATTTCTGAAGTTTACCCACCTCCTGGGAGGCTACAGCAAGCCAAAACGTCAGGGCTCAGATCCCGATGTTTTGGCTTGCTACAGCCTCCAAGGAGGTGGGGAAACTTCAGAAATAGCGCAGATTGGGTCTCCTGACCTCCCTGGAACTGGCATGGGGGTCAGGGAGCCCAAAATGGGTATAAAAAAGTCTGGGGTTTTTTTCCACCCATTTTGGGCTCTTTGACCCACCTGCCATGTCCGGGGAGGTCAGGGGACCCGATCCAAGCTGTTTCTGGAGTTTCCCCACCTCCCCAGCCAGTGCAGCAAGCCAAAATGTCGGGATTCGAATCTCAACATTTTGGCTTGTTGCAGCCTCCAGGGAGGTGGGGAAACTCCAGAAACATTTGGAAAAAAAACATTTGAACATACCACAAAACACCTATTATGTTCGCCAGAAGCAACTTGACATAACAACAACAGCATTCAAAGTTTTCTTTGTACAAAAATAGTGGCGGGACAAGATAAGAACTGTACGTACATTTGTCATAGGTGACAAATTATCCAGTTTATTTATTTCATTTCTCTGAAAATTATTTCCTGTCTTCCACTTTAGACATCTTTGACGTATGCCACTCTCTATTGACTTACTATGAAGAGGTTTATTTCTATGCCTTTAGACAGCCAGATCAATCACAATCATTTTCTAGAGATCTAAGCAACAGGAAATACTGCCTATTACTCAATAAGAGAAAATAGATCTCTTAGTTGCTGGAGAGCACATGAGTGGCTGGAGAGGAACATCTTCCTCCAGGAGGCATATTCTCCTTTGTAAGTCACAGTGTATTCTTAGCTGCAGTTTATAGTACTTACACACACTCAAAAATTGTCTTCATTGATGTGAGTTCTGTACAGATGTTAAGTATACAATACAGGAATAGCTTTGCACTACAGATCAGAAGTTTGAAACATTTGCTTTCCTTTCTAGTCAGCAACCATACAATAAGCACTGTATTTCAAGAGAGTTGTTGGTGGCATTCATTGTACTCGTAACTTTTTGAAAAATGGAGAAGCCCCAAAAGGTTATTTCTTTTGTTAAGGCTTTTCATTAATGATGTATGGAAAACTATCATATTTATTTTGCCATGCCATTATTTTCCATTTTGCGGTGCATTTTTTAACAATGTGTGTAAATGACACAAATGGGGAAATAAAAACTTTAAGATCTTAGCAGCCACAAAAAGACTAGGTTTAAAAGAATTGTCTGAAATAATAAGAAGTAGATCATCTGATCGGCAGATGCAGAAAAATTTATCAGATTGATTATTTGCAACATCAGGCAGAGATAACTGGAAAATGAGAGTGCCAAGATCCTGTGGGACTTTAAAATTCCAACATTTGTGAAAATGAAAACCTTGTTTATTGACATTGCTATACCAGGAGATGCATGAATTGAATACAAGCAACTGGAGCAAATCTCAAAATATTACTACAGAATTTGCAAAATGAAGTTGAGTGTTTATAGAGGAAGAAATATGTTGTTGTACTCTTAGTGATTGGACCCTTTGGAGCAATACCTATATATTTGGAAATGTTTGATCTATTGGACATGAGCATCCTAACTCTAAACAAAAAACTTTACTAGCAACTACCTGTACTGTATACTGTATTTAGACATTAGCTTAACAGTTGTTAGGTCCTTGGCTAGGTCTTGAACTGTTAATTTTATACCAGTCTTTGGCTGTGAATTTAATGATAGATTTTAATAATAATAATAATAATAATAATAATAATAATAATAATAATAATAATAATAATAATAATAATAATAATAATAATAATAATAATAATAATAATAGGGAGAGTTTCTATTCTCCATGAGCCAAACAATTACTAGTGAAGTACCCCTTTTTATATTCCAGTAGGAACATTCTTGGTTAAAGATACATACAGCAGGAAGGTTTATGTATCTCCTAGCTACTGGCATTGATTCCCTTCTAAATTATTCTCACTTCATACCCTATGCAATATACTTAAGATGATATATTATATTCTCAAAAAAAATATGAAATATTGAGTTTGCAAATACAATCAGTTTCAATTTCATCCAAATTCTTTACTGTGCAAAAAACACAAATCCTACTGCTAGTCATAATGTTCCATATTCCACTCAATTCTCACATGACATCTAGGACATTCATGCCTCATACATACTCACAAACAGTCAATTAGATACAGAAGAGTAGCGTGCCTTGGCGGGGCCCCGTATAAAAATTTGTTTGGGGGCCCTTAGGAAGGGTAAAGATTTGTTTTGCTTACGCACGTTGGGGCCCCCCGTGGCCCTGGGCCCCCGTATAATTGATACGGCAGATACGGCGGGAGCTACGCCTCTGATTAGATACATTCAATGTGAAAGAATACCTATATAACCCCAAATGAAAATGATGCAAATATTTAACTTTAACAGACTAAGGATGTAGCTATATTAGTATCTAAGAGCAATCTAGTTTGATTTGTAACAGTGGATCTTGTATTTCTGTGTGAATGGTGGGGCTTTATTCTCTACCATAATCAAGCTCCACCATTCCAAACCCAGTATTGATTAGATCAGGGGTTCTCAACCTAAGGCCCATGAGCCAGATCTGGCCCCTGGTGCCATTTCATGTGCCCCTTTTAAGTTCATTTGAGAAACAAAATGGCCACCCCTTTGAAGCTGTTGGGACAAAGTTGCCATTGTGCAGGCAGATCAAAATGGACATCTGGCCCTTGAAGCTGACTGAGATAGTGACCCAGGCCCCGACTTGAAAAGGTTGGGAACCCCTGGATTAGATCATTGTACTCAACTCTCACCAGTCCATAGCCAATATCATTCTAATCAAGCCCCTCCCTTTCAAAGGTAAAATGTTTTCTTTGCATTGTTGGTGAGATAAAGAAAATTTTTATACAGTAACTAACATATCACATCAGTTATTGTCTTAAATGTATAGTCTTAAATGATCAGAGGAAGTGATTAATTTGCAATATTGGAAAGTGTTTGGCTGATTTAGCCACTTCCCAATATGACACTGATGTGATTGCAGATCAAGAAAACTTGTTTATCTGAAACAATCCTTAATGATTTCAAATAGTAGTAGCCTCGCCCTGTGATCCTAATCATTCCAGCAAGGATTCCCACGTAGCGGACCTTGAAAACTCTTCCTTGGCCATGTCAAGATGTGGGACGGCAACCAAACATAGAATAAGATAAATTATCTTGTTGATATGAGCATTCCCAGAGGCTCTTTGATTGCATTTTCCAGGAAAGTGTGGGCTTTACATTGGTGCCTGAGCTGTCAGTCTCCTTTTGCTTCCTGGTTCAGTTAAAACATTACTTTCGCTTCCTGAGTGAGACTCACTGATGTCTAGTGTTTTTGTTGTTTTAATTTTCCAGCTTTTTCAATTCAAGTGCCAAACCAGTTTTCAGCACTTTGGAGAACCTCAATTTGATCAGAGTGCCACTCTAGCCTTCTTACTTAATTTCTGATTGGTTTGGAAACTGACAAAATACTGCTGCTTTGCTTCAGATTCTGAATAATTCCTGAACTGGAAGCAGGTTTCTAATTTGTATTACTAGTCGAGCAGGATTGGTGCTCACAACTTTGGTTACTTTTGTGAAAGAGTAGTTGAAAGTGACAAGTGCAATTGGATGGATTTAGCATAGCGTCAAACATATCATCGTTAGTCTTCAGTTTCATTAAAAATGTATAAGGCAAGATCAATGTTCAATAAAATGTCCACTAACCTAAGAGTACATAGCTTAATTAAAGTATTTTATTTCTCATTTGAAATACAACAGATTCCTAAAAATGTTTCCTAACCTTCCCCTCCTTTTTTCTTCCACAATTAGGAGAATTTTGGAATGCAGCCTCCTTCAACACTGAGGCGTCGTATCTTCATTTCCCTACTTTTCATGGAGAGCTTAGTGCAGACGTGTCATTTTTCTTTAAGACTACAGCTTCCTCTGGAGTGTTTTTGGAGAATCTGGGCATTAAAGACTTCATCAGGATAGAACTGCATTGTAAGTTCACTATTTGTTATTTCAGTCCGCTTGATTTAAAGTTTCAGATTATCTGTCCCACACAATTTTACGGGAACAATTCTACAATGACTTGATTCCTAAAATTTTCTATAGAAATTTGTGAGATAACTGACTTGAAAAGACTGTGAGGTTAAGGTAATAAAATAGAGTTTAGCTCTGCTGTTCTGATAGAGATTTTTTTCCTAGTAATCACAGTGGAAGTCAGCCACAATTAAAGACCATTGAATCCAGAGGCGTAGCTACCGCCGTATCTGCCGTATCAATTATACGGGGGCCCCGGGCCATGGGGGCCCCCAACGTGCGTAAGCAAAACAAATCTTTACCCTTCCTAAGGGCCCCCAAACAAATTTTTATACGGGGCCCCGCCAAGGCACGCTACTCTTCTGATTGAATCATTCTGTTTGTATGACTAACATAACAACAATGACTAGGAGTAAGGCTTTCAAATTTCTTGGATGGCATATCCCATAATTCTCCATTTTAAAAGATCAGCCTGATAGACAGATACTTTATGGACATCTAGAAAGACCTAGCTGCACCTAGATTCCTGTTCAGAAAGCACACCTGCAGTTAGCATCGGGGAAGGAAGCTAGGGCAAAACCTGCCCAAGTTAAGCTCCAGAACCTTCAGGTTGAGACCTTTTCCCCAGTTGATCAGCACTGAGAGGGTCTGTCAGTCAGGCAGATTTCCAGATTGGAGTATTATGGAATTTGTCATTCAAGGAATGTAAGAATCCCATCCCTAGAAGTTATTGTTGGCACTGAGCTAGAAACTGGAAGGTTGGGTTTCGATACCCGAGAGCTAAACTTGTAATATTAATTATTGTAGCAGTAGCTCAAGAAAGCAGATATACATTCCCCATAATGCTTTGCAAGAGTAAGCCTAAATTAATTATTCAGCACTCAGGGACACACAGCATACCCATAGAAACTATTTGAGGGAAGGGTTGGCAAAGGTAAAACCAATCTTTAAATATCTCATGTACTGTACCTTGAAAACCCTGTTGGGCTGGATGAGGTTTAACAGCACATAGGATTATTGCTGAAATGGGGGTGGGGATGTGCTTCTATACACTTGTCTTTCTCGTGACCCATCCCAGCTGATATTTATATTCTTAGCCCTTTGGCTTGCTTTTGGGCTGTGCATATTATGTTGAAACCATGGGATGTGCCTCAGTGATGGGATAACAAAAATTCTACTACCACGCCATGACGTCACGGACATCATGGGCGTGGCCAATGTCATGACGTCATGACGTCATGGGCGAAGCCGACATCATGATGTCATGACGTTGTGGGCGGGGCCAAAAATAAAAATAAATAAAAAATAAAAATAAACATACACACACACCCCTCCCTCTCAGCCCACCCACCCAGACACAAATAAATAAATAAATAAATAAATAAAATAAAAACAACCACCCACCCAAAACACAAATAAATTACCCACCCACCCCAAATAAAAACCCCTCGCTTACCTTTCTTGGGAAGACGAACCCCCATGGCCCGGGGCCACCCGGCACCCTTACTGCGGCCACAGGAGCCACTGGCTGCAGCCGCCGTCCACAGCCGCCGCCGGAGCCGCCGCTAGCTCCGGCCACGGCCAGGGGCGGCGGGCAGCAGTGGCTCTGGCGGTGGCTCCAGCCGCGGCTGCCAAACCTTCCTGGGACATCCCCATGCCGCCGCCTGCAGTTTCCTCCTCTGCCAGACGCCGCAGCCGGGCTAAAAAGGGACCGGCCCAAGGAGGAGGCCACAGGGCTGCAGCCAGTGGCAGCTCCGGTGGCGGGGGGCGGCGGCTGTGGACGGCGGCTGCAGGCACCCGGCCCACAGGTGCCCAGCGGAGTAGGCGGTGGCAGCTGTCTGCCCCACCGGGCGTCCCCAGGGCATGGGGCTTGTCGGCAGCGGACGGCCCAGGCAGGCCTCAACGTGCCGTGGGGGAGGTGCCCTCCTCAGAGGGCTGGTGCCGCCGCTGCCGCCCCTGCCGCCGCCCTGAAAGCTCTAAAACATTTTTTTAAAAAAAATCAGAGCTAAAATGGCTCCAATTGACTGCACATGCGCAGAAACACAATCTGACACATGCGCAATGCGTCAGATTGAGTTTCTGCGCATGCGCAGTCAATTGGAGCCATTTTAGCTCCGATTTAAAAAAAGAATTTCTTTCGGTGAGGCGACCGGAACCGGACGCCTCAAAAGTTGTCTACCCTCCCGGAGAACCCTCCGGGATTGTTCCTACCGGTTCCAGGGAACCGTATGGAACCGGGGACATCCCATCACTGATGTGCCTGTAAATGAATGTCTAGTGTATTGTATGTCGTTATTGACTTCTGTTCCAGGTAGAAGGAACATCTCATCCTATTATTGTGGAATAAGCCTATCCACTTTTAAAGCAGGTCATTGTCTTCATTGTCAGCATTGTTTTGCTACTGTGTTTTGCTACTGTGTGCAAAGGTCTGGATGTTCTCTAAATTTTCTCTCCATGCCTTAACAGACTAATTATTTTTCCAGACTAAAACTCTCAGGCATGGGCATTTATTCATATGGTTGATTGCTTATTCCAAATGCAAGAGGCAATAAGATCAATGATTACATCTTTGCAATCCCCTTTTCACTTTCTTTTTAAAACCATAGCAAAACACATGTTTTGCATGTTAAATGTCTCTCAATCAAATCCTGGCACCTTTGGTTCAAAGGCGTAAGTAGTAGGGACAGGAAAATTCTCTCTGTGAGACCCTTGAGAGCTGTACAAGTCATAGAAGACAATATTGGGGATGATGGACACATTGCCAGAGTTGGTACAATGCAGTATTCTTTTTCTCTATTCTGTCAGACCTGAAAATAAAGCATAAGGTCAAATTAATTTAATTCAGGAGTTTCTGGAATAAATTGTCAATTGCTTATCTGTACACTTACTGCTATTTGTGATGGACAGTGAACTTCAAAATTGACCCCTAAATATACTGGTATGAATGACATTAATTTGTTCTTAAATATTTCCTGTATAGAACAAAGCATAATTGCCTTGCTTTCTGTTATGGTGACGTTAAACACTATAAATTACAATGAGACAGGCACGTCAGATAGTCATGAAAGTTGAAAACAAAAGTTCACTGAATTTTAACAATTTAGCAAGACACCTTTGAAGATATTATGAGAATCTTCTAGGATTTTAACATTCCAGTACAGTACAAGAAGCAGACAAAAACAATCTAGGGCTCCGCTAGAAGTTCTAGTTGGAACTCTGCTGCCATTATTAATGAGTGTGCAAAAGGTTGAGAAGAAGATGAGGAAACCATGAAGATAGAGAAATTCAGTAGATGGGTGCAGGGTTTACTTTCAGGACACAGTGTTTTTTTGTCAATAGTCAGTGGCAACAGAAGCTTCTCTTTCTTTTAAGATCTTATTTCTCCTTTTTTTAAAGTATTTGCCAACATAGAAAGTTGGCAGAGCTCAGGAAAAATCTATTATTTATTTATTTATTTGACTTGTTTAGACACACCCTCATTGAAGCAACTCTGGGTGGCTTCCAACACAAGAGACACTCCCAACATAACACACTCCAACAACCCATACATATAAACATTATAAAAACTCTAAAATCTCTGAATCTAAAAATCTTAAAATCATAAAATCTAAAAATCTAAAATCTCCATTACAAAATTGTCAGATGGTCATATGAGCCAGCGGGGTGGGGTAGGTCCAACATCAGCACCCCACACCCACTAGGCCAGCCATATTTTTAAGTCTTTCCTAAAGGCCAGCAGTTGTGGTTAGGTGGAGATCCATTGGCAGGAGGTTCCAAAGGGCTGGGGTGGATACTGAAAAGGCTCTCCATCTAGTGCTGGTACCCGTTGGTACCCATTGGTACTCATAGAGAGCCCCTCCTCTCCACCCTAGTGTGATGGACAGATGTTCCCAGGGCGACACGGTCTGTTAAGTAACCTGGTCCACTACCATGTAGGGCTTTAAAGGTCATAACCAGCACCTTGAATTACAGTTCTAGTTTTTAAAAAACAAACAAAAAACCCCAAAGTAATTAGTTATTATAGCTATCATATGCTTTATCACTTTACTATAGTTGTCAAATGTTTTATCACTCAGTGGTTAAGAAGCTCACCTTGTTAGCTAGAAGGGTAGCAAGTCAGCAGTTCAAGACCCGGGTACTGCATGACGGATTTAGTGCCCATCTCTGTTCCAGCTCTTGTGGACATGAAAGGGGACGTGAAATGAAACCTATTGTGTCATTTGGGCATTCCCTGAATGGAGTTTCTTTTGCAAAAATCCTTTCAACCCAAAATAATTTCTGACACGAAATTATTATTACTTTACTTTGACTCCAGTGAGACTACGCAGGCCTTCTACAAGAGTCTTACTGCTAAGTACCAGTGTTTTATATCATTATGCTAATTTCTATTAATTTTATTACAAGTATATTTAACTTAATGGTGTTTCAATATTATAACTGATTTAATTATGTTTAAATATATGTAATGTCACTTTACCTATACTGATTTTAACTATTTTGTAAACTACCTGGGGGTCTTGGAGAAGGGGGAATAGGAATAAAATGAAATGGTCTTCCAGTTCAGATCCTTCTTGACCTGTAATGCATCCAGTGCATTATTGTGTGGGGTGATATTATTCTACATTGCAACACGGTTTTTTGGGGGTGGGTTTCTTATAGTCCAGGGTTTCTACAAAGAGAGAATTTAAAACCTGAAGGTGGGGGCCAAGAGGCACACTCTCTTGGATTCTATGCTTTGAACTGCAATCATATAGAAGCCTAAGCAGGAAGGGGGACCAATGTGCTTTCCCTCAAAAAGGCAACTTTCTTTATTTGATGCTTTCTGAACTTTTGCTGGACTTTATTCTGTACCTTACTTTGATTTCAATATACAGTACTTTTAAAATACCTGAAGGAGACTTGCTCACCACCTAGACTTAGGTCAGGAGTGAAAAGGCAAGCTTTTAGGAAAAGCCTGGACTGTTGGGCCAAAGAGCAGGCAGTATCAGGCAGGATCCCATCCAAGGATGCCAGAGTGCTACTTGTGAGTAAGATGATCCTTACAGACATAAGATATGTTTGGTAGGGCCAAAGCGAAGTAAACTAGGGACTGTCATAGTAGACTTCCTTTCAGAAGAAGTATCTCTTATAATTGTTTCACTGTTGAACATCAAAATGTAAGAGGGTTAAAGATCCAGGGAATTCCATAAAAGATACAGAGCATGTTTCATTTTTTAGGATCCAGAGAAGGAATCATTGGATTTGGATTTTAATAAAGTAAAAACAAAACAAAACACTTCTCACACTTCTTACAACACTGTTTGTGAAGCAAAATGGTGACGTGTGAGGATGGCAGACTTGTGGCTTGGACCATCAGCCTGTTTTTCCCTAGCTTATTAGGACTCATTATAAGAATTTTTGTTGGTTTGTAGCATGGTGTGTGTCTGTTATGTAGCTCTGCTCTCTGATGGGCTGTGTATGTGGATTTTTTTGTTTTTATTGTCTCACCCGGCTAACATGTTTGGAGTTCCTGTGGTAGATGGTGAAGCCCAGAGGTTGATTTTCTATGCTGGTGGTGTCTGCAATGAGGTGTAGCCATGGCGATGTTTCCTTTGGTGTACTTTCCTCCTCTGTTTTGAACCTGGGAGTAAACCATCTTCATAGGCTCAGTCTTCACCCAATGTTGGTCTGTGTCTTTTATTAAGCTGGACTGGAATTTCTGTGGTTTGTTCTATTAGCTTGAGTTGACCATCATGGAGGAAGGTGGAAGTGAGAGCAAAAGTGGGATTGAGATCTGGGAAATCAGCAGATCAAGTGAATTAAGTGGATGGTTGGCTGAGATAAGTGACAGACAAAGGGGAAAGGCAGAAAGGAGGATGACAGGGAAGTGGGTTACCTGATGGAAATAGGAGTCTGATGACAATTGGACATGGTGGTGGGGATGCATCAGTTTGCAAAGGATAGCTGGAAGGTTGCGATCCTTGCTCCATAGCTATATATGGGGTTGTATTGAGAGGTGACTTTGGACGGACAGAAACTGGTTTGTTAGGACGTATCTTGAAGAATGTGAAGTTTCTTGAGATGGACTGTATGAAAGAAGCCAGGTGGGAAGAGTGGAATGTGATCCCTGGAGTGATTGTGGATGAAAGCTGAGAAGAGGGACAGTTGAGGGGAAGGACACAGGGTGGAGAAAATGGAAGAGGGAAGACAGACGTTGTAAGGAAGAAGGACTGAGGTGGGAAAAGATTGCTGGGAAAGGGACAGTTTGTGAACAGGTGATTGAGGGGACTGACCACATTGCGATTGCGGTTAGTGATTTTAGGGATATAAGAGATAGGAAAGTAATTACATAGTGTTGGCTCTCACTCCTGTTGTTATATTTCCAGCTGCCAGGTAACATTGGGCAATAAGCAGGGAATAATAACAGTTGGTTCTGTAAATATGTCTGGGCTAATTTACTAATTATGATGATTTATGGGTTTGTTTTGATTAATTCTCTTTTGGCTAAGGGCCCGGATTTAGTTGATTTGATGGTTCTATTATTAATTTGAACTTTAGTAAGACTTTAGCCTTGTTTTGTGAATGCATATTTTTAAAATATTTATATTTATTATTAGTTAAGTATTTAATATGAGTTAGTTATTTAATTGTTTTCTTGTTTGATATAATATATTGTAATTTGCCTAGAATCCTTTGTTGCTTGTGTTGCTTAGTTCATAATTTTGATTTTTTCTCCCCCCCCCCCGGCGGTATTTTTCAAAACCTGGGGAGTTCCTTCTTATATAGCTTTCTTGTCCCAGGATGGGAGATACTAAGATCTCATTGATGTGGTGCAGAGGGAAATAAGATGCTCAAAGGCCAGTTGGTCAGTTGGGATGGATGTTTAGCCTAGACATTGGAGGCACAGTTATATGATGGTTCTATTCCTTTCTCAGTGGGTGGACCCACATAATTCAACTTGGGGAGTTTATGGGGATTACACAGGGGTCAATCATCTCTGCATTGTTGTTTAACATCTATATGATGTTGGGAGGTCATCTAGAGGTTTGTCTGCAGTGAATGGGGTCCAGTGCTTTGATGACTGCCTAGCCTTGATAATGGAATGGATGAAAACAAACACGCTGAAGGGACCATCTGCCTGACTACTTGGCCCGATTCCCATTTTGTGTGAGGCAGCTCTTACCCCTAGGAATCAGGTTCACAGCTTGGGTGTCATCTTAGATCTGACCCTGGCCCTTGATTTATAAACTGGAGCAGTCTGTAATGCTGCCTTTTTCCAACTTCATCAAATTGTACAGCTGCATCCCTGCTTGGACAGACGTTCCCTTACAACTCTAGTTCATTCATTGGTAATCTCACAAATTGTCTACTGTTATGCTCTCTATGTGAGACTCCCCTTCTCCCTGATAAGGAAACTTCAATGGATCCAGAATGTAGCAGCCAGGCTGGTAATGTGAACAAAGAAATTCAGGCATATTTCCCCAGCCTTGGCAAATCTGCACTGGTTTCCTGTTCCTTTCCGTATCTGACATAAGGAACTATCTCTAAAATGCAAATCCCTTATTATCTGTCAGAGTGTCTCTCCCACAGAATGGCTACTTGTATCACTCATTAATCACAGTTGGTGTAGCTCCAGATGCTGATACCAAGAATGCCAAGAAAAGTTACAACAAGGAGTAGAGCCTTCTTGGTGGTGGCACTCACATTGTGTAATTCTTTACCAGCAGAGCTGCACCATGCCGTATCCCTGCCCATAATTTAAAAAAAAAACAATTAAAGACTCTACTCTATAAAGGTGTGTTCCAGTACATCCTCCCTAATGACATTTACTTCTTCAGTTTGAATTTAATGTATTGTTTGCCTCAGATATCACCAGTAGATTAATTTAATTTAATTTAATTTAATTTAATTTAATTTAGTTTTTCCATTTATATGAATGTGATATTGAGCTGGTTGGGTTATTATTATTATTATTATTATTATTATTATTATTATTATTATTATTATTATTATTATTATTATTATTATTATTATTATTATTATTATTATTATTATTATTATACATCTATGCTGCCCTGCTCAGTAAAAACTGACTCAGGGCGGCTCACAGAATCCATCAATATCAACATTCTTGTTGTCTTGTTCTATTTGTAAAACTTTACAATATAGTACACTGCCCAGAGTGGGAAAACTATTGATAGGTGATATAAATGAATGAATGAAACAGAATACTTTATTTAAATTACTGTGCAAAAGACTAGGTCTTCATTTCAACCTGGTTTAGCAAAAATTAAGAACCGAAAATGTTCATGTAAAATGTATGAGATTATCCTTCGACTTTATTAGAACAGGTTAAATCCTTGTTTTCCACATACAGTATACAGAAAGGGAGTAAAAAATAACTGGCAATTAAATAGGAATATCAGAACTGACTAAAGGTATTAAGCTTCACAAAAACCCTACCCAAAGAGAATTGATTTACCTGGCTTCCGAAGCTAAGTACAGTACACAGAATCAAATGAACCTCCAGAAGGAAAGAACATTACAGCTAGGTTTTACAACAAAGGGCCCTAATGTACCTTTTGACAAACTAGTGTCCATCTGTTCAAACACAAAGGATGTCTTCACACTGTGAAGAAAAAATAACAAGGAAGGCAAGTAGTAGCACAATTGTTGTTTGTTGTAATCAGTGAATACAGCCAATAATGACCAATCTTTTGGATAGTATGTTTTTCATCTGTTTGCAATAAGGAGAACTCAAAAGATCAAAGAGGGTACAGTTGTCATAGCGTGTGAAGAACAAGAAAAAACTAAATACCTAGGAGACCAAGTCTTGCCGACTTTGGGGCAGAGATCTCCGAGATGCCCTTGCTGTTTCGAGGTTTGCCTCAAAGCAGTGAGGGCACCACTGGTGATCCAAGCCCCAAAGCCTGCAAGGTTGGTCTCTGCCTGGGAAGACGCTTATCAGGGGGAGAGCAGCCCCGTCTGCTTCCTTGGAAAGGGAACTGGGGATTGGACGCTCCGATCCGCATTTCCCTTTCAGAAGAGGCAGGTGGCCTCAGACGATGCTTGTCCTGGAAGGGAATGGGCCAAGTGCTTGGACCTTTCCCTTCCAGGACAGTCTGTGGGTGAGTGCAGGTGCACCCGCAGCTTGTCCTGGAAGGGAACACCCATTCCCTTCCAGGACAAGCCTAGTCTCACCCGCACACACCTGCAGCTTGTTTTGGAAGAGAAGGAGCCAAGCACTTGGCCCCTTCCCTTCCAGAACAGGCTATGAGTGAGTGTGGGCACACTCGCAGCTTTTCCTGGAAGGGAAGGGGCTGTTCTCTTCCAAGACAAGCCTTGTCTGGAGCCGAGAATGTCACCTGCCTCTTCAGAAAGGGAACAGGGGATCGGAGCATCTGATCCTCATTTCCCTTTCCAAGGAAGAAGGCGAGCAGGTTGCTTTGAGTTGGAAATGTGCGGGGGAACCCAGGGCCAGCCAAGGCAGCTTCTCCCTGGCCCTTCTCTAGTCAGTGGCCAGCAGAAGGCAAGCCCATGGTGGCTGTTTTGATTCGAGGGTGGGGGTGCCTTGAAGCTGCCCTGGCTGGCACTGGGTTCCAGCTTTAACGTTATACTGGGTATTAGTTGATCTCTGCACTGTTAAGCTCATCTCCTTGCCTTTTTAGTGGGCAAAGAGTAAGAACTGTTGAAGAAATTGAGTAAAATCTGAGCTGCCAAGCTGCAAAAAATTAGTGAATAGTGCATGTATAAGCCATATCAATATTAATCAGTCCCTGGAAAATAGATGGGGAAGAAGTAGAAGCAGTGACAGATTTTACTTTCCTAGGATCAAAGCTCACTGCATATGGAGATTGCAGCCATGAAATAAAAAGGTGACTGATTCTTGGGAGGCAACCGATGAGAAACCTGGGGAACATTGTGAAAAGTAGAGACATCAAATTGCAAACAAAAATTCGCATAGTCAAAGCAATGGTATTCCCGGTGGCAATGTATGGTTGTGAGAGTTGGACCATAAGGAAAGCTGAGCGCAGAAGAATAAATACATTTGAGGTGTGGTGTTGGAAGAGAGTTTTGAGAGTCCCCTGGACAGTGAGGAGAACAAATAGGTCAATCTTAGAAGAAATTAAACCTGACTGTTCTTTAAAAGGTCAAATAGTAAAGATGAAGCTAAAGTACTTTTGACATCAAATGAGAAGAGAGGATTTACTTGAGAAAGCCTTGATGCTGGGAAGGGTGGAGGGCAAAAGGAAAAGGGGGTGGCCAAAAATGAGATGGCTAGATGGTATTGTAGACACAATGGGCACAGAGCTGAGCGAGTTGAGGAGGATGGTGGAGGACAGAGGTGTCTGGTGGACAGTGGTCCATAGGGTCGGAAAGGGTCGGAATCGACTGTGCAACTGAACAACAACAACAACAACAACAAAGATATACAATACAATGCAGTGTCACAAGTCATAGTAGTCAAAGTTTTATAGTTCAAAGTTTGCTTGGTATGTTCAAATCCATTACTGCACTCAGAAGCAATAATACGGCCCCTCATTAAAATTTCTGTCTTAGAGTGAGGCAGTATGCTGCTGCATGCTGTCCAGTTGCTACAACTGGACTGGTTATGGAAACAACGGCATTATGTTTGTGGCTTATTTTCCTCCAGCCTCCCTTCATAGTCCTTGCACAATTCTTATATGAAATGTGTTTGAACTGCACCCTCCACCAGCCCTTACAATTCGCTGCACAGTTGTACCTCGCTTAAAGAGCATAATGCGTTCCACAGGATTGCTCTTTAAGCGAGTTTGCTCCTTAAGTGAAACACCATTGTAAGTGACCAATTGTGGGGGGATTACGAACCCCGATTTATTTGTTAAGCAAGATTTTGGTTGGTTTTATTTGTTAAGCGAAGCGAACATTCAGACAAAATTCTTCTCTTTAAACGAGTTACTCTTTAAGCGAGGCGCTCTTTATGTGAGGTTTGACTGTACTAGTTAACAATAATGGGACTTGCAGTCCAGTGACATCTAGAGGCCATAATTTGCCCATCCTAGATCTATATAAGTGTTTCCCAACCTTTGGTTTTTGGACTTCAATTCCCAGAAGCCTAAGTCAATTCCCCAAATCACTGACCAGCCAATGTACTGATTTAGGTTTCTGGGAAATTGAAGTCCTCCTATGGGACATGGGCCTCATGTTAGGAACCACTGGTCTATATCATACCAATAGAGGCTTCCTTACCAGACAATATTAAATGAACCAGTCTTTCCTGTCTTCTCTGCTTTGTCTAAGTTTTCACTTGAGTTCCATTGTTGGATGATTAAACACGCTTATCCTTGTAAGGAAAATTTTGAGCCTCATATGGGGCAGGGGGCTGCAAGGAAACACCATTGACTGGAGTACTGATGGGATTACCATGGTAGAGATAAACTGAGTTAACTCTTTCAGCACAAGAGCTGAATTCAGCTTCAGAGAAGTTCTCAGACAAAGGGAGAAAAGGATAGCCTTTCCTAGCTTGCAGCTCTTGGTGCCAGGACCTAAGGCATGGGAGAAGCATTTTGATGGTCTTTTGTGTCAAAAAATCCTGACCATATCTTAAGAAATCACAAAATGATCATATAATGAGTGTATAATGGGAGAATGATATGGCTATTTGGAATTTCCAGATTGGTGTTTTTAACTGGTTCTAATGGTCTCCATCTCTGATCAAAAATAGACTTCTCTTTGATCATTCAGAAAACTGGTGAGCCATTAAAACGATTAAAAAACCTGAGGCAGGCTAGGGTTTGGGGGTCATAGTGGTACAATTATTCACCGAATAAACGGATAGTTTTCTAAGTCTGTTTTCAATCTTAGAACACCATTAAAATAAGCATAATTGTTGTTTCTGTTGCTGTTGGTGTTTGTGGTGGCCCTTTTGTGGGTCTTTGATGCATACTGGAGGCAGTGTAACGTCAATATTTCACCACCCATATGGCCTCTGCGAATAACCACTCAGCAACCCTGTTCCAGGTTACTAGTTCCCTCCTTGGGGGTGGGGATGGACCCAGTTGGCAGGGGCCAGCTGATGATTATCTGACAGAGAAAATTGCTCGGATTCACTCAAAGGTTTATTTATTTATGTATTTATTTATTTAATCAAACTTTTATGCCGCCCTCCTCACAAAGACCCAGGGCAGCTAACAAACTTGTAAAACACAGTAAAAACATGGTACAAAAACAGTGTTAAACAGGATTAAAATGATAAAAAAATAAGAGATTAAACAAATCACACAGAGAGAGGGAGGGGTCAGATGAGCCAACAAACTGAGGCAACCTTACCCCACACATGCCTGCCAGCCAGGTTTTAACCCCCTTCCTAAAGGGCAGCAACTCCGTCTGGAGACGCAACTAACTTGGCAGGTGTGATAAACCTAGCAAGGATATTATGGGTCTGGAGTTGACTGGACCACAGTCTTGCCATGTGATCTGGGATTGGTTCAGTCCAGTTGTCCCTGAGGAAATAGGCAGGCTCCTTGGATTTGTTCATGCCACTGCCTGCTTATTGGATCCTTGTCCCATCTGGCTGATTAAAGCAACCAAGGTGATGTCAGGCGGCTCTTGTGTCTTGAACTGCTGACCTGCCAACCTTCCAGTTGTCAAGTTGTTAAACACTAAACTACTGCTTGGCAGAGTTCTTCTACTTAATTTAATTTAATATTGAGGCTTACTCTGTCAGATTCTTAATGAAGTGTTCCATGTATTTGACTCATCCAAACTTATTTTTTTAAGTCCATAAGTGAGGTTGATCATAAACACTTGGAATCTTTCAGCATCAGCAGGACTTCCAATGTTGTGCAGGAAATCGCTCATTGCTGTGCATTAGCATGCAGTTCTGTGCCTTGCTATCAGAGCTTCTGGTCTAACAGGGACACTGAATTAGAGTGGTAATGTTGGTACTCTGAGCTGCATTGTGCATAACTTGGGACTGTAATGTATAGAAGTTTATTATACTAGTCACAGTCTGTTTCTGAGCATCCTGTTAGGTGAGTGGAAAGGTGTTGTGAATGTGATTTGAAGGGATTTAAAAAGCCATGTATAGAATATGGATATAGTTCTTATGGCACTGTCATAAGGTCTGTTACAATAATCACAGCAGAAGATGTAAAACAAATTTATTTATTCATCACTTATCTGGTCCATTTCCCTTTGTTATGTCAGTATAACAGTAAAAGGTATAATTTTTGGAGAAAATTAAGAAATTACCATTGCTATTATCAGTTTCATAGTGAGTTGTTGGACTTTGCATGTAGCTTACAATGTCTATGGTGTTGTTGTTTTCAACTGAGGCAATTTTAAAGCTAAAGTTACATCATTTGTGTAGTTATACAAGATAATGTTGGCCAATGGCTAGTTAATAATGCTAACATTTCAATTCAGTCTTTGGTAAATTTCCGTCCTTAGCATGCCACTCCTTTGTGAAAGCAAAAATTCATTGCATCTGTGTTTCAAAAGTAAGAGCCTATCCATTATTCACTAAACAACAAACAAAAATAGACAAGGTAATTACTCTGTCTATTGCTAGGATGTTTACATATTCAACAATGTGAAAGTTCATTACTTGTATTAATAAAGCTGTTGTCATGTTGAGAGTTCATTACTAGAGTTAGTAATATGATTTCCATCTTCTGTACTCCATTTAGTGTCCTGTCCACCCCCATAACACTGTACACTGTTCATATAAACCAAAATAATTTGCTCCATGTATTAGAAGTAGATTGTGATCTATGAAAGCTCACACTGAAACAATCTTAGTCTTAAGGCTGTTACAATACTTTGATTTTCTCATTATTTGGTTTGGTTTATCAACATGACTTGATATAATAATAAAAATCTAAAACTGTACAAGAGAATTTCAAAACACATTTAAAAATTAACATGTAGTTTGACCTAATTGAGATATCCATCCATTAAGTATGAATACAACAAATGTTATTGCTTGTAGGAAAATTCACTTTGATAATCTCAGAACAGGCTATTTCTGATAGCACCTTTTAAAATGTAAACAAATTGTATTCGGAAAGAAATATTAACTATTTTACAGTTATGTACATAATAATGACATTTAAGATTATTGATACTGTGCAAGATGGATTTAACTTATTATTTAATATATATGACAAAAATCATTTTAATACTTTATTAATCTGGTATACTTATTAAACATATTCTATTTTTGTGGATATTTCCTTCATTCTTTGTCTCAGCATAGAAACCTAATTTAGCATTCATAGTATGGTCAGCATTCATCATCAAAAATGATCCCTAAATTAAATTCCTAGTAGTTGTTTTTTTAAAAAAAAATCCATTTCCAGAACCTAACAAGTACAGTTTGAAGTATGTTCTTATATTTAGCAAATTAAATCTTTCTACTGCATGAAGATCAGAAAAAGTAGGAGAGGGAAAGATGGGGGGGGGGGGATTTACTGTGCAATTTTTAAAAGATAGACTTTTAGTTACCTCACATTCTAAACTCCTTTAGGTATCCTTACTCTTTCTAGCACCAACTGCAGTGACTTTCTCATTTGATGTGGGTAATGGACCAAATGAAATCACAGTGCAGTCGCCCACTCCCTTAAATGATGATCAGTGGCACTATGTGAGGGCGGAAAGAAACATCAAAGAAGCATCACTACAAGTGGCTCAGCTCCCTCAAAGGATTCATACAGCTCCTGCTGATGGGCATATCCGTTTGCAGCTCAACAGTCAGCTCTTTGTTGGTAAGGTCACTCTTATGTTACTGTCTCCTCATTCTGGCTGGATGTTGGGATGCCCATGTATGGAATCTGTATATAAAGCTAGTTGTTTCTTTCTTCATAATGTTTTTACAGCTCTGTAGAAAGCCTAAGAATATATAATAGTTTGGGTGCTTGACAGATAAACGAGGTGAAACCTGTATGCCTGGCATGGTTCCAGTGAATCAGATGGGCACTCAGGATACACCATGAGTCATCTCTGCAGTACATCCAATATCCATTCATGTGAATAGCGTTGGAAATACCTGCTGATTTGCCTCCTCAATTTAGCTGGCCTGAGAAGTAGCTGTAGAACAGGCGTGCACGAACTTTTCAGGCCATGGGCTGGCCACCGGAAGCAGAAGTAAAACGTGTTTTGCAGTCTGTTTTGCAACAGAATGAGATAGATATTAAGCTGCTATTTTCTATGCTAAAACCAGGGGTACCCAAACAAAGTCCCACAGGCCAGATCCAGCCCCTGATGCCAATTCATCTGGCCCACACTGCCCTCATTGCTCCCGGAAGCAGAAGTAAATTGCTCCTGCACGGGCACGTTTCACTTCCGCTTCCAGGAGCAATGAATGTGGCGTGGTCAGATGAATTGGCATTGGGAGCTGGATCCGGCCCACAGGCTGTAGTTTGGGGACTCCTGGTGTAGAAGGTAGCACTTGCCTGTCTAGTCTGAAGTGGGGACAAGGAGTTTCTTGCTACAGTATCAGGTTTAGGACTACCACCCTCTCTGCAGGTCTGGGGATTAAATTAATTAATTAATGTCTCCAGATGCCTTTCACCACAAATCTGTCTCTTGCCTCTTTATTTTACAGGTGGGTAGGTGGGGGTAATGGATATTTCCAGCTGTTACCAAGTTTTTTCTTCAGTGACGATGTTTCCTCTGAGCTAAACTCCCGAGGAAATAAACTTGCAATTTAAGCCTTGTGATGGCAAGTCACAAAGCAACACAAATTGGCATACAAATAGGAAAAATTGTTATATGACAAACAGACCTCTTCTACCACTTAAGTGAGCACTACCTCTAAATACCACCTAAGGGTATTATTTAATTTGAGTCCTAGAAATCTGGGTCATTCTCTGGAGTAGATTTGTGGCAGTACAGCAGGCTAAGAAGTGGAGACAACAGGAAGAGTATTCCATTGTCATTAAATTATGATTTCTTAAATTCAGTCTTTAATGATTAGGTAGTTATTACTTAACAGAGTTTTAAATGTGCCCATACCTCAAGAGTACCATAGGAGGGAGTGATAATTAATAGATAAGTGTTCTAGCATTCATTTGTTTCTAACATTTATATAGTCCACTGCACTGGGATAATTCAGACGATTACTTGTTACCTTCTAGTGTACCAATAATGTGTCTTTCATAAACAGTTTTCAGAGCTTATTATAATTACTTTACAAACCCAAAGAAATATTCAAGCTATGAATTTGAGCAACAGTTATTTTGAAATAGTTTTGGCTGTGCTCATATAATCATATGAAACCAGAATAGAATGTTTGAAAATCCAAATATTATTTTCAAACATTTGCCTTATTTCCATTACAGGTGGGACAGCATCAAGACAGAAAGGATTTTTGGGGTGTATTCGTTCTTTACACTTGAATGGAGCAGCGCTTGACCTGGAAGAAAGAGCTAAAATAACCCCTGGTGTAAAACCAGGTTGTCCTGGACATTGTAGCAGCTATGGTAGCTTGTGTCACAATGGAGGAAAATGCACAGAGAAATACAATGGATTCTCTTGTGACTGCACTTTCTCTGCATACACGGGGCCATTCTGTAAGAAAGGCAAGCATGAATTGTAAATTTTTATGCACTTTTAATGTTCTTACATGTAAAAACTCAACTAGAGAAGCCTATTAGCTTGCAAAATACATTTTAGAATGGTGTTTAATGTTGAGTAGAAATTATGAATGGCAACCCAATATCCCCGTTAGCTAAGGAAGGAAGAGAAGTGCTTCCTGTATCAGCAGCAGCATCATTCACTTCTTCCCTCAGCAAGACTACCTGCCTTATCCCTCTACCTCCTTTGTTTAGTTTCCTTACCTCACCTCCATCTTGCTCACCTCTCTCTTTTGGACCATATCTATCTGTTTCCCACACTCTTAGACTTGCTGCTTTGTATGTGTGTGTGTTTGGAATACAGTAATACCTCATATAACATTAGTATCGAATAACACTAAAATCGCATAACATCAAGGAATCTGGGGGGAAGAATTGCATCAGATAACATTAAGATCCTATGGGATGCTTCAGATAACAACCGCGAAAGCCTGTGTGGTTACAATGTATCTCTATGGATCCCATAGAGGATCAGATAACACTAAAAATCATATAACACGAAGACTTGTGGAACCAGGTTTTAGTGTTATATGAGGTTTTACTGTATATGAATAAAACTCCTTAAGATACATATACAGTAAATCCTCACATAAAGAATGCCTCACTTAGAGGCTAACTCACTTAAAGAGCAAAATTTTCTCTGAATGGTCGCTTCGCTTAACAAACAAAACCAATCAAAAACTCACTTAACAACTAAATGTGGGTTCACAATCCCCCCACTAGAAGTCACAATTGGTCACTTACAATGGTGTTTCATTTAAAGAGCAAACTCACTTAAAGAGCAATCCTGTGGAACACATTATGCCTTTAGGTTTATTCCGCTTACTACCTAATCAGCTTTCCACAAACAAGCTCTGTTTTACTTTTAGTGGAAAAAGAATGGCCTCTATAGGAAAAGTCTGTTTGCATGCCTAGAGATGACAAACTCTATGATCTTCATAGGTATGTTCATACTGGGTCATCTTATGGTGAATTACAAATTTTTCTTTACCGTGATAATAATGTACCTTAGGGTTTTAAGAAGAGAAATGGCAAGCCTTGAGGTATGGGATAATCAACTGAACTTCAGACATTATTTTTTCTTCCACTACTTTAAAAACATTTTACTGCCCATTCAATTTTACTGGAGGGTTAAGAATGGGCATGTATCTCTAACACTGATGATCTAATTTAATTTTCTTTGTAATTAGGTACAATAAAATATCTGCCAGGTTTTTAGTGTCATGCTTAATTTCTTCACACATACAGCAAATTCAGTTTTAGAAAACATAAGCTATCTCCTGTCTGCCAAATTTTATTTTAACATGATAATGGCAGAAAGAAATTGTTGAAGAAATTCTAAGAAAGGAGAGAAAGGAGTTGCCAGCCAACATGTTCACAAGCAGAAACACATAGAGAGAAAATCCCACCCTCATTGAAATGCCACTATTGTTGGTAACGAATCTATTTATTCACAATCCATATGCTCAACACATGACGTAGGATGTAGGAATGTACCTGTGGTTCTTCCACAGTTTGTGCAACTTTGCTGAAAGATGTATAGAGAAGAGGTGGTGTATATAGCTCTACCTACCTAACCTTCACACAATCTGTTATCTTGGATCCTTCGGGTTCTGTAGGTATATGCATATAAGGGTCCTTTTTGGAAATGTTATGTTAACCATGTGACTCTCAGGTGGGTGATGGAATTCATGTAGTACCATGTAGCATACTGCATCTATAAAGTAAACATGTGTTTACATGCTTTTAGAAAATACAATTAGAGTGCAGAAGAAATCAAAGCATGTGTGTGTTCACTTGCTGGCTTGCCAAATAATTCTAAAAGATGTACTTACAGTGGTGTACTAAAAACCAAGCTGGAACGAATTCACAGCTACCTCATCATGAATTCATAAAGCTAGAAATTAGCAAGAAGGGGATTTTTCTATGGCCAACTCATGCTGTGCAGCTCCTAAGAAAAAGCCCTGAAATCATGGTTAATGTTCTTAACTACTATGCAGAACAATAGTGATTCTATTTTTCTTTCTTTCTCTTGGAAATGTAATTATAATATGAAAAGAAGGAATGACAGCTTTAGTTTATTTCTGGATGCTGTTAACAAAGCCAAAATTGTACATTGTTTCAGAGATCTCTGCATATTTTGGAGCTGGCTGTTCAGTGACCTACAACTTTCATGAAACGTTCAACTTGGCTAAAAACTCCAGTTCCCATGCTGCTTCTTTCCACCCTGATATGACACTGACTAGAGAAGCAATCAGTTTTACCTATCGAACTACACGGATTCCAAGCTTGCTTCTTTATGTAAGCTCTTTCTACAAAGAGTATATTTCCATTATTCTTGCCAAAAATGGTGAGTATGTGATTTAGGAAATGGCTGAATAGTTATATAGACGTAGTTTATATTTACTTTTTCTTATGAACACTCTTTATTAAAATTTTGTTTCAAACTACTAGATAGTTCTTCCCTTTTTTTCTTTTATAATGACTTAGAGAGAGAGAGAAAGTCCAGTTCAATTGAAAGGAACACAAGAGTGGTTCCTTCGAAAGGAAAGATTGATTTGATCTTAATTAGTAACTGTATGGTTATATATGCATAAGATGTCTACAACAATGGTTCCTAACATGGTTAAAATAGCAAATTCTTAAAATTCAGTGGAGGCACCTCTGCAGGAAGATGTCATGTCTTTTATTGATGCTTGCTGATGCCTTCCATGTCTTGCAAACATAGATGGCTGTCAGGATCACTATGAAGGTGAACAAACAGAGTTTAATTTTAGTGATATAGATGATGAGGACCAGACCTTATTTAGTCTCTGGAAGACTGCTGTTGCTTTTCCAAGACAGTATTTACCATCCACCTGTGCATCTCCATTTTGAGCAATCACACTGCTCAAATAAGTAAACTTCTCCACTTTTTCTAGCTGCTGTGGCTCGAATATGATTCTCTGCATCCCGGTTGCAGAGTTCACATGCAGTTAGGCTTTAGGGCTCTTAAACACTTACTTCAGTTAAAGAAAAGAAGTAAATACCAAACAGGCAGACTTCTGAGAAGAATTTTCATTTAACTTTTGTGAGTTATCACTTGCTACAAGATGGTTTGGCAAATGAACACTGCACACCAAAGTTATTTATGGCTAAAAAAAAGTACAAGTATCATCAATTGACTCTGTAGTAAATACACCTACATATAAAATTGATCAGTCATTTCACTTGCTAGGGCTTACTAGCTGTCTGACTCATATTTATGTACATTTTGAGATAGATCGTATTTTAGAATCGTATTATTATTATTAGTCATAGAGTGAAAATTGTATTTCTAATCAATCTGAAGTGGTTTTCCTAGAATCTTTTATATATTCAAACACTATGGAGCTGAGTTTAATATGTGAAAAAAGTTCAATTGCACTCTATGCAATATCAAAGTACAAGCAAGATCCATCAAAGCCTGTAACTCCAAAGTTAAAGGCTCCTATATCCAGTTTGCCATTTCTTAGAAACTCAACCATATGTCTTTATAGAGCCCTGCCATAGTGCTCTAATATACAAAATGTACTTTTATGGCTTCAATCTTCAACATATACATTTTACTCATGAAAAGTGATTATTGCATTCTTATCTTATACGTAATAAAGACTAACATTAGAGTATTGTGATTCTCATTTGTTAGGTATCAGTCCTGTCATGTATATTTGCTTGTGCATATGTATGAAAGTGTGTGGTGTTAGATTAAGATTGTCCCTGAAGGTAGGATATTCAGAGAGGAAGTATTTTGAGGATGATTGTATTTTCACGATTGAGTGTGCTTTTAAAACTCTCCAAGGCAAAAGAAGTTAGAAGATCCTGAACACAATGAACTGTTTTGCTCTCTATTTCCTAATGCTAGAAATCTCTCTGTGACACTGCAGTCCATTTCAAATATAGTTCTAGAAAACAAAAGCTATCTATATCTGACCTCATGTGACTCAAAGAATTCCATTTTATGCCCTAACAGCCTTGATAATCCATGCTGTTATTGTTTTAGATTTGACAATCAATTGTCATGGAACTATTTTAATCTGACAAATCTATTGTTATATTTGGTTTTTAAATGTTTATAATTTTAAAGTTTAATTTTTAGAGTTTTTTTTAATTTTGAAACAAATATTTTTCCTATTATTTGGAAATTTGTAATGGTCAGTGACCACAAACAATATAAATTTACTATGATGTACAGTAATACCTCAGATAACATTAGTATCAAATAACACTAAAATCGCATAACATTAAGCAATCTGAGGGGAAGAATTGCATCGGATAACAACCACTAAAGCCTGTGTGGTTACAATGTATCTCTATGGATCCCATAGGATTTTAACATGCATCGGATAACACTAAAATTGTATAACACCAAGACTTGTGGAACCAGGTTTTAGTGTTATCTGAGGTTTTACTGTACATGAATATACAGGATAGCTTTAAAACATATGAGAATGACAGATACTCAAAAATGCATAATAGTGTTATGGCTTCAGTGCTCAACTGATTCAGTTACTGTTCAGGGGATTTAAGAATAAAGTACAGTAAAACCTCATATAACACTAAAACCTGGTTCCACAAGTCTTGGTGTTATATGATTTTTAGTGTTATCTGATCCTCTATGGGATCCATAGAGATACATTGTAACCACACAGGCTTTAGCGGTTGTTATCTGAAGCATCCCATAGGATCTTAATGTTATCTGATGCAATTCTTCCCCCCAGATTCCTTAATGTTATGCGATTTTAGTGTTATTCGATACTAATGTTATATGAGGTATTACTGTACAATACTATTAAACTATGCTTTCCATCTGTTAAAACTGAAAATTAATTTATCGGTTGTAATTTAATTTTGTAGAAAGAACTGTTGCTTTTCCCTAATATTTTTAATCAATTTTTAAATGTACTGTATGTCTCCCTTGCATCTCTACTTTCTCTTCTAGCTTCATTTAAAATGTTATTTTGAATAGATCAAATACTCTTCCACAATGGAAAAGTTAATTTGGCTATTAGCTGTGTTAGTCTGTTGTTGCACAAGATAAATCAGACACTTTTGGGCTTCTATTTGGTCTTAAAGGTGCTACAAGACTTTTTGGTTTCCCTTCCATGGTGATGTTTCAAATGTTCTTCTTAAAAGTGAAACCACTACAGTATATTTTTCTTTTGTGTATTCACCAGTCATGAAAGTGAAATTTCATTTCCCCTGTTCCTTCAGGAAGTTTACAGATTAGATACAAGCTTGATAGTCATCAGGCTCCTGACATCTTTAGCATCAATTTCAAAAGCATGGCTGACGGGCAGCTTCATCATGTCAAGATCAGCAGAGAGGAAGAAAAGCTATTTGTGGAGGTAATGCAAAAAATAATTATCATAGTAGACTGTTGTCAAAGAGGACAAGCCCCAAGGCAAGGCAAAAAAATAAAAAAAATACAATATAACACGTGCCTTTGAATAAATTCCTCACTTGCCGTCTGTGTGCATGAGGATGGGGAATTACTCAAGGATTTAAAGCAAAACACAGCAGATTCTGTGCAGAGAAAATATTTAGCTAAGCAATGTTTTTGGTGCTCACCTTTTAACATTTTAAAAGGGTACGTTCTCTTTCACATTTCAGTACAACGACAAAATCCTGTCAGCTTTCTAATAGATACAACCATGTCAGTTTTCTGACAAATATGACCATGGGTGAATACAATGGATAATTTATGCTGAACAAACATAAACAAATGGTTATGTAGAAGAATTATGAAGGCAATAAGACTTAACTATATCTGTTGTGTGTTTCCAAGGCAACCTAGAAGATTTTTAAAAACCAGAAATAAATTTTAAAAATACTTAAAACTCTAACATTCTAGTGGTTGAAACTATTATATAAACATGATGAGATGAAACAGTTTATAAAAGCCTAGTAATTGTGTAATTCTCTATGTAGGAACTTGTCTCATGTCCTAACACTAGAAAACTATGTTGCTTTGTTTTGTGATTTGAAGACTTAAGCAAGCTCCTTTGAAGTTTGGGTTGCCACTCCAAAGGTCATACAAGTGCCTTTTTACTTGCCAGCTCACAAAGAAATCTCACACAGTATTTTGGAGGGTTTGGAGCCTACCAATATTATCAAAATGAAAAGAAAGTGCTACAAAGAGGTGGATAGCTCATTTTAGTTTGTTGGTTTTTTGTTTATGCAGAGAGCATGAATCCTTACATGGGTAAACACTACTCCTCCACTGATTGAAAAATAAGCTGACTTGATTCCCTCCACACCAATGAGTTTCCATGGCTGAGCAGGATTCAAACCTAGTTTTCCTCAGTTCTAGTCCATCACTCAGTCTACTACACTACTTGATAGGGGTTATTTCAGATTAAAAATGCATTTGTTTTCCAAATTTGTTAGTCATATAACTGGATAAAAATCTTTCTAAGTTAATAAAAAGTAAAGGTAAAGGTCACCCTTGCTTGAAAGCCAGTTGTATCCAACTCTAGGGTTCAGTCCTCATCTCTGTTTACAGCCAAAGAACCAGCGCTGTCTACATTTGCAGACATTTCCATGGACATGTGTCAGGCATGCCTAGATACCGAAGTGCACGGAACACTGTTTACCTTTCCACCAAAGTGGTACCTATTTATTTACTTGCAATTTCTTGTTTTCCACCTGCTAGGTTGGCAGGAGCTGGGGCAGAGACAGGTGCTCATTCTGTCACACAGTAGTCAGGTTTTGAACTACTGACCTTCAGCCTCCCAGTCAGCATGTTAATCACTTGAGTATCTCTGTCTTAACTATTAAAAAGTAGATTGTTTTAATACATTTCAAAACAGTCAAATCATATTACATGGAGGACAAGGGTGAGACAGGAATAATGTGTGGGTGTGAATATTATGCACTTTTAACAGAATTAACAAAAAAGTTACTTGGAAAAAAGTGTTTATTCCTATTATGCACTATCTAAGAGAACTGGAAGATTAGTAAATGTAATAGCATTGAGCAGATCCTACCACAGAAATGTCTCTGTCAAAATAATATACAGTATATTGGGCTCAGCGCTGGTGGAGCATAGATGTGTGCTATCTTCAGCATTTGAAGGCAAACAAATTATGTAAGTCACAGAGACTTTCATAGTACTGTATTAATTTTTTTTAAAAAATTAAAGTTTATTCTCAAACAAGAGTTTTTACATTTGGTAGGAAAGCCTTGGCAATTATACACTACTTAAAGAAATTACAAAAGAGCTACCTGAACAGATTATAGGACTTGTTTTGGGGTTGCTATTGTTTAATTAGCATCCTGCCCATCCACAATGAATTCTTCCAGAAAGAAATATATATTGAGTTATTTGTAAATATATGATCATCCTTTTAATAAATTTCAAATTATTTTATCTCTCTGTTAAACATTAAGTTATCATTGACAGACTTTTACTTTTTTCTTCCTTAATTACATTATGCTATTTTTATCCCACTGAATAATATGGAAGGTTGACCAGAACAAAAGGATGAAATTCTTTCTGTCCTCAGATACACAGTTCAATGCAATCAAGTCACTGACGCTTGGCAAATTCTTTGGTAAGTACAATTTTCTTTTTTAAAAAAATTAATAAAGGAGGTTTTCTCTTGAAAAATAGTAGTAATAACAATAATAGTAAGACTTCTCTTGTTGAGAAGCATTTCTTTCTCCATTTTGATTAGGTAGAGCAGGAGTTCTCAACCTTTTTAAACCAGGGGCCAGGACATGCTCCCTCAGACAGCTTCGGGGGCTGGACGTCCATTTTGCCCTTCTTCCACCACATGGCACTTTTCTAGTGTGGTGGGCCACATGAAATGGTGCTGTGGGCTACATCTGGCCCACGGGCCACAGGTTGAGAATCCCTGAGGTAGAGTGACGCTCAAGGTAGAAACTTCATTCTTGTCAAAGAGTATGTATAATGGCTTGTGAGTACTTCCTTGAAAGCTGAGCAAGTGGGTTTCATTGAAAATAATTTCATACTTATCTTTTCCATTTTGCAATCAGGCATAATAAAATATGCATTTTCATGCAGTCTAACAAAAAGAAAAGGCAAAAAATACACTCAAATTATACATAACATCAACAAATCAGTTGCCTGAATGAAATTTCCTTTTAAAAAGTGCCATAAGAGAATTTTTTAAAAGATGGATTAATTTATAAATGATCAGGTGATACACCAAAGCCCAGTGCAACAACAATCATTCCATATTTATACACTATTCTTCTGTTGCTGCATGACAGGGTACTTCATAGTGTAATAGTTTGTGGGTTAAACTGGTTAAAGTGTTCATGAAGTTTTAGTATTGCGAATAAAATCCCTTTTATACAGTGGCGTAGCATGGGTTTCAGCTGCCCGGGGCGTAGGCCAAATTTGCCACCCCCTTATTTAGATATTTAAATCCAGAAGGCTCCAAAATTAACAGAAATTTGTCATGAACAATCCAAGCACAAAATAAAACATGGGTAATTACCGCAAGGCAACTGGTTAGGAAGTCTGGAGGCAGCGGCGAAGTCCTGCTTCGTAGCGGCATTTTGTACCCTGACCCAGGGCGGGGCCCAGGACGCCAGCGGTGGTGGAGGGTCCCGGTGCCCATCCCTGCAGTGGCCTCTTCACCTTGGCCACTAGGAAGTTTGGGGGTGGCGGTAAAGTCCTGCCACTGCAGCCGCCTTTTGTGCCCTGGCCTAGGGCGGGGCCCAGGATGCCAGTGGTGGTGGAGGATCCCAACACCCATCCCCGCAGCGGCCCCTTCACCCCAGCCGCTAGAAAGTCTGGGGCAGCAGCAAAGTCCTATTAATTGTGAAATTTTGCCACCCCAAAAAAGTGCTGCCCGAGGTGGCCCACCCTCACCGCCCCCGGTACGCTATGCCACTGCTTTTATACTTGTATTATAGCAGAACTTACCAATTTTAATGCTGTTCTGCAAAACAAAGTGGAACTCTCCAATTGCTGATAAGCTCAGGTTATAAAGTAATCTTCAGTGGTACTGTAATGCTGTAGCTTGATATTACTATTAATTATAAGAGATAGATTCTTTGTTTCCTTCTTTTTTCATTTTCGTGTGTTGGGTGGAGAAATGTTCTAAAACCCTTTATCTTGCTTGTAAAGGACAAGAGGATGTCCAGTGATTAGTGTTTCTCAACCTTTAGGTCCCCAGGTGTTCTTGGACTTCAGTTCCCAGGAGTCCTGATCAACAGGTGTATTGACTTGTGCTTCTAGAAATTAAAGTCCAAGAACACCTGGGAACCCAAGATTGAGAAACACTGAATGATGTTAAGTTGAAGGTGAGTTATCCCTTTATTCTCCCCTTTGGCATACATACCCCACAAAAAAGATCTCTGCAGGTTTGTATGAAAAGGGGGATATCCATAAATGAAACATGCAAATTCATCATTGTACATAATTTTAAATTCACGTTTAAAGAATTAATGTGTAGCAGTCTCCATTGTGTATCTATGAAGTTTTCTTGTCTAGCTCAGTTAATTGTTTCCACTGTACCTCTGCTAACTTTTGCTTCCACATCCACTCCAAGAACATTTGAACATTGTCGTGGCAAATGCTAAATCAGTTTGAGAAGAGAAGACAATGACATATTTACATTTGTATTGCTACTGCTGCTTTGATACTGCTCTATTGAAACAGGAGCATAGAAAAGGTTTGGTTTGGTTTGTATCTCCAGCCATTAGAACAGAAGTTCTCAACCTTTTTTTAGCTGGGGGTCTGGTCACGCTCCCTCAGACAGCTTCGAGGGCCGTATGGCCATTTTGCCCTACCTCCACCACATGGCACTTCCTGATGTGTTGGAGGCAGTGGGGGGCACATGAAATGGTGCCACAGGTTGCATCCAGCTCATGGGCCACAGGTTGAGAATCCTTGCATTAGAAGGAAACATAACATGGGTGGGAAAGAGCTCTACATACTGTATATGTGTTCCTTGAAATGCCAAGCTTAACTGTCAAAATTGAAACCACAAAATGAGGGTACAACTTCACTGAGAAAGGGGGAAAGGTCAGCCTACCCACACCCACAACAGTCCTCAGCCTATATTTATTATTTGGAAGCCATTTGCCAATTAATGTGGCTTGATGTATTATATAAACTGAAACTATACCAGTTCATTCTACACATGAACAACAGATAAATATAAGAAGCCTATCACTACTCATCTAAACCTTCCAGTTTGGTCCATGTGCAACTCAGTCCTTATCCAGATCCATTATGGCATCTTTGTGTTTGTAGTTCTTTGAGAAAACTTCATGCTTTAAAGGAGAGAAGTGCAAACTATAAGGAAGCACAGAGTCATAGACTGAATGGTCAAAGGCAGGACAGATAGACTTCTGGTTCGGCAGCAGATGTCTGCAGAGCTAGATGTACTTTTCTTCTCCCCTTCCCCCCATTTTTTTTTTTCAGTTGAGAGTTCTGCTCTCCCCAGTAAGCAGAGCAGTTTCCTAAGACAGAAACAAAGAAGAGAGTTAGTGAGCTATACTGAAAGAGTAATGGACACAGTCCTCTTTAATTACTTTTTTAAAGGGAGAAACTTAATTTCTGATTATCCCCATATGTATATAGGCAAACAAAGAAGATTGGCTGTGTGATCCATGTTCAAATTGTAAATGCAAAAAAGATGCAGAGTGGAGATGATACCTTATATTGGATCACTAAAAGAAATAAAATGTTGCATGAGTTTTTGTGATTTATGATCAATCCTTCAGGCATGCATTAATATGTTCATGGTGTGCTGGTCTGCCAGGCTTTTCTTCTTAAGAACAGGAAGCAAATTCCATGGTGTTATGATGCTACTCCCATAGGAAGTTGGGTGTTTTGCTCCCCGTCCACATGAACTCTTTGAAGTGTAGCTTCCTTTTGTGGCCAGACAAAGGAATACAGAAGTCCACGTGGTTCCCACAGGGGACAAAGCTACAACTTGGTTTAACGTACCAGGCATACCAATTGCAGTCAATTCAAAGTCAAATAAAGTTATTACCTAGTGATGCACTGTTCCTTCAATTTGTGGTTCTGTCCTGGTGTTAAAAAAGTGCATGTTAAGTGACTATTTTATGATATTCAGTAGTTTCATAGGCAAATAAGGAAGATTAGCAGTGTGATCCGCATTCAAATTGTAAGGAATGCAAAAAAATGCAGAAGGGAGGCGATACCTTATACTGTACTGTATTGGATTACTAAAAGAAAAGAGAAAAACATTGCACGAGCTTTCGTGATTTATTTTCACTTTTTCAGGCATGCATTAATATGTCCATGGTGTGCTACTCTGCCAGGCTTTTCTTCTTAAAAACAGCAAAAAACAAAACAAAAACATATGTATAGTTCAGAATGCAGCTTCTGAGCAGAAAAAAATACCCGTGACCAGCAATTCCTACCAAAAGAAAGCTCCAGTTGATTTCCTCAATATAATTCTAGTAGTTTAATCAGTCCTTTATATAGCAACTAGTTCAAAAGTTTGATTGTCATACAGGAAAGAAAGGTAAGGAGCATGAGTAGAAGGAAGAAATCCCAAGAAGGAATTAACAAACACATTCAAAACTATTTATCTTCCATTTGCCTGCCTTAAACTTATAACATGAACACATTTTTGTTTTTGAGTGGAATCCAAGCCTAAGATACCTACTACAAAACCAAGCTCATGAGTTCATTGTCATTAGCAAACTGGTTCCGTTTGTTAGGGTTAGAGATTACTGTCATGGTCAGATCCTGATATGATCAGTAAGGACCTGGGACAGAGACACTCAAGAGTGTCTAACAACATAGATAACAATACAGTCTTACAATCTCAAACAACATAAAATAAATATAGCATATAATGCAACACAATACAATCAATAAATCCAACTGTACAATACTTCAGTAAAATAATACAATTTTCATAATTAATACAATTTACATAAAAAACACACATAGTACTTAAATAATATAACAACTAAATAAAAAGGCTTTCACCCCTCATATTCCTCCTCCCTCCAACAAGTTGTGCAAACTATATAATACAGTAACAAATATAAACAATACATAAATCATAATATCATCATAAAGACAATATATACAATATACATCATAAAAATATTAAAAATAATGTCAAAACATTAGCTGTTTATTCCAGTCCAGTGACGGGGGGAGGGGGAGAGAACAAGGTTTTGTGGCTCCCGGCCGCCCCGCACAGCTGTGGCTTGTTGCTTCAGCCCAAGCGCCAGGTGAGGAAGTCCAGCGGCGTTGGAGGAGGTGGGAGCAAGGTTTTATGCCTCCTGGCCATCCCACACAGCTGTGGCCTATTGTCTCTGCCCAAGCGCTGTGTGAGGAAGCTGCCAGCAATTTCTCCCCTCAGAGCGACGATGGTGGAGCTTCATCCCACTGGAAGCCGCCCTTCACCCGGCTTCTAGCAGTCAGCAGAGGCTGCTGAACTGTACGAGGGGTGGAGTGGTGGTGGTGAGGGCAGCTTTCAAAATAGTATTTTCCTGTCTCTAGCTACCGATCCTCTCTAGCTGCTGAATTACACTGGGGTTGGGCTGTTACCGGCATATAAGATACACTCCGTTTTCCCAGAAGTGCATCTTATATTCTGGCAAATATGGTAGTAATTTTTTTTTGTTGTTGTTCAGTCGCACAGTCGATTCCGACCCTCCGTGACCCCATGGACAACCACCCGCCAGGCACTTCTGTCCTCCACCATCCCCCTCAGCCCACCCAGCTCTGTCCCCACTGCATCCACAATACCATCTAGCCATCTCATCTTTGGCCACAAAATGCATGTTTTAAATTTACAAAGTGCAGAATGAAATTATCATCATATCTATTTTGTTTGAGAGAAGATAGTATTAAGCATATATACTTCAGATATTCAACAGTACATTCTTTTACCAAAGAAGATTCTTCTAAGGACAATAAAAACCTATGAAACTTTTTTTAAATAATTGGGTCTGTGAAAAATAGCAAGATATATAAATATTAGTCATGCAAAATAACCACCACTACTTTTGATACTAAATGCTTTACAGATCTGACATTGAAAGCATTTGAAGGGAACAATCTGGATCCATTTTGTTAAGCTGATGTTATGATGGAGAAAATGCTATGAGTGACATTAAAGGAAAAGCACCATCATTATTTTAACAGAAGCTTTGAAGCAAAATCTTGTGTTCATTGTTGTAATCACTGTTTCTGTCTAGCTCTATGAAAGTTATGGACAATATAAAATCTGTCAAGGAATGTTTTTCATTGATGTGCTATGCTTCCAACATTTTAAAGCAGGAGTGTCCAATTTTTTTGGGCCATGGGATAGTCACGTGGTTCAGGGGATTGGTTACTACAGCCCAGGGGCTGGATCTGGCCCCTGACACCAATTCATCTGGCCTGCAAAGCCCTCGTCACTCCCAAAAATGATGAGGGCTTCACAGGCTGGATGAATTGGTGTCGGGGCGAATCCGGGCCCTGGGCTGTAGTTGGGCACCCCTGTTTTAAAGCATCAAAATGTTGCAAGTCTGTACTAAGGTCAAAACCTATTTCATCTTTATAGCATCACTGCTCAGGTAGTTTGAAAATTATTATATTTGTTAATTGCAAACCATTTTTAAAAAATATGAAATTGGGAAACCTTATTGAAGATGATCTTTAGCCACACTGGAGCTGCATGCTACATGCTGCCAGGAAGTGTTATATTCATGAAACGTTCATGCAGAATGTTCTTCAGACTATAGAACCTGTAGAGAAAGTCTTCTAAGCCCTCCCAAAAAACCTTATCAACCAATCCAGTAATGCAAACAAACAACTTCAAAACAATTATATTTTATACAGTATGAATTGCAGGAGATCAACAATAAGTTCAACCAAGAAGACTTAAGATGACATATAACACTAGAAAATAATATTTTAATAGCAGAAAAAAGTGGTGAAAAAAATGAGATGCAATGGGAGCAAGGTGAGAGTTTATGTTTTGAAGCCACTCATATTGTTCTTGTTGAAATGAACTAAGTTTCTAAAACAAGGCTAAATAATCACTGCAGTGTCATCTATGATAATGTGAATTCTGAACAAGTATATCTACAAAGTTCCCTAGGAATCACAATCCTAATTTGTTGTCCTAAAGATGAACAGGCTGATGTCTTCTTGGCAAAAGTACACACAAAGTCAAACATTTATTTATTTATTTATTTATTTATTTATTTATTTATATCCTAGCTATCTAGGATATTTTCCCACTTTGACCAGCTTACAACACATTAAAAAAATATTTACAATAAAAATTAAATAAATTGAATACTGTATATACTTGAGTATAAACCTAGTTTTTCAGTCCTAAAAAGGAGGTAAAAAAGTGGACTTGGCTTATACTCGGGTCACTGAGTGCAATGGAAAAAGGTGGCGGCTAATAGTCTTCACCACCCAATTCTCCCGTCCCACGTCTGCTGCATCCTATTTTCATGTACTGTATTTTGATTATTGAAACACACTACCAGCTGCTGCTGCATTTGCCACCCTCTGCTTATATTCGGATCAATCTATTTTCCTGGTTTCTGAGGTCAAAATTAGGCACCTTGGCCTAATTCAGGTCGGCATATACTCAAGTATATACGGAAAATTATAAATATCAGCAAGAACAAAAATGATTACCCCACCAATTAAAAAACAACAACAACCCAGCAACAAAGAACACATATTGACAATGGAAAAAGTTAATCAAAACCTGTTGCTTGGCTGTTGGCAGTATGCCCTTAAAATCTCTTTAAAGAGGAATGATTTTAGTTGTTTTTAAAAAATCAATAGAGCTGGAACCTAGCACAGGTCAACTGGTAGAGAATTCCACAATGTGGTGCCACTACCGAGAAGGCTCTTCTCTGAGTCACAGCCTTTCTTACTAATCTTGGGGTTGGCACCTGGAGATGCTCCAACTGGGAGTAACAGGTGAAATGGGCTGATATTCTGAAATAGATTTTACATTTCTTTAAAAAGTATACATCCCACTCAGCTAACTAAGTCACATTTGATGCTGATGTTTTAGTGCAATAAACTCTTCAGTGTTCCACATTTCATACCTGCATCATTTTTTTGGTTAAATTTATAATTTAATGCTTTGAATAATTTAATTTCAACTCTGCATAAATGACAATCTCATGCTTCAGATAGTGCTGTTAGTAGAAGCAGGTCTTTACTTCTTAAACTAAAAAGAAAAGGAAATTGTTTACGGATGAATTTGCAGGCTTAATGTTTGCTATGTGAATGACATTTCACACCTGGAACCTGAAAGAGAACATGCAAGTAATTTGTGTGGGGTTTTTTTTGTAACTACCTTAATTTACCAACAATTAAAATTTAAATTCTCAGTGGCAAGAGTTAACATAGTACTATAATTGGATGCCTATCAAACTCTAGATGCACTGCAGGAGAAAAACAATTTCAGGAATACTGAAAGAAGTATGCAAACAAAATGTGTCAATATAAAAAATATGGTCTATAGAAATGTCTAAAATCAAGTCCATGAATCTGCAGGCAGGCAGCCTAACAGAAGTCTCATAATTATGCTGTTTTGTTGAGAGTTCTGTTATGTGCTATGAATTTCTAACTATTGTCTCTTTTCTTCTGAGAATAAATATGTGAAAAAGAAAAGGTATGTTCAGTCTTGAAACCTCTATGTGACATGATTGTATCTTGTTTTCCTGAACACTCGCAAAATATAAAATAGCAAAGAATGGTTCATAGATCAGATATAAGTTCAAGAAATGACAGCATGTCTACAGACAACATTTTGTTTCCTGTTTCCTAAATACCTACATTTCTGTTTCTTCCATGTTCATTTGTTTTACAACATTTAGAACACGTTTTAGAAAATAGTTGTGTGTATGTAAAGCAGGGGTGCCCAAACTATGGCCTGCAACTGGCCCCTGATGCCAAATCAACCAGCCTGCAAAGCCCTTGTTGCTCCCAGAAGCAGAAGTAAAACACGCCTGTATGGGCATGTTTTACTTGCGCTTCCGGGAGCAATGAGGGCTTTCTGGGCCAGATGAATTGGCATCGGGGGGGCAGATCTAGCCCCTGAACCATGTGACCAGCCCTGGCCCAAAAGTTTGGGCACCCCTGATGTAAAGGATTTTCAAGAATAGCAATTCTAAAAATATTTGCTGAAAGATGATTACCGCATTGATTTCATTCAAACCCATATCTCCCAGAGATTAACGCTTTCAGTTTACATTTTGCCACCTTTTATTCCAAGCCTTCCATTTATTTGCAGCAAGATATTTCAGTTCTTGAAACTAAGCTATCACTCTTTCATTTAGTGTGGGGACAAAATGTTTCACTCAGATCCTGCTCAGATTGATGGAGTTACAAGAAATGGAATCATCTATGCTAAATATTAATCATTTCTCAGAGGTCAAAAACTAAGAACTTTCAGGTGCAGTGGACTTTTTATCTCAAAAGCTGAGACAGCTCACTCTCTTTTATGGGTGGTGGGAAGCAAGTTTGTTTAATTCAGATAGCAGCTTGTCTGCCCTCAGCAGTATTCCTATTTGTAAATTCAGATACCATGCATAGGGAGGGGGACCCTATGCCCTGAATTAATATTATTTGGCAGAAAGGGGCTTGTGAAGGTAGCCCAGTGTTCCAAGGCAAGGAGAGACCCTCTTTATTGGCCCCACATGGCACAACCTCTTGGCTCCTGGTAATTTCATCAGGTAGTGGGTGACTCTGAGCAAAGAGGAAGGCTCAGTTCCTGCCACCTGCCTTCCAATTCAGGCCCGTAAAGTGTGAACCAAGAAGGGATGAAATGCAGGCAACAAAAAACAATTTGGCTATCACTGCTTTCTGGTAGCTTTCCGGAGCGCTCACGCCACTGCCACTGTCCTGGTGGGTCTTCACAAGGCCACTATTATTTAGCACATCCCAGAATGACCCAAAGTAATGCTTCAGAAAATCAGCTTTTAGGTTTGCACAGAAAACTTTATTTAAACAAAACAAAAACAGGAAGAATAAACAAGGCTTGCAGAGACACACACCAAAACAAACAGGTCCATCGCCCACATAAAGAGTCTTCAGGGGTGGGAAATCAAAAGAACCAAATTAGCAAGCCTAAGAGGGGGAAATTGAACCAAGGGCTACAAGGTTATTTGCCCTTCCCTGGGAGGAGGAGAAGAGCAGGACCCACCTTATGGCTGCTGGCTAAGAGAACATACCAACCTTTCTCTTTCTGAAAAAGCCACTGCTCTATGAACACAACCCAAAGATCTTAAGTTCCTGTGCAGTTCAAAATGGTGGGTGAGGCCACTTTGTCAGCATAACAGCATCTGAGCCTAGCTCTCCTAACTAAATTGCCCCATGAAGATTTCCAGGGGCAGTTATAGACACCAGTATCTCGCCTGATGTTCTACCAACCCATCAGTTCGTAGTCACCATCAGTTTTTCCACTGAGCAAATAATCTCCCCACATGTGTTTCTTCATAAGTCTTTCGTCATAAGATGAAGGTTGACAAGAGAGTCAAGTAGGTGCAACTTGCACAGCTGCACTTGTTGCTTCGCAAAGTTGCCCTTTTCAAAACTTGCTTTGTCTTCTCTAGGGGCAATCTCTTCACTGGTCTTTGTGCTCCACATTATCAAGGGACAACTACCAGGCCACAGAGGTCAGCCATGCAATTACAAAATCAAGTAGAGCTCATCATTAGAGATAAGCCTGCTTCTTTTTAGCATTCAGCTGAAATAATGTCCTATCTCCATGGAGATACATATGAATCTCCACCATCGAGAAAATCTCTTCTCCCATCACTCTAATCCAGTGTTTCCCAAATGCTGGTGTTTGGACTTCAGTTCCCAGAAGCCTAAGTCAGTATATTGACTGATCAGTGCTTTGGGGAATTGACTTAAGCTTCTGGGAATTGAAGTCCAAACACCAGCATTTGGGAAACACTGCTCTAATCTCACTGATATTGGAAATAAGAAGATTATAAGAAAAGCCTCAGGGTTAGTTTGTTACTTGGACAGATTCATACAGGAAGATGCTGGGTGAAATCCTTAACGTAGTAAGTGGCTCTAGAAGAGGCCTATTGAATCAGTGAAGATTTTAGCTCCACTCTTGCAACACAAGGAAATACCAATCAACACAAAGAAACACCTCATACAAAGGATCTTCATTCTACCTTATGTTACTAGTGCCAAAAATGGACACTTACAACAAAACATAAGCAAAAGTTGGTCACCACGGAAATGAGATGCCTGAGGAAGGCTGGTGGTGTGTCTAGAAGGGATAAAATCAGGAATTTAATTTAATTTAATTTAATTGAGTTATATACTGCCCTATCCAATGGACTCTGGGCGGTGTAGACAAGTTAAAACCAGTATAAAACAATTTAAAAACCCTTAAAAACATAGCATTATCCCCCCCCCCCCCCCGCTGTGCCATTTACTATCTAAAAGGAAATATAAAATCTACAGGTTATAAGAGAAAGAATAAGAACAGGACCAATCTTGCACTACATACAGAGACATCAAATAAAGTGGGTTGCCCATTTGGAGAGAATGTCTTGGAGTTTCATACCTTACAAGGCATCTGTGGAAAGAGGAGAAGGACAAAGAACATGAGGCAGACTCAGAGGAAGGTGGAGACATAACATCAAAGAAATATTACAAGAACACCAAATATCGCCGGTGGAAGCCGCTAGAAATTCAAGAACCTTGCATCTCCCTCGACACCCGATAAGGTAAACAAAGTGGAGAAGAAAAAGAAAAAGAAGATGCTGCTGCAACACCGGCAGAACGAATTGTGCTAAAGTAAGTTGCAGTTAGAGTAGGCCCATTAAATCAGTGAACTATATAGATAAGTTGACTTATTGAATCTCCACGGATTCCTCTGGACCTATTCTAGTACCACATAGAAAGCTAAGCAACAAGATTTCAACCAGTGTTTTCAGATAGCCAGATCCTAACCCCTTTATGAATTTATAATATTTTCCAGCACCTGAATTTTGTCCAGAAGTAGTCTGTCATCCAGTAAAGCTCTTTAAGCACTAAAGACTTTTTTCTAACTAGTCCATCCCATTAAACTATCAGGTTACTGTATCTGAAATATACCAAGCAAGATTATGAGGAATTGTCAAGGATAATTTCAAGACCCATACATTGTCAATATACTGTCTTCATAGCTCAAAGTTGAAATAAATGTCATGGTTCTACAGAAAATAAAAACCATCAGCCATGCTCTGCCAGAATTACAGCTTCACAATGCAAACAGCCACCTTCAACCCATAAAATAAGAAGAATGTTGGTGGTGGCAGGAGGCATGCTCAACTGCTATGTTTCATCCCTCTCATGAACTTACATAACACCTTTCTGAACACAAGAATATAATTTTATGGGTTTTTTTTCTCTGTGTTTAATAGAAGTGTAGTGCTTACATAGCAGCTCGAAAGCAAGAAAATTGCAAGTAGATAAATAGGGACCACTTCGGTGAGAAGGTAACAGTGTTCCGTGTGCTCCAGTGTCTAGTCATGCCTGTCACATGACCATGGAAACTTCTGCAGAACCAGACAGCACTGGTTCTTCGGTTTTGAGACAGAGATGAACACTGACCCCTAGAGTCAGATACGACTGGCTTTCAAGCAAGGGAAACCTTTACCTTTAGTGCTTGTGGACATGTCAGAAAACTGTCCTGATAGATTAATCACATGGCAGTAGTAATAATAATAATAATTCCATGTCAGAAATTATTCTGGGTTGAAGGGTTTTTTTGTGGAAGAAACTCCACTCAGGGAATGCCCAAATGAGGCTCCTTTCATGTGCTCAATCGATCATGCAGTACCCGGGTCATGAACTGCCGACTTGCCAGCCTTCAAACTAACAAGGCAAGCTTCTTATCCACTGAGCCACCACAGCCCCTGTGGCAGTAGTCCCAAGACCTTGCACCATTTATGTGTGAGAGTATCTTCCAGTTAGTTATTGATGTTCTGAAGAACATCTATTTATGAATGTAAAACTGTGTCATGAGTTTCTTGTATACTATGCAAATGTTTGAGTAGAATTGTGCAGGGAATGTTTGACAGAGACATTAACCTGACATTTTGCCACAACCCAGTGTAATCTTCACTTGATATGATAAAATTGAGCTCTGCATCCTATTATCCTGCAGATAGGAACAAATTAGCATACAGGTGTTTACTGAGACAATAGTGCTGATTACGATTGTCAGAAAGGCTTGGATTCCCCCCAAAAATGTGCACTATTTGCAAGCCTTGGCAGAGTAATAGGTAATACAATATGAAATAGATTTGACTTTACAAAATGATATTTTTCGTCATCTTTGCAAGGAAACAGGTCTTCTGCAGGCTTCTCCTTTGTGTGATGGATATTATATGCTTCACCATTTATGCATTAGAAACTATTCACATGATTTGTACATAGTTTATAATGATAGTAAGGTGGTATGAACAAAATTACACCTCATTCCTCGAGTCCTTACCCTACACAATGTATAAAGCAAGTAATGGTTTTCTATGTAACACATAGTTGTGAAATACAAACAAAATGCAACATTTCCATAATATTATTAAGATATGCCTAGGATCTGAAGCCTGTGAAGACAATTGGATGTGATTGAAGTTCTGTTGATAGATTTTTCACAGAATGTTGTATAAAAGGATTGATACTATTGCTGGGATTTCTTTTCATGAATGATTGATCTTTATGTAGAACTGAGAAAATAGGTGTGTATTAATTTAAATAGCTGAACTGAGTTTTATATACCTTTTTCTTTTTTTCTTTTTTTTTTTGGAATTTGCTATGCTAGTTAAAAGAATCTACTGCAGCAGACCAGCAACTGTCATTCATACTTTTTTTTTAAAAAAAGTTGAATACATTTGGCTATCTTTTCATTAAAGAAAGACCGAAAATAGGAGGCAGATAGCAAATTTGCATATGTTGCCAGAGTATGCAGAGACACAGAGGAATACAGGTTAATTATTCAATTATCCATCTGCCTCCTTGTTTTGTACATTTGCGCTATGATTAATTGTGTTCTGTGTCTTTTTTTATTAGCAGAGAATAGTGATGTAGACCCAGATACCTGGAAGGCAAACTCTCATGGTTTTATAGGATGCTTCTCTTCAGTGCAATTCAACCATATTGCTCCTCTGAAGGCCGCGTTGGACCAATCCAGCTCAGTTCCAGTAACCGTGAAAGGACATCTCACTGAAACCAGCTGTGGCACATTCACAGGAACTGATTCAACCTCAGGCGAAACAACCCATTCACTTGCAGGTAGCAAACGTTTACCTCAGATTGTTTGGTCTTTTGAACCAGAAACCAAGGCAGTAGTTTAGATTTATGATCACTGTTGATATGTTGCCTAGCAGTGAAAGCATAGAGTGCAGCACTGTTGGTCTCTTCCAACTCACCTCCTCAACCTTTGTCTTTCCCCTTATGTTGGATATGTATGTGTGAATGTTAGTTATACATAGTGTGACTCCAAAAATACTGATTGTATTTTGTTATTGGCTGTTTTGTGTACATGCTCTAGGTCAGTGATGGTGAACTTTGGCACTTCAAGTAATAATAATAATAATAATTTCATGTCAGAGATTACTCTGGGTTGAAAGGATTTTTCCTGGAAAAACTCTGCTCAGGGGACACCAGAATGAGACTCCTTTCATGTCCCCAAGAGCAGCCCTTGGGTATCGAAACCTGACCTTCCAGTCTCCAAGCTAAGTGTATTAACCACTAAGGCACCAGAGGAGCTTTGTTCTTGGACTTCAATACCCTGAAGCCCAAGTCAGCACTCCAGCAGATCAGAACTTCTGGGAATTGAAGTTCAAGAATAGCTGGAGTGCCAAAGTTCACCATCACTGCTCTAGGTTGTACAACCCTTATTTATAACTGTATGTAAAAGCATACAGTTATGTAGACCTCAGCTGTATGCATCTTGAGAACTTTCCTCGTTGCTTGCCTCTGTCATTTTCCTTTTTTGTTTCTGCTACAGATCATTCGGGACCAATAGATGAGGGAGAGCCTTTAGCTAATGCTCTAAGGAGTGACTCTGCAATAATTGGAGGTAATAGGGACAATAAGACCCCAGTTGGATCCATTTTGAAATATGTTACAATCCTTTTGTGCTGTTGCAAAGTAAACAGCAGAATACATAAAAATTTTCAAACCCAGGGCAATTTTTTAAAAGACATACAGTATAAAAATTTGCTGATTTCTGTTGTTGGGATGTTTCTGGTGTCAAGTTAGTTTTCTATGCTTTCATATACACTTTTGGAAAGTTGTTTTTTTAACTACAACTCCCAGCCTCTGATAATCCTAGTTCAAATTATACTTCCATCACTGCATGTTTCTTTTTCTTTTTGCCTTTTTTTTCACATGGAAAGACATTCAGAATTCTAAAGTCTATGGTAAAATGCTGCCAGAAGCCATAGTTGGTCATGGCTCCAGTGTGTATGCTTATCACACCCTTTCAAACATGTCAGTGCCATTCATTTTTTACAGTAAACATGTAGACCTATGTGGTCGAGACAGGCATCCCACCTATTGACTAACACGAAATGGTTCTCACTGATTGTGGGAAATGCTTGTCAAATCTATAGTAGAAGAAATGTTCATAATAGTCAGTTATTTATTCATGATCAGAACAGTTCCATACACTATAGCTATCAGTGTGAGTTGTGTCCTAGGGAATATCATGGCTGAGCAAAATCCTATAGTTCAAATAGCTAAGCCAGAAACCTCATTAATTCGACCACATTGTTACAGTTTACACTGCTGCTTTTTCAGCATCTAGATAATTAGCAGCAATATTTGTGGAAACCAATGATGTTTCTTTCTAGGTTATTGTGTTGTTGGTTGAGATCAGAAGTACATTAAGTGTAAATAGGGCTCAAGCAAACATTGTGAAACTCTTGAAGTTTTTGCTTCAGAAGTGGGGTTTTCATTCTGAAGAATTTTTCTTCATAACAGTCTTTCAATGTTTACTTACTTACTTACTTACTTAGGTAAAGATAAAGGTCACCCTTGCTCGAAAGGTAGTTGTATCCGACTCTAGGGTTCAGTGCTCATCTCTGCTTATAGCCAAAGAGCCAACACTGTCTGCGTTTGCAGATGTTTCCATGGACATGTGGCGGGCATGCCTAGACACCGAAATGCACAAATGCTGTTCACCTTCCCACCTAAGTGGTACCTATTTATCTACATGCAATTTCTTGCTTTGGAACTGCTAGGTCGGCAGTTCTTACTTACTATAGATAGATAGTATTATCTATCTATCTATGCTTTAATCTCTGGTCATTTACAAATCATTTTTATATACAGTATCTTCTTTACATTTTCATACAGATGTCCAAGGAAGGAAGACTGGATCTCTGTCTTCATGCACATAAGTATAAATAATCAAATGCCCCAAATTACTTTGAAAAACCTTGTCTTTCTCTGAAAAATATAACAATGAAATAAAAAAACTATGTCAGCTGAGCCCTAAGTGCATTTTTATAATTTAAAAATAATAATAACTGCATTGTTTCTTAGGGAATGCAGAATATTGTCAAGAAGAAAAGAAATTTATGCCATGTTTGTTCAGCTAGCAACAGCTGCCAAAGGGTCACAATTAAAAAAAAACCCATAAGCTTTATATCCTATCAGAAAATACTCTTTCTATGCTTTCAGCTTTGTATAACATAGGAATTTTTATCTTTCCACCCAGACAAAGATACTTAAGTTGTTTTTGTACTTGGAGCACATACTTTCCAATATAGGATAGTGGGATGGAGGGAGTTACTAAATATATATCCCACATTCTACTCCAGTATTCCCAAAGCACCTAACAAATTCATTACTGTACAAAATGAATGCTATATGTTTATTTTGAAAAATAAATATTACCATAATAATAATCATGTACTGTCAACTCAGTTTCTACTTATGGCAAACTTTTTCATGGTTTTGTAGGTAGAGAATACTCAGAAGTGGTTTACCATTGCCTTCTTCTTAGATCATCCAAGGGCCATGTAGCTTGAAGAGGCTGGGTTTTCGGGGATGCACATTAAGCAACTGAACTCCCAACCTCTGGTTCCACAACCAGATTTTTAACTTACTGGGTTAAATGCTACATACACAGAACAGTTTATCATGAGACAACCAGACACCAGCATCTGTTGATATTGAAGTGACAGAAGATGAAGAACTGGATACATTCCTTGCACAGGTGTAAATTTGCTCTTAAATATTAGTCTGAAAATGAAGGAAAAACACAGGTATATAATGCTCTGTTCCCATTTTCATAAAGCATGTGAAGTTGCCCAAGTTTTTGCTTTGTTTTTCTAGTTATACTAAATGGGCAAAATGAACATGCCTGGCCATGTATAATTATATCAGCGCTTGTTACAAATAATGGTGTTACATGGAACATGTTCCTTTGGGAGACAATTAGAGACAACAGCTGGCGACAGCTTTAGTTTTCCAAGTAATGAGTAACATTGAGGCCTCACCTTTTCTTATTATCAACTTGTGTATGTTTCAAATGGATCCACTCAATTTTTTAAAAATGTGATTTTTAAAAAATAAATAAATAAAGGATCTAAAAATGATGAGTCAAAATGAGCCATACATTTAAGGTAGGGAGTTACTCTTGGAGACTCCATAATGTTACATAATAGATTGCTTTCAAAATGAACTTTTCAATCTGCCTCATATAGTACAGTCTACAGATTCAGTCTGTATGCTGGATGGTAAGAGATGACAAACATTGGGATCAAGCCAACTCATATTGAGTCCTGATATGGCCATCCTCTCACCCCTTTTAGATCACTGATTATGTGTGGAATTTCTTACTTATTTATAGACAGTGATCTCATGGATTGGGAGTTGTAACTGTGAAACAACCAGATCAACCCAGGAACATGGGACTATCTCCCTTCCATTCTAGCCCAAGCCATTTTGCATTTGTGCCACAGACAGAACACTGCTTCACCAAACCTGTGGTGATTATTCTAACGTCTGGGCAGCATCTTACAGTGCTTGGCTATGTGCAGGAGGTCTACGCATTTCTGCAGCCTGATCCAAAGAAATTCTAGCAGTTCAGAGGGCTGTTCTAGCATGATGCTGGTGCCTATAGCCTGTTTCTCATTTTCTGTTCTGTTTTGAGTGCAGCAGCTGCTATCTTGGAACCATTAAGGAAAATGACTCACCAAGTGGCATGCTACAGTCTGGCTGGCAACGTGCACAGTCAGGTGAATAGTGGCACTTCATTACCCAATAGCGTACTAGTCTGGCATCAATTGAACAATCATGGAGATACTGCAATCAGTGGGAATTTGCATGTTAGTAGCTAGCAGAAAATGCACTTGTTTCAGACCAATTGTCAGGGCATGATACTCTCATTCTGCTACCCTTTTCAATCTGTTACCTGAGACAAGTCTCTTAGTCCTACTAGGAACAGGGCTGTTCTTGTCCTTACATAAATTCATGGAATTACTGCAAGGATTTCTGTTTTACAACACCTGTGAAGTAGGGATATATATTTAAAAACCATTTAATCAAGCCAGAGAAACTGCGGTGGACAGCATTCTGTGCGCTACGGTGTTGAGCCATGCCTGCCATGTGTGCACATAAATGTCTGCAGACACAGGCAGCTTTGGCTCTTTGGCTATAAACAGAGATGAGCACTGAACCCTGGAGTCAGCTATGAGTGGCTTTTGAGCAAGAGTGGCCTTTACCTTTACCTAATCAAGTCAGAGTGGGTTAAATTAAAACATCCAGGTGTTAACTGGTTTATTTCTTTAGTGGTGCATTTTGGGATATGACAGGAGATAGGGATGTTCTGGAGCTGAGACAGAGGCCTGGCAATGATGAAACCTAGCAGATTGTGCTCATCACTCATCACAGCATCTTGTAAATGAAGCATTTCTATATCTTGAGAAAGAATGGCAAGAAATCAGGACATATGTGCTTTAAGGATTCAAAGTTCTCTGGAGGATTCCAGTTGCTGTGGTTAGTGATGGAGCAAGTCTAAGTCTACAAGTTTCAGTGATTATTTTTAAACAGTTTTTCTGTGGCACTCAGAATTTCTGATGGCACTATTTTCCCATGGGAAGAAAGGTAGATAAAAAGTTCACCTCCCTGAAAATGCTTTTTCTTTAGTATAGTTCAACCACTTCCAATTGAGTTTTTTGTTTGTTTGCTAAACTATGGAGAAGAATCAGTTTGACCTCAGGTTAACATCTAAATAGTGTTGTTGGTTTTTGTTTTTTTTTTTTTTGTTTTTTTTTTGGGGGGGGTAAAGTCACTAGGCAAATAAGTCATTAGTTACCTAAATAATTCTTTATTATCTATATCAGTCACAGTAACCCAAACAACAGTTGATCAAAATTGTGTGACTGCTGCTTAAATGAGAGTTCATTCATTGCCATTTTCAAAAAATTTCACACCTAAATGTGTAAGGTTATAAGAAGGGGTTCACTGGCTTCAAGTACAGTTGTACCTCGCTTAAAGAGCATAATGTGCTCCACAGGATTTCTCTTTAAGCGAGTTTGCTCTTTAAGTGAAACACCATTGTAAGTGACCAGTTGTGGGGGGGGGGGATTGAAAACCTCGATTTATGTGTTAAGCGAGTTTTTGGTTGGGTTTATTTGTTAAGTGAAGCAAACATTCTGAGAAAATTCTGCTCTTTAAGCGAGTTACTCTTTAAGCGAGACACTATGTGAGGTTTGACTGTAGTATCATCCAGGTGCTTTTGAAAAACCTGGTGTGGTGGTAACATTTCCACCCGAATTTTTATTTGGTTGTTTCCCCCAAGAACTGGTCCTTACACTGTGCTATCTCTGAATATGGAAGCAAAGTTTGAAGAACGCCTTGCTCTTCAAAACAACAAACAAACAAACCATCTTCAGCTGCCAGAATTCCCCCCCCCCCCAAAAAAAAACAAACATGTCCTTGATAACTGAGGATTGTATGAGTATCTCCAAGCTCGCACATAAGTTCAATTTACACATCATGGCTGTTTGCTATGGGTAACTGTTGTGAAGCTGTTTAATTTTCTTTAGAAATTGTCTAAGTCAGAAATAAACTTCCAACAGACATCATCAAGTTTAAAAAGTGTACCCTCTGTTATTCATTGTACAAAATGAATACACACCCATATTTGTTTTCTTCTAAAAGTGTAACCATAATTTCCATTGAGCTGCTTCCAGTTCCAGAATTATTAGACATGGACATTTTCACCTCTCTTTCCATTTTCTCCACTGTAAAATTCTTTCGTGGTCTCCCCTAGTCATATTATTCTTTCCCAGACTAACACATTCTATATGATGTATCCTTTCCTCATGGGAAAGCTCTCCAGTCCCATAGGAAATTATTTTCGTTTTTACACAACCTTTTCCAGTTCCTTGCTAGTATATCATAGATGGGGCTGCCAGACTGTACGCAGTATTCTCGATGTGACAGCGTGCATAGATTCAGTGTGCTGTGTGTTACTGGGTATTTTCAGTTTTTTTACCTAACAACCAGACATGGAATTTGCCTTGTTAAAACCACCATTGCACACTGAATTGCCATTTTCTGGCCACCAAATCTTGACTCCAAGTTCTCTTTTGAAAAGGAGGGAGGATATTTTTCTCCCAGATTTTATACTTTACACTTTTGCTACACTATAACTTTATTTATTTATTTCAATATCACTCAAACAAACAATTCACCCAGTCTCATGAGAATCTTTTGGAATGTTGCACAGTGTCCTTGGACTTTTTCGGGTGACAAAACAAAGCATAATAATAACTTTTTATACTTATATTCAGTACTTCACAATGAATCCTCTGCCCTAAATCTTTAATCCATTTTAATTTTATTTTTTATTCATTTTATTTTTTTATTCTATTAAATTTATACCCTGATCTTATCCAAGGAGTCAGGGTGGCTTACAATTAAAAACAATTAAAAACACATTACTTATAATAAAAATTAAAAGTTAAAAGATTAAAAGTTTTAAAAAATTAAAAAAAAAACAGGGAGAGAGGTGGGCTATTCAAAGCAGCCAGCCAGCTGAGCTGACTGTCTGGCCTGCACCCCACACATGCCCCACCAGCTAGGTTTTCACCCCCTTCCTGAAGGGCAGCAACTATGTCTGGAGATGGAATTCACTTGGCAGGAGGTTCCATAGGGCCAAAGCAAACACAGAAAAGGCCCTCCTTCTCGTGCTAGAGAGATGAGCCTCTCTAGCTGATGGTACAACCAGAGAGCCTCTCCGGTCCACTCTGGTGGGATGGACAGATGTTCTCGGGGTGACGCGGTTTCTTAAGTATCCTGGCCCACTACCATGTACAGCTTTAAAGGTGATAACCAACACCTTGAATTGCACCCAGAGGCATACTGGGAACCAGTGCAACTCTCGGAGAAGCAATGAGGCACAAGCATAAGGCCTGCACCCCATCACAACCCGAGCAGCTGCATTCTGGATCAGTTGAAGCCTCCAAATTGTCACCAAGGGCAGCCCCATGTAGAGCTCATTACAATAATCAAGTCTGGAGGTGACCAAAGCATGTGTGATCATGAGCAAGGAGTCCTGATCTAGGAGCGGGCATAACTGGCGTACAACATGGAGTTGTGCAAAAGCCCTCCTACCCACGACTGCCACCTGCTCTTCGAGCAGGTGTTATGAGTCCAGAAGGACACCCAGATTACTCACTGGGTCAGTTTGGGGCAAAACTGCCCCATCCAGAACCAAAAATGGTAGTTCCCAAGATAGTGCAGGACCCCCAACCCACAGCCACTCAGTCTTGCCAGGATTCAGGATTCAATTGTAGCCCATTGTCCCCCATCCAGACCCTAACCGCCTCCAGGCACCTGGAAAGGACTTCCACTGCATCGCTAGGGTCCCCACAGGCTGAGATATACAACTGGCTATCATCTGGCTCACTCTCCAGCCACACTGACGGGGTCCGGCCCCTCAGAAATGAGGAAAACTAGGACCACACAGTGCCCTGGATTCCCAATCCTCGGAGCCTTTCCAGAAGGATACTGTGGTCAATGGTATCGAAAGCCGCTGAGAAGTCAAGAAGAGACAGGACAGACAGATATCTCCCCATCCTGCTCTCTCCAGAGATCATCCACCAGCACGACCAAACATTTTTGGCAAAATATATATAAAAGGAATCTTGATAGAGATAGAAGTCTCCAGCAGTGGCCCCATTTTTTTTGCAACAAGATACAACTCTAGTGCCTTGTTTTATCCCTCCTCCAAGTGCTTCTATATCAGTGAAGATCAGCACTGTCTCAGCCTTCCAAGATTCACCTCCAACCTCAGCATTTTCAAAATTTTCAATATTACTGCAAATCCTCTGATCTGTCTATTAAAACTAGGTTAAACACCCAAGGGATTAGGGATGTACTGTATCTGGGAGAAGGTGGCTTCATATTCTATTTTCTGTTCACCCAATATCAAGACTGCATGCTGACATTTTTTAAAAAAGAAGCATTTTAATCTGCATCACAAGGACATCATAGAGCCCCCATACAAGGTGGCTTGAATTTTCCAAGGAAATACAGAACTATGTCCTATAACTACTTCCAAAAATTTATGTGCTTATTTATCTACAAATAATCTTAAATGGTATGAATTAGAACTATGAAACTTTACTACTGAGTTCCCATCTGAAATAACTGGATAGGTTATACAGTAATACCTTGGATAACGTTTGCATCAGATAATGCTAAAATCATATAACATTAAGCAATCACATAAGGTTAAAATCCTATGGGATGCATCCAATAATGTTCACTAAAGCTGTGCCGGTTACAATGTATCTCTATGGAGTTTTAATGTTATCAGATCGGATAACACTAAGACTTGTGGAACCAAGTTTTAGCGTTATCTGAGGTTTTACTGTACAGTAATACCTCATATAACATTAGTATCAAATAACACTAAAATCGCATAACATCAAGGAATCTGGGGGGAAGAATTGCATCAGATAACATTAAGATCCTATGGGATGCTTCAGATAACAACCGCGAAAGCCTGTGTGGTTACAATGTATCTCTATGGATCCCATAGAGGATCAGATAACACTAAAAATCATATAACACGAAGACTTGTGGAACCAGGTTTTAGTGTTATATGAGGTTTTACTGTATATTAAAATCAGTTACCCAGTCCCTGGTATGTTTATTTTTCCCTAACGATCTCTAAAACTGTAGGAGCTATATACATATTTTGCATTGGTACTGCTGATTTTCTAATTTAAATAACTCAGTAGCTTATACCTTCAAAGAAGTTTCCCTAGAGCCTTGTTCAGTTACCATAAACATTTCTAAAACAGTAAAAGGTAGAAATATGGAATTTAACATAGATACCAGGGCAGTAATGGCTAACCTTTGTAAACCACCCTGAGTCGCCATGGCGAGTGGGCAGCAATATAAATCTAAATAAATAAATAGAACCTTGGCACTCCAGGTGTTCTTGTTGATCAGGACTTCTGGGAATTGAAGTCCAAGAACACCTGGAGTGCTAAGGTTGGCCATCACTGTACTAGGGCATTCATCACATAAACTGAATTGTTACATATTTTTATACAACTGGGAGTGGTAGGGAGGGGGTATGTAGGGAATGCTTGGGGGAAATGATCCCTGGAACTCTGGAGTTTGCCAATCCTGATGTGAAGAATGTTTCCCCAGCTTCCTCATCCTGCTGATTGAGTAGTTCAATTGATTAGTTTGTTTCATCCCTTTCTTCCTTTTTCCCCCTTGGCTTGGACTGTGCTGCTTGATCCCATTGTAGGCTTTGGGGTATTTATTGAGCTCTCAGAAGTGCTACTTTACAAACTACACCTAAGTAACTAACCTTGGTCAGCTCTCATCCTCATCCATCTTGTTGTTTCAGCACAAGGATATATGGCTAGTTTCACCACCCATAACAGCTTATTTAGTTTCAGCCAATTGACTCAAATGCTACAATCTGCACAAATCAGTTATATTATCTTTGCCGTGACAATTTTAGAGCCACCAAGTCTATAATGGAGAAAAGACTGAAATGCCATTTCAGCTCCTGAAATATTCAGATCCCTAGACAAAGGATAGTAGTAATTAAGATGTGAAAACTTGACTAGAGCAATTACAATTATGTATTCATTGTTCTTTCGGAATGAATACTACACCTTTGTGAAAGACGCTCTTGACATTCTGCAGAACATTCTGTGTTGGTGAGAACTGTACAAGTTCAGCACAGCAATTCTAAACAGAGTAAAGACATTTCAGCCTTTGTTGTTCTTGATTAAATTATAATGATCTTGAAATCATTTCATACATAGTATACATGCAGGGTATTCACATAACATCTCTAGTTCTGTTTAAATCCAAACACCCCACAGTGGGACAATTTGATTTTAAGGAGGAGGGGCAATTTGAGAATGTTTAGACCAAGTTAATGGCCTTTTAGGCTTCTTCCACATGAATAGGAGTTCACTTTTTGACTAATAAGAATTATATGTCATGGTCTGGAGGGCGTGTCAGGATTTTAGAGATACTTAGGTGGGGCATGGCTAAAAAAAGGTTGGGAACCAGTAGTTTACATCTTCTAGCTCTCATGTATTCAAAACTACATGATGGAGAATAAGAAGACACTATATGGTCCTTCACATATAGTATCTACTGTTTGGCTTTTCCAACTTCTACATGTTGGAAAGAACATCTATAGCAGGGGGTCAGCAACCTATGGTCCGTGGGCTGAATCCAGCCTGTGGTGCAAAATAATCATGCCCCTGCCCTCGCTCCAACCACTGCCGCTGCCAAAAGCAGCCATGGACATGTTAGCGGTAGCTGCAGACATATCTATGGCTGTCGTAAATGCATTTATGACAGCTGCAGACACATTTATGGAAGCATTTATGGTGAGGGGACAACTAGTCTGGCCCCCTCAGGGAGCGTGACCTGGCCCCTGACTTAAGAAGGTTGCTGACTCCTGATCTATAGTATAAAGACTAGTCCACACTTAGGCTCCCCAGACCATTTAGAAGCCTCAGCATTCAATGGGGCTGCTACACATGTACTACAGCCACCTTGCTTCAGATCTTTTTCCACAAACCTGTAGAGAGAATTTGGTCAGATATACTATACCACAAAATTCCTTAAATGTTTTGCTAAAGAATTACTAAATAATTTTACTCACAAGATTGTAAAATCCTAGAATGATAGGAATGATGTGTGGCCCTGAGAGTCTGTTAGACAGAATACAATTCCTATCATCCTTTAACATTGGCTGTGCTTTACAGTCCAAAAGCATCTACAACAACACATATCCCCCACCCTATCAAAAGCTAAGAAAGGCAGCAAGATTGATGAATTGGCTTTCTTCTTTTGCTACTGAAAAAGCAGGACCGCTCACTTTGTTATTCTCTTTTCTCTCTCCCAGGTGTGATAGCTGTTGCGATATTCATCCTGCTGTGTGTGGCTGCCATAGCTGTACGGATTTATAAAAAGAAAAGTGTATATAAGAAAAAGGAGGTGAAAGGATCAGAAAATGAGGATAGTGCTGAGACTGCCCTGAAAAACGAGCTCAGTGTGCAAAACACAGTCAATGAAAACCAAAAGGAATACTTCTTCTGACTCACCTTTACAATGTACTTTAAAATAATAATGCGACAGCCTGACTTTTCACTAATCTCAATGGACACAAAGAGAAAGAGGAAAGAAAATATGTTGCACTCAAAGAACACACAAAATGGACTTGAGATCTATCAAGCTGCATATGTTAAATCTCATTGATTGTTGTGAGGGGCCTCTTCAACTGACATGCATTCCTTAGCTATTATAACGTAAATGCATTTTATGTAACAGTGACTTAGATATTGTAACCAATTTCATTGTTGGTAGTTTTCAGCTGTTTTGCTGTGACTTTCTAGAATGGGAATTTTATGTGCGTACTGAACATAGGTTTTGAATTGGGGAAAATCATGATGCACTTCTCTCTTTCCCCATTTTCAACCCTTATTTTGAGATATTTATTTTTTAGGAATGTCATTAAAATGAACTGTAATATTTTGCACTAAATCCTGGGCTGCAGTCCAAAGCAGAGTTAAGCATACTCAGGTTAAGGGTTAAATTAACAAGGTTAAGCGTTCTTAACTCTGTTTTCGATGTGGTTCTTCATATAATATTTTCTATTAGCGATCTGTTCATTAATAATACAAATTTTGCAGCCATTCACTGTTGGCAAACTTCCGCATCTGTCATGTAAAACAAACCCACTTATGCACATAGATTTCATAGAATTTTACCCCACTAATGAATCAGTATTACTAGTTCATAAATACTGATATGAATTCATGACACAGATTTACTCTCTAGCCTTATCCCAATGGCAGATGAATTATGAATGTCAGTATTCTTATCTTGTTCTAAGTGATTGTTCAGCAGCTAAACAACAAAGTTTTAATTTCCAAGGATGTCACAGCACTGACTTCTGTGCAAAATATGCCCATGTGTTCCATCTTTGAACTACATCTCCAGCAGGTTGTACTTCTTCTGCCTATCTGAATCCAAATATTGGTGATCCTCATTGTGATCAGCCATGAAAACTGTCCTGAGAATATAAAGCAGTGGCCTTTCATTTGCCTTCCACATCACAGCATGACACTCGTACCACTGATCAAGTTCCGTGAGTCACTTTCTGATCCTAAGCCCTTTTGGCATGCAAAGTCCTCATCCGCCCCAGGTCAGCATTGATGAAGCTGCTACCTTCCATGAAGATGGATTCAAGTGGGATTTAATCCATTTGGGGACCATCACCTTTCCCTGTGGACTTCAGCACCCAAGCCATTAGCCCACCTGACACTCGTGTTGAATTGCTGGCAGTATGGCCTGCTCTAGTACCATAGCAGAATTTGCAAGCTTTTATGCATACAGTATTTCTATTTTAAAAATGTAGCCACAAATGGTAAGCAAGGTTCCATCTGTATATTACAAAGGAAAAATGTCAGATTCTTTGGTAATGGAGGCCCTAGTTGTGTATTCTTCTGATGGTGTTGGAATTGCTCCCAAATTGGTAAGGTCCCAAATTGTTGAATACATCCCTGGATACTTTAACCAAATAAGTGGGGGTCAGTTGCAGACATCTTTATTACCATCATAGGATAGCAGTCAAAACAAATGTGTGCAAGTCAAATCCAAAAGTAGCAATATCACCTAATATTCACAGCAGGCAAGACAAAGTAAGGCAAGGTAGGATTTTGTCAAATGCAAAGAGCAAGTTGCTCACACGTAAGAAAGTCTGGAACAGAATACTAGCCAGTTCTTCAACTTAATTGTTCTGATGATGAGAACCATTGCCTTCTCTGGTCATGATTGGGCTGGTGCTTTAGCATCACACAAATCAAACTGATTATTTTATTTTGACATCATCTTCTGTGGTATAAAAGTGACTTGGGCCCCGCTGCTGGAGTTCCAACTCATATCTGTCTTATAACCACATTTTAGTTGTCCTCTCTTCCAGCTAAATATATTTAAGAAGGTCTGTGCAACTTACTCCACTTAACTGGTTTTAGTATCCAGGTACATAATCTCATTGATATGAGCTCTTGCTACACTGGAATATGTCCTATATCTTTAAAGTAGTATATGTAACTTACTAGCAACAGCAATAGCAATTACAGCACTCCGAGTGGTTCAAAAGGTAATTAGAATGTTTTCCCACAACAAGAAAGGTGTTCATCGTTGGAATGATAGAAGCCTGAATCAACCTTGAACCCATCAGGAATGAATTCAGATCACGAGAGTATTGACTGCCAAAGTGGAAAAGAATAGTACTTTATCATATGAAAAGAAAAAGTACTTTATTATAAGAACAGAAAAGGAAGGGAAAGTATTAAAACAAATAAGATGTTTCTTAGTTGTAATAAAGAATTGGTCTCTGAGGGCCTTTTGTTTTTAAGCCATTCCCATACTGGCTTTTCCAGGCCTCATATGCTGTGCCATGTTTGTGTACCACTGGTTTTGGCTTTATGTTCAGGCCTTGCCTTGTCTGCAGCTTTGCTGATGGAAAGAGAAAATTCCTACTCTAAAATGGATCACTCCTATTTCATCTAATGTATCATGAACATCGGTTTGGTTCTTTTATACATTAATGTTGGGGGAGTTCATTTTCTTTCAATGTAAATGTATAGGTTTCCTTCAGAAATTTCCTGTCTGCTGTTTTTCAAACTCTGGAATGAATTTATATAAAATGTAGATACTTGCACCCAAAGATTTGTCTAGTTAGTTGGAATGAATAAGTGAAATATAGGTTTTCTTTCACCCTATTCCTCCAGGATTTAAAGCTCTTCCCCCTAGCCAGGATCTTGTGACCAGTTCTGTGTGAATTCTCTCTTTGGTCAGTGCTACTTATTCCTCTTCCTCAACTCTGTGTTTCCTCTGGCTCTTCACTCTGGCTTTTGATTTCTACACAGTGTTAACATATATCATCTGCCTTGGACCTGGTTCCTGTTCTTAATCCATTTTGTCCAGTAGTGAGATTAAAAAATAATAATACAGTAATACCTCATATAACATTAGTATCGAATAACACTAAAATCGCATAACATTAAGGAATCTGGGGGGAAGAATTGCATCAAATAACATTAAGATCCTATGGGATGCTTCAGATAACAACCGCTAAAGCCTGTGTGGTTACAATGTATCTCTATGGATCCCATAGAGGATCAGATAACACTAAAAATCATATAACACCAAGACTTGTGGAACCAGGTTTTAGTGTTATATGAGGTTTTACTGTACTTATTCTGTGGGCATGGTATGGTGGGCATGACCATGAGGAAAACCCTGCATTGCACCCAAATTAGGACTACTTTATTTCAAAACTTGGATGGGCAGAGGGGCCAGCCAGAATATCTGCTATCGGTTCTTACGAACTGGTGTGAACCTGCTGAATCCCACCACTGATTGTGTCCTCTTTCTCCACTCTTTGACATTTTTTTAAAGTTTCATATGCTAGGAATTTAGCTACAGTATTTAACTCCCAAATATTTGGCTTCTTGCCTGATTCTCTGCATTTTCCCATGAAAGTATACAGTTACCTATGATCCAGTATGCCACGTTAGACTTTCTTTTCCTCAACCAACTTTTCATTTCCTTCAGAAATGTTGCTTCCAGCTTCCAGAAAAAATAAGACAGTCCCATTCCCCAGCATTTTTCATTCCCCCTCCCCATCTTTTTTTCTAATCAGGAAAGTGCCACTTTCTACATAACTTAAAGCTCTTCCCAGGGAATTATACATATGAATGATTCCACAATAATTCCAAAAATCCTGCACCAGTAGTGTAGCATGGGGTGGTGGAGCATGGGCTGGCCCACTCCAGGCAGCACTTTTTTTGGGGGGGGGCATCATTGTGCCTAGGCACCGCTCCCTCAGCCTGGGTGGTCTGATTTGCCTGCCTTCGCCTGGCGTTGCCTTGCACGGGAGGATGGGCGGGTGGGTGGAGCAGCCTAGACTATGGAGATGGGGTATAGCAGGGGTGCCCACACCCACACCCACCCACCTGACATCACTTACAGCTCGTCCCCAAGGCAGCAGAAACCCCAGACAAAGTGCATCGGTGCCTTTTTTTAAAAAAATTCATTGCGTCCTCTCTTTGAAATCCATGATGTTAGGGACCTCGTGGCAATAACTTCATTTCCCAGACTCCCTTGGCCCGCAGAACTGAGGGAGTTTGGGAAATGTAGTCATAGCCGTGAGATTCCTAACGCCATGAATTTCTAAGAGAAGACACAACAAAAAAATTTTTACAAGGCACCAATCCAATTTGGCAGGGGTTCTGCTGCCTTGGGGACGAGCAGATCCAAGCGGGCAAGGAGGAGCGAGGGCAGACTGGGTGGAATAGGGATGGGCGCCATTGGGGGGGGAGCCTAGATGGGGGGATGGCAAGTTTGACATACACCCCGGGCTGCTGAAACCTGCCCTACTTGACTGTCCTGCACAGCTTTTCATTTCTTCTGCACTATATGACTGACTTCTACACAGGAAAGATGCTCTTCGTGCAGAAATTGCACCAATCCTGTGAAGCTTGGTGTTTGTTCTGTCTTTTCTAAGTGAACCCTGTGCATGAATGATGGAATTCTGCACAAGAAGTGTAATGATGCTATGCACTTTTGCATTTCTTCACGGAAAAAATGATCAAAACTTCCAAGAAATCCTATGAGACTTCCTGCAAGATTTCCATGTATGAAGGACTGATATAGAAGTCCAGTTCAAAAATTCCCTAAGCAACTATAGTCAACAGATGAGGAAGATTCTCAACCCACAAAGAGAATTCCCAACCTGCCTGTCTTGATATGCAGTTTGGTTGTCTGGCTATACATGGAGAGTAATGATCTGATGCAGGCAGCCTCTTCAATTTGGGTAGGATCTCCAAATTCAATATATATGGAGAGTCTCCATGGAGGTACCACACAGTTGGGGTTGTGTGATATTACAGAAAGGATATTTTTTTATCTCCGGTAATAATAGGACAGGAAAGGAAATAATTAGTCTATCCAAGATTTTAACAGCTTATGACTCCTGGAGAGAAGCATGAAGATCTAGCACATCTGTGACATAAATTTAAAAACATAGTCTCCTGCTCCCATGCTAATACTGATTCAATAAGTTTTGTTGTCATTTACAGCAAAGCAAAAGGTGATGCCCTTCCATTCCATCTACAAAAGCTGATTGGGCTGGAATTTAAATCTACTCCACCTGAAGACAACAGGCTAGCTTATAGGGTGAAGGTTGTGTGGGGTTATCTTTCTTCCACACTTTGTTGGACTTTCTGAAGAACTATTTTTCCCCAACTGATTGTCACCCTTGGTACCTCTCTCTCTCTCTCTCTCTCTCATGGACACACATACAGAGGCTGGAATTACATGTCCACAACATATAATAAACTGCAGAAAACATATTTAGTGTGGATTAACAGCAAGCAGGCAAGAAGCCACTTGCAACGTTCATTCTGTTGTAATGTGTTCACATTAAAGCAATACATGTGTTGGGAGACTTCTTGGCTTCTGGCAGCCCTGGGATCAGGATCAAGGCAGCAACTGAGAGCCCTCACTCACTCAACGTGCTGTGAAAATGAAGGCACCCCACCTATGGCCAAGAAAAACTTCACTGACTGGCCAGTGCTAGGAAGCTTCCCCTCCCCATGCAACATAAGCCCTACTGCAGTTCGGGAAAAAGTGCATATTGGATGTCATTTACAAATCACAGTAGGTCTTGAGTAATATTTAGTGACAGGCAACTATGCAAATTCTACACAATTATTCCTGGAATGTACCATTCTGGCCACTTGCACAGAGAGTGAGGGAGAGAAAAAGCACATTACAAACATAAACACTGTCTTGGGAGGGTTTATGGTTGTTGTTGTTTTTTAAAAATAATAATCCAGGTTTTTCATGTGTCCAATAGATAAGCTAAATAAGAATTGATCAGCTATGTGATGTCCTCACCTTGTGAATATTTCAGCATTTTATAGCACAGGATGATGGAATTTATGCACTATAGGTCATGATAATAATAATTTCATGTCAGAAATTATTTTGGGTTGAAAGGATTTTTGCGGAAGAAACTTCGCTCAGGAAATGCCCAAATGAGGCTCCTGTCAAGTCCCCAAGAGTTGGGACAGAGATGGGCACTCAATCCATCATGCAGTACCCGGGTTTCAAACTGCCAACATGCCGGCATTCCAGCTAACAAAGCTTCTTAACCACTGAAAATAAATGTTTTCTGTAACACATCCTTCTCCCTGACAAAACTAAAAGGCTAAAGACCTACACTGGCTGGAGCTTTGAACAGAAGTACTAATTTTGAGACCTGACAACAGAATGCAACATTTGCACTTCTCTGTTTATACTATTTTAGTCTCTCTGGCTAGTTAAAATATAATTGCTGCCACTATGCCATAGAGTTAAAGAGAGAGAGAAATTGTTGTTCTTCAAAAGTACATTTTGTTCTCTCTAGAGTGTCATACCCAAGGATGCAAACACCCATTTAATTGAACTGTTCAGTATTTTATTAGAGAATCCTTAATTTTGCAGTAGAAAGCACAAATGAATCTCTGATGTTTCTGATCATTTAATAAGATTGAGCATGATGAGGCACAAAATTTAAAAAAATTAAAAATAAATTGGAGATGAAAGAAGTTAATGTTAAATAAAAGGAAAAATACCATTATGACTAAGTAGAACTCTCTGAGTCTTCTTTTTCATTTCCTCTGGAATTTTAGATATATGATTTAATGAAAATGATAAGAAGGAAGACAGAAAGTAGCAAGAATAAGTTAATTAAATTTTATTTAACTATCCCTATGAAGCACATTTCATAGTAGTGGATTTCATTTTCCTAAAACAGTTTTGTGCCCTGTGTAATACAGCATGGAATGCCACTGTTTCCAAAGGCCAATGAGGGTGTTAGTGAAACTAAAATTATTCCCCTAATAGGAAGGGGAAACATATCAGGTTAGGGGTATGTTATTAAAAGGATCTGTGATGGCATAGTGTTTCAGACAATGAACTTGACTACTGGAATGTGAGAAGGTCAGCAGGTCAAGACCCTAGTGCTGCACGATGTAGCACTTTCCCAGCTCCCACCAGTCTAGCAGTTTGAAAAGAAAAAATTGCAAGTAGACAAATAGATACCACTTTGTGGGGAAGATAACAGCATTTTGTGTGCTCCATTGTCTAGTCATGCTTGCTACATGACTATGGAAATGTCTGCAGATTCAGCCAGTGCTGGCTTTTTGGCTGTAAATGAAGATGAGCACTATACCCTAGAGTTAGATATGACTGGCTTTCGAGCAAGGGTGAAAGTTAATAGTTTATGCAAATCCAGTTGATTTAATGAGTCAACTAGATATGGGCCTTTATCTCTGTAGCAAAGGTGTACTAAGTCGATAGTATGCATACAGGCAGATTAATGGTGAATGAATTTATACGTTTGAGGTTTCCTCCAATATATGTGGAAGGAGGACCTTTTTAAAAAAACTGATCTAATCATGAACAATAGTCTTCCTCTCAAATACAGAGAGGCTTTGACCTGGACTGCCTACACAACAGAAATAGTAAGCCGAAAGTGACAACATTTTCCAAGGACAAGAAATCACCTTTTTAATATTTCATTTCCTACAAGCCTATCCTATGAAGAAGGCAATGATGCACACCCAGTTGTGAAGATGGCATTAGGAAATGACATCTGCCACCAGAAGTGCAACCTGCAGTGGTACAATAGATCTTATCATCTCACTCTTTGTTACATGTAGAACAGCTATTAGTCCTCAAAACCTCAAGTAAAACGTTCTCATAGTAATATGATTAAATAGTTACACATCCAGTGTATATATGAACTGTTTTATCTGTATTATATGTGGGAGCCCATATATTTCTGTGCTTCTTATTACACACACACACACATAGAGAGAGAGAGAGCGCACATACAGTTGTACCTCGCTTAAAGAGCATAATGTGTTCCATGGGTTTGCTCTTTAAGCGAGTTACTCTTTAAGTGAGATGCTCTTTATGCGAGGTTTGACTGTATCTTTAAAATTCTAAAAAAACCAAAAAAAACCTCAGTGATAAAATTCTTAGTATTCAAAAATTGAACTCCTATTCACATGGAGGAAGCCTAAAAGGCCATTAACTGTTATTACCTCATTCTGGAATTGCCCCCTTAAAATCAATTCCCCCCCCCGGTGGTGTGTGTGCTCCATGTAGGGAACCATGGGTATAGACCAGGGCTGGCCAACCTTTTTGAGCCATGGGCCTGACTATGCCCCCATAACAGCTGAGTGTGGCAGACCACACACCCTGGAAGCAGAAGCAGGTACATTTATGGCTGTCATAAATGCACCCAATTCCATGTTTACATTAGCCATGGGCATGTTTGCACATGTGCCAGCTCATGTTACGGCTGATATAAATGCACCCACTTCCACTTCTGGGTATGGGGGAGACAGCGATAGGCTGGATTGAATGCCATTGGGAACTCCTGGTTTAGACTAAGTTAATGGACTTTTAGGCTTCCTCCATTGAAGGGGAGAATCAGAACTTTAGAGATGCTTAGGTGGAGCATGGCCCAAAAATGGCCCAAAAACTCAACAAATAAATCGGGGTTTGCAATCCCCCCCACCCCCCCCCCACCAGAAGTCACAATTGGTCACTTATAATGGTGTTTCGCTTAAAGAACAAACTTGCTTACAGAGCAATCCTGTGGAACACATTATGCTCTTTAAGCATGGTACAATTCTGTGTGTGTGTGTGTGTGTGTGCATGCGGGGGGGCATGCACGCATGCGTGCGCACAAACAAGATTTTGGTGATTGCAACATAACCTTGAAAGTGAGAAGGAGGAAGTAGGGGAAACAACATCCAGGCTACCTCTATTCTCTTCCCTTGTTTTTTGCACTGTTTCTGGTGAATGAAACCAAGAGGAGCCATCATAGCACTTTACATTTTGTCACACAATGACCTCAAGAGCTTCCTTTCTTAAGGCATCAACCAACAGTAAAATATTGTAACAATCTTCTTCTTTGTAAAATACTACAAGGGATAGGTTAATGGTAGAAACTGAAGGCAGCTAACTCCTTATGTCCTCAGCCATTGCTGTTTTTTTACGTGCCATCAAATTGCCCCAACATATCGCAAACCTATACATGAGCAATATCCCAAATGTTCTGTTCTCAACAGCCCTGCTAATCTCAACCATATTACAGTTGACAGTAATTGAAATAGAAAGCATTCAGCATATTGAAAGTTGAGCCACAAAGTACAAGATATGAATATGAACCTTGATTGCTGACAAAACCTCCTTTCTAAGTGCTTAAAGTAATTACCATGACTTTTACAATTTTTGAAGTGCACCTTGTACAGTACTTCATAATTTTTGTGTGGTTGATGCTATATCTAGTGCAGCCTTGATAAAACCATCAACCTTTACACTCTATCCTTTCTGATTGATTAGAAAGATGTGAAGAATAATCCTTGTGATTTATGAAGCCTAATGAATGATTGTAAAATACTTTGAAGCTGAAAGCCAGCATGTTAGCTGTAGCCTCCAGATTTCAAACTGCATATCTATGAATATGCATTTTTGGCAAAATGAATGTCTGACACAAAGATCTACATTCAGCAAGGCAGTTAATAATAAGTTAATAATAATTTTGTGTCAGAAATTATTCTGGGTTGAAAGGATTTTTGCTGGAGAAGCTCTGCTCCGGGGATGCCTAAATGAGGCTCCTTTCATGTTCCCAAGAGCTGGGACAGAGATGGGTGCTCAAACTGTCATGCAGTACCCGAGTCTTGAACTACCAACTTGCTGGCATTCCAGCTAACAAGGCGAGCTTCTTAACCACCAAGCCACCACATCCCCTAGGAAGACAGTTAAACCACATGTAGACTTTGCAGGTGATCATCACACATACATACAGGCTTAGCATAATACGTTGCACTGGAGTAGGCCCACTGAATCAGTGGGGATTTGGTGACTCAACATTTAAGGTTCCATTGGTGCAAATGGTCTATTTTAATGAGGCTTATTTTAGCCTAGCTAGCTACTGCACAGTAGGCCCATTTAAACTGAGCCTTGCACCATAACAGAAAAAAGACTAGCAGCCACGTAGGCAGTCATCAGAGCAACAAGCAGCAATACAAGATTTAGAAGAAAAAAAGACAGGCTCCCCAAACTGTGACAAGCCAACCACTGCCACAAAACATTCAGTCCAGTGGCCCATTGACAGAATCCACTTTCAGGCTCATACCCACACATAGAGAAGCAAATAAAACAATCTCCCCTGCAAAAACAAACAAACAAAAATAAAATGTAACTTTCAATAAAATAAATACAAAGGATTTTTTTTTATTATACAGGGATTATCACAGATATAACAGGACTTACAGGGAGGATCCTGTCTTGTCGTCAAAATATATCTACAATGGATCCCTCCAAGTGTAATTTTTGAAAGGCCTGGGAAAGATGATGATGAAAGTTTGTGCCAAAATTTCTCAAAGTCGTTTTACTGACAAATGTTTGAGATTTTTTAAATCTTTTCTTATTCTCCTAAAAACAAAACTATGCTTTGAATAATTATTTCCAAAAAGAATTCTGTACTATCTTTGTGTGTGTGTCTACCTCATAGTCACCACCACCACATCAGCACACCTTAGAATGACACTAGATTGTGGAATTGTAAAGTAAACACAATGGTGGTCAGCTGCTGATATTGCAGTGGTGGTTGCCATTTTTAGCAGAGATGCAAAATACCAAAACTTGGAAAGAAAAGAATAAAGCTTCACTTTCATAATTGATAATGGAAAGCACCACCACTCAAAAATCGTAGAGTACTGTATCTCTTTACCCTGGGAAAAAATCAGTGGCATTGTCTACCCAATTTATCTCCCTAGAAATATGACGGAGGATTTTGAAAGGAGGGCAGTGTAAAGCTGTGATTTGCATGCCAACAGGAAGCATGGTGTCATGCCTAGAATGTTCACTTCTAGGCTTACACCCAGGTTCATCTCCCCAGACAGCAATGAAATCTATTGATTGACCTTGACTAGTCATTGATTGACCTTGACTAGTCCCCACAGGTTATTGTGAGGATAAAGTGGGGAGGAGGAAAGCTTTGTATATTTTCTACACTGAGCTTCAGAAAGATAAATAAGGTATTTACCCAGGAGATGAGAGGGAACACAGGTGAAGAGGTTTGAAGGCAGAAGATAGAAAATTTGAGAAGAAATCTGACGCATCTAACCTCTACCAAACAAGGGAAAATGTCATGGGGAAAAACAATTGAATATCACACATGAACAGTTTGATTCATTGTGCTGTTGTTATACTGGGCTGTCTACATCAGGGGTTCCAAAACTCTGGGCCACAGGCCAGATCTGACCCCCATGCCAATTCATCTGAGCCACGCCACCATCATCAGGCCCAGAAGTAGAGGTAAAACATGCCTGTGGCTCTTGTGCAGCTCATTATTGTGGCCAGTCAGTAGACATATCTCTGTGATCCTGGCCTGCCTGCATTGGTTGCCTGTAAGCTTCTATGGCTTATTCAAGGTACAGTATTAGTTTAGTCATATAAGGCCTCACACAGTTTGGGATCTTGGGACCTTTTGAAAAAACTCTCCTGTACAAATCAGGATGAGTTACACAGTCCTCCCTGGCACTAGAGCTGTGAATACTCACCCCATGGATGAATTAGATCAGCCAATCAGTGTTAAATGTATCACAAATCATGAAACATGGTAATATTTATTTGTGCCATTTACATCCTGCCTTTCTCTGTGGGGAGCTCAAGATGATAACTTTCATGATTCAAATTATAAATAGTGTTGAAATCATAATTCTAAGGAGACGTAAATAACCATTTTTAAGGGTTTTCTTGAGGTTACATTTCTCCTGAAGGACTAGGTTCAGGATATGTGCATGAAATGTGCATGATCCTAGGCCTGTAACCTCATCCAAACAAATCTAATTGGTCCCCAACCTTTCAAGGAGGACCTAACAGCAAGATCTCAACTGTGTCTGGATTCAGTTTAATTCTCTTTGGCATTCACACAACTCATTATTGTGGCCAGTCAGCAGTCAAGAGAAACCAAAAAAATGTGGCCATAAGTCTGAATTGACAGCACTCACACAGAGAGAGCTTACTGTTTACCTTATTATTTACTTCTACTTAGAATTATGATTTCAACACTATTTATAATTTGAACCATGAAAGTTATCATCTTGAGCTCCCCGCAGAGGAAGGCAGGATGTAAATGGCACAAATAAATATTACCATGTTTCATGGTTTATGAAACATTTGACACTGATTGACTGATCTAATTCATCCATATGGAATTTTATTCAAGGACAAGGAGGTTTACAGCTATGTTTCCATGAGGGCAGGGGAAAATGTCAATTTAGCTTGTGCAAAAACCTCACACAGTTGCAAGCTACAGACAGGGAAGAGGTCAGGGTGTAAAGAGATTATAATTTATACGGACAGTAACTCACAAGGAAGAAAAGTGAGGGAAAGCTGTGTGGGAAACTGGGAAACTGTGGGTGGGTTTCAATGACAGAGAATGAAAAAGAAAGGTTAAGGGGAGTATTTGGCTTGAGGGGGAACAGTAAGAAGGCAGTCTTCTGGAAAAAATATCTCAGGTTTTATTCATTTCAAAAGAGACCACACATTATGGGCAAAAGAAAAGGAAGAATGCAAGGCTAGTCAAAAGGTAGTGGATTGATGGAGGTATAAAAGAGCAGGCTATGATTTCAAAAGCAGGAATTTGAAGAAAGAGCCTTCTTCTTCATTGATTCAAATGCATACAATGTACATGCACAAAAGAACCCAAAGGTCTATAATAATTATAACTCTGTGCCATCAAGTCAATTTTGACTAATGGTGACCCGTTTCAATATTTTTTAGATAGACAGTACTCAAAAGTGAATAGTTTACTGTTTCCTTCTTATGAAGTCATCCTATGATTGTGCAGTTTTTCCAAGACTACCTGGGGCTGGTTCTTTTGGATTGCACAGTTGAAACTGAACTCCCTACCTGTGCTCCACAGCCACATGCCTAACTCACTCAGCTATCTAGCCAACTGGTTAAAAGTCTACAAAAATGCATCTAAATGTGTATAGTTGAAGCATATAAGATAGTGACTGGGGCTCCTAAGCATATAGAACAGCTATGCAGTCCAGGATACTCCAACTCGATCTAACGCAGGGGTTCACAACCTATGGCCCATAGGCCATTCCATCCGGCCTGTGTAAATGACCCTGGAAGCAGAAGCGGGCATATTTATGACAACTGTAAACACACCTGTGCATGCACAAACAGGCCCGCTGTTGTTTACGACAGCTTTTGCAGCAGGGGGAACTCATGTGTCTAACCTGTTCAGCTCTCTGGGTGGCTGTCTAGGGTGCGTAAACATTGAGAACCCCCTAATCTAACATGTTCCTCAGTGATGATTTAACATTAGAAATGTGGGGAAAAAACTTTCAGTCTTGGTTCTGCTAATTTCTAAAAAAAAATTGATATTGGGTAGTTTTTCCTCCTGGTATGGAAATATGCATATGTTTTTGTAAATACTTTCCCTAAAGTATGCTCTTTCCATTCATTGGTGGTATAGTGGTTAAACTGTGAGTTTGATTTTGATGGGGATCAGAGTTGACTCAGCCTTCCATCCTTCTGAGGTTGGTAAAATGAGGACCCAGCATGTTGAGGCAAAATGCTAATTAACTTGTGAACCACTCAGAGAGTGCACTAAGCACAATGGGGTGGTATACTGCTACTGACTAAAGTGTCTTTGAACATGTTTTAAATGGTATGCAACTTTGGTTATGTGAACTCTTCACAATAGAGGTACTATGTAACACACACCTTTGTCATCCTGTTAGAGTAAAATTTCTTTTCCCACCCTACTCAATTAAGCTGAGTTACACTAATAATATCAGGAATACTTTTACCCCCACCCCCACCATCCAAAAAAAGGAAGACGAAGAAGATGCAATAGCTAAATTTGTTTCTTTAGAACAGTGGTGCCAAAACTAAGGCCCGGGGGCCGGGTGCGGCCCCTGAAGCCAATTCATCCGGCCCCCAAAGCCCTCGTCACTCCTAGAAGCGGAAGTAAAATGCGCCCGTACTGGTGCATTTTACTTCCAATTCCAGGAGCAACGAGGGCTTCAGGGGCTGGATGAATTGTTGTCGGGGGCCGCACCCGGCCCCCGGGCCATAGTGACTGGCTCCCTGGACCACATGATCGCCCCACGGCCCTAAAAGTTTGGGCACCCCTGCTTTAGAATTTTAAACTTTCAGCCAATTTTTTTTTTAAAATTACATTAGATAAAACATCACTTTTTCATTTGAAAACATTTCTAAATAACAATTACTTCCATACTTCTGAAAACAGATCTTTCTATTGAACCCAAAGATACTGATTTCAATTATCTTAAAACTTACACTCTCTACAAGATACTTTTCCTGACCCCTAAACAGAACTCTTTCCTCTTTGGTACCTGTTAGACAAATCCACCTCAATAACCATCTGTCAAGCTATTTAAACTACAGCATAGAACACAACATCCAGCTGGAAAGCTTCTGATTATCAGAACTGAACTGCAGTGATCTCATCAACATTACATAAATAAGAAACAGGCAGTTTGTCACAGATGGGCAGTATAAAAATGAAAAGAAAGAAAGTAAGAAAGAAATCTGTCTCAGTTACAAAACCAATTATTATAACATTTGGTTTCATTGGTCCTGTTTGGTATTGTATTTCCATTTATTCATTATCTTCCAATAGCTGAACTCCTATTGCACAACTACATACACACAACTCAAGTTTGCACTCATAGTGCTGTGCTAGTGCTCAGGTAGATGTCTTATCCCTGAAGCACTTCCAGTTGGTTAATATATTATAGAGACAGAGCCACACTTTTTCCACCTTTTAACTTATCCTACTGAAAATATTTTATTATGAGCCAATAATCATACTTCCTGTTTACATGTAAATAGACACCCAGGGAACTGGGGTGTTTTCCTCTTGACCTGCAATGCGATTCGACAGAGGCTCTCGTCAACTCATGGAATGAGAGAGTGACGGCAGCCTTGGACAGGATCGCTCCACTACGGCCTCTCCGCCCCCGTTTGCACCAATCTGCCCCTTGGTACACTGAAGAGCTGAGGGAGCTTAAACGGGCAAAGAGACGCCGAGAGCGCCACTGGGTGAAGACCCGGAGTGAGTCTGACCGAACACTAGTTAGAGCAGCCATTAAAGACTACCTAGTGGCGATAAGGGCGGTGAAACGTCAATACTTCACCGCCCTTATTGCCTCTGCGGATAATCGTCCAGCTGCCTTGTTCCGGGTGACCAGATCCCTCCTTGGAAGAGGGGGGTCAGGCCCTGGTTGGCAGGGTTCGGCTGAGACATTTGCTGATTATCTAGCGGAGAAAATCGCTCAGATTCGCTCGAAGTTTAATCCCGGCGTGGAACGTATGGAACTGGGGTTGACCGGTGCGCAGTCTGGCCATGTTATCTGGGATCGATTTGAGCCAGTGGACCCTGAGGAAGTGGACAGACTTCTTGGATCTGTTCGTGCCACAGCCTGTGATTTGGACCCATGCCCTGCCTGGCTAGTTAAAGCATCAAAGGCGGTGGCAGGTGGTTGGGTTGAGAAAATTATAAATTCATCATTGGAGGAGGGGTCTTGCCCAGCACCATTAAAACATGCTTTGGTGCGCCCCCTCCTAAAAAAACCATCTCTCGACCCCAAGGTAATTTCGAACTACCGCCCAGTATCTAATCTACCCTTTCTGGGTAAGGTGCTGGAAAAGGCTGTGGCACAGCAGTTAAAGGAAGTTCTGGATGAAGCGGATTATCTGGACCCTTTTCAGTCAGGATTCAGGCCCGGATATGGTACGGAAACTGCACTGGTCGCTTTGGTGGATGATCTCTGGAGAGAGCGGGATGGAGGCCATCCGACCATCCTTGCTCTTCTCGATCTCTCAGCGGCCTTCGATACCGTGGATCACAACATTCTCTTGGGAAGGCTCCAAGGATTGGGGATCCAGGGCACTGTGTTGGCCTGGTTTTCCTCATTTCTGAGGGGCAGGACCCAGACGGTATGTCTGGAGAATGAGAGGTCCAGCCCTAGGCTCCTCCAATACGGGGTGCCTCAGGGCTCGGTACTCTCACCCCTCCTGTTCAACATCTATATGAAGCCGCTGGGTGAGATCATCCGTTCCCACGGGGTAAGGTACCATCAATATGCTGATGATACCCAACTGTACATCTCAGCCCGTGGGGACCCAAGCGGTGCAGTAGAAGTCCTCTCCAGGTGCCTGGAGGCTGTTAGGGTCTGGATGGGGGAAAACGGGCTTCAGCTGAATCCCGGCAAGACTGAGTGGCTATGGGTGAGGGGCCCTGTGTTATCCCGGGAGCTTCCAGCTTTGGTTCTGGATGGGGCAGTTTTGCCCCAGACAGATCCGGTGCGTAATCTGGGGGTCCTCCTGGACTCACGACTACTGTTCGAAGAACAGGTGGCAGGCGTGGCCAGGAGGGTTTTTGCACAACTTCGTGTAATATACCAGTTACGCCCACTCTTGGATCGGGACTCCTTGCTCAGGGTCACACATGCACTGGTCACCTCCAGACTTGATTATTGTAATGCGCTCTACATGGGGCTGCCCTTGGTGACCATTCGGAAACTCCAGCTGGCCCAGAATGCGGCTGCTCGGGTAGTGATGGGGTGCGGGCGTTACGCTCGTGCCTCACCACTGCTTCGGCAGCTGCACTGGTTGCCAGTATGTCTCCGGGTGCAATTCAAGGTGCTGGTCATTACCTTTAAAGCCCTATATGGTAGTGGGCCAGGATACCTCAGAGACCGCGTCACCCCAAGAACGTCTGTCCGTCCCACCAGGGCGGATCGGAGAGGCTCCCTTGCAATTCCATCAGCTAGAGAGGCTCGCCTCTCTAGCACCAGAAGGAGGGCCTTCTCCGTGACCGCCCCAGCCCTGTGGAACCTCCTGCCTATCGATCTACGTCAACAAACAGAGCTCCTGCCCTTCCGGAAAGGCCTTAAAACCTGGCTGGCAGGACAAGTTTGGGGATCCGGAAATACCGGATCTCATGTTGGGTGGCTTATCAGATGAGACAGCCACCCGTTGTTCTTACCTTCCTACCCTGGTTCTGTTTTTTAATAATTACATAATTTTATAACTTGGAACTGTTTTAATTTCTTTTAGCTTAACTTTTAATTATTGTATTAATTTATATTTTAACTGTGAATAGGGTATCGTAGATTGATTTGTGGTTTTATATTGAGTTGTGGTTTAGCTATGTATTTTTAAATTGTGTATGTAAGCCGCCCAGAGTTGGGTTTTTTACCCGATTGGGCGGGATAATAAGTTGAAGGAAATAAATAAATAAATAAATAAAATAAATTCCATATTTATGAAGTTGTAGGTGTTCTCCAGCTTCCCTCAGATTTCTATTTAAATAATAACTGGTCTGATTGGTTAGGGCACAGAGAAATAGCCAATAAACAGTCAGCTTTGCAGTGCTACATAGAGTGTTTATGGGCCTGGATTTCAGAGAGAAAACAAAACAAAAAGACCGAAAACATTGTGGAAGCATAAAGACTAACTCCTGTATTTTGATATTAGCTTTTGTGGATCAAGTCCACTTTGTGAGACCTCATGGCATCAATGTATATGCATCAGGTACAAGAGGCACACAATGGGCCTGGAGTAGTTGCAATCTTGGGCATATTATTGCTTCCCTTTACATTGACTTTGAAGCATATTCCCTGTGATCAGTTGGGTTTGCTGTTAGAAAACTGTACAGGTGAGACGGCCTTCTTATGTACATTTTCCTGAGGGGTATCATTTGAATACATGGAGATTTAGACCCCAAAAAAGGTACTGTCAGGTATTTCATATAATTTAAAGCTGGTGCATAAATGAGAAGGAGAGCTCTCTCTTTCTGAGTTCTGATATTAGAGAGACAGACTAATGGGTAAAGGTAAAGATTACCCTTGCTCAAAAGCCAGTTGTATCCAACTCTAGGATTTTGTGTTCATCTTCATTTACAGCCAAAGAGCCAGCACTGTACATGGAGATGAACACCATGTTTCCGTGGACATGGTATGACTAGACACCGGACTGCATGGAACACTGTTTACCTTCCCACTGAAGTGGTATCTATTTATCTACTTGTAATTTCTTGCTTTCAAACTGCTAAGTTGGCAGGAGCTGGGACAGAGACAGGAGCTCACTCTGTCATGCAGTACTAAGATCTTGAACTGCTGACTTGCATCAAGTCTAACAACTTAATGACTAAACCACCACAATCGCTAGAGACAGGCCGGGAGGCGCTACACTCTACAAAGCATTCGGGACATTGTCTTCTCCTTCCCCATTATGATTCATACACAGGGCCTCTTGGGAAGCTACAATACAATGTGCAATATAATCCATGCAATCAAAATCGGTTGTTATATTTGAAACAATTCTGTGTGCTTGAGAACAAATAAGCAGGAGGATAATTGATTCTGAAGGTGAAAAAATAAGAACAAAAGACTGCAGAAGAAAAGCAGAGCTTAAAGAAAAGCATTCCTTCTTTGTCAAAAGTTGTAAACAGTCTTTAGTAACAATTGACGTGGGTATAGTGTCAGTTGATGATGTTTTTATTTCACAATTGAAGTACAGTAGCACCATAACTTTGACTATTGAAGAGTTAATACTGCTATCCCATTAAATCTTGCTGGACTCATTGGGACCTACTTACAAGAAACTATGCATAGACTCAACTGTAAAGACTTCTGGAGCCATAACATTTTCTGTTTTCTTACTCTGGCAATGCTTTTATTTTACATGACACTCTAAGATCAAAAGCAAAATATTTTCCATCTTCACATAAAAGCTTGTTGGGGGTACAGGAGAGCCATTTTCATACCTTTTGATGATCCAGGAAAAAATAGCTTTCTCAGCCCATATAAAAATGGCAAGTTTAAAGTCATAATTTGATTTTCTTTACCACTCAGAGGTCTGGATTTGAGACCCAATTAAAAAGTCAAAGTGATTGCTAGATTAATATTTGTTCTTTCTTCTATGGATATTTTAGGAAATCACCTTCACTAATTATTTCTCTTAAAATAGTACTGTACTTTAATGTCATGTAATTGCCTTCCCCTCATTATTCTTAATTTTTGAATTCTTCAGTCTCAGGTCAGAAATCTAAAATTATCTGAGTTAAGAATAATAATTATATTTGGCTAGGTCACTATTTTAAAACACACACATATGGACAACAATGGCTTGGAACTGTTCTAAATCACATTTCTATATCACATTCCCCTGGGTGAAATCCAATGTTATATCTTTCCAGCTGGTTGGTTGGTTGATTGATTGATTGATTGATTGATTGATTGATTCAATTTGTATGCCACCCACTCAGCATATGCTGACTCAGGGCTTCTCACAAAAATCACAACATATCAAACATTACAGTACAATAAAATATAACACAATAAAATGCAACAATGCAATAAAAATAACAATGCGATAAAATATAACAATACAATAAAAGGTAACAGTGCAATAAAACATAAAAGACCAACACATACATTGACAACTATGGGAAAGGGACCATCATCTCCTGAATCAGCAACCAGCAGGTATTCCTCCTTCCTCAGGCTGTGGGTAAGGGGCCAGTGTCTGGCAGCAAGCAGTTTTTAAACAGACACTGGCCCTCCCCAGGTGTTCCTCCTTCCTCTGGCCAGGTGAGTAAGGGGCCAGCATCTGGCAGCAAGGAGTTTTTAAACAGACACTGGCCCTTCTCAGGTGTTCCTCTTCCTCTAGCTGGGTAGGTAAGGGGCCAGCGTCCAGCAGCAAGCAGTTTTTAAACAGACACTGGCCCTGCACAGGTGTTCCTCCTTCATCTGGGTGGGTGGGTAAGGAGCCAGCGTCCAGCAGCAAGCAGTTTTTACAGACATTGTCTGGTTGCAGAATCTTAAAAGACATTGTAAAAGATGTCATTCTGAACTACAGCGGGAGAGGCAGAATCCGCCAATGTCAGGGAGACAGATTTTGCCCCACTGGCATCATGTCAGATGTTGCCCTCTTTTTATTTACTGTTAATGGTGTATTTTAACCACTGAAATTATTTAATGCCTTGTTGTTCAGTCACACAGTCAATTTTGACCCTTTGCGACCCTATGAACCATTGCATGCCAGACACCTCTGTCCTCCACCATCCTCCTCAACCCACCCAGTTCTGTGCTCATTGCATCTATAATACCATCTAGCCATCTCATTTTTGGCCACCCCTTTCTTCTCTTGTCCTCCACCTTTCCCTATCCTTCACCAATGTAAAAAGTTATGTGATGAAGTAGTTATGCCCAACACAATCCTTTTATTACTTTGAACATGTTAATCTACTCATGGCAAATCCAATCCATAGTCCTTTTATCTCAACAACATTTAGTTTCATTGGCAGAAGCATTCCATGGTCTCAGAGAGAAGGCTTTCCCCATCCTCCTGTATGAGAATGTGTTGCACTGGAGAGAGAGAGAGAGTGCTTACTTCATGGAAAGAAAGAATGTGTGTTTATCACGGATAATGGACACCAGGGTTACAGAACAGGTGGAGTAACACCTGCATGTCCTTTATTCAGCTACTTTGTAGGTCTAGAAAGAGAGACAGACATAGAAGAAGATACTGCAGGATACTGTCAGATTTTGATTAACCACAGTTAATCTATTGTATAAACCAAATAAAATAACAGTTTGTAGAATATCTCTAGAATCATTTTAATATCCATGCCAAGTTTCAAATGTGTAGGTTTTGTATTCTTGTAGCTGTGGAGAAGACAAGCACTTGCATGCCTATTTCCCATTACTTGTGTGGATACACGTTTGAAAGCTCTCTGCATGGAAAGTTTATCACAATATCATGGCCCGCCCTAAAATTTATTAATCTATTTATATTCAAGACCAGTATCTGCATCCCCAGAACATCTCTATTTAACTTCTCTTATAATGAATTACATACCTCATGTAATACAGTCAACTATATAGAAAGATCATTTACATTAAAGAGTAGTCCTAAAGTACTACATAAAGTCGAACCATTCATTATGAACATTTGGAATCTCATGTCAGCTCCTAGAATGGCTCAGCTCCTTAATGCTTCTGGATAAAGACTTTATACTTACAAATATATTCAATTTGTTTTAAAATGACATTTGCTGAACCATTCATTGCCTCTACAGGACATGAATAAATATCAAACAGAGATAAGATACCTTGTCATAGGAAAGGCTATGTTTTAGGCTAATCTGATAAATTTAACCAAAGCATAATACTATTCATTGCTGACTAGATTCACATTTCACTCTCAATAAATTGCAAATATAATGTATAAATGTTCTTTGACTTGGTAATGAAAAGCTTCATCCTTACAAGCATACAGAAACAATGAAAGATGACCATGGTAAAATCACAGGCTTTTCTTTTTAATCTGTTTTGTTCTATATTAATGCCATATTTCAGTATTCTGCAGATTTACTGATCATCACCTTGCTCCCTCTTCGTGTCTAACAATCTGCATCCACAAATAAATGTACAGAAAAAGCATTTTACAAAGGTGTCTTCATGTTTCAGAATGTCAAAATGACTCTGCGCTCCAAATTCAGTCATAATAAAATCAAAATGCTTGTCTACTTCAGTGATATGCTTACTTTTGCTCTGGTGGAAACATAAAAAAATGCAAGGAAGGGCCTGCTATTCTCTGAATTATTGATTTGTTGAATTCTTTCCCCCTACATATTAAGTGTATATATTAAAGACAGGGAGTGGGAATCAAGAAAGAGACTAGATGTGTGAAAATATGCAGTAAAGGTTGCTTTCCAGTGTTGACAAAAATTACACCTCATTCTTTAGAAGTATCAAGTGATCCATAATGTTTGACTGGGACGCTCTCAGTAGGAACCTATCTGGACATACATTTCTGTTTGTATACCACAACCAAGGACAAATATAAACTAAAATGTTGATTACTGAAAGCAAATTACAACATTAGCATTGTACAGTTGTGTTCAGTATCAAAAGTTTTCTCTTTAGATAAAAATCAAATCTAAATGTGTTCATTTTACCCTTGGGCATTGTGTTATCTTTACAGCTTCCAGATCTAATATTCTTCCAGCTGCCTTCTTTTTTTTTAAAAAAAATCCTCTACATCTCTTCCCAGGAGATACATAGGAAACAGATTAATCTTCTCTTGATTTAAATACATCATAGGTGACTCCCTTCTGCAGCCATCAAAGACAGGAAAAGTTGAAGGAACCAGAAATTACTGGATGGTTAAGTCTAAATTGCATGCAGTAAGGAATGTTTTCAACATATTGTAAATGTAGTTGTACCAAGTTCCCACTGATTTAATTGTTTGACTCTGGTTAAGAACTAGAATTGAAATTAGACACAGGCTGGTCAAAGTTCAGCTGGCCTATCTGAAAAAAGTGGCTCTTGAAATAAATGTGGACCTAATTTGTGATGTCAAAATGTGATGCTATATTTGAATCCCTCCCCCTTTTTAGAACTCTCTGTTGCTAGCAATAATAACATAACATCTGGAAATCACATTGCACTGGGAAAAAAATTGGTTATATCTTCACAAGCCACATAGAAGGAAGTGCTGCAGCTACTGGGAATCTTTACTGGGTTAGAAGATGATGTACTATGATGAATATCTAAGTCAATAGAATATATAAATTTGTAGAGCACATAATTTGTGTGGCATCTGAGGGACAGGTAGGTAGGATGTGGACAAATGATATGCTGAAGAAACATTGCTCACCTTTGTAAAACAGTTATGAACAAAACAGAACAGCAATACTATTCAAGGATAAAATAGAATATGTATTAGGGTTAGGGATGTGATTACATTACATTTTCCCAAATTCTATGCAAATTTTCTTCTCTTGTTTTTGTTTAGATTCTCTTGTTTTGCACCAAGTTGCAAGACTTCCTTTTATTTCCCACACTTAAATTCTTATAGTCTTTGTGCATTTTTAACATATACATTTACCTGTACAGCTACCTAATGTATGTGCTTGTTTATGTATTTTACTTGTCTAAATCTTGTTTGCAGTATTTCCCATTTTAAGCATTTTACATTTTTATATTTTAAAAAGCATAGATTGTTTAAGAATGATATTTTTTTCTATAGGCCATCTACTCTACAAACATCTCAAAATAATAGGTTTTGGATTAAACTCATCTCAAGATAGCACTGAATGAAACTCCATTGCATAACACATGAAGGAGAGTTACACAGACATTAAACATCCTTGCTTTTATTTTTCTTCATACATATGCACTAAATGGACTCTCTAAGACAGGGATTCTCAACCTATGAGCTGTGGGCCAAATCTGGCCATGGCAAATATCATCGAGCCCACACCTTCACCCCAGACACCACTTATGTTGCCATCAGCATCTGTGGGGCATTCCTGGCGGGGGGGGGGGAGGCAGCCACATTTCCAGTGGCTGATGAAAGATAGCTGCAGAAAGATAGCTAGTGGTTGATTCCAGCACATCATCATAGCAACAACATGTTGCTTGTGTTATTGATATCAGGCATCATGTAGCAGTGGGGCAGTTGGCTTTACAGCAATGGCACCAGCCAGGAACAGCATGGAGTTCCCTGCAAAGAGACATACTTTCAAACTGGCATGGCTAGATGAGCATTTAAAATAATTTATGTTTATTTTAATATCCATAAAGGCTAGAAAAGGCTTTTCACTTACATATATAATTACTTTTTAAAATGTCAGCATTTTAAGTAGTGCTTTTTTTACTTTTAAAGTGGTGTCTTTTTAGGTTATGAGGGCTTTTTTATTTTATGTTTGCATTTTGTAAGTAAAACAGACGTAATGAGATTTCTGAACCTGACATTTTATGTTGGCCAGTAGCTTTTCACAAGAATGGCTTCATTTTTAAACATTTGTGCCTATAATTTTTCATCGTTGTAAGGAATGTTTTGATATTTACTGCAAAATATTTGTGTGCCTATGGAACATAGAAGCATTGCAGATAGTAAAGCTTGTAGAAATAGACATGCTGAAAATGTCTGGATTTATTGCAACATTGAAAAAATACTTACCTTGATACCCAGATGAATTTTGACATGATTGAAAAAGATTGTCCAGTTTTATTCTGGATTTAACCTTTCATTAGGACAAATGTCAGCTGTAAGAACACAGGCTTCTGATTCCCCCCCCCTCACACACACACACACACACATCAGGTCTACAAAGTTCAGTGGTTCTCTTAGGACAATGATCAGGCACCAAACCCTCTGACCTGACATGAAATTAAGTCTCACCAAACTTTATAAGATATCCTTAAGGGTAGATGTATGCTGTAGATATGTCAAAACAATGAATGGAAAAGCAAATGCATTCATGATTTGATTTTGAATGATCATGCCAATCTGGCTAGTATTAAAGAGACTTGGAGTGAAGATGACAGGATTAAACTCTTTCACCTATATCAACCAGTATACTGTGTGAACTGAGGGCAGGCATACAGGTAATTGCAGTGGTCTATTACTATTCCACCCCTGTCATAAGTACCCTGTCCCATATTCTTTCAAATTTGCGTTTACCTGCAAGTGGGTACTTTGGATAGAATAGAGATTCTGTTGATGTACCACCCACATCGTAGCTCACATGTCTTTCTTCCTGAGCTAGCCAAATTCTTTTCAATAGTGGTGCTGAAGTCTCTTCATTACATTGTTCTACATGACTACAACATTCAGACTGAGACCACCTTGTCATGAATGGCTCAGGATTTCACATCCACCCTGATAACCATGAGCCTGTCTTTAGTGGTATCTGTCTTCAGACATGCTGAAAAGCACATTCAGCACCTGTTGTTTTGTTCTGTTCAGATGATCTGAGTGTAGACAAGCAATCTAGTTCTTTTGTCAGGATCAAACCTGGTGAGGTGTAGACTCATTGGAAACTGTAGCCTCTGCAGGAGTGGGGATCCAATTAAAACAATCAGCTTTATATTTATCTAATATATTAGACATATTTTGCTTTTTTTTTTTTAGTCTTAGTAATTTTACTAGCTGCCGTTACTGGTACCAAGCCTGGTGAGAAAAGAGGAGGTTTGGGTGTTGGGCTAACAACCCATCCCTGTTAACCCTAAAACCACTACAAAAACAGCAAGAAGAATCTGAAGTAACTCTCTTGGAAGTTGTCATTGAGTACCAACAAGAGACTTGACATCTTCCAGGGAACACAGAAAGAGCCTCCTTGTAATGCCCTGGTAATGGCAACTTTATGTTGGCGATTAATCTTTCCCACACTAGGTCAAGTGGAGGGTACTGCAGAATGAACTCACCATTTTTACAGTTTTGCATCTGCCCTAAACACGGAAGAAGCAGCAGTAGAAGTGCCTCCATCGAATTTTAAGGATTCATTATTTTGACCACATTACTAAGAAGGAGATGCTTTTAAGGAGTGGCTCGTGCAAATTACATAACATTGTTGCGCAAAGAAGACTCCAAATGGCAGACCATATTTTCAGTAAGGAGAAGAATAGGATCCCTAAAGTGGTAATGGGTTGGACAAATGGCAAATGACAATGAGGACTACATCATATTATACATTTCTAGTGAAATATCTTACTATTGTGTTGTTGTTTTTGTTATTGTTTACGTGTTCTTTCAAGAAAGATTTTAAAAAATAAACCATACACTCTTGGTAACTTAGGTAAAGATCGTCCTTGTTTGAAAGCCAGTTGTATCTGACTCTAGGGTTCAGTGCTCATTTCTGTTTATAGCCAAACAGCCAATGGTATCTGCATCTGCAGACATTTCTGTGGACATGTGGTAGGCATGCCTAGACACCAGAGTGCACAGAATGCTGTTTACCTTTCCACTGAAGTGGTACCTATTTATCTACTTGCAATTTCTTGCTTTTGAACTGCTTGGCTGGCAGGAGCTGGGACAGAGACGGGAGCTCATTCAATCAAATAATACTTGGGGCTCACATTGCTGACCTGGCTGCCTTCCAGTCAGCATCTTAACCACTTGAGCCACCACAATCCCCTTGGTAACTTAACTATGTGTCAAAATTTTGGATGCTGTTTCTATCAAAGTGGGTATTTTGGCAGTAAAGATGAAATGTTATCACCCCGGCATTTATCAAAGCTACTGCAAGACCAGAAATGACAGAAATCCAGTTTGTTTATATGGTTTATTTTGTAATTTAGAAAAGGGCCCTGGATGGCATAGATTTAACAAAATATGTGCTGCTTTAAAATTAATTTATCTAGAAAAGCAGGCCCACAGCTGGGCTGCCATCACAAGAAAAGTCCTTTTCTGCACCGGAATGCCTGACTTCTCAAAGTAGGGAGGCAAAGAGAAGAGAACCAGAACATAATGTTCTTAATGGATGGGCATGTTCACCTGGGAGAAAGTAGCTATTCATATACCTTGATGTCTGCTGGTGCTTCTTTGAATCAGGGCTAGAACTAATCACCAGGATGATTTGAGATTGTGGATGATTAGCAAATAGAAGTTAATATCTTTTATTCATTATTCAAAACATGATCTAGGTATCCATATGGAAAAAGAACAGAAGGAAATACTATCATGTTGGAGCAGAAATCTGTAGGAACAGTACCTATTTAGGTCCTAAGGGAATCTTAATCATATATAATTCTATGAGAACTAAAGGACAAATGTTCAATTAAATTGTTGAACTTGTTGAAAACTTTTTGAAGAGTTAATCTCTATTTTAGTAGGTTATCATAAAACCTGTTGAATCTGAAGATAACTGGTTGTTCCATTTCCCAAAATCACTGTCATGCCCTACATTTTAAGATAAAATTAGACGTATGGAATCGTTGGAATTTGCATGATGTATGTTTTGGCAGGATTTTAGTCTTTTGTGAGAAAACAATATAGTGCTGCCAATATGAACTGTATGATATTCAGAGCCCAAGAGTGTAGACTTCCTGAGGCTGGAATCCAAATTTTTGTTGATACTAATTGTATTTCCAGTACAGAGATGAGATGGCACAGGTGCTTGCCATTTTTTTAGTTCACTTTCTAAGGAGATACACTTCAAGGAATATTGTAAAAGGTAATACTGTATACTGAATGCTTTAAAGCTATGAAAGTGATTCTCTTGAAACTGAAAGGATCAAAGTTAGTCCACTACAAAAGACACATACCAAAGCTCTTTTCAAATTCCCATTGGTAAAAAGTCTTTTGACAGCTTCTTAATTTAATTAAACCATATAATTTCAGCTCCCAAATCTTAGCTATAGAAAGCTTACACATACACACAGAAACACAGAAGCAGCACTCAAAGTAAAGTGGATCTCCCCCAAGTACCAAATATTATTTTGGCATTTTGGGGGTTAAAAAAGTTGAGATTTAAAAAAAAAACCCCAGGAAAATTGAAATAATAATGCAACAGTAACAGGAAGCCCATAGCAGAAAGAGATTGACAGCCCAAAAGGCTCTTCAGGAAACTTCAATCACTTAATTCTGGGAGATAATTTCTTTGTAGATGTGATAATTGTCATTATGTGAAGGCAAGAAGCTTAGAATATTGAGAGATTCACATGATTTTCACTTTTAGGGGAAGTAGGTGTAATGCGAAGATTTTTCCTTCTGCTCTTCTGAGATTGTAGATCTCAGTACAATTGACTGATTTGCTGTGTGCGTGAAATTTGTCCCATTATGCAAGATATGAGTATCTATTTGGATGTTTATTAACGCATACAAATACTTTGTAATATTCAGATACAACTTGAAGTAGGCAGGCTACAAGTCAGCTCAAACAAATCTGAAACCTTAAATGGTATGGAATACTTTAATGACTACCTTTTCCCATGCCATTCTACCTGCTGAATAATGTGCAGTGGACATAACTGTCTCTGTGGCCCATATGTTGGCTTGGGTATTAATTACTTTTCTCCTCACTTTATTTGTATACTGTTCATCAGTCAGGTTTTTCAATTATTTATTTTTAAACTTTTTAAAATTCTATTTTATGCTATCTTTTCATAATGTTTTATCTACAGTTGGTAGTTTTCCCCTTTGTATCATGCATGCCTTTATGTAAATGACTTACTGATTTTCTTATTTCATAGATAAAAGCCATTTAAATAATTGATTAATATGCTGCCCATATGTGTGGTTTTCTCACTCTGGGCTGTTTACAGAATTAAAATAATAATAAACACACATCCCGTGATAGGCTGCAACTTGTATCCAAGAATGCATTTTTTCCCTGAAATGCCATTGGCATGATTTTGTTTAAGGTGGATCCCAGCTTGCCATGAAGTAACCCACACACTATGATCATGGAGCCATCTCCTGCAGCACATATGACATGAGACATGCAGGATTTAACATCGGGACTGCAATGGACTGTCACAGCCTTGAAGATATTATCAAGGTGTGCTTTCACAGCCAGTCCATCTGGTATGGTCTCTTCCGGCTCCAATCAAAGTTTTTCCTCTGCTCATTTTGCCGTTTGGCCCAATATGATGGTTTCCAGTGGAATTTCCTCCACTGAGGGAACCATCACCTAAAGGGGCTCATCTGCCCAGAGCCATTGATCCTTTTAGGGAGTCAAGTTATTTACCGCTGCCCAACATTCGGCATTAAGTGACTGACTCCAACGCACCTGTGTCGGGGCCAGCCCTTCCCAGCCCGGGAAGGGATAAAGGGTGGTGAGACTCACGGTTGGGACCAAGACCTCCCTGCCGCCAACGCACCTGTGTCGGGGCCAGCCCTTCCCAGCCCGGGAAGGGATAAAGGGCGGTGAGACTCACGGTGGGACCAAGACCTCCCCGCCGCCAACGCACCTGTGTCGGGGCCAGCCCTTCCCAGCCCGGGAAGGGATAAAGGGTGGTGAGACTCACGGTTGGGACCAAGACCTCCCTGCCGCCAACGCACCTGTGTCGGGGCCAGCCCTTCCCAGCCCGGGAAGGGATAAAGGGCAGTGAGACTCACGGTGGGACCAAGACCTCCCCGCCGCCAACGCACCTGTGTCGGGGCCAGCCCTTCCCAGCCCGGGAAGGGATAAAGGGTGGTGAGACTCACGGTTGGGACCAAGACCTCCCTGCCGCCAACGCACCTGTGTCAGGGCCAGCCCTTCCCAGCCCGGGAAGGGATAAAGGGCGGTGAGACTCACGGTGGGACCAAGACCTCCCCGCCGCCAACGCACCTGTGTCGGGGCCAGCCCTTCCCAGCCCGGGAAGGGATAAAGGGTGGTGAGACTCACGGTTGGGACCAAGACCTCCCTGCCGCCAACGCACCTGTGTCGGGGCCAGCCCTTCCCAGCCCGGGAAGGGATAAAGGGCGGTGAGACTCACGGTGGGACCAAGACCTCCCCGCCGCCAACACACCTGTGTCGGGGCCAGCCCTTCCCAGCCCGGGAAGGGATAAAGGGTGGTGAGACTCACGGTGGGACCAAGACCTCCCCGCCGCCAACGCACCTGTGTCGGGGCCAGCCCTTCCCAGCCCGGGAAGGGATAAAGGCGGCTTGAATCACCTATACTGTGTGGAATGGCCATGGCTATAACATTCCCGCCACAGCCACCGTGTCCACCAACAGACTCTCTCCAGCCAGTCGGGCTGGGGAATGGGAGGCAGTTGCGTGGGCTGGCTGGCTGGCCAAAGATTGCCACTGCTGCCACCACAGCTGTTCCACGGCCAGCCCCCTCCCTGCTGGGAAGAGATAAGGAGTCTCTTGACTCTCCTTACTGTACTGTATTTTCTGTGCTAGTGTATTGTATATTTTTGCTTTTTTGTATTGTATAACTGTGCTAGTATGTGGTAATAGTTCTTCTCAGCAGGCGGGAGTTGATTTTTTATATGCATTTTCATTTTTATGTTAGATTTACTGACTGTATATGCTTATGTCGTATTTATTTGATATTGTAATATATGATGCCCGTGTTATGTTAGCCGCTCTGAGTTGCTTCGGCAAGTAGAGCGGCATATAAGTCTAAATATAATAATAATAATAATAATAATAATAATAATAATAATAATAATAATAATAATAATAATAATAATAATAATAATAATAATAATAATAATAATAATAATAATAGCGGGATGTCTGGCCAGACATGCTAAACAAACATAACACACTCATAACTATACATAAATAAAGCTTTGATGGTCCCTTCTTTAATCACTTTCCACCTACAGTCAACATTTTCTTCCTTTTTGTCCTGTTGGGCCAATAATATATTAAACTGAAGCTTGGTAGGTAGAGGGGAGGTACTCTGATCTTTCTGTCTTCACTGCACATTATCTGATACTGAGGTTTTACAGAGATTTAAATTGTGTTGCTCAAGATTTAAACAGTTTTATGTATTAGAGAAGCAGAGTGAACATTTTCTTATATATAAAGAAATATAATACAGTATTTAAATTTATTTATTTATTATTATTATTAGTTCAAATTTATATTGCCGCCCACTCGCCGTGAAATTTAAGGTTTAAATGCAAACTTTCACACCATGTATTTTTTAAATTAATGGAACTGATGAATGCATGAATGGTATCCCCCCAAAAAAAGTGGACAGAAGTGCTCATGTCTAATAATAATAATAATAATAATAATAATAATAATAATAATAATAATAATAATAATAATAATAATAATAATAATAATAAATACTGAGCTCCTCTCCCCACCCCCACCCCCCCGGTAGTCCCAGAACAAAGATATGTACACCAGATTTAGAGTTTTGATTCCTCTACAATAGTCATGTCTTTAAATGAATATTATACAGATGAAACAAATGAATGTGACATCACCCATTCACTTTGAACTTCAACCAGGTAGCAACAATCTCTTTTACAGGTAATTTATATGTTCTTTATAAACTTGCTAATCTAGAGCCATTATCTCAATGTCCTTTGCATATAAAAGGCTGTTTAGCATACCAATTAGTAATTAAAGTTTGTTAGAGGAGCTCTCATTAGAGATAGTCTGCCATTTTTCTCTCTGTACACTTGACACCCTTTAGGAGTAAGATTCTTCATAGAGGAATTGTGACGATCATTATACTGTGAAACTGATTAAAGAAAGGTTAATAGAGGTATAATCCAGAAAACTGGCAATTCAGCACTGCGAAAGGATATGACCTAACCTGATTTTACAAGATAATTGTATAAAGTTTTGTGGCTGTTTAGGTTTAATTGCCTCCCTCTTGAAGAAATATAGATAAGGAGGAGTAATCTGTTCTGTTGAGCAACTTTGGCCAAAGTTAATGTCAAAGTTAATAAGCAGACTATACATTACAGCAATACCATTCATTTACTATATCCTGAATCCCAAACTACCTCTTGTTCTTTGTATTTTCAAGACTACAAGGAACCATATTCCAGCACTTTATAAAAGGGTGTACTAAACATACAATTGGGGATGTGAAGACTCCTTTCCTAATTCTCAGTTCTGTTTTTCCAGGGTCCTGGCTTGCAGAAATTATCCACAGGTCACAGAAACTTTGATATCAGGTATATATATTTTTCAGTTGATAAGAGCAAGACTGGAGGGAGCATTGCTACTGGGTGTTACTCAAGTCTGACTTTTAATATCCAAGGGTACACTGGGCCTGTAGACATGTGGATTTCACTGGGATACAGTCTACCACCTGAAGGAATGGCCTGTTTATTGAATGGTATCCGGGGAATCTTTGGCTTGTTTCATAGACAGTAGAACTGACTGTTTGCCACTGGCAAAAAAAGAAGAGATTTCTCTAGTTCAGTGGCACTGTGTACCTTGATAATATGCTACTTCGGGACAAACAAATGATTTACCTTCTGGGAATAAATAAACGTTGTACAATGATTTTCTCTCTCTCCCAATTTTCCATCAACCAATACAGAATTGACATTTTAGTGATAAAGGCAAAGAGAACAAACATTCATGCTCATGCTTAGATGCCTTTCAGTTTATTTTTAACAAGTAGTTTTTGCTTTTTAAAGATTTTAACTGTTATGGGTCCTCTTGGCCTTATGTTATCTTAATTTTGATTGAAGCTTCAGTTTTTACAATAGATTTGCTTATCTTGGGACATTCTACAGCTCCCTAACCAGTTATTCCTTGTGATTTCTACCAAGAGCTAAAATTTTGTGGGCTAGTTTTCTGGTCTGTGGTCTAAATGAACTTCAATGTCCTTAATTTCCTTTTTAAAATTGCACATACAGTCACACAAACAAAAGTGAAGTCAGACTTGATCATTTTATTTCACATTTTGTTTCTTTTTTTCAGTCAAATTTTCCTGGATCAAATTTCCCTTCAATTCTCCTGAGGTTCAGAAACCTCTTATTTGGAACAGGTAGTTATATGTCCATTTTCTCAATCTTTAGGTCACAACCTGCTCATAGAGCCAACAGCACAGTTCGCTTTAAGCACAGGGCTGGTGGAAGCTGTGGAACAAATATAGAATTTCATGTAAGGCTAAAAGTGGTTAATTTTACATATTGCAATTTCATCTGATACTTTGATTGAAATTATTACATTCTATATGCCAGCAGATTTGGAAAACACAGCAATGGCCACAGGATTGGAAAAGATCAGTATATGTTCCAATCCCCAAAAAGGGAAATGCCAAAGAATGTTCAAATCATCGAACAATTGTTCTCATCTCACACGCTAACAAGGTGATGCTCATGATAATACAGGATAGACTGCAACAGCATGTGGAGAGAGAATTACCAGAAGTTCAGAAGAGCCAGGGGACTAGAGACCATATCGCCAACATAAGATGGATCATGGAAAAAACAAAGGAATATCAGAAACAAGTTAAGAAGCTCGCCTTGTTAGCTGGAAGGCTGGCAAGTTGGCAGTTTGAGATCTAGGTACTGCATGATGGATTGAGCACCTGTCTCTGTCCCAGCTCCTGCCAACCTAGCATATCGAAAGCAAGAAATTGCAAGTAAATTAATAGGGACCACTTTGGTGAGAAAGGATCTTGGGGGCATGGAAGGAGCCTCATTTGGGTATCCCTCAGTGGAGTTTCTCCAGCAAAAATCCCTTTCAACTCAGAATAATTTCTCACACACACAATTATTATAATGCCTATAGAGGGGATGAATCTCCTTGCAAGTAGTTTTTCAAGCTGCCTCTATAAAGCTATTACAACTTCAAAAGCTAGATACAGCATTATCACACATTCACTGTTTTGCACAGGCACAACTATGTGGAAAGTAAAAACGTTCTTATCCTGTCCTTTTCCTATCTTATCCTGTTCTGTTGCCTGCCCATTACCTGGTCCTGCCCTCTTTCACACATTGAAAGGGACAGTTCTGAAATGGGGTGTCTGTTCTATACCTGCAGGCTCCCAAAATGTCCAGTTTTAAAATTAGGTTCATTTAATTTGGTATAAAAATGACCAATGTTGAAAATGTGCCTTTAAAGAAATGAGACTTGGGGGGAAATGTCCACATAGGTTCAGGAGTTTTGCCTTGTGGCACATTCAAAATCCATTGCAGAGATGAAAAGAGATTCACTATCACTACATCATCCTGCAAATTCTCCTTTATAGTTCTTCCTAGGAAGCAATAATGAGCAGAGGGAATGACCTGCCCTGAAGCTCCCTAGGAGCATCTTGCTGACCATGGTTGGAAACAGAATATTTTATTACTTGGACCTTTGATCTCTTTCAGTCAGTTTTTTTTTAATGTTCTGAAGACATGCATTACACATATATTTTCTGCACACAGGTAAAAAGCAGCTACCCTGATGAGGATTTTAAAGCACAATGTTCATAATGGGTTAATTCAGATCTCCAGGATCCTGGGTGTCATTTTCAAAGAAAGAGAGCTACTTTCAAGCCTCAATTCTACAGTAGAAAAAGCTGGCTGACCAAGGTGATGTTCAATTAGCTGCTGTTGGCAAGCTGGGTCACATGTGGCTTTCTGGTGGAGAATGAATGTGCCACTACAGACACCCACCAAGAGCTGAGAAAGTTGTACAACAGAGAGAGATAAGGAAGAACCTGCTAGGAGACAAGGTGACAGAGTGTCTTCAAGTTCTCGAGAAAAGCCTCTATAGTTTAGTTTTGTGGTAGAACTGCTGCTACTCTGTGTCAAGTAATACATAGCGTTTTGCATGCTTGACTGATACATTTTCCCTTCCCTGCTACTAATAAATGCATTTTGCTAACTGTAATTATTTAGCCTGAAGCTGACAATGTGCATATTTTCTGTGAATCTTGGATAACTTAGAGTCGTTATTCAGCGAGAAGTCCACACAATGGTAGACAACTCTGCAACAACATTCCACACATGCAAATGGACCTGAGAAATCAAGTCCATCTGCATGCAGGGTTTTTTTATTTAGCCATTTGGATATCACATCACACATTGGCTATGTGGACCATGATGTGTGCCCTCCACTTTTACCTTGCCCAAGAGATCTGATAGAGGACGCTTTAGTGAGTCTTAGTCCTGGCCTAACATCATTGACAAGTGATGGGAAATGCTGCCTAGTTAGACCGCTCAAGCCCCAGCCCCTCAACAAGGCTCTCACCTAGAGGGGGATGCCAAATAAAAGATGTTAGTCTTTAAAGTGTTACAAGACACTTTATTGTTACTCCAGACATGGGTACCCCTGTAGATCCATGAATAATTGCATTGATTGCACATATCTGGTAAAATAAGATGGAAGAAAAGAATGTCTACCCACTAGACTCAGAAGGGATGGGGAGAACACATCAGTTTCACTTTTTGTGCTTACCAATGTTTTAACCATAGATTTATTTTAATACCAAATACAAGATATGTGTAAATCTAGACAGAGTGTTTAATAAGACATTGCAATGTTATAATCCCTTATTAAATTATCCATTTCCAAAAAAAAAGCACAGGATGCTCAGCACAGAGGTAATAGTTGCCTGACAAATAGGGGTTAAAAATGAGGAACCTTAGAGAGGGTACAAGTACAACCATCCCTCATCACTGGCATGACTGAATACACTTAGCAGGGAGGGTTAGGGGCAATTCTTCCTCCATGCTGTGTATAAAGCTGGGTTTGTTTGCTTTTTTTTTGTGATTTTTCACACAATTAATGGCAAGTTGTACAGCATTAATGTAAATACTGTGCAAAACAAAATGCAGGATTTATTTGAAAGGATATTAAGCTGTGCAGAATTTGGCAGTTTTGTGTGCAGAACACAGGGGAGAGGGAAACATGACAAAGATTTCATTTTTGTGGCAAGCTGGCAAATCTTGCCAATGTCATGGGGGGAATCTCAGAAGGCACTCTTGGCATGGCAAGACTCAGAAAATCACAAAGAATGAGAACAATCCCTGACATTACAACTCTCCTTAGATGTACGTCACTGGAGTGGTCCCTCCTAGTTTGTACTGGCTGTTTTGAATACCTAGCTATCATTCAGGTAGTTTCTTTGGAGGGTAAAATATGGGGATGAGGTGTTAAGTTTTAAATCTATGATATGAGCAGCAATTGTGTGCTTTGTCCCGCCAATGAAGGATGAGATCATCCAAGTGTTGTGATTGTGGATTATCCTGGGATGTTGAACTTTCTGGCCTGGAGAGTCTGTTTTAGACTTGAACACTACACAGTGCTTATTACAAGAAAAGTTACAATGCTGTGTTGGTCACTGCAATTCCCTGCGCTGTATAGCAGGTTGCAGTATTGTCAGCAAGACCTCCCTGCCCCTCAGTTCTTCTTTTGCTCACAGAAAGTGACAAGATCCAGGCAAGGAAGAATCTTTCAAAAATTCACTGTCAATTCAAATATATGTTTACAGCTTCCTGTGAGCATGTGTCATCTTTCAACACCTCCGATTGTGGCAAACCCCTTCCTTCAACAGTACCAGCTTCATCAGGACATGCAGGAAACAACATTTGGAGATGATACCTGTAAATAATGTTATTTATATGTACAGTATCCTCAATGTGAGTATGTATGAACAGACAGAATACAGATGGGGATGCACAGATTTTAGTTATCCTTCTCTTGTTATCACAACAGGGAATGGTACATTTTAAAGTGCTGTAGTATTCCTGCTGTAGAGTGTTATAATAATCAGAATTAATCAAAATTAAGCCTAGCCCTACTATTAGACAATAAGCCAACACCCTCAAGTCCTTCCAAGCCCCTGACCATCTCCTCCTCTTGGACAATAGAGCTGTGAGGACCCCACAACGTGTCCTAAATCTTCATACTGACCTCAAGTATAGTAGAAGATGTTATTCACTTCCCAGTGCTGAAAGAGGTGCAAAAGCCAGGCTACTCAGTTTCTGTTCTGTAGGATCACATCTCCTGAATGAGAATTCTGACCCCCTTTGAATAAACCTCAACCTCATTTGAGAAAATATATAATCTTGTTGGTATCGCTCCACCAAAGATAAGGAGAGAAATAGCTGTAGACACCAAGAGAACTAAAAAAGAGCATGCCCTTCAACATCCTCCTGATCAATATATGCCTCAGGTCTGCCTGTTTGGATCCAGGAAGAGCTGAATGGCAAGAACAAATATGTTTGAGTATACATAAGTGCAAAACCAAATTAGTAAATAGAAGAAGATCACTGGACTATGAATAAAATATAAAGGAGGTTATGGCTGAGGAACTTGACCTTTCCTATGTCCCTTGGAGGACCCTGAATTGGCTGAGGGTCTGAGTGCCTAAATGTAAGACCAACATGCTTAAGTAGGGGCTGCTGGCATACAACAACTTGCTGTGTAAATTTGGAGAGATACAGAACCCAGCTAATTTACTGGCCTGCCGATTACTAACAGAAACATATACTGATGAAGATTTAATTTTAACCAATGACAAGGCCAAGAAAGTGGCTTCATTTTGGCAGTCCGAAGATTGATCAGGACACAGAAGAAGAAGCCCTTAGAGCACTCTGGGTGGTTCACAAGATAATTACCATTTTGCCCCAACATTCAAGGTACTTGTTTTACCAACCTCAGAAGGATGGAAGGCTGAGTCAGTCTTGATCCTTGTCAAGAATGAACTCACAATGTCAACAATATTGCAGTTTTGGCTGCAATATTACAGTTTAACCACTGTGCCACATGGGCTCCTATGGAGGGATGTAACATACCAGCTCGGCAGAATTTGACAATACATTTTAAAATAACATTTTAATAGAATATGTCATAAATTTGGAGTCCACTGATGTGAGAGGAGCCTTGTTCCATATAGCCTGCCATTTTACATAAGATATGGTATTCTGCAAATAGCTTTTGCAAACCATTCTGGGACCTAATTTACAGCCATAGTGAAATTCAATTAGTATTTCATATAATGTTGAAGCTTGCCCTTGCTGGGTTTCTTCGAAGGCTAGTGGCAATGCTTTGAATGTCTAGCAGCCTGTGCTTTCACTACTTAAAGAGAAGAAAAATGAAGAACCTGAAATATTTGCAACCAGTATTTGCTTGATTTAACAGTTGCTCCCCTGGTTTCAGGCCAAAACTATTATACAGTACAAGTCTCTTAAGTGATGTAAGTCACAGTTTTTCCACATACTGTAAATTGAGTTAATCTGTCAGCATCATAAAATAGTAGACGGCTAATTTGGGTCAGCAATGATGGAGCAGAAAACAATTTACTTGTCAGACTTTCCAAATTTTGCCACATATTTAAGCGATATATTGGTTATCACTCGTATAGATTAAATTTTATAGGGGAAAATAAATGCTACCGTATTTCCCGGTGTATAAGACGACTGGGCGTATAAGACGACCCCCCAACATTTCCACTCAAAATATAGAATTTGTTATATACTCGCTGTATAAGACTACCCCCTCTTCTGCACACCTTCCACACACCAAATAAAACGTAAAACAACATCAGATTTGATTTCAACATGTTAATTTATATTCAAATGCTTATGACATGCAGAAAAACTGTCACAAGGCTGTATGTTATCAAACATGTACAGTAAACATAAAACAGTGCAAGTGCAAAGTGGTACTTATTTATCTACCATATATACATGAAAATAAGCTGACCCGAATATAACCCAAGGTACCAAGTCGCCACGGCGAGTGGGCAGCAATATAAATTTGAACTAATAAATAAATAAATAAAATACCTAATTTTGACCTTGAAATCCAGGAAAATAGATTGACCTGAGTATAAGCCAAGAGTGGGAAATGTAGCAACTGCTAGTGAGTTTCAGTAATTAAAATACAGTAATATTAATTATTTTATTGATTTTTTAGAACTGTAGTTGTACCACCCACCAGTGGTGACGCTGCAGGTAAAGTGGGTGGGCAGGTCAGTTGCACTGAGGCAGGAAGTGTTGCTCTAGCCTAGCCTCTTGCTTCCCCTGCAAGCATGGCTTTTTCCTCCATTTTGGGCAGAGCAGTAAATGAAACCCTTTCTTTTTCCCCACCAGTTTGAAAGGGAGACACAATTGTAATGTAGAGCTTCTTTCTTCATCTGGATGGCATGTAGAATGAGGTGGGCGAGCATTGGGAGGCCACTATGGGCAGCTATGTCTATCCCAACTGAAGTACACCCAGCGTATAAGACGACCCCCCCACTTGGAGGCATGTTTTTCAGGGTGAAAAAGTCGTCTTATACACCAGCAAATACGGTATTTCAATTGTTCAAAATTCCAAACTTTCCAAAGTTAGCCATATGGGAGCCAACAAATGTACCAAATGTTTGCTTCACCTGGAATGCTACATAATAGACTTTAAAATGTGGAAACCCCAATCCTCCATTATTTGGATTATGGAAATTCACTGTATGAGATACTCTTGATTTCTTTGAGCATGTATCAAATGCATGCATGTAGTATGCCAGTACTTAAAGATCACCTTTGATATCCTTGTAGGGAAAAATTGAAAGAGATAATTTAATGTAGGCAGAATCAAACTATGTGACCCAGTAATGATAGGTTCAAATTTTGCCATTGTGTGAGTTTTTGTTTTACTAGATGTAACAGTTGTTTATAGTAAGGTATCATATTTAATCAAGCATATCCAAGGACAAACAAAACAAAAACACTGTAGCACTTTGAAGACTAACTGTCTTCAAAGTGCTACAGCATTTTTAGTTTCATTTTGTTTATTCTCTATGGTTGAAACACAGACTAACACAGCTACTATTTTTTTAAAAAAAAAAAATCAAATGAGAGGAACCATGACATTTAAATATTTTACTGAGGAGCTGGTAGTGGGGATGCCTTTTAGGTTACATAAATGCTGACTATAGCTATCAGAGGAAACATGTTAAATACCAGAATCTGAGATTTGCTAGGGCTAATATTCAACCCTAAGGCTAGACCAAACTGATACAAAAATTTTAAAACACATGGGAGAAAACTGTCTGATTTAGATAACTGTAATGGCAATGCCGTCTGCAAATAGATTCATCACATATTTTTTCCTTTCACTAAAGACTCCCTGAATATTATGATCTGTCCTGAGGCTATTGGCTAATGTTTCAAATGCAAACACAAAAAGTAGAAGAGAAAGTGGGCAAACTTGCTTAGTCACCTTGTGATATTAATACTATCTGAGTCCATGTTACTACTTCTTACCTTGGCTTGGTGAGCCATAAAATCATACAATTTATGAAATATTTTTAAGAAAGAATGCCCAATTTCCATAGCTTCACCTACTTTCCAAATGAAATGCCAAACCAAGCTATCAACTCATGTGACACTGAACAATGCAAAGGCACATGTATTGTTTCAATTTCAAGAACTATGATATACCATGCTGAACAGTCTTCTGACTATTACAGTTTTGTCTTTGGTTTATGAAGCTAAATCGATCTTTCTCAATAGAATTTGTGGCAAGTTTGCTCAATTCATTGGCCAATATACTTATGAAAAATTTGGCAGCTTGGATGTACTTGGTGTACTTGGATGATATGAATTGACTTCTGTCAGATCTTTATTTGGTTTGTTACTTAGTATTATTCTGGCTAAATTCCAGAAGGGGAGGTTGGACAACTGTTCACAATTGAGTTGTACAAGTTAAGGAGCAAAGTTGACAACTAAACTTCAAATATTTATTAGAAACATCCAGTAAATCTATCCAAACCTTGTGTGCCTTGTGTGGTTTTAAATTCTGAACTGATTTACCGCATATGCCGGTGTATAAGACGACTGGGCGTATAAGACGACCCCCCCAACATTTCCACTCAAAATATAGAGTTTGTTATATACTCACCATATAAGACTACCCCCTCTTCCACACACCTTCCACACACCAAATAAAGCATAAAAGAACATCAGATTTGATTTTAACATCTCCTTGTGGCCGGCACTAGTGCGCAAGTGTGCATGTGCGAGCTTTGCGTAGACAAGGGGCGGGGCGGAGCACCGCTGCTTCCCACCGAGCAGAACGGGCTGGTCATGCCAAAAAGGCTGTCACCCCTGTCTCGCTGCTGTTGCTTGCCGCAGCCACGCTGGATACCGCACGATACTGGATGGTATGTAGAATGAGGTCAGTGGGCATATGGGCACCAGGCGGGCATCGGGAGGCCACTATGGGCAGCTATGTCTATCCCAACTGAAGTGCACCCGGCATATAAGACGACCCCCCCCCCCAACTTGGAGGCATGTTTTTCAGGGGGGAAAAGTAGTCTTATACACCAGCATTGTATTGTATTGTATTTTCGACTTATATGCCGCCCCACTCGCAGAGCAACTCTGGGCGGCTTACAGAAGAAACAGTTACAATTGCACAGCAATTACAGATATCACATAGTAAATTACAAATATCGCATATACAGTATATATATCTCCAATAACAGTTGCAATTACAAAACATAGATTAAAACATCCTAAGAAATAATCAAAGATACTGTAATATAAATCATTACAGCATCAAAATTCACTAAGCAACAATATCAAACAACAATCAAAAACTTCCAGTATCAGTTCAGTTTACACATACACAAGCAAAAAAAAAAACTAAGCATATACAGTATGTAATTTTGCAGAAGAATCTATGATCTTTACTGTGTTTTTTTAAATGTTGTTTTGGTTAACAAATTGTTAATTTTAGTTTATTTAGGGTTTGATGTAGTGTACAATGAAGTAAAAAATCTTTAGAAAGAATATCAATTTTTGCATTCTCAAATTTTCTCCCCTTTACTGTTTTTTATAGCTGCTGTTTGATGTTTAACTTTTTTTGTACTTAATTAACAAGTAATTTGGAATTTTTGTTGCCAAATTTATAATATGCTTGTTTGTTGTTCAGTCGCACAGTTGATTTCAACCCTTCACGACCCCATGGGCCATTGCCCTCCAGGCACCTCTGTCATCCTCCTCAACCCACTCAGCTCTGTGCCCACTGTGTCTACAATACCATCCAGCCATCTCATTTTTTGTCTCAATTTTGCTTCTTTGGTATATTGCAATTATTTTGATACCCTATTTATTTCTAATTTTTGAAGCTCAGGCATTTTAAGAGCTTATTCTTGTGACTGTTCAGATTTTCTCTCCATTTTATGTAGCATTTCCAGAGATTGTATGTTAAGAATAAACCAATTTTCCAGTCCCTTGTGATAATCATTTTTAAAGTGGCAAGATTCAATAATGCATACAACCTGTGCTGTAACCTTCAGAGTATCAAATAGTAGAGTGATAGGTACTTCTGGTGCATTGTCTTCTTTGATATAGTTCACAATTGCCTTTTTTAAATGTCTGTACAGTCAAACCTCGCATAAAGAGCGCCTCGCTTAAAGAGTAACTCGCTTAAAGAGCAGCATTTTCTCTGAATGTTAACTTCACTTAACAAATAAAACCAACCAAAAACTCGCTTAACAAATAAATCGGGGTTCACAATGCCCCCTACAATTGGTCATTTACAATGGTGTTTCACTTAAAGAGCAAACTCGCCTAAAGAGCAATCCTGTGGAACGCATTATGCTCTTTAAGCGAGGTACAACTGTAGTTTTTTTTGTGCACAGTAAAGTGGATTCAATGGGCATATAATCGGTCATTGCAGTCTTGGCCTGAAAAGATGAAACATTGCTTCAAGAAGAATGTGATCCAGACCCAGTTTGTGCTGACCTGGATATACATTCCATGGATTGGAAACAAGTGTATAATATTTCCTTGAGCAGAATTCATGAAATTTGGAAAAGTAAGAGTAGTTTTTGTCAATAAATATTCTCTCCTGGTATTTATCAAATATAATTCCCTGAAGAGTTGTTGGAGCAAAACATGATGCGGAGCTTTATTAGTAACACTCTCCAAGGCCCATGCCATTAAATTACCCCTAACTCCTCACTGAAGACAAATAGTTTTGACATTGGATCTTGAAGAAATTTGTGATGTCTTTGGACTATATAGATCCCACTGCTTTTTAACATTTCCAATACATCCTTTTACAAAGAGGAACCTTTGTGCTATAAGCTGTCACTTGCTAACTCCACACATAGCAAAAAGCCAAAGTTTCATCATGCCCAGGTGTCCCATCTTCCCTTCAGTCCATAAGGGGAAGATATTAATGTTTCTCAAAGAATTGTGATTAATAATCTTCCATATTCATGGAAATCTTTATTCTATACAACATACTTTTCTATTTGCTTTCTTTCTTCAGTTGGTTTTTAAAGTACAGTATTAAGGTTCTTGCAATTTTATGCTTGTGTGAAGTTTTATATTTGTGAGCCACCCAGAGCCACTTTGGTGAGTGGGCGGCAATATAAATCCAAATAAATAAATAAATATTGGGTCTTCTCTAGCAAAAACATAAAACTCATAGCTAATAGGATACAACAACAGGGCAGAAGGTGTTAAATCACTTTTCTCTGTGAACAGAAGTGCATAAGCCTGAAAATCATGCAACAGTATCAGGAAATAAATCATGATTTATTCTTCTGTTTAAATCTTTTGTTCTTTCTTTTGCCATTCTTCCCCCTTTCCCCTCAAAAATGAGAGTCAATGGACTCCTAGCAACACTGAAAATAAAGTATAAGAAAAGTCAAATAAATATTAAAACAGAGTTAAACTAAAGGCATTATTAAATGCCGTAGGCAAAGTCCTCTTCTTAGTTATCCTATTGTAGAACAAAGTGGTACAACTTTTCCAGGTCAATTATCTCAAGTTAAGAAAGCTATATAGACATCTTTCCACTCCTAGCCCCCCAATGTTTTCCCGAGGTTGAAAGTGATCCCTGGGGAACCTTGGAGGGGAATAAGAAAATAATCTTCTAATTAAAAGCAAAAAGCCAATGGCTGATAAGGCTATCAGCCTTTGCCTACATAGAAATGTGCCAGCAGAATTTTTGTCAATATGTTAATCATTTGTTAAAGAAAGATTATTTAAGTAAAGTTGCAAAGTTGTTGCAGGGAGAAATTCATAAACTGAATAACCAACACACCAGGGACATGCTTTGTAATTGAACTGCTGGAAAGAAATTGGTTGCTGAGGATTTAAAGGGTCTAGGGTGAGAAATCTATTGAAGGTATTGTTTTCAGAGTATCACATTGCTGGAAACAGTCAAATTTTTGAAAATGAGAACACCAGAAGAAAATTGACTGGGAATCATTGGAAGAGTGATGCTGGGGACAAACGGTGTTCTTTGTTTGGGAAACAATTGATGCTGCCTTGTTCCAAATGCCAGAGTAATTCCTATGTCTGTGCATCATGAAGCTAACAGCAAATTTAAGAGTGAGAGAGCCTGTGGGTGGGAGAAGGGGGACCCATTTCGGGGCGGCCAACCGTCCCGCATTCTGTGCGGCAATCCCATTTAGGGAGGGGGAATTTCGACTTACCCTTGTTTCAAAAATGGTACCGGACCTCCCCCGTTGCGTCACGGAAGCACCGGTTTCCACTCCGACCGGCAGGCAGTTAAAGAGAAACGGAGCCGAAAAGGCTCCAATAAACTGCGCCTGCGCATAAACCCAATCTGGCGCCAAACTGGGTTTCTGCGCAGGAGCAGTTTATTGGAGCCTTTTCGGCTCCGTTTCTCTTTAACTGCCTGCCGGTCGGAGTGGAAACCGGTGCTTCCGTGACGCAACGGGGGAGGTCCGGTACCATTTTCGAAACAAGGGTAAGTCGAAATTCCCCCTCCCTAAATGGGATTGCCGCGCAGAATGCGGGATGGTTGGCCGCCCAGACCCATTTAGACCCATTGTACAATCTGGAGTAGTGTACACACACACTGAGTTTGTGAGCCCTGTTTTTAAAACTGCTTTGTATACAAACATCAAACTTTCTCCTCACCAAGGCTGATCTTCCTGAAAGATTAATTAATTTTGTGGACTACAACACCCCAAATCTATGAGCCACTTTCTAAGCTCTGCATATATTGAGGTTAAAATTAGGTAATGCAGTTGTGAATATTAAATAGACATCCTTTCCCCAGCATATACATAATTATATAATAGCCTAAATAGCAGGGAACCTATTGGAACTGGGTTACAGCTATCTCAATTCTTACCATATCAAAGTGCATAATAAAAAGCAGTTGAGTTTCAAAGTATAATTGATTTTCCCCCACCCCCCATCCCCTGTGGAAAGGAAATTTATTTTGCTTTGTCTAGGGAATGAGATAAATTGATTGGTGAGAAACTGATTGTGAAAAGAATTGATTGGAAATATAGGTAGACACTCCATATTTACGAAATTCCCTGTGTATACTAAAGTGCACAGCCAGAACCAAAGATAAATTATTATTGATCAGCACTGAATGTATGTGGCAGCAGGTAAGCTTAATTTTGTTTTATTTGATATTATAATATTGCTTTGGCAGGGAGAACATTAGATACAAATAGACTGAGGTCATTTTCGGCATGCTGTAATTTACTTGCTAAACAAAGAGAAGAAAAATTGGGAATGATCTTAAAGTGGAAAAATAATAGAAGATGAATTGAAGTGCTGCTGTAGATTGGACACTTTGCTTACAGAATGCCCGCGTGCCTGGAGGAACTCTCCGGGCGTGTGCTTTGCTCCCCGCGCACCCGGAGAGACGGACAGCGTGCGGCGCGCTTGGCAGGCGGAGCCAGGTCCTGATAAAGGGCTGGCTCTTCCTGCCTTGTGGTCATTCCTGCGCTCTCAGAGGCTCCGATTTAGGTTACAATGTTTTAAACGTTTAAATAAAGGCAAGTCCCATTAAACTCAATGTGTAGACACATATACTTTGTTTTTATGTGCTGTCAGGTCAGAACCAATTTATAATGACCCTCATAGGCATTTCAAGGTAAGTGAAATATTTGGAGTGGTTTTACCAGATCTCCCCTCAGTGAATTTCCTTGGCTAAGTCCTCCTGACTCCTAATCTATCATGCAATGTACTATAACATACTGGGTATACAGATAAATACACTATTGGACTGTTAATTGATATTGAGGTTGATGAGGAAATATTGACTTAATGTTTAGGAACTATAGCAAGTTGATTGTGAGGATTTAACTTAGTATTGTTAATAATGTCTTCTTCTCTGAATCTTGGTAGGTTTTTGGGCTTAAGTTGGGACATCTTCTCAGTATCAACTGAAGACTGAACCTGGAAATGTTTGCTTGCTCATCAGATCCCATAGTACTGAACTACAGACTGGTTGTTCTCAGTTTACAGTTAGCTGAATCCCCTTGCCTTGAAACTCTTACATCACTTTTAATTAAAAATCCAAAATTATTACAAGAAAAGTGATAGCATGCTTTATTTATTTTTAATATTTAACAACACGGAATTAGTGTCTAACCCTACTCAAGTTGGTTTACAGCATTACACCCTTTCACAGTAATTCAAACAATCATTAAAGAAAAGTGAAACTTCATAATAAAACCCAGATTTAAAACCCCAGAGGGCAGCAAAGTATCAAGCAGACCCTAGTCAACTTTTCTGGTATGGTGGAGACCTCACTACCTCATGACTCACCTGACACAGCAGAATATGGAACATCTTCCACTTTCATGTCTGCCCATAATTTTCATTTCTAGAGCAAAGTCCTAGAGGTTATTCAGACCTCAAACAATAATTCAGTCCTGCTGATCAAGATCTTGTGGAGGAGAAATGTGTTTGGAATTTTATATATATCAAGGTCACACGGGTCAGAGAGGCCCACAGTAACCACACAGCCACACTACACTACTTGACCTGGTAGGGGTAAAGTTCAAGGCTAAATCTTCCTGCCTGATACCCTCCCATCATGTTAGTAGGGGGCTGCGGTGGCTCAGTGGTTAAGAAGCTTGCCTTGTTCGCTGGAAGGTTGGCAAGTCAACTGTCTGAGACCCAGGTACTGCATGACAGATTGAGCTCCTGTCTCTGTCCCAACTTTTGGGGACATGAAAGGAGCCTCATTTGGGCATTCCCTGAATGCAAAAACCCTTTCAACCCAGAATAATTTCTGACACCAAATTATTATCATGCTAGTCCATTCTGACTAAATAGTGCTTCTAGGGAGTTATCAAAACACCTCAAGATCATACATATCATCTCCTATACCAACCCTGCAAAGTACCAATACTAAAAGTACACCCCCCACACACACACACAAAACCTTCCAAATTAGCAATGGGTATTTCTCCCTCCTTTCTTAGGGTCAGCTTGCCCTTGGCACAAATTCTCTGGTAGAGCAACAGAAGCAATGATCCCTTATGTTCCCAATCTCTTGATAATATGGAAAGAAAACTCCAGACTCTGAAGCAGGTAATACCCTTTGAGTATCCCCATAAGAAGAACCACAGGGTTTTTACTAGTTTTGTCATCAGATTGTAAATTCTTCATGTTCCTGATAAAAAAAATCTGGAGGGGAAAGTCCCAGCTGAAGAAGAAACATCCTTCATATTTATTATTTTCCATATCATTACACCTTTCTGAGAAGCAATTCTCCATACAAATATGTAATAAATTCATTTTATTAAGAATGATTGTGAATACCTCTGAATTTCAAACATTGCATTTTGGATATGTTTCTGTTGTATTAGCTGAGAATGCTTGAAAAAATAAAGTATGAATTTCTATTTTCATCAGGTACCCAGAGGGAAGCTAGATATCATATTAGCATCTTTCCATTAACCTTTGCTTTGACCCAGAGTAAGCATAACTTAATTACAGGCCTTCACCAGACAAAAGCCAGTGCAAATAATGTTGAGGTACACACATTAATGTTACAAAATAGCCCCTTGGGCAGATATGAAATTATTTCATTTTTTAAAAATCTCTGCATTTGTTTGCTATTAGGCTGTACCAAGTTAAAATATTGCTAGAATACTGTATAGCAATTGAATAGCACAATTTATCTCTCTGTTCCCTTTTTGGAAGAAAATTCACCTCTGATGTGGCACCTGGTTTTTGAGGATAACAGGGAGCCCTGGTGGCGCATTGGCTAAACTGCTGTAATGCAGCCAGAAGGTTGTGAGTTCAGTCCTGACCAGGTCACAAGGCTGACTCAGCTTTCCACTCTTCCGAGGGCAGTAAAATCCTAATTAACTTGTGAACTGTCCAGAGAATGCACTGAGCAATATGAGGTGGTATGTAAATAAGTGTTATTGCTATTGCTATCAGAAACACCCCAAGAAACTTTGTAAAACCACAAATATGCAAGTGATTTTTTCCCCCAAATAGCTGATTATTCTTATAGGTCACTTGGGAAGAATATCATTTGGGGGACTGCTCAAGTGGAAAGAGTTCTATTAATTAGTTTCTATTTTGGCAATCCCTTAGGATTTGGCATTCACTGATGTAGGCACCTTAGTGGATTAATGCATTTGTAAAGTATTTATCAGAAACATTTTAAAATGCTTTATTTTACAATTAGCTAGCTAACACCAGATGAATGAAAGTTTTGCCAATCACAGGTGCAACTGGCAGAGTTTTAATATGCACTGGGACTTAATGTTCGTTGGGGCTTTCAGCAGCTCTACTCTGAACTGTCTTCCAGCCCTCAAAACTAATGAAAAAGAATAATTTACTAAAATAAAAGCAACTTAAATTATACAAAAAAAAGTGTAGCCATTTTGATCGGCTATATGATTACAATTCTACAACCAGACTCTGAATTTAGTCATAAAACTAGCTAACTTAATGAATATATATGTAGTTATGTGTAGCCAGTCTGGCCAGGTTAGCTTGCTCTGACAATAGAGTTAACCATACTGCCAGGGACTCAATGCTAATCATCAGGTAACAGTTAACTATCCTGACAATCCTGAGGACTAATGGGCAAACTCCACAGAGAAAGGTGATGGTCCTCAAGTGGATTAAATCCCACTTGAATCCATCTTGATGGGAGGGCAGCAGCTTTATCAGTACTGGTCTGGGGCTGATGTTCCAAAAGGGCTCACGACCAGAAAGTGATTTGCAGAACTGGATCAGTGTTATGGGTATTTGTGGAAGGCAGATGGAAGGCCACTGCCTTATATTCTCAGAACAGTCATTGTGGCTGATTGCCATGGTGATCGCCAATATTCAGACTCGGATAGAGGACAAAAAGAAGAAGTCATATGTCAGATTGCACTGTTAAGAAACAATGGTAATAGAAAGTGAAAAGACTAACGAGTACACTTAGGCTCTGAGCACTGACATAGGGCCAGCCAATACTTCTGATCCAGAAATGTTGGGCTCAGTGGCGTCGCACGGGCTTCCGCCACTCGGGGCGAAGACCAAACTCGCTGCCCCCTCCATCTAGGCTTGCCACTGCCGCCACCCCCTCCAGTTAACCCTTCACTACCTTTTCCAAGGCCCCCAGGGCTGGACCTCTCGTAGAGCCCTGCCAGCCCGCCATTCCCCTGGGTGGCGACTGAGAAGGAGGGCGTTTTGGGATCTCACCAAGGCTGGCAGACGAATCCAGAGCAACTCCGGAGCCAAAGTGATGGGCCGGAGGGACAAGAGGGAGGGAAGCCGAGGGGGCGGGATGGGGGAAGCCCCCAGCAGGGAGAGCCCCTAACAGCTAGCTGGGTGGGTGGGTGGGCGGGTGGTGAGCAGCACGCATACGCTGGGCGCCCATGAGGGAGGCAGTGGAGGAGGCATAGCAAGGGCAGCCACGGCCAGCAGGAGGTAAAGAGGGGGCGGCCTGGCTACCGGCGCAGCAAAAGGGCCGCCTTCTGCCTGGGAAGTCCAGCTCCCTAAGCCCAGGCAGAGGGAGGCCAAAGCGGTGGGGACATTTTGCCGCCCCCTGAAAAGCACTGCCTGGGGCATCCGCCCCCCTGCCCCCCCACGCTACGCCACTGATTGGGCTATAATTGTGCAATGCTCTGACACTAATAAAGAAAGAATAATCAATATAGCCTTCACAAAAACCACAGCATCTAGTCTGAAAATGCATGTTTCTCTGAAACAGAGAGATGTTTTGGGACCCAAACTTGTAAAAGGACCCATTATAATAATTTTTAAAGCAAAGTATGAAGATCAAAAATAAACCCATAAAATATGGTTACTTAGGTGGAGAATACATTTTTGAGTGTAGAGAAATACCATCAATGTTGCATTTATGTGCATGCAATTTATGCCCTACTGTATAAAAGAAGAATGAATAAATAGTTGGAATAACACTACTGGAGTAGTTTAATCATTGTAACATTTTAAATTTTATCTGTATTTCATATATATCCATAATTTTAAATTGTACAATGTTCTGATATGAGTAAAGAAGAAAGAAAAATCCTTCATGTTGCTCAAAGCAATACTGAGACTATTTAAAAAGTGACCAAAAAAAACATTCCTTTTGAAATATTTACAGGTCATTCCCCCATCACATTTTCTGTTTATTCTATTACCTAATAAATTGGGGGGGGGGGGGGCTTACTAAAAAGGGATTGTCCTGTATTTACTACTCCATGGCTTTTCAGATGAGGAAGATATGCTACCTTGTTCCTTGCCTGCATTCACCAATCATAGAATAATGGATTTGGAAAGGGTCTTTAAGACCATTTGAAATTGATCTAGTTTTTTGGCATCCTTCTTAAATTGTGAACTGGCTAGAGTACTCCAGATGAGGCTTAACTAGTGCCAAGGAGAACTAGAACTTCATGTGATTTGGAGAGTATACTTCTGTTAAAATGGTATTTGCCTTTTTTGCAGTCTTACCATATTGTTGTGATCTACTACAATACAAGAATTTTGCTCTCTTAACCTAACCAAGTATCCTCTATCATGTAACTTTGTGTTTTGGGAAGGAAACTTTAATAAAAGATGTATACCCTATTATACCCATTAAATTCCATTTTGTTGTTTTCAGCCCAGTGCTTGAGCTTATCAAGATCTTATTGAGTTTTGTTTCTGTCTTCCCAGGGTGTTAACTATTCCACCCAGTTTCATGTCATCTGCAAATCTGATAAACATTCCCTGCAACCCCTCATCCAAATCATTAATAAATATGTTCAAGAGCACCAGGACTGAGCCTTGTGATACCCCACTTGTTACCACCCTTGGAGGAGGAGCCAATTATGAACACTGTCTGCGTACAACAGTTGTTGTATGCAACCATGACTGTCACTCAGTGTAGAAAAGATTGATTTTGCAAGAGGTTGCACCCAATTGTTTTCTATTGGACTCAAAGTGATATAGCACTAAACTGCAAGCTAAGAAGGTGATTGTCATGCTTACAGTGTATTTTTTCTATGAATGCTGCACTTCTTTGGGCATTTCCACTATGCACACAGATCATGGGGTAGAAGTTCTTGATATGTATAACGTTGGGGGCATGGGATTGTCCTCCTCATGAATCTTACACTTGGTCAACACATAAATAAAATTAGAATTTATATGTTCATATGCTAAAATTAGCCCCATCAGGAAAGGAAATATTTGGAATGTGTCATACCAAATTAATCATACCAAATTAGTTAAAAAATATAATTATACTGTAAAAATATTTTGGAAACAATGCTGAGGTAATCTAAGCAGATGCTACCCACCTATTAGTTGAATTACAAAGTAATAAAAGAATGATGACTTCAATCCTGTGGGGCCAAGCCATTCTCCCAAAATATACATTTGGTGGTAGGTCAAAATTCATACTGAATGTCAACAATAGACTGGCATTTCCAGTTTCTGTGAACACTTTTTATCATTGTAATGCAATATAGTTTGACTGATGTTTAAAAGTCCCCAATGGATTTTAGCCACATGCTATTTATTTATTTGCCATTCACATTTGTTCTACTGTGAAGATGGTAGGTAAGAATGTAATTCTGACCAGATTTTCCTGATCCATACTGTCCAAATAAATAAAATATGACTTTATTCTGTTCCCAGAGGTATAATACCTCACTGAAGTCAATGTCTGTGGGAATATAAATCTGAATGCAGGCTTTAAAAATGTATTTATTTCATACATATTTTATTGGAGTTAAGGGTCCTGTTGGTTCAAATCCAAAGAAATAACATTGCTAAATTCAGAATTTATGCTCTCCAAATGTATAATTTCTTCCAGCTCCAAAAGAGTTAGAAGTGACACTAATATTGCAAACTAAATAAATGATTACAGACATCCAATGGAGGTTAATAGAAGCAAGCCCATTCAAAACTCGTGTGGTTAATTAATTGATGGCACTGCCAACATTTGAAGAGGAGGAGGAGGAAATGCTCTAAAATCTCTAACTAGGTAATGTTCCCCTGGTACTATGGCTTTGCACCCTGAATAAATTTTAGACATACTAATGGGGACCAATGGGAGATGTTCCCTTGGCAACTGATACAATTCTGAGTTGTTCTTGGATTCTTTAAAATGTCAGCAGTTGTTTAGACCTGGAATAAAGCCAATGACCTTATGATGTTCTTGGGAGGAAAAAGTGTTGTTTCTCAAAGGTCAGTAGACAGTCAATGCTCCCCTCCATTCTTGTAGTTCTTCTCTGTAAATGACAGCACAGTTCGACACCTTCCTGACTTGCTGCCTGCACTACTTGCATTTAAAAGTCTTTATCCGTCAACTTAGAGCAATGGAGACAAAATACTTTTAGATGTGTTTTTTAAAACTGTAGATTGAATGTTTGAATATTTCCATGCTGGGAGTGTTATTGTGAAAGAGTTATTGTCTTTCTGAGGTTGCTTTATTGTCTGACCATTTCAGCTGCGTATGTAACAGTAATGAAAGGTGGTCAGGGACATCTGAGTCATACTACACAAAAATACACTTCTTCTTCTTGGTTATCATCATGACAATCAGTCATGATTATTCTCTTGTTTCTGAAGTGTTTCTGAATTTTTTGGGGATTTTTTTATATGTTATTGATATGTGACATTTTGATGTGTTATTGATATGTGATATGTGATTTTTGTGATCTATGTTGTTAGCCGCTCTGAGTCACTTCGGTGAATAGAACAGCATACAAATACAAATAATACAAATAACGCAAATAATAGTTTTCCATTTGTCTTCCACATTGCAGTATGACACCCATACCACTGATCTAGTTCTACAAGTCACTTTATGGTCCTTTTGGCACACAGTGTCCTCACTGGTACCAAGCCAATATTGATGAACCTGTTGCCCTCCATCAAGATGGAATCAAGTAGAATTTAATTCACTTGGTGACCATCACCCTTCCCAAGGCTGTTAGCCCTCAGAGTTATCAGGTTAGTTAACCACCACCTGACAACTGGTGTGGAGTCACTGGCAGTGATACACTCCTGCTGACTGCATTTGGTATTAGAAAAATCAGTGGGAAATTCACAATATTTGCATTGCTGTCACTAAGTGAAACATCCAAGACTGAAATGTATCATTAGTAGTCAATGGCAATCAGGGTTCTAATTTTCATCTACAGGTATTCAGACAAAACTTGCATCAGTAAGTGAAAACATTTCAGGAAAAGTGAAAAGAATTCACCACAAAATGGGTTGATCTCAGAAAGTTGCATATTGTGAACCTTGATCAATGAGGGCAAATTCCTTAAACAAGAAAATTCTTAAACAGCGTTGGTCGAGATTTCCTATGAAGTGCTATAATTTTTATGACTTTCTTTTGGTGATGTTGGTGGTGATCAGCTTGGCTTATCTATTTTGTTCAGTTGCACAGCCGATTCTGACCCTTTGCGACCCCATGCACCATTGCATACCAGGAACCCCTATCCTCCACCATCCTTCTCAACCCATTCAACTCTGTGCCCACTGCATCCACAATACCATCTAGCCATCTCATTTTCTTCCTCCCCTTCTTCTTTTGCTCTCAACCTTTCCCAGCATCAAGGCCTTCTCAAGTGAATCCTCTCTTCTCATATGATGTCCAAAGTACTGTGAGATGATTATTCTAGATTGCCCTGAATTCTTCCTAGCAGCCAAGATTGGAAGACATCCAATGTAAGGAGTTGTTTACTTGGGACATAATCATATAATATATGATCATTGGTAACAGTTTTTTGGAATTGTAATCCAATATACTATAAATCCATATAAAAAAGTGGCTCTGTTTATGGATTTTTTTAACCGGAATGGATTAACTGGTTTTCAATGCATTCCTATGGGAAACCGTATTTCTGTTAACATGTTTTGGTTTTCAATTGATTCCTATGGGAAATTGCATTCAATAGCTTTATATGACAAATTTGGTTAAAGTAATTTTTGCGGTAAGAAACATCCTGGAAAACACATTAATTATATTAACCGAGGTTCCACTGTTTATAGATAATTGTGTAATGAAAGGTAGGTGTCTGACACATAATATTTGCTATCTCATAACTAAATTAATACAAGAACTCTGCATTTGTTTATTTATTTATATACATTTATACCTCACCCTTCTGGTTCAAGCACCATCTCACAGTGACAGTTGGGAGAACTTAACAAATGTTGCATTACCATTTATTACCTTAGAAATTTGGCCCAAGATTGGTAAAGACTCAAGACAGAGATGAGCTGGTCCCTTCCAACTCAAATTATTCTATGATTCTATATGAGTCTAAGACTTACAAAGAAGAGATGGGAACTGACAAATCAGAATTGGTGAGAAAGTTTTAATCTGGCAAAATTGCAGAAGAGTATTGTTCTGTCTCTTGTTTGCTGGAGAAGGAGTAACACAACTGATCACTGGTTCTGACTAATATGCTAGGCCATTTGATCTGTGAAGTTCATTCCTTGTTTTCAAACATGATTATCTCCATCAGATTCAGGTGTGCGTGCATGCGCACTTGAAAAAAAAATAAGTGATTAAGGTTGAGTGATAGTCAAAATGGTGTCTAGCTAGCCAAAGACAAGTCTGGAAGATACAGAAGTTGGGGCAAGTTAGCCAATCATGAGTTTGTTGGAAATTACCAGGAAGTTACATCTTTCCTTTCTCACGTCACTCTTCCTTTGTGTATCCTTGAATCCCTTCATTTTAAATTCTTATTTTCTGTCTCACACTTTCAATCCAACAGAGGCTGCAAGATTTAATACAACCTTGCATGCTGCTGTGGTGATTCAGTCACGTAGGGCAGGGCTTCAAGCCAAACTCACCACCACCCCACCTAGGATCGCCCCCCAGGCATGAAAATCCTACCTTTGGGCTTCCTCTTCCTCATGGCCAGTTCGTGGCAAGGCCCAGGGTCAAGGCCCAGGGGCTGGGGCGGTGCAGCGTGGGCCCAGCAGAGAGCCCACTGTTGGTATCCCAGGAACGTGGCCGCCCTGCCTCTGAGTCTGGCAGCAGTAGCTCGTCTGCCTTCAGTGCCAACAGTGCCCAGGAAGGTGGGAAGCAAGATTGGCAGTCACTGCAGCCCAGCACCCGCAGCAGTGCCGGCCAGGGCGAGAACCCCCACACAAGGCCTGGCCGCGGGAGCTGCTCTGGCCGCGGGAGCTGGGCCGCAACGACCACCAGCCTCGCTTCCTTCCTTCCTGGTACCGCTGGCACCAAAGGCAGATGAGCTGCCACCGCCGGACTCAGAGGCCGGGCGGCCACGCGCCTGGGACACTGACAGTGGACTCCCTGCTGGGCCCATGCTGCCCCGCCCCAGCCCCTTGTCCCTGGGCCTCTGCTGTGCCCTCAGGGTTCCAGGCATGTGGCTACCCCGTCTCTGAGCCCAGCGATGGCAGCTTGTCCACCTTTGGCACAGGAAGGAGGGAAGCGAGGCCAGTGGTCATTGCAGCCCAGTGCCCGTGGCCGGAGCAGCACCAGCCAGGCCTTGCAGAGGGTCTTCGGCCTGGCCAGCACTGCTCTGGGCGCTGGGCCACGGTGACCGCCAGCCTCATTTCCTGCTTTCCTGGGTGTTGCCATCACTGCACCATCCCAGCCCCTGGGTGAGGGCTGTGAGGAGGGGGCACCTGGGGAGGAGTGGGATGGGGTGGTGGAGGAGGAGGGGGTGCCCCCTGGTCCCCACCACACCATTGGGCCCACAACCTCTAGCCCGGGGCAGGGCCCAGGGCACCAGCAGTGGCGTAGTGTCCCAGCACCCATCCCCATGGCGGACTTCCCTCCCCAGCCACCAGGAAGTCCGGGGCAGCAGTGTCCCCCCCCCACGCAAAGTGCTGCCCAGGGTGGGTTGCCCCCCTCTCCCTCGCTACGCCAGTGGGGTGACTATCGATCAAGCATTAACCATTTGCTCATTCCCAGCTATGAATTAAAAGAAAGACCCACTTCTCTCTGCTTGTGTTCTTTCCCTCGCTTTTGTCACTTAGTGTCAGTAGTTTGTTTCTGTTAATCTGTTCAGCTGGTTGCTAGCATGCATGCAGTAAAAAAGCAGCATGCAGATGCCATTAATTGTAAGAAAATGTAAATAAAGAAATGTGCTTTTTATTAATTCTCTTCTACACTTCCCAGAGTGAGTTGTTGTGCTCTTAAGTGCAAGAAAGAGATGGACCTTGAAAGACCTGTAGCTATTCTTTTCTGCAGTTCTCTCCACTTCTACTGTACAGCTAAAGGAAATATTACCAGAAATTCAAAAATCTGCAAAACAAAATTCATGTACATATGGAAAGTATGGGAAATAGGAGTGAAACCAGAACAATAATTATCCCAATTGCCATTTGCATTGTTTGTGTTTGCACCTGTGCAAGTAAATAAGTGAGAAGGAAAGGAAAGAAGGATTACACTGGATCTTTGACATGCCTCCACAACTTCTGAAGACATAAAGAGTAAATGAGTAATATGTAGGGAGGAGTCCTCATCATAAAGACAGAACAGTTATTATGGAAACTGTCCATACAATCATAGAGTCAATTAAAAAGATAGCTTTTAAAAATAAGAACATTGCAAAGAATGGGGCATCAATGTCTCTGAACATCTGCAGACATAGGCAGCCCTGGCTTACAGCAGGGCTGTAGCCAGGATTTTACATGTGGGTGGCGAATATTTTTTCAGGATGGGCAGCAATGTCCTGGCTACAGCCCTGGCTTTTGGGCAAGGGAGACCTTTACCTCATTCTATATTCTATTCTTTCAACCTAGGAGTAAATAGTTTCATTCAAGTACCAGTGGGAAACTACGAAAAGGAACAGGCAAAGTGTAAAAATAGGATAAAAGGAAGAAAGATTCCAGGAAATCCTGGATGTAAATTCCATGTTTCAATATACCATATCAGGCAGCACATGAGGTATAAATGTACTGTATATGAGAAACTTATAGTTCCCAGCTGTTTCCTGTGATCATTTTTTTAAAAAACTATTTTATCTTTACTAATTAGTTTTACATTGAAATGAAGAGAGTTGCCTTGGGAACTTCCTTCTTCTGGAACTAATCTATTTATGGATTCCTTAGAGCAGAGGTTCCTCAACTTGGTTCTCCAGATGGTCTTGGACTAAAACTCTCAAAATCCTTCCCTATTGGCTGTGCTGGTCAAGATTTCTGGAAGCTGTAGTTGAGGAGCAGCTGGGAACCAAAGGTTAGGTAGCACAGCCTTAGAAGAAAATATAATTTGTAATCTTATATTCAATCATTTTTTTCAGGTGATGGTATAAATAATTTGTAATCTTATATATATATTAGGTGAGGGTTCAGAAATGTATACACATTTTAAGAGATGTTATCTATGTTTTACTTTTTGGATTTAAATTGAATTATGGTAGCAATGTGTAGTATGATGGTTGCTCAAAAGAATTAATGCGAGTGTCATTATGCAACAGGCAGGTCAGTTAAAGAAAATGGAGGAAGGACGACTGTTGTTTGAAAAGTGCAAGACCATTTTGAAGTGGTATTTGAAATTCAAGAATACTGTGGAAGTACAATGACAATGGAGCCGTGAGAACAGAATCTCCAACACACCTAACAATTGCACACTTTGGGATAAGTTTTAGACACATGCAGCAGTGGGATTCAATTTTTTTTACTACCTACTCTGTGGGTGTGGTATGGTGGGTGTGGCCAGGGGAAAAGCCCTGTGTTACACCTGAATTAAGACTACTTTGTTTCAAAACTTGGATGGATGGAGCCAGCTGGAATTTCTGTTACTGGTTCTGGCGAACTGGGGCGAACGTGCTAAATCTCACCACTGGACACATGGTACTTTGTGTGACATGCACAAGGTAAGATCTGGGAGGCCTCACAAAGCAACCACTCCTATTTATTCTGCTATTGTGCTTACACTCACGCCACATAAGTCTACCAAACAATGTGCACATGAGACAGGAGTTAGCATTACTGGCATACAATTCATTCTTAAAACAGCTAAATGTAGCAAGAACAGCAATACAAGTGGACACTTTGATCAATGTTGCTCAAGCAATAGTTCATCATAATCAGAAGTGTCTGGACACTGATGTTAACCACTTTGAGTCCCTCTTGTAATTGTAGAAGTCAAATACGACTTGTATTTATCTTTTGTTATCAGTATATATTGAGTATTAAAATTTTAATACAGTTTTTTTCCTTTCTTAAAATGTATACACATTTTGGCCATCATCTGTATATTATAATAATGTTTCTTTTTGTTTTCCTTTTCTTTCTGTTCTTTTCCTTAGAACAGTAGATTGAATGTTTATTTTATTTTAATTTAGATTGATGCTACCACTAAAGTCATGTGACAATAGGGTAAAATCTCCTTCCATGATTAATACAGATGTATACAGAGATAAGTTTCAATTATCTATGTTTTATCACTGAAGTAAGAATATGAAATTCATTGTTGCATTTTTCTTAATTCTGTTTTTTTTTTCAATAATGGTAAAACTTACAATAAGGGAAAATATATTAAATTAAAACGGAATTATTTATGCAAATCAAATTGCATGACTCAGAAGATAAGATTTAGGCACAATTTCTAATAGATGGCATTAATTTAAAATTATCAGAAAGGTGAAGATTGGATGGGCTGGACTTCCTGACAGAAAATACTCATTTGTTACTCCTGTAATGTCAATTTTTTAAATTTACATTTCACAACTATTCTATCAAGAGAATTATCTGTGAACAAAAATATTCAGTTATCTTTTTATCCAGGTTCTTTTGGAATATGGATGCACTCCTTACATTGGATTAAAAAAAAGAAAAATAGGAAGAGATACTTGTTCATTCTGGCAAGTATTTCTTTAAGAAAAAGAATATACTGCAGAGAATCACTTTAATGTTTGTATAATATTCTAATTATTTATGAAGGCACTTTCAACCCAAGATCAGTGGTACTTGAGTTGATTTTCTAACTGTGCAATCAGAAGGGTGCTGTATATGTTTTATATAGGGGAAATTGTACATAGTGGAATATTAAACCTGGATTACTAACAAATTCAATTTTAAAAATGTTTTGAGGCTCTTTTGATAAACTATATAGTTAAATGGAGTTCAAATTATTTGACATAATAAGTAAAGGTACATCTCATATATATGGCTGGGAATACTCAGATTATTACTGGAGAGGATGTGGGCTTCCAGACAGCACAGAAGAAGGAAGAAGTGCCAGAAACATCTGGGGAAACCAGAAATGAGAGTCCCCTGGGGTAAGAGAGGAAGACCATGAGAAATGAGCTTGAGGATATGACCAGGAGGAGCAATTGAGGACCTTTTGGATGGAAGATTTCATAGAGGAAGAACCAGAACCCACAGCGGAACAGAACAACATTTACAAAGAAAACATGTGGGAAAGGATTCTGGTTCAGCTACATGTAGTCAAAGGAGAGGGTGATAAACATGAACGCTCTACCAGCCCTCTCAACAGGAAAGACAAAAAAGAGGAAGGTTGCATTAAGAGATGGATAGCCTGCTCCAACCCTGAATCATTGCTGGTGGAGGAAGCAATAGCAAACACCAGAGTCAGGAAGAAAAGTGAGGAAAGGAAACCAGAATGCTGGAGCAGACATGCATCCCTGAAAGATGAGACTGGTGTACTTGTTCATGTTGCAGACACACTGTCCATCAATCTCAGAGGTAACTCAGCAGTAAAGTAGCCCAGACCTTCATCTTTCTAGGACCATACCAGACAAATACCTAATAAAAGGGAACTACCTTGGATACCATGGAATTATTATTCAGTGAGGAGTCTTTGTATGAGTAGACAGCTCCATGCCAACACTCTGCGCTACTTCTACCTGTGTTAAAACAATGGTGTTTATCATTATAGTGGCATCCTGCCAGATTATCCTTTGTAAACACTTGCTTTTACAGATTTGGGTTAGGTAACATTACAGCTAATTTGGAGGAGTAACCAAACCAGAGATTAACTTTCTTTGCTGTGTTTTTGTGAAGCAATTTGTATGGATACATTTTAGAGGTGCCACCATTTATGAAGCTTACATAATCTCTGAAGGATGGATGTGAGGACTGGGAAGTAATGATAAATGCTATAGCAGTTTTAGGGTTTCATTTGTCATTTTTCCTTCTGTTCAGCTGACAGCACCAAAGTCACAGAAACCTAAAGTGTTCCATCTTTGATGGTGTGATAATAGATGACAGTTTTTACTGAGAAAATGTATGAGCTCTGCTCACATGCACTCTATCCTGCAAAAGGAACCTTTCAAATTTAAAACAGTCCCCTCCACCATGAGTAATTTCCTGTAACAATAATATTAATTTAGTCTTTTTTCTTTCTTTTCTTTGTAGTATTAATCACTATATTGTTTAATGTATTGTTATGTGAAGTATTGTTGAATGATTTGTCTGAGGTATTGTTGAATGTATTGTTATGTGAGGTATTGTGAGGTATTAAGTTTTAACTTATGCATTTCCCTGAGTACTAATGGCACAGTATACAAGCAAATTGATGTATTCTTCATTCTCAGTTTCTCTGTCTTACACATGCATGTATGAGTAGACCCTGGTACAAAAAAATGTCCTTGCTTATATCTATTATTTAAGATAGGGAGAGACATACTTCTTGTTTTTTGATTCAGAAAGGAAAAACTAGTTGATTCTCTCTATGCTTTGGATCAACTAGTGAAAAACAAGAGAGTGGATATATCAAGATTGGCTTTCCAACTCCCACAGTTACCCAGAGATAGTGTAAATAACATTTTTGAACTACACTTCCCACAAATGAAGAAAGTGACAACTAAGCATAGCTCATCACTGTGCTGATTGGGGTATTTTAAGAGTGTAGTCCAAAAGCTAATTGATCTGGAGCCTTCTTTCTTTTTCTTTTCTTTCTTTCCTCCTTTGGATTAAGCTTCTATGTGTTCAGTTGATCTGGATGAACTGCAAATCTGTGCACTTCTGCCTAGGTCAGTTTTGAATTCAGGATTCATTCACATCTGATGTATGTCAGTGTGAAGGCAAATAACCTTACTTAAACTAAGAAAGTCTCAGCCTGATCAGGCAATGGATGGGAGAAAGCTCTTCCTCACATTCTTGCCATATGGAGTTTCATTAGTAAAGAAAGACAAGATATAAACCAGAGAGTGGCAAGTTAGTAGAAAATCACTACTCTACAAGTTAATTTAAAATAACTTTAAGAACTACAATCCGATTGCTTACCCTCCTAGACCGGGACTCCTTGCTCACGGTCACACATGCGTTGGTCACCTCCAGACTTGATTACTGTAATGCGTTCTACATGGGGCTGCCCTTGGTGACCATTCGGAGGCTGCAGCTGGTTCAGAATGCAGCAGCTCGGGTAGTGATGGGGTGTGGGCGTTATGCTCGGGCCTCACCACTGCTTCGGGAGCTGCACTGGCTTCCAGTATGCCTCCGGGTGCAATTCAAGGTGCTGGTTATCACCTTTAAAGCCCTATATGGTAGTGGGCCAGGATACCTAAGAGACCGCGTCACCCTAAGAATGTCTGCCCGTCCCACTAGGGCGGATCGGAGGGGCTCTCTTGTGACTCCATCCGCTAGGGAGGCTCGTCTTACGAGCACTAGGAAGAGGGCCTTCTCCGTGTTCGCCCCGGCCCTTTGGAACCTCCTTCCGACAGAATTGCGCCTGCAGACAGAGCTCCTCCCCTTTCGAAAAGGGTTAAAGACATGGCTGGCAGGGCAAGTGTGGGGACACAATAATGTGGGCTCCCATCCAGGATGGCTAATTTAAGGGTTGCCATCCCCCCACCACCTGGTATTTGTATCCGTTTTAAATGTGTTTTATCTATTTTTAAGGTTTTACTGTTTTAAATTTTTTATGAATTGATGAATTTTTAAAGTTTTAACTATTGTATGTCATGGACTACCCATTATGCTAATGGGCTCTGTAAGCCGCCCAGAGTCGGGTCTTCCCGAGTGGGGCGGGGTATTAAATACAAATAAATAAATAAAAATAAATAATTGTTAAAAAGCTAATTCAATTATGTCAATGTTGAAAGACGGATATTTTATTGTTTACAATAAAAGAAAACTTCCCAGAATGAAGGTGGAAAATCCATCAGTGATTTTATCCCCCTTCTCCAACTTGTCCTTATTTCAAGGTTTTTGAGAGAAGGAAACATCTACACAATTTTTTGAAAGCACCTTTGAACCATGAGAGAAATGTACGTGCACCCGGAGACACTCTCCAGGTGCACGTTTTGCCTGACTCCTCCCTGGGTGGGGTGGCCAAGCGGTGGCGAGTTCTTTTGGGGTGGAGCCTGGCCCTATAAAGGGCTGAGGCTCAGCCTCGTGGCTCCTCTTTCTTTTGCTTTCAGGAGGCCAAAAACAGTTTTTCCCCTGCCCTCCCTCTCTGACTGTAGTGTGATTATTTTGGTCACTTATTGGGCCAGATAGGAATTTTTGCGTGCACCATAATTGGCTGTTGGTGTGTGGAGTTTTCACCCATCCCACACTGCGTGGTTGGCTGAGTGTGAGGTTCTTCTTTTTGGTCACTTTTGTCGGGTAGAATGGGTAAGCCAATATCTTAGTCCAGCCATTTCAGGCAAGGAGCGAATTTGACTCCCAAATGGTAGCGAAGCAAGGAGAAGTCGAGCTCGGGGGTCAAATGTGTTCCAAGAACAAGGGCCAGTTAGTCTGATGACTGGGTGGTCTCTAAACACATTCACCTGAAAAATGGACAGAAGTGTTAACAAGGAGACCACTTCTGTTATGGACTAACAAAATAACTTTAAGAACTACAATCCGATTGTTTACCCGTGCTACTTTCACCCTGCAGGTAGTTTACAGTTAATTGTTTTATAAATAAAATGACCCTTTGTTTTAAACCCAGCACGCTTGTCCATCTCATCAATGGGGGATTTGCGGGCAATAATGAGCCAGACACGAGAAATGGAGTTGACTAGGAGCACAACTTTATTAACTGTAAACTGTTCACTCACCTCACCATTTCTGCAGGGTGAGACTGGAAATAGCTGGAAGTCCTTGCATAAACTAGTGGCCTCCTCTTCCTGGCAGGTATTTTAAAGTAAGATCCCTTATCAGAGGCAGCACCAGTGTGCATGCCTCAGAGTGGTGTGAAGTGCACAGTTAGTGTCACTTATTATTGCCGGAGTCAGCGAATGACAATGAGATATGGATTCTGAACTTCCAGAAGAACTTCATGTGGACCTGACACTTCTTACACAAATAACTTACTCTAATCATTCTTTCATACCCTTTCATACCCATATTTTTGTCACAGTGCTGACTCTCTGTGTGTACCTGAGAAGGAATTGTAAACTTCTCGAGTTCAAGCCGGGATGTGGTTTGTGGATGACAGTGTTACAGAGGAGTCAGGGAAAATACACTAAAATTGTTCAGGTCAAGAGATTATTTGCTGAGGGACAGCAGACACAGCAAGTCAGCAGTATCTATGAGGGAAGGGCAAGAAGAAGGTATTGATGTTGATGACAGCTACAGGGCGGCAGCAGCAGAAGGCGACACTGATGAGGAGACAACAGCAGTGAGTTTTAAACTAACCTTTGTTACTGCTGTGATTCAGGTGGAAATGGTAAACTGCTTAATTCTCCTTACTGTGAAAACCCAATGTTGAAAGACATTCTGATCTATGCCATTAAAATCCCTTCTCCCTCTTTCCACTAATTAACCAACTTGAAAAAACTAACATCAAGGTTTTTTTTTCATGTGGAACTTAACAGATTCCAGTTTCTGAAAATTAGTTTTAATCTTTTTTAAAAACCTTCTGCTATTGCAGTCTTGTTTGCCTCCTCATTCTTTCAGACTTCTCATATTATCCTCCTTCAAGTCTTTTTGTTCCTCTCTCTCCCTCTGAGACACAGAGCATCCTCATTCAGGCAGAGAGCTAATTAGCTCCTGCTCCTTTCCTCCTCCAAGGCACTTGCTCTTCCAAAGATGGCACAAACTGGCTTGTCAACATCCCATGACTTTTTTCTATATTGGACTCATTTGGATCAAGTAATGTGCACTAAATCTGCATAGCGGCTTGAGATGGCATGAGGAAAAGGCAAGCAAAAGGGTGATGTATGATTGTCACTGTGCATCAAGGCTGGGTAGGGCACAGAACTGATTAAAGCACATCCTACCAAGGCTGCAGCCCTTTTTGACTATTTTGACACAATGACCCACCTGCCCACCTTGGAACTCAGAGTATCTTAAGGGCCAGATAGGAATATTTTAGCCCAACTTCCAGATTGGCCATAAGGAGCTGGGTAGATTTTTGCCTATCCTTCTCTGGTTCTCTTGAGTGGTTAGTTTATAAGGATATGGTTTATAAATGGGTCACAATTTGGTGGGCAGTGTTGCGTGGATGGGGTTAGTGGTGAATCCTTTTAGAACATCTATTGATGAGATGGCACTGATTGCCAGCCAGGATTTGTGTGAATTGGTTGGGTATACAGGACATACCATGGGATACTTTTGGGGTAAGGCCAATATTCAAGTGAGCAGAGTTGGAAATAGCTTCAAAGGGGTCTTCCCAAATAGCAGCTGGCTCAGCCAATAGCTGACAAGGATCAGCACTCACAGGGGCAAGGATTCACCCATCAGGTAGAGAGAGAGGCAGATTAGTTTCCAATGCTCTGCTATCAGGTATAGTATAACACTACCATGCCTCTTAAAGTTAATTGATTTTTAAAATAAAATTGTGGCCCAAGCGTTTAGATCAATATCAACTCTTTATCTCACTGGTGGGGAAGGGAAGAAGTTTTGTGTTTCTTTATTTGCATAGCTAGATCTTTTTTTAATTATTGATTGTGCAAGTCAGTTGTCATTCTTCTTGTCTCCCTGACCACAGATAGCCATTCCTGAAGCCTTCATTCCCTGGCTAATATTAATCTAATGGACACTGTGGTGGCTTAGTGGTTAAGATGCTGAATTTGATGACTGGAAGGTCAGCAGGTCAGCAGTTCAAGACCCTAGTGCTGCATGATGGAATGAGCTCCCATCTCTTTCCCAGTTCCTGCCAACCTAGCAGATCGATAGCAAGAAATTGCAAGGTATATAAATAGGTACCACACTGGTGGGAAGGTAAACAGCATCCCATGCACTCCGGTGTTTAGTCATGCCTGCCAGATGTCCATGGAAACGTCTGAAGACAGTGATGGCTCTTTGGCTATAAACAGAGATGAGCATTGAATCCTAGAGTCAGATACAACTGGCTTTCGAGCAAGGATGACCTAATGGCGCTTGAAGAAATAATCAAGTAAAACCTGAAACTAAAGTTAAATACCATTCTTTTTGACAGTGCCATTTATGTTAATTAAACCTAACATAATTGCTAACCTGATTGCAATACATCAGTAAAAATCTACAATATAAATATATATTATGTAAACGTATAAGCACATTAACCAAAAGAAGTAAATAACTGCCTATCTCAAGAAATAATTACTGTACTTCAAATCCAGAGGAAAGGTAAATCTCATCTAGCCATAGTAGAAGATGGGATGGTTTCCTTCCCCTAGGGGTTTATCTTGATGCCCAGGGCTGACACTACCACAAACACCTTTGTTTTACTCTTTTATGAGTGTCAGCATCATCACTTTCCAGCTCTGACTGGTGGGACCCTCCTGAAGATCTGGTAGTGGATGGGGCAGGATAGTCAAACCCCGGATAAGAGTGAGACAACTCGCCAACAGGGTGGTCAATGGCCCTGTCCTCTTTATTTTCCCCCATAGTGGGTTAAGTAAGTTTTCTGTTTTGAAAACCTATAAATGATCACACCTTATGCTCGTGCTTCGCCGCTACTCCGGGAGCTGCACTGGTTGCCAGTATGTCTCCGGGTGCAATTCAAGGTGCTGGTTATTACCTTTAAAGCCCTATATGGTAGTGGGCCAGGATACCTAAGAGACCGCGTCACCCCAAGAACATCTGTCCGGCCCACCAGGGCGGATCGGAGAGGCTCCCTTGTTGTTCCTTCGACGAGAGAGGAGCACCTCGCCTGTACGAGGAGGAGAGCCTTCTCTGTGTCCGCCCCGACCCTTTGGAACCTCCTGCCCACCGAACTGCGCCTGCAGACGGAGCTCTTGCCCTTCCGGAAGGGCCTGAAAACCTGGCTGGCAGGACATATCTGGGGACTAGGGAACATGGGTTCCCATACTAAGTGGCTCATTTAAGGAGTGCCGCTTTGGGGGCTGATCTATGGGAATACGGGCGTGCAGTTTGCACTGTTTTTAACTTCAGATAACTTTTAAACTTTACGATTTTATATGTTTTTATCTTCTACTTTTATTTATCATGATGTAAGCCGCCCAGAGTCGGGTTTTCCCGAGTGGGGCGGGGTAATAAATTCAATAAATAAAAAAATAATAATAATTCTATAACAATTTAGTAAGCTCCTTTTTCCAGAAAAGAAAATATACACATTGAGAGGCACCTTAGACAACCATCCCCCACCTCACCCAAGAAAATTAGCTAATATAATCCCTTGAGAAACTGCTGCTGGACTTGCAAGTTTCATTTATTTTTATTTTTATTTCTGAAGTTACAGTCTGGTAGTTTCTTAATTCAAATTGTGTGACTGAAACATTCTGACATGAATTGTGCAGCTTTCTGTATCAACTAAGTGGACCCATACTAATTGTTGTTGACACATTCACCTTTCTTTAGGCCATGCCAACAGTTATCTTCTGCCTATGAATTTTAAATTCTATTCATCTTCATTTCTCTTCAGGACTTCTACCTAATATAGGACCCCTTTGGAATTGGGATCACTGACGTTTTCAAAATGTTATGTGTAACAATGAAAAGTTCTGGAAATGTATGAGTTAGAATAGCCCTTCGCTTGATAGAATGTATGCATCTGTCAGAATTAAAGAAATTATCACCTTAAGATGTGAGTGAAGCTACAACTACTGTGACCCTTCCACTGTTCTGCCCACTCTAACAAAATGAGTGGAATGGAAGGATACAGCCTGATATCTTTTTTTCTTGGCGTACACTGTATTGGTCTTAAACTATATCAGCAATAGACCTATGCATTGGTTAGGGAAATGTTTAAAATTAATTAAGTAAACACTTGTTTTTCAAGCAAACTAGTTCCAAATGCATTCTCTGGCTCTTCTTAGTATGCACACTATAGTTTTTGTGCTTTGGTGCTGTGAAAAATAAGGACACATCTGAATTTATTATGACAAGAATGTTATTATCCACTGTAAGGGTGTCATACAACATACCTTACATTGAAGTAAGTCTCACTGAACTCAGTAAAACCTATTTCTAAGTAGAAATGCATATGGTTGTACTGTAGATCTTTCTGAGAAGAAATGAAGCCACCAGAAAATTATTCAAAGGACCATATCCATTTTGCTTATTTATCTTTTTATGTTTGTTTGTTGACTTCTGCATGAAATACTGCTTAGTTGCATGAAGAAATGAGGTCAACAATGCTTCTTTAAATTAGACAACTCAGCTTTTCTGTGCTCATCCTGTTAGAGTATTTTGTAAAAACCATTTCCCAGCTGAATCTTCAGTTTGTTTGTTTTTCCACTTAACAATGCAGCAGAAGTTAATAACTGTGCATGAGTTTTTTAAATATTAAAAAAAATCTTTAGAAAGTGCTCAATGAATGGTTAATCACATACTGTATTGTCAAATCAATACTATTAAGCCATATCTTTTTATAAAGTTTGACTCAAATAATCTTCATTATGGTTTTATCCTTGGCAATTCTTCTTCTGTGTCTATGTCAGACTTTAAACTGCCAAAATGAAGCCATCTTTTAGTGAACTCATTCTACAGTTCCTTTTGTCTGACCTAGTATGAGATAGATTAGCTAGCACAACAAGGTTGCTGTTGCCTGGGATACACCCAATTCTGGTTAAAAAGTACCACAATCTTTGAGGAGGCTCTTTCTGTGTTTCCCATGCTTGGCAATGATATTCTAGCAGACAATTATTTTCTGATTCCTATGCACCATACACATACAGTTTATATGACATGTTTTTAAATGGATGAAGACAGAAGCAATGAAGCTATGTGGAAAATGTTATTATACAGTACTAGAAGAAGTCTGTATGGCAATGCTGGTACTATTCCTTGTCATTGTAATGGCCAGAGAGTGTATCTAGACTATACAGTTAAGCATTTGATTCTACTTTAGTTGCCATGGCTCCATCTACTTGAATGCTAAGATTGGTAGTTTGGTGATGGACTCAATTATCTTTGCCAAATTGTTCCAGGAATTTTTACTGAACTGTAGCAGAGTATTTTCACTGTATCAACAAATTACACTTTCTATTATTCCATTAGATCAGGGGTTCCCAACCTTTTCAAGCCGGGGCCTGGGTCATGCTCTCTCAGTCAGCTTCGAGGGCCAGATGGCCATTTAGCCCAGCCTGTATGATGGGAATGGCCATTTTGTGCCAACAGCTTCAAAGGGCGGTGGCCGTTTTGTTTCTCAAATGCTCTTGGAGGGGTGAGGAGTCACATAAAATGGCACTGTGGGATGGAGCCGGCCCATGGGCCTTAAGTTGGGAACCCCTACACTAGATGGAGCTATATGTAATGTAGATACATTTATAGTTAGTTCTACCCATAAACCCTTCCCCCAACAAAACATTCTTTTCTATAATGTCTGGGGGAAAGAAAGGCACTTCTGTTAAAATAGTGATGGGGTAGCAACACTCTACATGAATATTCTTGGACTCTAGCTCCAATTCTATCCAGCCAATATGACCAGTGTTTAGATCTGATGAGATCTGATCTTCAAAAATATCCAGAGAACCAAAGCTTCCCAATTCCCGTATTAGCATTTTATATTTGAAAAAACATTGTTTAAAATTTATTTATTTATTTATTCAGTTTTAATTATCATGCCCCAATCAGGTGAACCTGACTCTAGGCAGCTTACAAAGAAAAATTATACATAATGAATACAATATATAGAATAGTCCCATTATGCCCTTACCAATTCAAAATTAAAAACCCAAACATTTAAATTAATTAAAAATTTACAGCTGTAAATTACAAAAACTCAAAATTTATTTAAAAAAAAAGTTTAAAATGTTTAAAAGTTTAAAAGAGAGAGAGGGATGGCTGTCCAGTCAGATCAACCACCCAGCATGGGACCCTGTATTACTGGAGCCCCAATCCTGCCCTGCCAGCCAGGGTTTTAGGCCCTTCCGAAAGGGCAGTAGCTCTGTCTGTAGGTGTAACTCAGTTGGAAGGAGGTTTCAAAGGGCCGGGGCAGACACAGAGAAGGCCCTCCTTCTGGTGATAGAGAGATGCACCTCTCTAGCTGATGGAATAATAAGGGAGTTTCTCTGATTCGCCCTGGTGGGACGGACAGATGTTCTCAAGGTGCCGCGGTCTCTTAAGTATCCTGGCTCACTACCATTTAGGGCCTTAAAGGTAATGACCAGCACCTTGAATTGCACCCGGAGACATACTGGCAGCCAGTGCAGCACCCAAATGGACACAGCGATATAAACAGAGATGAGCACTGAACCCTAGAGACTGATATGATTGGCTTTTGAGCAAGGGTGACCTTTACCTTTACCTTACTGCTCTTAACACTTAGTTCACTCTCTGGGTGGTTCACAAGTTAATTAGCATTTTGCCCCAACATGCTGGGTACTCACTTCACCCTGGAAGGATGGAAAGCTAAGTTAACCTTGATCCCCGCAGGATCAAACTCACAACATTTTGGGGGAGTGTAGTATAGCAATCAGTAGTGTAGTGTTGATTTCAGCTGCCCGGGGCATAAACTAAATTTGCTGCCCCCTGGTGGACGCCGGCACCTGTTCCCACTAGGGCTTCTGGGAATTGTAATCCAAGAATACCCATAGCCCAAAACATGCCACCTGGGGCGAACCATCCCCCGGGCTCGCCCCCCCCCCTCCGGTGCCACTGATAGCAATGTAACTACTGTGCCACCAGGACTCTATATTTACTTATACTTAACTATACCTCTATATTTACCCATAATTCACCTATTTTGAAAGAAATTGTTTTTACATGATTGTGAAGGGGTGGACACATGCACCTCCCATGAATGTGTCTGTTGGCCTTTCGGGCCCCAGCTCACAGGCAGAGGAAGGCCAAGGCTCATAAGGCTCAAGTCAGCCACAGCACATTGGCATAGCTGAGCCGGCCTAACTCTTCATAGCTGGAAAAAGGCTAGGCTCACCGAAATAAGAGAGGAAGAGGAGGAAGCTCTTGGGGTATTGTTGTTGTTGAGGACGAGGTGGCTATAAAGGAAAATGGAGCTCTGCACTGTCATAAGCAAAGAAGGTGGAAAATCTGGTCTCATTTTTCTCCTTTGGCTCAACTGCCTACAGCAGTCAATAGAACCTGAGAACTCCAGCCTAATGCATGCCAACAGCAGCACCTTTCTTTATCTAGTCACAGTAATGGAGAGGCAAGTAACTAGAGGCATGCCAGGAGAGAGGATGGAAAGAGATGAACCACTGGGTCCTGGGTCCTTCCACATCTGCCTCTCAATTCTTGGAATTGGGGAAATTCAAGCAAAGTTAACTGGGCCTTCAGACTGGCAGAAGGTGCCCAAGGCTCCAGGGACTGTAACTCAGCTTCCTGAACCTGTGCTGGAAAGGTCTGTAGGGGAAGCCTCCATACCCTGAATAAAAGTTGTTTCAAGGAAAGACAGTGATCCACGGCCCATGGAGTTTGTTCTGGAGATCCTTGTCATTTTCAGCACCTTGGGAGAGGGAGTTGGCAGGGCACACAATGAATCGCTGTTTTAAAGACTTGAAATGGCTTATACTTTCCCCCTTAAATATACTGCCAGATTCATAGATTACCAAGATACCATCAGGCCTATCTGTGTACACCCAATCCTCTAGCTCTTAAAAGCTCTAAAATCCATACCGTATTTTAAAAAATGAGTAATATTACCAGCAAAACACTGCTGGCAAACATAAAGGTTAATTCATACATTAGCTATTTTCCCAAGTTATCTGTTCCATTAGCAGTGTAGCATACAAGCTAATATCCTAGAGTCACACTCAGAGTAATGCCTAAAGTCACTGGCTTTTTTAAAGGTATGAATATGTAACTCCCATGCATGCTAAAACCAGGGTTTTGTTAATGTGAGAGCCAGATGTAAAACAACTGTTTCTCCCCTGCCCCGACCCATTTTCTCTCTATGCTTCCATACTCTTTTATTAGCAATATATCAAGGATATTGCTCATGTTTTGTATTCTGTGCAGTTCACATCTGGTGTACATGAATTGGCAACCAGAATATATTGGGAACAGTTAATGCATTCCTGAGGCTAAAAACTATTCAGAGCAATCCAGATTCAAATGAGAACTTTAGGTTGAAAAGTAAGTAGCGAGAAGCAGAGGCGATCTATAAAGTGTAGCAAAGTTATGACAAAATAATATTAGGTAAAGGTAAAGGTTGCCCTTGCTCGAAAGCCAGACATATCTGACTCTAGGGTTCAGTGCGCATCTCTGTTTATAGCCAAAGAGCCAGCACTGTCTGCATTTGCAGATGTTTCTGTGGTCAGGTGGCAGGCATGCATGGAAATCTGTCTACCTTCCCACTTGCTTTCAAACTGCTAGGTTGGCAGGAGTTGGGACAGAGACAGGAGCTCACTCCATCATGCAATGCCTGGGAATCGAACTCCAACCTTCCAGTCAGCAAGTTTGGTGTCTAAACTACTTGAGCCACCACAATCTATTAAAATAATATTAGGACATTGGTAAAAAAAAAAAGCCAGAGTATGATAAATAAGGAAATGGAAGCCTTAAAAAAAGGCTTCAAATGTTGTGATATACAACACGAACAGTACTTTATAAAACAGATGCCTCCTCGTAGTTCTGTAAAAATAGCCGGAATCCTATTTGTCATAGTGGAAAGCTGGAATACTGCATGATTGCTCTCTTATTTGCAGTCATGTTAGCTAAACTGTACATCATAAAATGGAAAACAATAGGGCTTTAGCATGCACAAAAGGATGACAATTACCTTCCCCCTCCCGAAAAAAAGACAAAATGATGAGTTTCTATTGTTCATGGAGACAGGAGAGTGAACAAGAAGCAAGATTTCAGCGCAAGAGATGCAACAGTTGCACATTGTGCTTTTCAGACTGTGAATCATGACCTTGTGGAGGGGAGGGGGAGGGAGGGAGGAAGGAAAAGAAGCAAAAGAGAGGCCATATGTAGGCACTAGAGCAGATATGAAAGTATGTATTCACTGAGATCAGGTTAAACAGATGTGTATAACAGATAACTATAACAGCAGGAAACGTTCTGCATTAGTAAAGTACAATGCAGAATGTTTCCTGTAGAGTTCAGAAGCTAGAAGATCGATTTTGAGAATGTACATTTAGTTGTATATACCATACACTGCGCTGCAAAATGCAATGCAAAAATTTTTAGTGTCTTGTCTGAGGACATAAAAATAGCTGCAACAATAAAATACTACAATAACAAAAACAAGCAAACAAGAATAGTACATTTGCTATGACATTTTTTTGTCCCAGATGCTTTCTTTCCTCCTCTCATTGAAAAACCTAAAACAGTCAAATGGTTGAAACTCAGGGGTATAAGTCTTAAGGTTTCAATGCTGCAGAATGTCTGTCTTACAGGGTTACATCTGTGTTGATTTTGCAATTAAGTGTGACTCTGGGATAACTGAAATGTCCTATGATCATTTCTTCTTCTTTAATATTCTCTCTCTCTCTCTCTCTCTCTCTCTCTCTCTCACACACACACACACACACACACACACACACACACACACACACACGGTTAACCCATATGGATATATGCCACTGTATGGCCTTCCTTGTCCCTCAGATAATGAGGATATGCAACAGCTCCTGAGCTAAGTGTACATATGACCACCCTGTCCATAAAAGGAGCTCAATCATAGAGGGCTTGTGGTTCCAAAAATGCAAAAGAAAGAGGGGTTAAAGAGTTTTCTTTTGATCATGTAGTCCCAATAGTTAATTCTTGTAGATTACAGTTAGGAGATTGGGGAAAGAAGTCCTTGTGGTGAAGTATGATATACAGTCTGCTTTCAGGCTTTTTCTATTTCATCCCAATGATTTTTACCTGCTAGAGTTTAAGTTCAGTGGGTGATGGTATTACAACAAAGTAATGCTCATGAGATGTGTAGATTTTTGAATGGATGCTCAAGGATAAGATGGGAAGCCCTCACATAACTCACTGGCTTGATGATTATTTGATAACCTGTCGAGCTGGTTATTCTCCATGTACAGAGAGACTGCAGACTTTCAAAAGCATGGTGGGAGTATTCGGTATCCCCTTGGCAGAGGACAAAAAAAGAGGGTAAGGTAATTAAATTGGTGCATTTGGGGGAAATGCTTGACACTGTGTTAGGTGCTTCCTTGTTGCTTAGGGATAAGGCTGACAAATTGCAAATCAGCCTTTGTTAAATTATGACCAGGAAAAAAAGCTACCCTGAAGAAGGTACAGTTAGTTCTAGGGCAGAAATGACATTATAAAAATACATGAGCACTATTGTTGATGTATTCATTCTTCTTAACATGACAAATTTTGGAAAAGAAGTTATGTAATATTTTAACACTGCCATGGTTTCATTTGTTAGTAGAGGAGTGAAGGTTTCTTTTCTTCTCCAGTAAATTTGGAAAGTGACATGTTACAACTCTTACACACAGTGGTATTTTTGTCCATAATAATGTCAAATATAATAATAATATCACAGTTAAATTATTCTACAAATATATGGACAAATGTAAGTTTCACTGTTGAAGTATTATTCTTTATTTAAATATATTTAAAAAGGGCCTTTAAAAATGACTTCCTCTGGGGCCAAACTTTGGGCATGACAGAAGTATTATTTATCCTACATCAATTCCATGAGGTAAAAACTTTCCTGTTCTTTTACAAAAAAAGTTTGCAAATCCACCCACTCTTTGCTTTGAAATCCCTTAGCAAAGCCATTTGAAAAAACATAAGATCAGCTGTATAACTTATTTAGTTGTGGCTTCATATGGTTTACAACATTAGTGTTAGGCCTAATAAGTAGAAAGGGGAGCTTTTAAAAACATTATTTAATTAATGATAAATTATGGCTGATCCTTATTGTGTCCCCATATAAAAAGTAAAAGAGTTCAAGTCAGGTAGATGGTTGGCTAAGGAACACACACAATAAGGAGAGAGTGTGAACATTGCATTTTCTGTCACTGTTCTCTGTGTGAAAGTGTGAAGAATGGGAGACTTTATTATCCAGGTAACTTCTCCATGTGAACCAGAACTTCATCCAGGCTGTGGCCTCCTGTCATTCATGTCATCAGTCTTGTGCAAACTCAAATTAAGGATAAGGATTTTAATCAGTAGTTTATAAATATAAGTGTTCAAATCTGTTTTTGAAACTGGTTTCCATGAAGTACAAGTATTCAGCACCTTCAAACCAGATTTTAAAAGTTAATTTTGCTAAGTGGAGAGGTGCTTCTCCTATCCACCATTAGTTTAGAGTACTGCTCTTGAAATGTGCTGACTTTACTTATCATTCAAAATCTAAATGCATGGTACTGCTTCTTGAGTTTATTAGTTCGTAATTCCCTTAAGAAATGAAATTACTTGTTTGGTGGTCTGAGACAAGCAGTTTTCAAGGACAGAAACATCCATCACAAATTAAGCAACTCTGTTCATAATTTATGAAGTTATAGTGGGTTTCTAGAAACACAACTGGAAGATAAATTACCTGTTTTTAGGAAACCAGGGACTCTTGTAATCTTGATTGTTTTTCACATTTGTAAAGCTGTTCTAGTGTCACATTCACTTGCCTAAAGGTGAGCCATGGGTGGCACGTTTAATGCTATCTTGAAGAAAAGATTCTCGCACACGAAAACTAAATAAAACACTACTAAACATCTTGTAATATACTAATGGGCCGAAGTATTTTAAAACCAATAAAATATGTAAGAGAATTGATGAAATAAACAGATAATAGTCTTCCACTGCTATAAATTCCTGAGGAAATATTGTGTGGATGAAGGAGAAATTGATCCCAAACAGAAGTCCATTAAATACAGTGATTTTGCCCTTTTTGTCCTAAGATCGATAATGTAATTGCAATTATTTCCTCAAATTAAATGTAGCTCATTAACAAAGCATTGCTACTTTGTTTGACAAAGCACTACTATACCTCAAAGGTTCCTATAAGTTATTTTGTCATATTTAAATTTTATTTATTTATTTTTATATATAAAACAAAGCAATCATCTCTGTGCTCCCCACCTCCTATGGGACTTATATTTTCAATTTATGATCATTTTATTTCTATTAACAGTATTCTATATATTCACCCAAGCTTCCCAAAAAGTTATGTACAGTAATACCTCATATAACATTAGTATCGAATAACACTAAAATCGCATAACATTAAGGAATCTGGGGGGAAGAATTGCATCAGATAACATTAAGATCCTATGGGATGCTTCAGATAACAACCGCTAAAGCCTGTGTGATTACAATGTATCTCTATGGATCCCATAGGATTTTAACATGCATCAGATAACACTAAAAATCATATAACACCAAGACTTGTGGAACCAGGTTTTAGTGTTATATGAGGTTTTACTGTATTCCTATTTTGTTCCTTTTGCCTTAATTAGGACATGCTCTATAAATTCTCCCCAAATCTCTTTGAAGTCATTTCTTTTTGTTAATTATTTCTTAAACTTTAATTCACATGTCAGTCTGTCATTCATCGCAATGTTCCATAGTTCTTTGTACCAATCGTCCAGCTCAGTTTCCAAAGTCCATTAATAAAGCTATTCTGGGACATTCTTCTAGTTCTATAGTGAGTATTTGATTAATTTCATTAAAAACCTTCTTCCATATTATTATTATTATTATTATTATTTTGACAGATTCACATTCCCACCATAATTGTAGGTATGTCCCATACTCTTTTTTACATCTCCAACATTTATCCTTGTATGTGGATTTATAGTGACTTAGTCGTATAAGTGTCCTTCCAGATTGTTTTATAGCAATTTTCTTTGATTCTAGCAGGCATATTCTTCATATTCCTGCTTCCATATTTCATCCCATTCTCCCCTGACAAAAAACCCACTGTTGATTCAGTGAGATTACCCTAGTTCTGATGCTATGCTAGCTCTTCTTTGCGTCTCTCTTTTCCACTTCTGATCATGCTAACTTTTCCTAGGCTCTTTACTCTCCCAAAGTTACCATGGAAAGAAATAAGCAGCCAATTTGTTCCATTTTGACAAATGTCATGCTAGGAGTGCAAAATAAAGAATTTTCCAGCAAGGAGGAGGAGGAGGGAGGAGGAGAATTGACTGATTATTTGGTAATAAAAAAATCTAGTTTTAGGGCAGTGTGACTAAATGCTTACTGTCAACTTCTAATGTTTCAAGAAATGAACTTATTCCATAATTCTGAAAATCTAGAATAATAGATTAAAGCAGCATCCTAAAACTTAGACCAGGGGTGGCCAAACTTGGTGCTCCAGGTGCTCTTGGAATCCAATTCCCAGAAGCACAAGTCAGCTCACCAGGTGATCAGGGCTTCTGGGAATTGAAGTTCAAGAACATCTGGACCACCGTGGTTGGCCACCCCTGCCTTAGACTCTAAAGATACATTGCAGGCTACACCTGCACCTCTGCTGCTCTATCACCATCTATTTTTGTGCTCCATTGACTTCTAATTATTAGCATGAGGAACTTGTGACTGGAGAAGACAATTCTTCAAAATATGATGGTTGAGGTGTGCCCTTCCTGCTTGATCATAATCTACCCTTTGTTAAAACAATATGTTATTTCAAGTATGCAAAGAAATTTAAAATACCTACAGTGGTATCGCCTCCATGCTCATATTACAACTTTGCATAACTTTATCCTTTTCAAGATCATACTGAAGAGTAAATCATCCATAGGCCAATGAATTACTTTCTCATTCTCAAAGTTAATGTCAACTGTATCCTGCTACACAGAATATATGGCTAGAAAATTTATATATAAAGGTCTTGAAACTTACGGCTGTTTAGATATATGACAAAGTGAAACTTCAGTGAACCAGTACCAGGCAGATCATTTTTAAAAAAAATGCATTACAAAATGCAGTGGAATCTTTGACATTATAGTACTACTCTTAATTATCAAGAAGTACATGCACATTTCTCAGGGAGTTGGGGGTAGAGACCAAGGATATCAATTTGAAATATCAATATTATTTTTAACTAATTTTTACTGGTCTACTTTCATGTCTACCTTTTTTAGAATGTATTATGCATGCTTTAATTACCAGCAGATTGCAATTATTCCTTTTATTTCGGAATGAATAAACTCTATTATTGAAATTATTTCATTTGATAAAGGAAAAGCTAATTTTATGGCATTTTGCACTTTAATAGTGGTTTGTGTAGATATCTCACAGAAACAGAACAGTATGTATAGCTTTCCAGGAAATGAAAAGTGTTAGGAACAAATTTACTCATGAGTGGGTCTTCTTGCCCACCAGTGGTTGGTCCCTGCTTCTGCTGCCTCTCTAGCTAAGCATCTCAGGATGTTAGATTAGTGTAGATAAGCCAAGGTAGCAAATAGCCAAGTAATCACCCCAGGCATCTTCAAGTATTTTAAAAGTATATTCTAATCTGAATAAGTTACAGAAGAAAGTTTATCAAAAGTTTATCAATTTGAAATATCAATATTATTTTTAACTAATTTTTACTGGTCTACTTTCATGTCTACCTTTTTAAGAATGTATTATGCATGCTTTAATTACCAGCAGATTGCAATTATTCCTTTTATTTCGGAATGAATAAACTCTATTATTGAAATTATTTCATTTGATAAAGGAAAAGCTAATTTTATGGCATTTTGCCATGGCATCACTCCTGTGCCATGGTCAGATCACTATCTGGTGACTCTAGACTTCCTGGGGGCAAGACTCCACCGTAGGGAGGCAGGGCCGATTAAATGGGCCCGCCCCCGGCGACTAATGGATCCAGAAGGATTCCAGAGGGAACTGGGGTGTTGTCCTCTTGACCTGCAAAGCAGTTCGTCTGAAGCCCTTGTCGACTCCTGGAACAGGAGAGCGACTGCAGCTTTGGATGTAATTGCGCCACTACGGTCTCTCCATGCTCGTGGGGATCGATCTGCCCCTTGGTTTACAGAAGAGCTAAGGGAGCTGAAACGAGCTAAGAGACGCCGAGAGCGCCGCTGGGTGAAGACTCGGAGTGAGCCCGATCGAACACTGGTTAGAGCAGCTATTAAAGACTACCTAGTGGCGATGGGGAGGGTGAAACGCCAATATTTCACCACCCTCATTGCCTCTGCAGATAACCGCCCAGCGGCCCTGTTCCGGGTGACCAGGTCCCTCCTTGGCAGAGGGGGGCCGGTCCCCGGTTGGCAGGGATCTGCTGAAGCTTTTGCTGATTATCTAGCGGGGAAAGTCGCTCAGATTCGCTCAAAGTTTAATCCCGGCGTGGAAGGTGCGGAGCTGGGGTTGACCGAAGTACAGTCTAGCCATGTTATCTGGGATCAGTTCGATCCAGTTGGCCCTGAGGAAGTGGACAGGATTCTTGGATCTGTCCACGCCACGACTAGTGCACTGGACCCATGTCCTGCCTGGTTGGTCAAAGCATCTAAGGCCGTGGCAGGTGGTTGGGTCGAGGCGATCATTAATTCATCATTAAAGGAGGGGTCTTTTCCAACATATTTTAAACATGCCATAGTGCGCCCCCTCCTTAAAAAGCCATCCCTCGACCCTACGGTATTGACTAACTACCGTCCAGTGTCCAACCTTCCTTTCTTGGGTAAGGTTTTGGAAAAGACTGTGGCGCAGCAGCTACAGGATGTCCTGGATGAAGCGGATTATCTGGACCCTTTCCAGTCAGGATTCAGGCCCGGATATGGTACGGAAACTGCACTAATCGCATTGGTGGATGATCTCTGGAGAGAGCGGGACGGAGGCCATCCGTCCGTTCTAGCTCTTCTCAATCTCTCAGCGGCCTTCGATACCATCGATCATGGTATCCTTCTGGGAAGGCTCCAAGGATTGGGGATCCGGGGCACTGTGTTGTCCTGGTTTTCCTCGTTTTTGAGGGGCAGGAACCAGTCGGTGTGGCTGGAGAAGGAGGAGTCCAGCCCTAGGCCCCTGCAATACGGGGTGCCTCAGGGCTCGGTGCTCTCTCCTCTCCTATTCAACATCTACATGAAGCCGCTGGGTGAGATCATCCGTTCCCACGGGGTGAGGTATCATCAATATGCAGATGATACCCAGTTGTACATCTCGGCCCGTGGGGACCCAAGCGGTGCAGTGGAAGTCCTCTCCAGGTGCCTGGAGGCTGTGAAGGTTTGGATGGGGGACAACGGGCTACAACTGAATCCCGGCAAGACTGAGTGGCTATGGGTGAGGGGTCCTGTGCTATCACAGGAGTTGCCAACTTTGGTTCTGGATGGGGCGGTTCTGCCCCAGAAGGACCCGGTGCGTAATCTGGGGGTCCTCCTGGACTCACGACTACTGTTCGAAGAACAGGTGGCAGCCATGGCCAGGAGGGCTTTTGCACAACTTCGTGTAATACGCCAGTTACGCCCCTTCCTAGATCGGGACGCCTTGCTCATGGTCACACACGCTTTGGTCACCTCCAGACTTGATTATTGTAATGCGCTCTACATGGGGCTGCCCTTGGTGACCATTCGGAGGCTTCAGCTGGTCCAGAATGCGGCGGCTCGGGTGGTGATGGGGTGCGGGTGCTATGCTCGGGCCTCACCACTGCTCCGGGAGCTGCACTGGCTGCCAGTATGCCTCCAGGTGCAATTCAAGGTGCTGGTTATTACCTTTGAAGCCCTATATGGTAGTGGGCCAGGATACCTAAGAGACCGCGTCACCCTAAGAACGTCTGCCCGTCCCACCAGGGTGGATCGGAGGGGCTCTCGTTACTCCATCAGCTAGGGATGCTCGCCTCACGAGCACTAGGAAGAGAGCCTTCTCTGTGTTCGCCCCGGCCCTTTGGAACCTCCTTCCGACAGAGCTGCACCTGCAGACGGAGATCCTGCCCTTCCGAAAGGGCGTAAAGACCTGGCTGGCAGGTCAAGTGTGGGGACACAGTAATGCAGGTTCTCACCTAGGATGGCTGATTTAAGGGCAGCCATCCTTCCCCCCACTTGGCATCTGTATCTGTATTTGCATCGGTTTTTAGCTGTTTTATCTGTTTTAGTGTTTTAAATTTTTATGAATTATTATGAACTTTTAAGGTTTTTATATATTGTTATGACCATTACCTATGACGGTAATGTATGTTGTAAGCCGCCCAGAGTTGGGTCTTCCCGATTGGGGCGGGATATTAAATGCGAATAATAAATAAATAAATAAAAGTTCAGAAAACACATCAAAATAAAGAAACCTTCTGTAATTGAGGAAGCCCAAGGGCTTAAGCAACTACATGTTTGCAGTTCACCTTTAGCTCAGAGCATTGTATCAAGAGAGTATCTTGGATCCTCCCTCTGGGTTTTATCTCCTCCCTCAGGGTCCACCCCTTGCCCTCCTCCTAAAGGAATCCAGGCAATGATCATACAGTACAACATGTCCATCACACATTAGATTTCATTTCTTCCAACCCATGAGAGCAGCATGTTTATGGTATGTGCTAAAGGGTCTCCCCTGCATGGAAATCTCCATCTTGGATGAGGCAGCACCAGGGCACAAATCCTGCCTTGACAGTTTTAAAAACTGAATATTATGGATTTGGATGTTATTTAAAAACATATGAAAAGTCTGGGTAGCTCACTCTCTTAGATCATCCAGCTGTAGCCATTTGGTTTGATTACTCTCTATGCCTCTAAGGAAAATAGTAAGTCTATGTGACTTTAGACAAATGACACAATTCTAAAGCACTCCCCAAAGAATGGAATCAGAAACAATTTTACATATTCTAGGAAGGTTTGCAATATGTTGAAATCAATTTAATGGCATGTGATTGTTGTTGAAAGGCTTGTTGAATTGGAATTCACCATCTCTCATCCTTTACTACATGATGTAAGTTGGAAAGATGAACCGTAGAAAATTGATCAGAAGTGCCAGATTTGGGTGTGGGGGAATCCCATTATACCCTTCATTCCCCCTGTCATAGCTTACTCCATTCATCAGTATTTCTCTATCCTTTGTTTGGCCTTTGCAGGGATGGAAGCTCTGTCATGAAGATGATGAGTCACAACTATCAGCCCCAGTATATGTGCCTCAACCTGAAACTACTAGATTTGTAGCAGATCTGAATGATACAAAACATTAAAATTTGCTTTTAGGGGGAAAGGCAAGAAAACATGTTCAGTTATTGTTCACTGAGATGATTAACAAATCCCAAATTAAACGTATCACCTGTAAATCATTTCTGTGCAACCAACAATTCTTAAAAAACATTGGGATGTACAGATGGTATTATATCTTAGTATGTATATGTGTTGCAATGTGCATCTGTTTCAGTCAAAGACAGAATATCAATCTAAACCCAACCATTTCTGAAGTGGTAGGACAACTATGAGGAATGTGCAGATCTGTTGGTCTTATCATTTTATTTTATTTTTTAGAAGACTAACAGATTCATTTCTCTCAGTTTCAGATTCTTCTTCTTCTATGTCTAGGTCAGACGTGAAACTGTCAAAATGATTTTTTTTTTAATAGTAGCCATGTTAGTCTGTGTTTCAGGCATATCAGAAAGCAAAAACAGAAAAACAAAAACAAAACTGCTGCAGCACTATAAATATAGCTTCCTGTTACTGTGGGACATTATAATGGAACATTATCACATTTGATACACAGATTGTTATATGCTGCTATATATTTTGTATATTATATTTTGTTATATTATACCACCTTCATACCTTTCCTGTAATATTCTCTTTCACAGCATGTCTCACAGAATGGGGGATGTGCTCACACAGTAACTCAGAGGTTAAACTCATTAGCATATGTTCAATGCCAGGTATTTGTTTTCTATTTCTCCACTATATAAAATTGAAATGGGGACATTTAGAGCTAATCCAAATAACAGCCAGAGATAATCTTCCACTGCCAGCTATAGGAAGCTGTATTGATTTGCATGCTTATCTGTCATTCTGATTTAATCACTCTATGCCTCTGTATCTGCTGTAAATAACCTCAGGCCTTGCAGTTTCACTCTTGTATCTGGTGAAGTGGACTTGAGCCATGAAATCTCACATTAAAAATCTAGCAATTAGTCTTTAAAGTGCTGCAAATTTTTTGTTTTTATTTTTGCTTTCTGATATAGGGAGTTTATTCTGTAGTTAATTATGCCTGACTCAGTGTGAGAAAGATTATTTATTTATTTATTATTCAAATTTCTACACCGCCCTCCTCGCCGAGGTGACTCAGGGCAGTTTGACATCACATAAAAACATCTATAGTAATTCAGGTTAAAAAATGTAAAAGATTTTAAAAAATCAAAAAGTTAATACCAGACTTAAGCTAAAAAGTTTCCAAATTAAAAGATTAAAAGGGAGAGGGTGCTCAAATTATCCAGCAGGCTGGGGACATTGTGCCACCAATACATGCCCTGCCAGCCAAGTTTTTACACTCTTCCTAAAGGACAGCAGCTCTGTCTGGAGACGTAGGTCAGTTGGCAGGAGGTTCCATAGGACTGGAGCAAACACAGAGAAGGCCCTTTTCCTTGTGCCTGAGAGACGAGCCTCTCTGAAAGATTGAGCCACAAGAGAGCCTCTCCAGTCCGCTCTGGTGGGATGGACAGATGTTCTTGGGATGACTTGGTCTCTTAAGTATCCTGGCCCACTACCATGTAGGGCTTTAAAGGTAATAACCAGCACCTTGAATTGCACTTGGAGGCATACTGGGAGCCAGTGAAGCTCCTGGAGCAGTGGTGAGGTGTGAACGTAACACTCATACCCGATCGTGGGCTGGGCAGCCGCATTCTGTACCACTTGCAGCCTACGAATGGTCACTGAAGGCAGCCCCATGTAGAGTGCATTACGATAATCAAGTCTGGAGGTAAACAAAATGTGGGTGATCAGGAGCAAGGAGTCCCGATCTAGGAGCGGGCATAACTGGTGCACAACACAAAGTTTTGCATAGGCCCTCCTGGCCACAACTACCATCTGCTCTTCGAGCAGTAGTTGTGAGTCCAGGAGAACCCCCAGATTATGAACCGGGTCTGTTTGGGGCAAGACCGCCCTATCCAGAACCAAAGATGGTAGCTCCCGAGATAACGCAGGACCCCTGACCCACAGCCACTCAGTCTTGCCAGGATTCAGTTGTAGCCCGTTGTCCCAAATCCAGACCCTAACAACCTCCAGGCACCTGGGAAGGACTTCTGCTGCATCGCTAGGGTCCTCACGGGCTGAAATATACACCTGGGTATTATCTGCATATTGATGATACCTCACTCTGTGGGAACAGATGATCTCACCCAGTGGTTTCATGTAGATGTTAAATAGGAGAGGTGAAAGCACCAAGCCCTGAGGGAAGCCTAGGGCTGGATTTCTCACTCTCCAACTACACTTACTTGGTCCAGTCCCTCAGAAATGAGGAAAACCAAGATCACATCGTGCCCTGGATCCCCAGATGGATGCCCAGGGTATGCCTAATTGTGGTTCAAAAATATCAAAATCTTTGAGGAGGCTCTTTCTGTGTAGCCCAGTTTCAGATAATTTTGTGAGATTTTCTTTCTTCCTGAGCGTCTTTCTCAGAAAGTTCTGAACAGAATTTAAATAACCAAAAATGTTAGTCACCTATAACAGCGACGTTCAACAGATATAGTTATTACCAATGTGGAGAAGGTTCTCTGTTTGACTTCTGACAGAAAAGGACCCTTAATTTTCAGTGATATTTGTCTTACTGATTTAGCATTTCCAACTGAAACTGTTGCTTCTGATGTATGCAAAGCCTTTGAATTTCTGTCCTTTAAAATATCTTGTTATTAGCAGCTCTGTGGCTTCCTGTACCTGACTCATTAAAGGAAGGGAAGAATGAATGGCAAAGATTAGCACCTCCTAATTAGATGTAATTATCTAATGAAATGGATGAGAATTTACTTTAGTTCAATTTTTGATAGGAAAAAGAAATTTCTCTACAAAATAATAGAAAGAAATTGAAGTTTTTAATATATATATTTAATGATTCAGATATAGGAAGCCACAGGGCTACTAATAACAAGATATTTTTAAGGAGAAAACTTCAATTTCTTTCTATTATATATATGAGAGAGTGTAAATCATAGATTCACTCATCCAATAACTGGACTTCAAACATTTAATTCTAACAAATCTTGCTTTAAATGTTCACCTATGTTTGTAGTGCTAATTTATGCATTTTTCTTGAATTCAGAGGATCTGCATACCGTATATACTCAAATATAAGCCAACCTGCTTATAAGCCAAGGTATCTAATTTTGACTTGAAAACCCAGGAAAATAGATTGACCCGAGTATAAGCCGAGGGTGGGAAATGCAATGACTGCTAGTGAGCTTCTGTAATCAAAATACATGAAAAATATGGTAAAATTAATTAAATTGTTGGCACATCTCAATCTGGCATGGTTCTGGGACCCTCATGGTCATTGACCCTAGTATAAGCCGAGTCCCATTTTTTTGTGCTCATTTTTGGGGCTAAAAACCTTGGCTTATATTCGAGGATGTAAGGTACATCAGATGCAACAATCTTCAATAGACAACACACAAGTGTTACCTCAGCAGACTTGCATTTCACATCCAGGATCTGAACCAAGATCCAATTCTTGTCCTTTGTTTTCCCCATACTGTACCTTCTCTGTCTGTTGGAAGGGCTGTGTTTCAGTCACACATGGCAATTCATGTTATTTTAAACAACTACTTTGTAAGTGCTTAAGAGTCTGTTCGTTTGTTCATTCTGGAAATTAAAACTACTATAACATGAACTTCATTCTTAACTGGAAAGCATCTTATTTCATGAATTTACTTTATAAGGATAATTTTTATTAAAGAAGATATTTCAAATATATTTATCAAAATAACAGTAGGATGATTTGCTAGTAGCAACCATTAAGGAAGCGTGCAACTTTTACTTTGTCTTATAGTCACCATGAAATAAAAGGCTTATCAACTGAGTGTGTCTTCTATAAACAATTTATAACCCACTGGTTTTATGCACAGTGGCTTTGTTGTTAGTATGATATGTAGGTATTGATTTAATTTATTGACTTTCACATGTTTACAGCAGCCTTGAAACACTGAAGTCCTTAGGTAGCAAAGTCTCCAGGAACGAGACTTCAGGTTAAAAAAATATCCACAGTCCAGTGTTTTTCTTAGCTCTGCGTCTCCATTGAAAGACCTTACTTTCTTGATCATTTGTGACGAACAAGTTTAGGAAAACCCATCCAAGCATATTCCCGAGATCAGATATAACAAGACCTTAGTAGTGTATTTTGAGGTTGTACTGCATACTTACTTTGTGTTGCTACTGGCACAACACAAACACGGTGGAACCAAGACCCAGGTATAGACAGCATGTGAAAAGGGTGGAAAAGGGAGATGCATTTTATATGTACAGATTGGAATGCAGTGGAATCAATCAGGAAAATACTGACCATCAGTGCTTCACTGAATACTTTATTTTACTTGAATTTTACTTGAATCCTGAATCTGTAATTGTAGTGGAAGGGTATGTTGTTGTTATACATTTTAAACCTAAAAATTTAAATGGAAAGAAATAACAGGCCATAAAAATTTTATATGTGGAACATTTGGGAAAAACTTTAATTTTTTATTTCATCATAGATAATTTTAACTGGAGGGAAGGGTCAACCTCCCTTCATTTTCTAAAATTTGAAGAGCCAAATAGGTGTAGTGTGGCTTTTTTGTCTGAAATCACCCAATCTTTGCATGTAGATGTGAGGATTGCCACAAATGACATACTGCACCTCAAAGTGACCCTGTTTAGTCAAATCCAACCTACTGGATCACAGGTGTTTTTTTTTTAAGAGTGAATCAACCCATCCATGCTGGCCACCAAAAAGCTGGTCAAACACCACCTGAACTATAGTTTATTTTTTTAAGTGTTTGAAAGCTGCTAGCCACTGGCCTATGAGACAGCCTGGTTTGTTCTCATAGACCTCTTTACTTTAACTACAATATGAAATTGAAAGGCAATAGCAGAAGTGAACAAGTTGTTCCTCCTCTATCAATTAGTGTGGCCACATTTCTGTTAAGCTCTAGAAGCAGCTTGAAAGTTACAGTCCAGCTCCAAAAGGAAGGGTGTCGTCATTGTCTCCTTATGCTTGTAAATTCAGCTACACTATTTTTATTTCAGTATGAAATACACTACAAGTGTTTATAACTAGTTGAATCAAAACCTCTTACACCTAATTTGCCTCTTTTTTTCAGGTTGTAGACTCTGAGGGTATTCTCCCATGCTGATCGCTGGTGCAATATTCTGTGTATGCATCAAATTGTCTGTGTGCATTCTGGCACTTTGTATCTAACTAAGGCTAAGGTACTATAGGAAACTATAGAAGAAATTTACTAACCAGCTCAGTAGAATGTAAATTGTCTCTGAAACCTGTATTGGGGAAAGGGTGGAGTAGAGGTGGGTAAAACAAAAGAAGGCTTCTCAGCTCTACCTTAGATTCCAGGTTTCCTTGTAAAAGTATGATTTTTATGAACTTGATGTAAGTAAATGAAAAGGTTAAGTGGTCATTATGATGAGGTTTTGATAACAGACATTCAATGTATCATTTTCAGGCTCAATGACCTTTCACAAGTTCTATTTTGCATCATTTATGCAGTCTTCCGGAAGCTCTCTGAAGATTTATTCCCCCCTTTTCTAAAGTATCATGCAGCCTGAAGCCATGAGATTCTACAAGACTAGTTGCATATCTCTTGTCCTATGTAATGGGCCTTGAAATTAAAACATACATACATTTCACAGTATAATAAACAATTCAGTCTCCAGACATTAATGTTCACAGTTTAAAACCCATCATGGAGTAAAACATAATGAAAACTGATTTCTGTGTACTCAGAAAGTATTCCTAGTTACAAAAGTATGAATGTATGATCCTTAAGAAATATGGGGTGACCTCTGAGGTGGCTAGTAAAAGCTTCCAGGCATGTGGTAGTTTGTTTACCACAGCCAAATGAAGATAACAGGTAAGAAACCCATTCCTTAGCATGTGTCAGGAAAGGAGTATACTCACAAGTAGGTCTTCTTGCCCACCAGTGGTTGCTTACCTGCTTCCAAGCTGCCACCTCCTAGCTAAGCAACCCAGGATCCTAGATTAGTGTAGATAAGGTAGCGTAGGGCCAAGTAAACACTCCAGGCTTTTTTAGGTATTTTAAAAGTATATTTTAATCAAAGAAAGTTAGACAAGAAAGTTCATAAAAAGTTCAGAAAGCACATCAAAATAAAGAAAGCTGCTCTATGAGGAAAGCTCAGTGGCCCCCATTCTGGCTTAAGCAAACACATGCTTGCAGTTCACCCTTAGCTCAGAGTCTTCGATCGAAAGAGCTTCTGGGCCCCCACCTTCTGGGTTTTATCTTCTTACACATGATCCAACCCCTTGCCAATCCCCTAAAGGAATCCAGCCAAGGACCATACAGCATAACTTGTCATAATACATTAGGCTCCGTCTCTTCCAATCTATGAGGCCAGCGTGTTTACTCATTCAAATCCCTTTGGTATGTGAGAAAGGGGTTTCCCACTGATTGAAATCTCCATCTTGGATGAGGCTAAAACCAAGGCATACACTCTCCCTTGACAGCATGAGCTAGGATGACAGTATTACAGATAATCATGGAAATATTTGACAGAACAGAATCATTTTAAATATGTTTAATTTTTTAGCTCAGTTCAAAATTTATCAATTCAATATGGAACAAAAGCTTGCCATCTTCAGATGTTCATTTTCCATCCCATCCCACATGCTTATTGATGACTTGGTGACTGGAAGGTCAGCAGTTCAGCAATTTGAGATCTGAGTGCTACATGACAGAATGAGCTCACATTTCTCTCTCAGCTCCTGGCTACTTAGCTGTTCAAAAGTAAGAAATTGCAAGTCGATAAATAGGTACCTCTTCAGTGGGAAGGTAACAGCATTCTGCGCACTCCAGAGTCTAGTCATGCATGACCATGGAAACGTCTACAGATGCATACAGCACTGGCTCTAGGGCTGCAAATGGAGATAAGCACTGCACCCTAGAGTTGGACATAACTGGCTTTCGACCAAGGGTGACCGTTGGTCTTTACACTAAACACCCTATAGAGAACTGCAATAGCTTGATATGTCTTCTGAAGATTAGTACCCTATATATGCTCAAGAGAGATAAAATGAATGTGTGTATTTGTGCAGAAAAATATTGGCATGCTATGGCAGTGTAGTTATTTCGGTTTGGGGAGCTAGAACATGGAAAGTGAGGGAGAAAGATGAATCCTGGTCCATGTTAAAACTGCAGTCGAGAATCTGAAAATTGAATGAGTGCAAGGGGTAGAAAGTCCACTGAGCAAGGAAAAAAGGAAGCAGAAGATAAAAGAAAGTGTTTGAGAGTAGAGTTGAAATAAACAGTTTTGAACCCACATAAAACTTAACATACATATCAATCCTTGAGGTTTCTCTTTGGGAATTCTTTGAAAATACATTTCTCTCTCATTTTGTTCCTTGTCTGCTTGTTTTGCATAGTGATTGATGTATCAGTTTTCCAAATGAAGAATTATCTTATTTGTAATTGGGTCCCTAGATGGCTAGATTGCTCAGTAACTAAGGTATCTGGCTGCTGAGACACAGATTGGGAATCTGGTTCATCAAAGTGCCTCCTAGGAGTAGAGCCAGCCTTGTCCAAGCTGTACATTCCTGGCGTGCCCCTAGAAAAAGGAAATGGTGAACCCCATCTGAGTATTGTCTACCGAGAGCAATCTAGAAAGAGTCAAGGGTCAACTTGATGACACACATTTATTATTCTCAATTGTGCTCCCTGCTGTTGGTTTCCCAAGCTGCATGGAATTTCTCCGTAAGAAACCCAACCAACAAAGCTGTAAACAATCTGCTCCTCATTTGTGTGTGACAGATTATGTAGTCCATGTTTGGCACCGGCAATTAGCTCTGAAGATTAAGTAGTCCTGCCCTCAGACTCTTGTCTTTGGGAAAGATAATCAGAATTAATAATGAATAAATAACAATGAAAAACAATTAGTGTGATATAGAAATTGATCACCCGAGTGGAAACTTTTGGTTTATGGTAAATGTTTGTAGCAATTAAAATAAAATTCTGGTAATCAGAGAGCAGTAGCTCTATTTACATTTTTATACTGTATGCTACCCTGATAGTTAAAAATTTCACTATTACATTTTTAAAAAGAGCAAACGGTACTGTTTTATTGTTATTTTATCCATGTACTTCTAGCTAAAGGGAAATATTTGCAAATATTTACTTATATCTGTACATTTTTGAAGTCCAAATTATGGATGATCATCTCAATGGTGTATTTAGCAAGTAAACATTACACATCTTTCTTTTTTACTTGAAAAAAAGTAAATGTGCATTATAGTATTATAGATGTAACCACTCTTGGCAGATAGCAATGAGTGAAGATTGTTGTGAGTGAAGCCAGATGGATAAAGGACAAGAACTGTTTAAAGATCATAAAACAAAGAAAGCTCCAATACCATGGGCACATCATGAAGAACAACATGATGTATAGAATACTCTAACTTGTTATGTAAGGGAATATCCTTGGGAAGAGAGGCCCCGGACATAGATGGACCCCATGGTTGAAGAACCCGAGAGAGTGGCATGGAATGTCAGAACAGGAAGACTTTCACCACGATGATAGCTAATATTTGGAACAGATATGACACTTGAAGAAGGAGTAAGTGAATGTTGCACTGTTTACCTTTCACATGCATAAAAAAGCAAGAGGATTTCAGCCATTAAGTGTTTAAATTTTATTAACATCATGTTTTTAGAAGTTACCTAACAACAGGTCAAGGGACTGCTGTGGCTCAAGTGGTTAAGATGCTGAACTTGATGAATGGAAGGCTGGAGTTCGATTCCTGAGTACTGCACGACGGAGTGAGCTCCCATCTCTGTCCCAGCTCCTGCCAACCTAGCAGTTCAAAAGCAAGAAATTGCAAGTAGATAAATAGAGACCACTTCAGTGGGAAGGTAAACAGTGTTCCATGCACTCTAGTGTTGAGGCATGCCTGCCACATGTCCACAGACACGTCTGCAGATACACACACACACACACACACACACACACACACACACACACACACACACACACACACACACACACACACACACACACACATTAGAACAAATTCAATTGCCATGCCAATGAAAAATTGCATATAGCAAAACTGACTAATCAGTTATCACTGAACACTTATTTTCTTTGTGAAATCTTGACATGTAGAAATAAGAAATAGTACCTTGAAGGCACCTGAAAGAAATTAATTTATTTCTCGACGAGGCATAATTCTACAATAAATTCATGACATTTTTACTGTTAGCGAGTAGTCATCATTCTTCAGTTCTCATAATATTATGTAAAAACCAGAAATGTGCATGTGTCCATTTCCTCCCTTAAAAGGTGAATTGTTTTAATCTCTGCCCTCAGATGAAAATGCCCTAGGTCCCAGGTGAACATATTTGCACATGAATTTGTAAAAGGGTCACACCCTTACATACTGCACTGTGGAAATGAACATATCATTATTCTCTCTTGACTGCAAGAGTTTGCAGGCTGTAAAGTAGGGCTTGACAAAGGGCAGTCTTCCAGATATTGTTCAATTTCAATTCCCAATAGCCCTAGCCAGCCTGGCTAATGGTAAAGGAAGCTACAGCCCACCTCTGCTTTAAGAGTTTACATCTTTGGGGCAGAGTTTTAGCAGTAAAATATTATTATCTTGTTGAGCCACTGAACTGGGGAATGAGGGATCCCAATAATGGCATACAAGAATATTTCTGCACTATGGAGACTGTGTGTTATGTATATTTCCCTATGCAAATTTCTAATTCTACATGTAAATAAAAGTAAAAGTACATAAAAGTTTGATTTATTCCCCTTTTTAAAACTTGATGAAGCAGTGGTTGGGGATTTTGCAGCAGATCCTATATAACTATCTTGTCCAATTTTTAAAGACACTGGGAAGTGTGGTAGTCCTCAGGCAACGGCTGCAGTTGGTCGCATTTGTTGGCTCTGCAAACCTGGGGAAGGGCCAAGAATATAAACCATCATTCCCAATTCCCAGCTGTCTTTTCTGCTTACCTAATGCCACTAAGTATATGTAATATCCTGGGCTACACAGAAAAACAGTCGTCTACTGCTACCAGCTACTCCTTTAATTAGTGCTCTGCGGAGCTTTCAAAAGACACTGAAGTTAATGTGACAGAAGGTTGCTAGAAAATGATGCTCTTTTGTTATAGTCAGTAGATCATGGCCCAGAAAAACACTAACACCTCCCATGTGATTGTGAGCTCAGCTGTTGCCTAAAGTCTGCAGAAGGAAGTAAATTAGAATGTGACTTATAAGCTTCATTCTGGAATTTCTTATGTTATGACAGCCGTTTGCATTACGGACACTGCAGCCAGCACAAAGTGTTGAATCCTTTATAGGAGTAAAATATTCTCCCATGGCAGTCTCTTCCAAGAGCCTCTGTAGTCATCCTAATTAATGCAAAACCTAATTTCCTCCTGTTATCAGGACAAAAGCAGAGCCACAGTATTATATATACCTTTGTGTGTTGAGGGTATTGCAGAGGGAACGAACTTTCAGTATAGGAATGACTCATTTCTGGTCAATGTTTTTGCTTCTAGTGACAGCTGTACCAGCCAAGCCTGCAGAAGCTGACCTTGGAGGCTTCTTCTCATGAGACAAGGAGCAGGTGTTTTCATCTCTGCTGCTGGGGAAAATTCTGACTGTCACTGCAATATGACAATACTGTGTAAGAGCTTCCTAATTCAGTGTGAAGGCAGTCATGACTAAGTTGGCTGAGATCAACCAGGTGACCTGGTGATAAACCATTGCTTTCATTCTCAAATGGTCTTCAAGGTAAGGAGTTCTAAGAACTATGGCAGCTGCATTTGTCTAGTTCTCCTGAGCTGGAACTGGTATGTTTCTTTCAGTATTAAGCAGTCTTACACATTACATTCTCCACATCCCCCTTCTTATTCTGCCCTGTTTTTATTTAGATTGTGAACATGCAGGAAGTCTCCTATGCAGTTATTTTTCATAGGTCACATCAGAATATTTTATTTTTCTCTGTGAACAAGCATAAAAGATGGTGATAAGATTAAATTTAATGGAGAAATCACCTCCCCCTGGAGATAATGCACACAGAATTCAATGGAGCCCAGTGAATTCTCTACCATCTACCACTTCTTCTCTACCATCTCATGGGTACATACACACTTTCCTGAAGAACACCTCTCTATTGCAGGTGTTATAGTGCTATGCAAACCACTCATATTCAGAACATGTACAGGATGCTACCACAATTGCTACATCTCTGTTGGTATTAAAAAAACAATTGAAATCATTTCATGTTAAGGAGGCATTTAAAGATCTCTTCCCAATTGCCAACCAATAGGTTTATATAACTCTAAACCTATGGTCGTCAGGGTTTGCCATCTGATGGCTGTTGCTGTCATTTATTGCTTATGGTTTATAGTTTTATTGCTTAAGGGTTGTTGTTTATTGTAACATGTCTGACCGTCTATTGTACTGAAATTTCTTATGTGTTGTATGATTCAAGATGGGTGAGATATGAATATAAACAATAAAGAAGCAAATAATTATCTGGGCAGTTGGGTCACATTGCAGCTCAGAGACTTAGATTGTGCTCAGTTAAAACCAAAAACCAATAGAGCAAATTATTGTTAATATACAACACTTTGCAGTGTAGCATTCCATTTAGGTTTGGTAGGTGAGTTATATGTTCTGAGACTTTTCACAGATACCTGCAACCACGGATCACACCAAACCCTATATTTATCATATGTACCTTAGTCATAGAAGTTTCATTCTACCGTACATGAGGGCTATGAAAATGTTTTTGTTCTTTGTAAACATTACATTGCAGACACTGGCCTCTAATGGCCAGCTATGGTAATATGCCATTGAAATATATATTAAACCAGGGGTGCACAAACTATGGCCTGTGGGCTGGATCTGGCACACGGTATCAATTAATCCAGCCCACGCCACCCGTATCACTCTCAGAAGTGGAAGTAAATACACCCACATATGTATGTCTTACTTCTGCTTCTGGTTGGGAGGAACCACATGATCAGCATGCTTAACCACATGAGTGGTCTGTGGCCTGAAAAGTTTGGACAGCCCTGTGTTAGATATTTCATATATTTTTGGACCTGTGGATAACTGAAACAACAGATAATGAACCTGCAGATTTGGGGGAGGGGGGATATTGTCCCCGACTGAGTTTCTATTGTGTCTGTGGTTTTGTTCTCAACCTTTATTTTTCAGTTTTTCACAGAGATAGCTATGCTTTCTTTGGAATTACAGAAAAAAAGTTAGAACTACATTGAACTTCTTCCATGTATAGGTCAGATATGAAACTGCCAAAATGAAGCCATCTTTTAGTGAATTCATTCTGTAGTTCCTTTCACCTGACCTAGTGTGAGAAAGATTTGCTGCCACAAGGTAACCATTTTCTGGGGTACTCCCATTTGTGATTTAAAAATACCACAGTCTTTGAGAAGGCTCTGTACACCGATTAAGCAAGGGTTCAATTGGATTATGTTTTACAGAGTCTACACTTTCTGGCCTGAATGCAACATTCACTGTGGAATCACAGTGGTACCACATGAAAAAGGAGTATATATTTTAGAAGATATATAGAAAATTTATGCTTTTCAAAATATTGCATTTAAAAATATGTTCTCCCCTGACCATGAACAATTTCTGACTTTAAAAAAATACAATTGACTTTTGCAGAGGTGAAATTTATATTGGCAGCCAAGATGAATCCCAGGCCTTCACCAAGAGTTATTAATGAAGAAAAGAAAAGAAAAGAAAAGAAAGAAAGAAAGAAAGAAGATCACATTAGAGACTACTGGAGCTATACAGAAAATACAGAGGAAAGTAGGTACTGTATAGGGATGCTTTCTCTCTGTTGTTTGGTATGTCTTTTGTAGTTTTAATGCAAATTACAACGAATGTATTATACATATTCTTCATCAGAGTCAGGAGACAAGGAAAGAAGCAACCACATACTCCAAAACATCCCACCCACTGGGACTCTTAAACATGCTAATTATTAGGTAGAATGATCTCTTTTTTATTTAGATTAAATAAAGACAGCTATTTCTAAGCTGCAAAAATTCAAAACAGACGGGGAATGATTCATGACTGGATAATGACACTAAAGATTTGTTCAATAATAAAATTTGTGAAGCATGTTAATTTAATGTTTAGTGCAAAGTTTTGTTATCAAGATTTATAGCATTCTTTAGCAAAGCTGGCAAACAAATACCAGATGCTAAAACTTCTTCATTAAATGTTTTTAGGTTAAATTGTCTCCTGGAATTATTGTGAGCTTCCATTTGTGGGGGGAAACAAACAAACTGGAGGTTTCAGAGAAACAAATGAAAAGACATATTACCTTATATAGTAGAAAGGAAGGAAATTGCTGTAGCCAGGCTGAAAAAGAAGCTAGAGGGAAGACAATAAAGCCCAGTAAACAGAGATGATAATGATAAATGATACTTTTAAAATAAAACCTACCTGTGATCCAATACCTTTTTGAAATGTTAATTCAGACACAATGCCATTCATTAGACATAAAGCCTCTGGATTTTTCCTGTTTTTGAAACAACTTCATTATTTTCAAGGTACTTTACCACTACCTTGAGATTGACTTCTCTTCTTCCCACTGATATTATCATTAGGCAAAAATATAGAAAATAAGCATAAAGGAAGCAATATGTGAGAACAGATTTTGCCAAGTTCAAATTAGACCCAGATGGAAATTGTGGCCCCTGTGCAAGAATGCACAGTAGACAATTGTCATTTACTCTTAACCATATTCTAGGTTCTTCACCAAAATTCTCAAAGAAAATGTGTTCCCAGCATCTTTGCATAAGGCAATTACATGTATATACCCCTTTTACAATTATTGAGAGGCAATTAACATGGCAAGGGGAAAACTCCTCTTTAACATTTATTTCCCACGAGTAAAGGTTAAGGTTAAGGTTTCCTTTGCTCAAAAGCCAGTCATATCTTACTCTCGGGTTAAGTGCTCATCTGTTTCAAAGCCAAAGAGCCAGCACTGTTTGCTTCTGCAGACTTTTCCATGGTCATGTGGCAGGCATGACTAGACACTGGAGTGCACAGAACACTGTTTACCTTCCCATTGTAGTGGTCCCTATTTATCTACATGCATTTTCTTGCTTTTGAACTGCTAGGTTGGCAACACATCCATCCTGTAGTACTTTGGAACTGCTGACCTTCCGCCTTCCTGTCAGTGTCTTAGCAACCTGGGCCACTGTAGTTAACATTAGTATAAATGGAATAAATGGTGTTTTCAAAAGCAAGGTTTTGTATAGATGACAAATAAAAGGTATTTGGAAATACTTGTAATTAATTGTCATTGGCCGCAACTCATATCCAAGAATGCATTTTTTCCTAAAGCAGAAAAAATGACATTGGCATGAATTTGTTTAAGGTGGATCCCAGCTTGCCATGAAGTGACCAACACACTATGATCATGGAGCCCTTTCCTGTGGCACATATGAAATGAGACATGCAGGATTGGGACTGCAATGGACAGCAATGGACTGCCACAGTCTTGAGGATATGAACAAGGTATGCCTTCACAGCCAGTCCATCTGGCATGGCCTCTTCTTCCTCCATGACTGTTGGGAATCAGAGTATCGGCACTAGCCTTGTTTATTTGGAGCAGATTGTAGGGAAGGGCATCTCTGTCACCCTTTAACATAATGCTCGGTTGCCCATGTCACAAGACTACCACTTACCGAAACCCCTTCCTTTTACAAATGGAAGAAATTGATTGTCTGACAAAACACTAGTGTAGAAGCTGCCCAGCAGCACAGTAAAGAAGCTGTTTGTGGAGAGAAAAGCCAGGAGTAGATTCAATTCAGCCTTTGTGTCATGCAGTCAGCAAAAATTGCTTTAAATTCACCAGTTGTATATGGGGAGCAAATCATGACATATTTCGCCATGTAGTCAAACACTCAGCTCACAAATAAGACTAAAGGAGCTTTCTGCCTGCATAACATGAACATCCAGAAAATACTATCATTCATTCATTCATTCATTCTTCTAATAACCTCAGCTAACTTTGTGAGTCTACAGAGAACATCCTGAAACTTCAGCTACTGAGCTATTTAATGGTTGGATATCATTGTTGTAATTGGCCGCACAGAGTAGTGTATGCCATATATCCTGCCCTACTTAGTGGCGTACAGAAATTTATTTGTTTAAAAGTTATTTCTGGAATAAGTTACTTTCTGAAGCAATAAGGTGGAACAATGATAAATTTTTGTCTGTATTAGCCCATGGCTATACTCTAACAGTTTTTCAATGTAACTAGAATTAGTACCTGCCTAGTACATATTAAGTCACATTGCCTACACTGCTTTTTCAAAAGCCATGAAAGATATTTTAAACACATTGCTTAACTTGTTTTTTAGACTTTAGACTATGTAATCATAAAATATGAAAATCACTTTTTGACTGAATTTTGTATACACTGTAAATATTATTGAGCTCCCTTCCAAATAAAAATGCACAACATTCCAGACCTTAAAAGCCAATTTATATTGAAAAATAAACTTTCTTGTATTCTAGTAGTACTATTCATCATATGTGTTTCCCCTTTTAAAGACTCAGGAAGCACATCAATTCTCTAAGATTTTAGCCAGCTTCATGAGTTCCAAAGGGTATTTGATTTCTTCATAAATGGGAGGACAAAAATAATCAGATTTCAAGAAGAAATGTGATCAACAGGTTTTTGGACAAGATTTATCAGAAAATGAGTCTTTGGGGATTGGACCATGTCAGTATAGCCAATGGTGAAGAATACTGAGACTTGCCATTCAACGTTATCTGAAAGGTCACACTCTGCCCATCCCTACTTTAACAAGAAAGGCTAGCTATCAACAGGGTATAAAGAACTAAACATTTCTCTCTTTTTTAAAGGAAGGAAGAAAATCTACCTGAAGCTTGCCATTACTTCAAGTCCATAGCACTCATTTTTCAATTTCATTGTTTTTTCTGTGCAAAGTGCTGACACATAATGTAAGTTTATGGGACGTAAAAATGTGGTTTATTGGATGTTTGACATTTGTTTGATTTAACATGATCAAAGTTGATTTGCTCCATCAGAAAGAAAGAAGATAGATATGAAAGGACTGCTTCATTCAAGTTTTTCCAGAATATGTTGGAGCAAACATGTAATGTCTGGGCTTCCAGCCTTGCTTTCTGTTATTTTAACTGTAGGTTCATTGCAATTCTTACAATATTTTGGCATATCACGGCAGGCCTCTCGGCAGTAAGATCACCATATATTGAATGCAGCATTCCACCTGAGACATGGGGAAATCATTTTCGGTCTTTATACAGTGAGACTGAACCCCTTGCTCCCATAGAGGTTAAGTGGGAGGAATTGCCCCCCTGGCCACCAGTATCAGAGAAAGAAATCAAGGATCTGATTGCCCAACTCAAGCCTGGTAAGGCAGCAGGTATTGACTGTATCCCCCCAGAATTAATTAAAAACAACGCTAGTTGGTGGGCACCCATTCTAGCTTCTCTATTTACTTTTATAGATAGGTTGGGTTGTGTACCCCAGAACTGGGGGATGGCAGTTATTGTCCCTATTTTTAAGAAAGGACAAAGAAATGATCCATCTAACTACAGACCTATAAGTCTTCTTAGTGTGGTCAGCAAACTCTACACTAGACATCTTTACTGGAAGCTAAAAGACTGGGTCGACCAGGAAGCTATTTTGGCCGAGGAACAGGCTGGGTTCAGGACAGGAAGATCAGTCATGGACAATTGCCTGATCCTACAACACCTTCGTGAGAAGTATCCTAGTTCACTGTATGCCGCCTTTATAGACTTAAGATTTGCTTTTGATTCCATTTCACGGACCAAACTGTGGGAGAAACTAAAAGCCACCTCACTTGATCACCGCCTTTTGGCCTTGATCTCTGTGGTGCATGAGAACTCAGCTTTGAAGGTGCGCTGCTCCCCATGGGGTCACTTGTCCTCTGCAGTTGCCACCCAGAAAGGTGTGAGACAAGGATGTATATTGGCCCCACTTCTGTTTAATTTCTATATTAATGACTTGGTCAATCATTTGGCAAATCCAGACTTCCATCCTCCAAAGTTAGCAGAGAGGCATATTAATTCACTGTTTTATGCTGATGATACCCGCAAGATCACCGGTAGGCCTCAGACGGGCACTCAGAGCATTAGTTGCCTATTGCACGGAAAACCATCTAGTTATCAATTATGCCAAAACCAAGATCATGGTCTTTGGCAGGAAACCCAAACTTTACAATTGGGAAATCGAGGGGCATCCTATTCAGCAGGTCCCCAGCTTTAATTATTTGGGGGTTCTTTTCCATGCCTCAGGCTCTAGGAAAACCCATATTGACCATGTAGTTCAGAATGCGCAGAGGAGTGCATCAGCAATCCTTAGGTTCTACTGGAGCAGGGGAGGGTGTTATGTACCAGCAGCCATTAAACTGTATGAAGCTAAATCACTTGCCCAGCTCACATATGGTGCGCAGCTAGGACCCTTAGCCAGTTATCAGCAGGTGGAGAGAGTTCAGTCAAAGTTTCTTAGAGCTGCTCTCTCAACCCCCCGCTGCGTTTCCAATGCCAGATTAAGACTGGAGACGGGCTTAGTGAAGGTAGAGGCGAGGTGCTGGATGCTGATGATTTCATATTGGCTTAAAATACACAATTCCCAGGGCACCTTGGTGTTTCTTACACTTCAAGATTCATTTCGCTCTTCCTGGAAATGTTTTATACTTAATAAATTGGCTTCTTTGGGCTTGTGTCCAGCTACCCTGCTTGCAATGGAAGCACAACAAGCCAGGGAGCTAGTGAAACAGAGAATAAGGGACACTGAACGGCAGGAAGATGTGGCCAAGTCTCCTGGTTTCTTCTCCAATGTTTCCATCAGGTACCAGCTTGTCCCCGCAGCTTATCTGCAGGAATTAGATCTCCCAAAACATAGGCTGGCATTCACCCAGGCCCGCTGTGGATGCCTGCCTTCAGCTGTCCTTGAGGGCAGATATAACGGGATACCCTATTCAGAACGATTATGTCCATGTGGAGATGGGGATGTTGAATCGATTGAGCATGTTCTCCTTTCCTGCTCATTCTATAGGGATGCCTATGCAGAATTAATAATCCCCTTGCTGCGCCAATGCCCAGGAAAATTGCCGGCCCAACAAGCTTCCTTCCTACTCCAGGACAGTAGTATTGCTATCACGCGCAAAGTGGCGGGTTTTTGTGCACAGGCTAGTAGGATACGTCGGCTGCTGACTAGGAAGTCTAGTGTGGCTCTATAGTTTACTGAGATTGCTCCCGCACTGAGCAGCTGACCTACACTACTTATTATGTTATCTCTTCACCCTTATCATTATCGGTCTGGCCATAAATTACTGAGTTTTAGTAAACTACAACTCTATTAGAGAGTATTTTATATCCTTGTAATGAGGCTATCCCTCTTTTTCTTGTAAATATTAGTATTGCATTTTATTTTCATGACACTAGGTTTTAGTAATTATTGAGGGATTTTAGTAATATTGTTTTTAGATAGGCACCTGCTGTTTTATGTCGATTCCCAGTAGGTTTTTAGTATTATAGTACCATAGTTTCCTTTTATTACCCGTGTCCAGACTAGTTAGGATGTGGTATTATGTTTTTGTGTGTTATGCTGGTCATGGACTATAAAAAACTTGAACTTGAATTTGAATGTAAGTCACTAAATATTTCTACTTTTATTGATAGTACAATTTTTTATTAACATTGTCTTAGCATTTTTACACATTGTAATTTTAGTAGATATTACATTTTACATCACATCCTTCTATATCATATTTTTAATATAATTGCATATACTGTAATGTGATTTCAGCTGGATCCTACTGCTTGAGTCTGATTAGAGCATTCAAAAGTCTCCTTTGTAGTCCTGCTATAGTTTGGTCAACCATGTTTTGGATGCTTTGTTTTTTATGCTGGTCTTTGACTGTAACAATAAATTGAAATTGAAATTGCAATTCTTATTATATTTTACATTTTATAGGTTTCCACAAATAATTGGTGTCAGGTCAACACACTTTTTTTCAGGGGCCTGAGATGTTCCCAGAAAAGGCTTTATTTTGTTTTATGAACAGAAGATGTGTTCAGTACCTTAGTGCAACTTTGATTTCAAAGCTCTGAGCCCCTTGTCATTTGGAAAATACTATATGGTAGTAATGAAAGGTGAAGATAATTCCTGCCTAGAATTTATGCTATTTCCTGAAACACATACCCCGAGGCCTTTCTTTCCCTCCTTACCTGTAGTGCTACAGATAGATGAGGATTTGTGAAGCAACATTCACCATCTCCTGTAGAGGATACTGAACAAATTGTAACAAATCCCCTCATCCCCTTCTCTGAACCCAGCATCATTATGACTAAAGCTGGTATAAAACGAGAAAGTTCTTGGGGATGCACCAACTTTCTACATTCCTGACCATTTTGACTGCAGACAATCAGGGCTATGATCCATTCAGTGGGATTCCACAAAATGTTGTGGTCCATTTATTTATTTAGATTTATATTGCTGCCCACTCGCCGAGGCGACTCAGGGCGGCTTACAGTCAAAACAACAGTACAATAAAAATTATAAAATGCAACCACATAAAACAACCAAACCAGAACACAAACTAACTCCCATCAGGCCGTTGTTGTGGGCCTAGAGGAGTGGGCAAGGTCCCCAGCCACTGCTAGGCCTTCGCATCTTCTTTCTCGGGCCATTGTTGTGGGCCTAGAGGAGGGGACGATGTTCTCAGCCACTGCTAGGCCTCTGCATTTTCTTCCTCGGGCCATTGTTGTGGGCCCAGAGGAGGAGGAGATGTTCTTAGCCACTGCTAGGCCTTGGCATCTTCTTTCTACATTCCACAGGTAGCAGGAAACATTTGACTTGGCAATCCTGGGTTCTAGGAATAGTTGCCATGATTTCAGGACATGACATTTAGACATGCTCAGAAGCCTCATTGGCCATTAATTATCCTGCATGGCCATCTAGTTCCTAGTGCTGAAATTCACATGTTGATCTTTAAATTAATCCAAGAATGTCTATTCAATCTCTCTCTCTTTCTGTCACACAACCCATTTCCCAGTCTTTTCTTTATTCGTGTCAGATGCACCACCAGCATATAATAACATACAAAGCTAAAATTAACACATCTAAAAACAAAATAGAATTAAAAAGGGCTAGATGACATCTGTCCAATATTGGGCCACATCAACAGCATTTTCTCTTGCCAACATAAAGTCTTCCTCAGTGCACATTGAGGGGCATTGTGTGCATTGTATCATATGGGAGATAGAATAGTTTGTACTTCTCTGCATTCACACAGGATGTCACCTGCAGGGAAACCCCACTTTCTCAGATTAGCCCTTGATCTTCCTACTCCTGCATGCAGTCTATTTAAAGCTTTCCACACAGGCCATGCTTGTTCTTGGCCAGGAAGTAGACAGTCATGTGGTTCTGGCCAGTTATCTGGTAGCTGCTTTCTCGCCTTCCATGGATTTAAGGTGGCTGGTTGTTTGGAGGGGCAGAAGTTGTGAGGAATTTATGCCTTGATTTCAGTCTTTGCTTTGGTGGTTGGTGATCAAAGAGCAGGTGTATTTCCAAGGAACTTGATTTTATCCAATCTTTCTAAGCAGCACTTACTCGACAGAATTTTGATGGAGGGATGCCAGCTAAGTAATGCTTTTTCTATATTGGGGTTGGTTTTAGGCATCCTTTGACCAGGTCTCTCCATTTCATTTAAGGCCATGTCCACCTGCTTTGCATGTTTTGATCTGTACCACACTGGGTAGCATACTCTTCTACAGAGTAACAAAGCTAGTGCAGAGGTTCTTAATGTATGTGGTTGGGCACCTCATCTTGTGCCTGCCATTTTCCTCAAAATATTGTTCCTGGCCAAAAAAAAAAAACACCTTCTTTTTTGGTATTAAGTCAGTGGGTCTTGAAAGAGAGAGTTTGATCCAGGGTAACTCTCAGGTATTTGGGGGTGACAGTGTTTAAGCCTGGTGCCATTTCAAGTCATTCCTGGTGCTGTTTCCCAGTGGTTGTGAAGAATCTGACTTTTATAAAACCATTTGGGACTATCACTAGCCCCAGGCTTTGATCCTGAAATCTCAAGGAATGGGTGACTGCTTTCCCAGCAACCTTACATTTCTGCTCTGGTATTAGCCTTGGAATAAGAAGTACCCATTAGTTAAACTGCCATCCATGCATGTGGTTTTCCTCTTGAAAAGCAAGTTGTTTTATATACAATTTTAAAAACCTGTCATAACTATAAGTGATACCTTTACTGGTTTCTATCATTTGGGTCCTAAGAGACAAGACAAGGACCATTAACCATATCTGCATATGTATCTTATTATTATTTTATAAGAATTACAATTCAATATTCTAGTTAGGTAGCAGCTTTTCAAGCTTTAAATTTCCATTTCTCTAACTCAGTAAGCAGTTTATTGTGCCAGGAAAAAAAATCTGGTATGCAAAGTTCTTAATCATTGTGTTTCCTATATTACTTTCTTTTATGATCTTATCTCAGCATGTAGAACACTTAATCAATGAAAGTACAGGCAAAATGTGTAAACTTTCACTGACCTGTACTTGTGTCTGACAATACCACTAATAATTCATAGTAAATTACACAACGTACATCTATTAATACTTTCAACTCAACAGGAAATAACTGATTTCATTTGCCTACTAACAATATCATTTATTTAAAGATGAGATTTCTAAAGAAAACAGTGTAACAAATCTATAATTCAAAATCATTAGAATTGTTTTAATTATAAAAATAATGGGGAAGAGAGATCAAAATGATAATTATATGAATAGTCTACTAATGTTGTTGCATTTTGGAAACATCAAAGCTGGACTAGATTCAGATGGAGGAATGAAAGTCGGTGTAAGAAACATCAACAATATATTTCTGGCAGAGAACAGCAATGATTGGAAATTACTTTTAGTCAAAGTGAAAAAAGAAAGTATCAAAGCAGGACTGCAGCTGAACATTAAGACAAAAACATGACTACAGAAGAACCATACCACAATGTTGAAAATGAAGAAACTGAAATAATGAAAGATAGTGTGTACCTTTGTTCAGTCATCAGCCCAAATAGAGACTGTAGTCAAGAAATCAGAAGAAGACTGAGATCCTGAAGGGAAGCAATGAAGGATTTAGAAAAGGTCAAGTGAAAGGATGTGTCACTGAAGATCAAGATTGAGATCATCCACACCATTGTACAGTTGTACCTTGCTTAAAGAGCATAATGCGTTCTACAGGATTGCTCTTTAAGTGAGTTTGCTCTTTAAGCGAAACACCATTGTAAATGACCAATTGTGGGGAGATTGTGAACCCTGGTTTATTTGTTAAGCGAGTTTTTGGTTGGTTTTTTTTGTTAAGCGAAGCAAACATTCAGAGAAAATTATGCTCTTTAAGTGAATTACTCTTTAAGCGAGACACTCTTTATGCGAGGTTTGACGGTATTCCCAATCACTATGTCCAGCTGTGAAGGCTAGACAGTAAAGAAAACTGACAGGGAAAATTTGACCAGCTTGAAATATAGCCCTGGAGGAGAGCTTTGCAAAATACCCGGGACTACCAGAAATATTAAAAAGCTGATCCCAGTGCACATCAAGCTTGAACTATCTCTGGAGGCTAAAATGCTGAAACTGAGGATATCATACCTCAGGCACATCATGAGAAGACAACTGTCTCTGAAAAAGACAATAATTACAGGAAAGGTTGAAGGCCGCAAGAGGAAGACCAAATACAAGATGAATTAACTGCCAAAAAAGAAACCATAACCTTGAGTTTACAAGAGCTGAGCAGGGATGTTGAGAACCGGGCATTTGGGAGATTGCCACATTTTTAGGGTCACCACAAATTGGAGACAGTTTGACAGTACACAACAACAAAAACTACTAATTTTAAAAGCTCATACTTGCAAGTAATTAAAAAAACAAGATCAACATATCAGGTTAAAGGATGGTTATGCCCGTTTATGTAGTTATAAGAGTACACGCTTTGGAATGATCTTAAGACAGAGAGTAAATTTATATTGGTATTTAATAATATGATTCATCTGAATCAAAAACAAGCTAGATCCATGAGAGATAAATGCAAACATGCATGATATGTTTAATTAAAATAGGAAGGGGGGAGCAATTTTATCTCACATCTATCTTAATGTATATGTTGTCATGGGTAATGTGATGAGGACATGGATTCACAATCCTGTATTGTGGGACACACTGGTTTGTGGAAAGTGTTTTCTGAATTAAAAATCAGCTAGTTGCGTGTTTGCCTTCTGTATGCTTAACAATAAAATTGAGGCTAGATATATGGTTGTTGATGATGGGGAGTGACTATTTGTGTGTGTCAGGCAAAGAACAGCTAATGAAGTAAGTGTTAAAAGTAGTGTTCCATCTGATGGCTGTCAGCAGTAATAATACTATAAAAATTAAAGATGCAACTCCTTGATTGATAGGTACATTATTTCCCTTCTCCTGTGAGAGGGTGAGATCTTTTCTGCTGGTCTTGACATTTCTGAAAACAATTATGGCACAAGTAACATAAATCATGCTGCTTTTACAAGAGATGCAATAGCTGTTGTCTTGTTGCATGGATTTTTTAAAATTAGAGCAGGAGTGGCCAACATTTTTCTGCCATGGGCCTGCCCGGACAGCTGAGCGGGCTGGACCATGTCCCCCAGAACTGTAAGTGGGAACATTTACAGCTGTCATAAATGCACCCACTCCCAAGTATATGACTGCCATGGGCATGTTTGGAAATGCGTGAGCACATTTTACAGATGACGTAAACATGCCCGCTTCCACTTCCTGGTGAGGCGGAGGCAGCAACAGGTCATATGGAATGGCATCATGGACAGGGTCTGGCCCACAGGCCATAGGTTGGGTACCCCTGAATTAGAGAGGTTGTTTTCATCTTTTTGACCAACCAACCAATTCTTCTATGTTTGCTGTTTGTGGCTAGCTTTACAAAGTCAAGGTACAAATTGTGTTTAGATACATTTTGTGCAAATTGCAGAAAGAGAGAGAGAATCATTTTGTCTGAATGTAGCCTAGACATGCAGAATCATTCAGGGATTGAATATTCAACCTGTCTTGTTGTCTAAAAATTGATGGCTTGGATCTTAATTCAGCAAGCACTAAACCTGTGGAAATGGACTTGGTCTTCCACTGAAAAAGCAAAGAGCATATAATCCCCAAGCAAACACATCCTGTACATCTGTTGCATGTGTTCCAGAATCATTTCCCTCTACCTTTTTTTACCTCTCTTCATAGAGGTTCTATGTAGCCTTCACACAGCTATATTGGTCACCATACAAGGATGGCTGGGAAGTCTCAGAACTAGAGCTGTAAACGAGCTGGGAACATTCTCTTGAATAAAAAAACAGCAAATGGAGAAGAAATTACTACGTCCTACCAATTTAATTACACAGGTTCTATTTTTGCATTCTGGAGTTTTTTTAATTGCTTTTTTTTCCCCTTTTAGACATCCCCCCCCCCAATCTGAAGCAAAATCAAGAGCTTCTTAGCATATATGATATGCCTTCAGTTTAGCAGCTTAGCAAATCACAAGTTGTGCATGTCCTTTTTAAATATGCAACATGAAGAAGTGACATAGTTGAAAGCCAGTGGGCAGGAAGGAAAAATATAGGTACTAAGTCTCTTCCCTCCAAATCTGTCTATCATTCACTTGGAAAGTGTTTAATCTGTTGCTATAATTTTGGATGAAAGGTTTTCTTCTCTACTATCTATTTGGCACAGGTAGATAGGATGTCTTTTCCGCTGAAGATTATAAATGACTCAGGACCACTTTTAGCAGAGTGGTTTTGCCTGACTGAACATTGGTGTCACTAAACCTCATCTTGCTTATGTTATATAGATCAATATTTTAAAGAAAGAAAACACCTTCCTCTGTGTGTGTGTGTGTGTGTGTGTGTGTGTGTGTGTCAGTGGCTTCTGATCAGGTGGCTTCCAGAAATGAATGAATGACAGCAGAAGACAGTCAATGTAGGATTGTTCACAGAGAGACTCAGAATGTAGTGTTCATCCATTTGTGGACTGAGATAATTTCCACTTTACCATTCTTAACCTCTGCATTAGAAATGCAACCAAAGTAGCACTTGTTAATAATAGCTACCTGGACGAATGTGTAGAGCAGGAGTTCTCAACCTTTTAAAGCCTGGGGCCGGGTCACATTCCCTCAGACAACTTTGGGGGCCAGATGACCACTTTTCCCTTCCTCTACTACATGGAACTGTGTGAAAACACACGTTTTCTAATAATAATAGTAATTGGGTGACCTCAAACCAAGGCTGACTTATATTGACCCTTTTCAGAGTTTTCTCGCTAGAAAGTACCGAGGAGTGGTTTACCATTCCCTTCTTTCATGGGCATTCTACTGCTGTCAGGCTTGACCAAGGCTACACAGGGTAGTTCTACTCCTCAGAGACACAGTGGGAAATAGAATTCCCAACCTTGGGCTGTGCAACCAGATACCTAACTCACTGAGCTATCCAGCCAGCTTTCACAGTCTACATTACCCTAAAAAGATATAGTGGCTTGGATATAAATATTTCTAGCTGCACTGTAGGCGTGTTGCATATCTTCCAGAATAATTTCCCTCTACTTTTTTTAGGCGAATAGCTATCTGGTACTTGACTGGTAGCTTTGTCAAAGGGAAGCAGAAATAACCAGTTTTACTGAATTAAAATTAAAATTAAAATTAAAATTAAAATTAAAATTAAAATTAAAATTAAAATTAAAATTAAAATTAAAATTAAAATTAAAATTAAAATTAAAATCAATTTACTGAATTATATCAGAGACAACAAGGTTTGACCATTTGGAGAAAATGCCTTGGAATTCCATACCATACAAGGCTTATGTGGAAAGAGGAGACAGGCAAAGACCAGGAGGCAAACCCAGAGGAAGATGGAGAGATAACATTAAAGAAATACTACAAGAACACCAAATAATACCAGTGGAGGCCACTAGAAGTGCCAGAATAAGAACCTTGCATTTCCCTCGACACTCGATGGAGTAAAAATGAAGCAAAGAAGAAAACTGAATTATTGCAAAATCAAAATCCAGTGCACTATTAGTCAAATATAAACTTGGTGTCAGGCTATATGAGAACTGTCCTCTCCTGTTTTCTTAGTCTGTCACGGATAACCTAAATGTACCATATTTAATAGAAGTTACGTTGACTTCAAAGAAGAACCTCTCCATAATAGATATTCAAAAAAACTTTAATCCAAATGTAAGAGGAAGAAACTGATAGTCCCTACCAGCCCACCACACATCTTTATCCACCATATATGCAGAGTGCAATCTTCACAGTCTGAAGAGGAAAGACTTTGATATGTTTCTGCACAATTACCTGATTTTGGTGTTCTAGAATAGGAGGAACTCTTCCCTTCAGTTTGTGGCAAACAAAAGTTTATGGGGATGATTTTTTATGCTCAACCTGCTCACAAATTCATCTTAACACTTTAGCTCTCTATATGCATTATACTGTGCAACATTGTGAAAATGGTAAGAGGACCGTGCCTAGTCTTATTTCTCCACTGTCATGTTTTCCACCATTATGCCTTGAGTCAGGAGGATAATCCTGCTCAGTTATCCAAACGAGCACAAGTACAGATTTTCCAGTATTCTGCTTACATGTAAAGCCTCCACATGAGCAGAGACCTTTTCTTTTCAGACTAAGTGCTGTAACTGTGAAGCATATGGTGGTTTTTAAAACATTAAAACCCCAAATAAGGCTTATTCTTAATACCTGAATATTATCTAGACACATATAGGGACATATTCTTTCTAATGGAAGTAGAATGGGCATCAATTGTATTCACTGTTAAATAAAAATACATCTACTCATAGAGGCCTTTGTGGACTTTAATTCTTAGTGCTCCATTTATTGAACTCTGAAAATTTTGTTTTCTGATTCATTATATTAGTTTATATTTTTAATGAAAATTGTCAATAAATAATTTCACTAAATAACTCTGCAACCCAGCAAGTAGATTTAGGATTGCAACTTGAAGGAATAATTTTAGTTAAGTCATAAGAAAAGGGCAGGCTATGGAAAAGTATAAATACAATTCTGAAATCAATTACTTACTACTGCCACTATTTAGTAGTTCAGTCTGTACTATTTGGAATGATTTTCACCTGTAAAACAGAACTCATCACCTTCAGTTTTTTCAAACAGGAAATAATATACAGTGAGTGACAACTGAGCTGTGAATAGGTGGCTTTGGTGTTTCCTTTTTTGGTTACAAATAAATAATCATTGACGTTTTCAGTGCAAATTTCAGTAGAGTTATTGATTTATGCTTCAACTCAACTTTAAAGACGGCCTTGAATATTTCAGTAAAATAAGCTGGCATAGGTTAAAGTGCATCATCCATGTAGAACAGAAGTACCAGACGATAGATGTTACTAGTGTCAATTGTATGTTGGAAGGCAGATAATAAATTGAAGGTAGTACCAGAAAGTATTCTACTGCAGTAAAATCTTCAAATAAAATTTTGCAGTAAATTTCATCTAACAATACTGTTCTCAGGATATTTCAGCAGGAGATCTAAATGCTGTCTCACAGAACAACTGCCATGTCCTAACTTGGTAGAAGTTTAGAATAGTTCCTCTAAGTCAATGGTGCCCAAACTTTTCCTGCTGTAGGCCAGTCCCACAGCTGTAGGGGCCGTAGGTGGGCTGCTCCCACTGCTGACCATTTCGACATCAACAGCGGTGGCAGTGGAAGCAGTGACCGCGCTACGTCCCCGCTGCTCTGAGCAGCCTCTGGCTCAGTCTCTTCACTTCAGCAGCCTTTGGAGACATGGATCACTGCCTTGGGGAAATTTTTGGAGCCTTCCCCACTTCAAAATATGTGACACAAGAAGAGGCCCTTGGCACGTCCAGGATGATGTCATCCTGGGCATGCCAAGGGCCTCTCCTAGCTGCTGACATCAGTTGGTGGGGCACAGTCCGTGGTGAGCCTGGGTGCTCACCGTGGGCTGAATTAATGAGATGCATGGGCTTAATTGGGCCCGTGGGCCATAGTTTGGGTGCCCCTGCTCTAAGTACAACACACAAACTGTGTTTGCAAATAGAGTAAAAGTGCAACTCTATGATGAAGCAACATTTTTCAAAAGACAGCACATGACCATGAACAGTAATCCAGGATATCCCTATTGTCCACAGGGTTGTCTCTGTGCCCTTTCACAGTTATCCATACAAGAGACAATCGCCATATTTTATAACAGTTGTGGCCATAACTTAGTTTCACAGTGTGTGAACATAAAGATGCAAAACCTTTTTAAAAAACATAGCTAGAACAGACTGACAATGACAACCCTTCTAGTCCAGCATTCACATAGTGAATAGCCATTTTAAAAAAGGAGATGAGTACATCCACATTCACTCTTTTGTGTTACACAGCAAATGATACACAGAGACATACTGCATCTGATACTGGACATCATGTATAGCTAGCTGAACTAGTAGCCATTAACAGTGCTAACTTCTAAATTCATTTATCGATTTTCATTTAAAGAACTTTTAAAAGTTGACAGCCAACACTATATCTGTTAACAGAAAATTCCATGTTTAACAATGAACTGTAGGAAGAAGCACTTTCTTTCATTTCTCCTTATTCAATTGCCAAACAGAGGCTGTGGTGGCTCATTGGTTAAGAAGCTTGCCTTTTTAGCTGTTGAAGCCTGGCAAGTTAGCAGTTCGAGACACAGATAGTGACAGAGCACATATCTCTGTCACAGCTCTTGGGGACACGAAAGGAGCCTCATTTAGACATTCCCTGAGCAGAGTTTCTTCTGCAAAAAATCCTTTCAACCCAGAATAATTTCTGAAATGAAACTATTATTATTATTATTATTATTATTATTATTAGTAGTAGTAGTAGTAGTAGTAGTAGTAGTAGTAGTAGTAGTAGTAGTAGTAGTAGTAGTAGAAGAAGAAGAAGAAGAAGAAGAAGAAGAAGAAGAAGAAGAAGAAGAAGAAGAAGAAGAAGAAGAAGAAGAAGACAATAATTAAACTGAAGCAAAACCATGGAGTTGAGTAGAAGACCTTTTTCTGGATTGAGTTAATCTTCCCCCTTAAGGAGCAAGTGTGTAGTTTGGATTCCTCTTTATCACAGGAGGCTCATGTGAGTTCAATAGCTCAGAGTACCTAGGATAAGATTTGACTAGTCCACCATCTATGACCATTCTTGGACAGGGATAATCCAGTTATAGTAGTCCATGCCATGGTGACTTACTGGTTAGACTACTGCAAAGCATTCCATATGGGGCTACTTTTGAAAATGGCTTGGAGACTAGAGCAGGTGCAGTACTCAATAGCTAAATGCCTAACAGGAACATTCTTCAGAACCCACATGACACCAGTTCTGAAGGACCCGCACTGGCTATCAATATGCTTCTGGTCTGAGTTTCAGGGTGTTATCAATGACTTTAAAACCCTAAATGGCTTGCGATCTGGATATTACAAGGAACACCTCTTCTTATACAGACCTGCCTGGTCACTAAGATTTACTGGGGAGACAATCCTCCATGTCCCATCACTGATAACTTTTCATTCCATGGAGGGAATGCTTTTCTGCTGTAGCAACACAACTGTGGAATGTTTTCTCTTTGAAATCTCAATTGGTGCTGACATAGGCATGATTTTGGCACTAAGTCAAGATACACTTCTTTGTTAGAGCTTCTGAGGGTTGAGGAGTGTGGTCTCCACAGGTTTTTGTGTAATTGGTTGAATGTTTTTAATATTTGAATATTTTAATTTCTTACTGTTTGATTTTAAACTGTTTAAATAACTTATGTTTTAAAATTGTTTTATACAGTTTTATAACCTGACCTGAAATCCTGTGATGTAGGATAAGTAAGTAAGTAAGTACGTACGTGAGTGAGTGAGTGAGCGAGCGAGCGAGTGTACAGAAACATTTTTGTATGAACACTGAGTTGCCAAATAAGCATATTGCACATTCTGAACTGGCACATAAAACAGCTTTATTCATCTGTAGCAGAGGGGAATGTACCATGTGAGGACATATGATTGTAAAATTAATGTCAGAGAAACATCATGTTGTCAATCTTTCCCAAATCTGAACTGTTCTCAGACCAATTGTCCTAAAGCAATGTTTTTACATTGATGTTGATGCATAATAACTATTGAGAGGTGTAGAAAGTATATAATGAACATATGATAAAGAAACAGGCAAGCAGGTAATACCATGTATTTCCACCAGCATGAAGAAATACAATAATAGTAAGTAGATAATGGAAATGGCACCATAATGTAGAACATTGCTCTTCTCTATAATGCCAGGCATTAATCTCCATAACTCTTTTATCCTCCCAGTTCTAATAACATAAGCTATAAATGCCACTGTATTGTCATTAAAAATCCTATTGTTGCAATTCTAATTCTTTGGTATTTCACATGCATAGTAGATCATGATGCACAGTGTGTTACTAACATAAATAGTATTGATAGCAGTTCAGGAGCAATAAGTTCTGTAATAATTGTCAGCTAATTTGATGTTGAAAAAAAGTCTTTGTTTTCAAGATCGGATTTGATCTTCAACCATCAAAGTCCTGATAGGTTGCTATCGAATTTTTTAAGCACTTAATTAAAGGCACACCTTGAATTATTCATACGATATGGTAGCTCATGAATAATTTATTCCATAGTTTCATTGAGAAAAAACTTAATTTGGAACCACAATGAAACTTTAGACCTCAATGCACCTTTCAAGGTCTTTGGAAACAATTTCTTTATGACTTTTTATAGCTGGTAGTTATTTATCCATATTTCAAATATATAATTTCTCTACATAGTGACAACTAGGACATGTATAATTTCCAGTTGTTCTTCTCTACAGGGTGGCCCATAAGTCCCTACTCGTCCATATGTATTATAATTTTTTCCAGAGAAATATTTCCAATTTTAAGCCCATTTATACTTGAAGAGCATATTGTGACAAATACATGGGTACATGAGCGCAAGAATACTGGTGACACCCTGGATACAATAAGTGACGAATTTAGAGAAAGATTCAATAGGGACTTACAGGCCACCCAGTAGAGAAGATCAACTGGAAATTATATCTGTCCTAGTTGTCACTATGTAGAAAAAATTATTGTCATTGTCATTTTGTGCCTATTCTTAAAATTAGTACCAACAGGACCAACTCAATGGATTCCAGGTTCTTAGTTCCTTGATCCCTTCAGATGATGCCCTTGAGAACCTGACTCAACATACATTTAGTGACAAACATGGTTTGCTAACATCTTGTGATGTGAGGCAGGGATGTAAACCATTCTTTTCCTGTCTTTACACATAGAGACAAAGAACACAAGAGCAGAAAATTATGACAGCTGTTACTCTGGTCCCTGGAATTATAAAGATGAGAAGTGCTACAAGTATTTTTTTGACTTTTTTAAATAATCAGCCAGCCATTTTCTCCTTTCTTTTGTATCTGTGTCTAGGTGCTGGCATGTTAGTATATGTGTGTGCCTCTGAAAGCCCACTTTTTTTTTCATAAAGTTCATACAAATTGAAGAAAACTGGTGAGAAGAAGCTATGCTCTGTAAGTTTCTTTGATTCAATAGGTCTCCTCTAGTTGTAGCTTAATACTGGACTTCAGCCACTATATTTTACAAGGATTGTTTCAGTGTGGCATTATAACATGGCATTTGTGCTGACCTTGAGGTTTTAAATTGATTTTAATTTTTGTTTTGTTCTTTTTAGAGTTTTTGATGGTGTACCATATGTTGGTTGTGCTCTGCCCTGAGTCACCTGTGCAAGTAGGGCAGAATATTAATTTGATTAATAAATAAATAAAATAAATAAAAATATAGTTTCTTTATGAACTCAGTGAACAGAAAAGAATGTACATAAATAGGTTAGAATAATACAGCAGAAGATTTAGACAATTAATAATAATACTTATAATAGTGTGTTGTTAAGTCAATTCTGACTCATGGCAACTCTTTCCAGCATTTCCTAGGTAGAGAATAATCAAAAGTGTTTATCATTTCCTTCTTCTGGGGCACCCTGGGACAGTACAGCTACCCCATGGCGGGACAGGACACACAAGACAGATCTTCTCCCAGGAAGCACAGTGGTGAATCAAACACCCAACCTTTGGATCCACAACCAGATACCTAAATCATAGACAATATGACAACTAAGTTCTAAGAAACAAAAAACAAAACTAAACTAAAACAATCAGTTAAAGATGGGTGATTAGAGCTCCACATTTTTGCCATCCTGCCAACTTGTTTAATCAGGATTCATTAATCAAAAGTTACAGATTTCTTTTCAAAATAGTGTGTGTTAGTTTACAAAGTGAGTTATTACTGCAGATATACAGTAATTGCAAAATAAAAATAGATGGTAGCACTGCTAATGAGACTGTCAGGCTTATGGAATGCTATTTAGAACAATGTGTGAGAGCAGTCAAATTTGTACAAAGCAAACATTTTTCACCCACTTCAGTTTTGGCATAAGTTAAACTCAGAGTTGTATATCACAGTATTGACAAGCAAAAATAAAAATCTTGCCGAATTACAAGTTGATTTATTTGATTCTTAACCACACAGATCCGAAAAGCTCCTTATCACATCAGGAAAGTTAGAGGGGATTGTTAGAGGAAGTCTATGCCTTCTGACAAAAACAATAAAAGGTAAAGGCACATGAACATACCATGTTCACTTTTGAAGGAAAGAAAGTCCCTGCAGCTGGTAGTGAAAGCTGAGATGGCCTTTAGAACCAACAGGGCAAACGTGATCTGGTCAAGGATGTTTGAGTTCAGAAAGCAAGATAGAAAAAAAACCTGAATTGTGTCAAGATAACCTCATTTTAAAAAGAAAGAGAAGCAGAAATTAGGAGCAACAAAGGTGTTATTTGGAGAATCGGTGTACTAATGTGATGGATTAGGACTCAGGAAGCAAAAGGTAACCTTTGTTCAAAAGCCAGTCATATCTGACTCTAGGGTTTCCCTGTAGATGACAGCCTGTGTGAATGTGGGGAAGTATAAACTATCTCCCATATGATACAATGCATATGATGTCCCACGGTGTGCACTGAGGAGGACCTTATGTTGGCAAGAGGAAATGCTGTTGATATGGCCCAATATTGGGTGGATGTTATCTGCTCCTTTTAATTCTATTTTGTTTTAGATGTGTTAATTTTAGCTTTGTATGTTATTATATGCCGGTGGAGCATCTGACACGAATAAAGAAAGTGCTCATCTCTGTTTATAGCCAAAGAGCCAGCACCGTCTGAGTTTGCAGACATTTCTGTGGACATGTGGCAGGCATGACTAGTTACTGGAATGCATAAAACACTCTTTACCATCCCACCAAAGTGTTACCTATTTATCTCCATGCAATTTCTTGTTTTCAAACTGCTAGGTTAGCAGGAGCTCATTCTGTCGTGCAGTACTTGGGTCTCAAACTGCTGACTTGCTGACCTTCCAGTCATCAATTTCAGTGTCTTAATCTCTAAGCCACCACAGTCCCAACAGCACTCAGGAAACCTGGGTTCAAATTCCCACTTGGTTATGGAAACTCACTGGAGAAGGGCAGTGAATGGTATAACTTTTCCTTAAATACCTCAGATATCTTGAATTTCTTATTTAAAATCACTATACGTTGGATGCGGCTTTGAGGGCACATCTCTCTCTTTTTTGTCTTTCTCTATCTCTGTCTCACACACACACACACACACACAACACCCCACTAAAAATATGTGGAATAAATGTAATCACACCAATCTGATGATTCAAATAATTATCTCTCACACATAGCAAAATATAAAGGGCACATTTTACACTGAAGTTCAGACAAGGTCACCCTTTCCTCTACCATATGTCACCTTATTTAATATGGGAAAAGTTGTGCTTTATGCAAGTAGCTGAGACAGCAGAACCTTCCATGATACTAAAAATAAAAATGAGATCCTTAAGGAGGGAACCTTTTAAAAAATAGGAATTAAATTATCAATGCAATTTACCAAATGATAGTAAACAAGTCATTTTGAAAAAGGCAAAGTCTGCTTGCAAATAATTCACATACAAAAAGGTGCAATTAATTGCATCCATTAGTTGTTATAAAACCTTACATGCTATTTCTGTTGGTTGCACTGTTAGGGGAATAGTCTGTTGCTGCCAGTTTTGCCAAAGTACAAAGAAATTTAAGAAATACTCTACACGAGCCCTCCATGGCCTTGAAATTCTGGCAAATGTGATTGCCGTCAGTCCCTCTTGCAATCTGTCTGACTCTGAAACTCATGAAAGGCACCATTTTCCTTCACCTCTGTGTTGTTTCTATTTTTTAATGCAAAACAAGAAATGGAATGCTAGCAGGCTTTATATATTTTTAATGTCCACATGGATAAAAATATCTTGATAATTTTTTACTGTGTGGGCTGATTATTATTACATTCATATGTTTTGTAAATTCTCTCTTTGTGTATGTTGCCAGCCAAGTGCAAAATGGCATATAGCCCTATTAACAAAGAAATTAATGAGAAAGGCAAAATAAACTCCCTGTGCCTAGATGGCGTTTTGAAATTCACAAATCTATTCATGAGCAGAGAAATGTGAGTGGAGGGGAAATGTCACCAAGCTTCTACTGGGGATGGAGAAATCCTTCTCTTAGGGAGGTTCACAATTAGCTATCATACTACAATGTTCCATCTTTAATTTAATTTAATAGTCATATTTATGCTGCCACTTCCTTGCAAGGAGTTCCTCTGCAAGGAGTTTCCAACTCTAGCCAGTGATGCAACCAATGTAAGCTTTTGGGAGTTGAGATGGAAATGATCGTATTTATGTCTCCCTGACTCAGCTGGCTGGTGCAGTAGCTGATAAGGATCAGCATTGTGCAGAGGAAGGAGAATTTGACAGTCTGGACTAGAGAGGTGAAGAGTAATTTAGCTGCACTACCAGGCCCCTCTTCAAGTTATGGTTTATTCAAATTCTAATAAATTTGTGACCCAAGTTTACAACAAATTTGCCTGTGTCCTGCCTCTTTATTTTTGGGTTTGGGGGATATAGTTTCTCCCTCATTCTTTTGACGTTTTTTTTTTTTTTTTGCACTGCCACTCCAAATGGTAGTAATCTTTTTGGAAGCCATTTTGCTTCCTCCGTGACATTCTTATGTTAGGACACTGTAGTGTTGGCCACTGGGAGGTAGATGCCAAAAGCAGTGGAAATGGTCTCAAAATCTGCAATGTCTTTCTATTTATATTTCTATGGGGGGAAAGGGAATGCATTTCTCACTCTCCACCTCCCGTCCGGTCATCTGAAGAACTCTGATTTTAATACAGTGTCATTCTTCATCAACTGTCTGTCCGGACATCGCGCTATGGTAATGGAGTAGACCATACAGCCAGCAACTCAGCCCCGAGTGTTAGGCAGTGGTAAACTAACCTGACTCTCCAAAGTGGCCAATGGCTAGGGGTGGATTAGCCCCTTGGGTGGAGTGATGGCCCCCTCAGTGGAGGAAATGCCACTGGAAACCATCATATTGGGCCCAATGACAAAATGAGTGGAGGAGGCTACTTCACTAGTCTGATTCCCAGCAGTCATGGAAGCAGAAGATCCCGTGCCAGATGGACTGGCTGTGAAGGCACACCTTGTTAATATCCTCAAGGCTGTGGCAGTCCATTGCAGTCCCAGTATTAAATTCTGCATGTCTCATTTCATATGTGACAAGGGGATGGCTTTGTGATGACAGTGTGTAGGTCTCTTCATAGCAAGCTGAGATCCACCTTAAACAAATTCATGCCAGTTGCATTTTTCCTGTTTGTCCTTATTCTTTCATGAAAATGATTTCCAGGGGAAAATGTATACTCGGCTATGAGTAGCAGACAACGACATTCTTCATCATCTTCCTTAGACTTTATAAATATTACATGGTGTGTGTGTGTGCATTTTCTTTCTGTCATGGAGGTCTATAATACAGTTTTTTCACCATGTCTCCTATGAGAGGTGTAAGGGAGTGCAGTCTTACGTCCATTATTGGTTATTCTGTGCTCCTATAATACTGTGCTACCTCACCCATGGGAATTTCTCTGAAATCTCTACTCATCTGAAATCTGCCCCCCCCCCTTTAAAGGGCAGGTTTTTTCTTACCAAATTAAATAAGAATGGTCAAAATTCTCAGGAGACCAATTTTCACTAAAAGCTACCAGAGATTGAGTACACTTAAGTGCTGCTTCTACGGTGATTTGTTTCAACACATGAACCATAGTCAGTTGTTGCTCATGTACATTCCTAAGGAAAATTAGCTCCCAATCCACTCTTTTAATATTCAAAGGGAATAGAACATTGAAGGGGGGAGTTAGAATTTGAAGTGTGAGCATATAAAACTAATAATATCAAACACATCACAAACAAGCATATAATTGCTTGAAAAGCAAACAGAGAAGTACAAAAAGTGTGTGATATATAAATCCTCAATGATTATAGTAAAGGATTTAAAGAACTATATGCCTTGGGATACAATGCATTTAAAAGCACATTCAATATAAAAAAAAATAGATTCAAAAGTGCAATGCATTTAAAAGTAAACTCAATATGTTTTAAAATGCAATATCTACCACGTAAGGGTTCTCATAGGTAAAGGTTGTCATTGCTCGAAAGCCAGTCATATCCAAATCTATGGTTCAGTGCTCATTTCTGGATAGCCAAAGAGCCATTGCTGTCTGCATCTGCAGACATTTCCCTGGGGATGTGGCAGGCATGACTCAACAACGGAGTGCATGGAACACTGTTTACATTCACACCAAAGTGGTCCCTTAATTATCTACTTGCAATTTCTTGCTTTCAAACTGCTAGGTTGGCAGGAGCTGGGACAGAGACAGGAGCTCATTCCATCATGCAGTTCCCAGGAATTGAACTCTGACCTTCCAGTCAGGGAGTTCAGCATCTTAACCACTTGAGCCACCGAAGTCCCAAGGCTTCTTATACCACTGAACAAAAAAAATGGATAATGAAGACAATAAAATATGGTATCATTTCCAAAGTGATGGTCCTTATAAAAAGCTTGAGGAGGTTAACAGTCATAAGGAATCTGGGAAACTGCATTTTCTGTCCAATCCTTTCCTACCTGCTGCACACTGATGAAATGGCCACCAGGAAGGACATTCTGAATGTCTGTGGTGTAACAAAAAATAATCAATTATTCATTCATCCATTTATTTAATACCCTGCCTTTCTGTCCCCCAAAAGGGTCTGGCAGTAATTAAAAAGATAAATTAAAGTTAAGTGATAAAACTCAGTGGAAATGCTGGATCTTTCTTATAAAAAGAAATTACTGCACTTAGTTAATTTAAGCTCCTTAACCAACTGAAATACCAAAGGCCTATCAGAGCAAAAACAAGCCTTAGCTTCCCAGAGGAAGGACAACAGAGGTTGTAAAAAGGCATATGGTCTCCTTTAGTTCCAATGTCAAAGGAGCGTGTCCTGCTTTCACGTTACACTGCTGGAACGTGCAAGGGCTGTGTTCTCAACTCAGTCCCAATTTGATTAATTTTCAGTGTTCACAGATCAATTGGCTTCTCCTCGCTCTTATAGATTACACTCACATCATGGCCTTATATTGCTCCATTTGCTGAAGTTGAGGAATGATGAGACAATGTGGAATATAGATACAGTAATGGTGTCTTCCATCCGAACCTCTGTCATGTTTTCCTTCCATTTCATTGAGTTTTCTTTCATAGCAGAGAAAATCTTTATCAGATTAAAGAAAGTCTTCCCTTCATGGGGAAAAATAGGCAGAATACCTATAAAAAGCCTTTAATAGTAAGCCCATTCTCTTTAGAGAAACAGTAGTAAGAACATTCTCTTTAGAGAAATAGTCCTAGCATTGGCTGCTCATGGGATGATGGAGGTATGTCCTGCCACCATTTTGAAAGGAAGGGCCCCTTATTTGATCCACAAGTCACCAAGTATAGCTGAAGTCCTAAAGAGGAATCATGGAGATCTACTGTAAAAACAATACAGTGTTAGAAACTTGCAACTAAAATAGACACACAGTCTCCTTTTGTGCCTCACATGTTTTGTCAAAAATAAAATCTTTCCTTTGTATTAAAATGAAATCTTCCCCAAAGTGAGCAGCTGAGTGCACCATCAAATACTTCAGGACTTGTTCTGCTTCTTATACGATTGATTTTGATTTATTTTTTGTAGCCTTCATGACACAAAGGCTGGGTTATTATCATCCAATCCTTTATTACACAAAGCATTATTTTTCTCTCCCAATAGAAGATGCGTATAAAGACAAGGAGGAGGAGTTTTGTTGATGTCGAGCAATTGGAAGATAGGAGTGCATTTAACCACCAATGCTACCAATGATTCATACCCTGCAAATATTTATTTTATTGTTTGTTTGTTGAATGAGATTGTGTTTGATCATTTAATTGTTTGTACACTATCCAGAGTAGGAAATATCACAGATGGGTGGATAATAAACAAACAAACAAACAAACAAACAAACAAGAGTGTCTTCAAATGATGGATTTTTGGGGAAAGCTAAGTGGTAGAATGGAAGGCAGTCTGTTGACTAGGTACAAGGATGCAGAAGGGTCCAGAGATGTATCAATGCTGATAATCGCACTCTCTTTCTCAGTCTTTTTCTCAGTGTTTGCTAATAGGGGTGTGTGTGTGTGTGTGTGTGTGTGTGTGTGTGTGTGTGTGTGGAGTTAGTTAAAATTTATGAGAAGATCCTCTCCTTCCCAATGGAGTTAAAACAATTTTTAACTAGAACGGCCTCCAAAAAACCCAGAGGGAGCAGCAAAGAACCCAAGGAGGGTGTCAGATGGTGTCAAAGTCCATGCTATTTAGAAAGTCTCAGGGCTTTGAACCTATAAGTTATGCCTCCAGTACACCACTGTTGATGAGTACACCACTGTTGATGTAGTAGTTCCTTCGCAAGCTGCATGGCAGCTGTCTCCACCACAACAGCATATCGGGCAATGAGGCTCCTTGTTGTTTCTTTAACAATAAGGTTTTACAGAGTCAGGATGCTAACCCCCCCAAAAATTGAATGTGTACAGAGGAAGGTGATCAGAATGGTAAAAGGCTTGGAAATCCAGCCCTATAAGGAAACGTGGGAGCAGGATATGTTTATCATGGAAAATAGAAGACTTAATGACAATAAGGCAGCTATCTTCAAATATCTGAAAGGATGCCATATGGAAAATGGAGCAAGCTATTTCCCCCTGTAGCTCCAGAGAGTAGGGCCTAAAGTAATGGATTCAAATTAGGGGAGAAAATGTTGTACCTGAATGTTAGGAAGGACTTGTCACTGATGGTGAAGAGCTGTTCACCAGAAAATGAAGGACTCTTTTTCATTCAAAGATTTTAAACTTTTGAGCTGCTTTAGCTGTAAATGTCTTGCTTTGGAAGGGGTTGGAATTGATGACCCATAAGGTCCCATCTAGCTATACAACTCTATATGTTTCTTTAATAAGGCAGGACTAGTGATCTCTCTCTTTCTGTATTTCAAATGCTAGATCGATGTTTTATAATAGTCAGTCATATAATAAGCCATTGATTAATCAATCAGCTGTATATTTTTCTGTCACCTTCCTTAATGTTCTGCAAAATATTTGTAGTATTTTCCCCACCCCCCCTTGCTTTTACACATCGAATCAATGAAGTGATGAAATATATTGCTGAATATATCAGCTACATTTCCCCCTCAATACATCACTCTCCCACACTTCATCTGCTGCCTGGATAGAAAAATCTAGTCAGCTATTGAGAAGGACAAATGGAGTCCAGAGTGCTGGTCTCTCTCTCTCTCCCTCCCTTTGAAAGTTCACAGAGTCACCAAAAAGAAAGTTCTCGGGATGGGAAAGGACACAGTGTCATAAAGTGCAACATACTGCTCAGGTTCTGATTCATGAACCACCACACTTTAATTATCAATAATTTAACTCATATGAGTGCAATAATTAATAATAATCGGGTTGGGAATGAGAGGCAGCTGTGTGGACCGGCCGGCTGGCAACAACAAAACTGCTGCAGCTGCCATTGAGACCACCCTGGACTCTCCCCAGCCAATCAGGCTCAGGAATGAGAGGCAGCTGCGCGGACTGACCAGCTGGCCGAAGAATGAGGATCAGCTGAGTGGTGTGGCCGGCCAGCCTCAAAAACACCATGTCCACCACTGTAGCCACCACCACCACTGGTCTCCTCCTTTGGACTTTTCCCTCGGCCACTTCTGTGGAACTTCTCATATTAGTACTGAGGATTTAGTAAATGAGTTTTTTTTATTGTGATACGTTGTTACTGTTATTTTGATATTTTTTGATACTGTAATTTGTGATGATATGTTGTATTACGATAATTTGGAACCTTTTTGATACAGTACTGTGATTTGTGATGATGATATGTTGTATTATGATAATGTGGAACCTTTTTGACACTGTAATTTTGATGATGACATGTTGTGCTGAATTTTGTAACTGTAACTATACTTTTTGTAACTTTGTTAGCTGCCCCGAGTCACTTTGCAAGTGGGGCTGCATACAAGTATAATAATAATAATAATAATAATAATAATAATAATAATAATAATAATAATAATAATAATAATAATAATAATGATGATGATGATGATGATGATGATGATGATGATGATGATGATGATGATGTACTGCAGTGACTCCAGTGGCTAAGACACTGACTGGAAGGTGGGAGGTCAGCAGTTCGATTCCTGAGTACTGCAGGACGCAATGAGCTCCCGTCTCTGTCCCAGCTCCTGCAGCCTAGCAGTTCGAAAGCAAGAAATTGCAAGTAGATAAACAGGGACCATTTTGGTTTGAAGGTCAACAGAGCTCCATGAGCTCTGGTGTCTAGTCATGCCTGCCACATGACCATGGAAACGTCTGCAGAAGCAGACAGTGCTGGCTCTTCGGCTTTGAAACAGAGATGAGCACTGAACCCTAGAGTCGGATATGACTGGCTTTTAAGCAAAGGAAACCTTTACCTTTACCTTTTACTATGTACATACAAGCTGATGATTCTTCCAACAGTTTTCTGGATAAAGAGTGATTTTTCACTCCTTTTTTCTTAAGGTACTTGGAGGCTGCACTGCTGGTGGACAAATGTGAGATTGCTCATTCCACTGCTCATCATATGCAGTTTTTTTTTTTTTTTTTTTTGAGATTTGCAGACTAGGAATGGATGACAAAGGCCACCACTTCTTTGGATACAAAAGACTAGCCTTGTCAGAGTATGAAGATTGGATCCAAGCATCAGGTGACCCACCTGTGAGCTGTTTCCACTAGCTAACTCCAACACTGGCAGCCACAAAATGGCATTCATTTTCCTGTGGGACCCTTGGTGCAAAATCACATGGGGAACTACTTTAGCAGTTCCCAGACACAGCATAATCTATCATCATTTCCCCCCACCCAATTCAGACCCCAGAATGGGTCATGAATGCTATCTTCCATTCTGTGGGTCCACTCCTATGGACAAAAGGCACCCGACCCTGCTACCAAAGATGCTGCAATAGAAAAGAAATGACAATTTCTAGAAAATAATTACTGCACAATCCCCTACCTCTATCCAATTCCCCAGCTCTGGTTTCTAACAACAAAGACAGCATTATATACAAGATGCTCAGAAATGTATTTGGTAAGTAAATATTAAATGAGGGGAAGAGTGAGTGTGTCACCTGAAACCTCTCTTAAAAGCGATCCGTTCATAAGTTTTTTAAAAAACATAAATGAAACAGCCAAAGTGGTTTTGAAGGAAAAAGAGGTTTTATCAACAAGATCAATTATAACATAATATATGCATATATTGGTGCTTGAATTCATTCATATTCAAGGACCCTAATTAATAATTCAACCAGACGTATATACTTTCTGTCAAACTGCACACATGTGTTCAGTGGTGGGCTCAAAAAAATTCACTACCACACTGTGGGCGTGGTTTGTGGGCATGGCCAGGGGGAAAGCCCTGTGTTCAGTGATGGGATGTCCCCGGTTCTATACGGTTCCCTGGAACCGGTAAGAACAATCCCGGAGGGTTCTCCGGGAGGGGAGTCCACTTTTGAGGCATCCGGTTCCGGACGCCTCACCGAAAGAATTTTTTTAAAAAAAAATCGGAGCTAAAATGGCTCCGATTTACTGCGCATGCGTCAGATTGAGTTTCTGCACATGCGCAATAAAAATGGAGCAATTTTTACTCCAATTTTACTGCGCATGCTTAGAAACTCAATCTGACGCATGCGCAGTAAATCGGAGCCATTTTAGCTCCAATTTTTTTTAAAAATCGGCAAAACCGGCCGTCCTCAAGAACGAGATAGTGGCGGCGGCGGCGCTGACGGCAGCGGCAACACAGGCAGTGGCGGCGCTGATGGGAGCGGCGATGACGGCGCCAGCAGCAGCAGCAACGATAATGGCGGCAGCGGAGATTGCACCGGTGATGACTTTGGCGGCGGCGTGGGCAGGCAGCACCAGCCCTCAGAGGAGGGCACCACCTCCGGGGCCGCAAAGCCCCCACAGGCAAGTTGAGGCCTGCCCTGCCCTGGCCGTCCGCCCCTGCCGATCCCTCCCAGGGGTAAGTTAGGGGTTTGTGTTTGGGGTTGTATTTTTAATTTAATTTTAATTTTATTTATTTATTTAATTTATTTACGGGTTTGTGTGGTGGGTGGGTGGGTCGGGTTGAGGGTGTGTGTGTGTATTTGTTTTATTTTATTTTATTTTTTATTTTAAGGCCCCTCCCACAACGTCATGATGTCATGACGTCAGCTCTGCCCATGATGTCATGATGTCATGACATTGGCCACGCCCATGACGTCGTGACGTCATGGAGTGGTGGTGACAAATTTGTCATCCCATCACTGCCTGTGTTGCACCCAAATTAGGACTACTTTATTTCAAAACTTGGATGGGTGGGGCCAGCCAGAATTTCTGCTACCGGTTCTGGTGAACTGGTGCAAACCTGCATGTATTCTCAGCCCAAGAGGGGCCGAACAGCAAAGCTGTTTCATGTTTTATCTTCGCATTGCATACTTTTGAAATTGTTGAGAAATGCACAGTCACACAAGTCTACTCTAGTTAAATAAATGACACAAGACTTTTATGCAACTGTCTTTTCATAATATGGCTTTCTTGAGGCAACACTATTGATTAGCACAATTAATTTCTTAATATTATTATACAAGCTTCATCAACTGAATGCTTATTTTGATAAGGGGAAAGGGTTTAATAATTCATTTTAGCTATTTTGTGGGTCATGGGTCAAATGAAGTTCTTAAGCAAGCCACCAGAGAGATGGTCTTTTCAAACTAATGACTACATAGTACTCTGGCTGAAACAGTGTCTATACAGATGTCATAGAGAAGTAGGAGGCAATGATTATATTCATTGCTTTTATTTATGCACTACATTCAAAAGAGAGTGTTCTGTTATTTTCCATAATTATATGTCCAAGATTGTGATCCTGTGCTACTGCTAGGTCAGATGAACTGTGTTTCTTCTTATAACTTGCAGACTGGAAAGGTTTTCCATGGAGCTTCAGCTAAGGTCTGAACCACCAGAGAGGAGCCAGAGCAGCTCCTCATAGATTTGCATGGCAGATCAAAGTGCAAGCCTCTCCAATCAGATTGGACAGCCAAAAAATTCCTCCTACTCTCTCCAGTTGTTCCTTCCCAGATGGCCAGCAGGCAGGTGCCTGAAAGGAGCCTTCATGCCCAGCAAGAAACCGACAAGAAAGATGGGGTAACTATCCTCTAAGCCTTAGAGTCTAAGGACTCACTGCACCCCATACAGAGCCCCAGCTAAAAAGGGAGCGGGTGACCCTGACTTTCCCAAGGGTAAATAGCTTTATTTTTCTCTGAAAAATCTAACTTCCTAGCTGGATCCCTAATGCACTGAGTTGTCAAGCCAGCTGAAACCAATGCAAATATTTTCCCCATAATTCACATGATTACTTCCTTATACTATGCACCTTATTTGTGGTGTATGAATAACTGCAAATGGAACTGAGACAAAATGCTCTTGCAATTGCACCCGTCAAATTCAACTTAGGAAAGCGATGGCCAAACACTACCCATTCTATGTGCTCAGACAAGTGACTCTTACTTTCAAATTCTCCTCCACTCATTTCATTAAAAAAGCAAGTTCTTTCCAGTTTGATTGAAATGAAACTAGATCAAATTAAATTTGATACAAATCAATCTAAAACAAAATTCTCCACCATCCTCATATGCATTATTTAAGATGTACAGTGATCCAGACCATAGAGGGGATTATGTTGCCCCTGACTGCCTGGCAGCTATTATATCAAAAGGAGCTGACAACTTTAATTCAGAATCAGAAAAGGTTGTACGTGTAAGGATTCAAGCCTACATTTTTAAGAGCTAAGCATGCAAAGTCTAATTGGAGACATATAGTATGTCAGGTTTGGTTTCTGCCACTTCCAACTTCTTAACATCTCAATTTCTCAGAACTAGAAAGGAAAAAGTGGCATAAAACTGACCCTTCCCCTCAGACTCTGACTTCAGTTTTTTCTTTCCATATAAAGAGATTAGCAAAACCTGATCCAGTCTTAGAAAAACCAAACTGAAATGGGTAAGTGAACTACGGTACCTTACAAACAGATTTTTTTGGTGTGTGGTAGCAGCTGAATTCGTTATTTACATCTGATGAAGTGGGTTTTGCTTTACAAATGCTCCTCCTTCTTTTCATGACTATTAAAAGTACCAGAAGATAGAAGACAGCCTGTCCTCTGTTTTATCTGGTCACTCCTCCAGGTGGAGGGAAGAGAGTTGTGTCACCAGTTGGTTGCAACAAAAACAAGAAAATGCCTTCTGTCATGCGATCCCCAGAAAAATACTGGAAGGAAATTGTTATCAGTCTTAGCAGATGTATTAGTCTGTTGTAACAGAAAGGATAATGTTTGCTTGATTCTTGTAGACTGACAAGGTTTGACTGGCACACACTTTGTGCAAAGATTAACAGGCATTGTACAGCATAAGCTTTCACCAACTAAAATCTGCTCCCATTTTAGTTGATAAAGAAGACGTATGCTATACTATGCTAATAATTGCATTTTATCGTCAATTCTGACTATTAATATCTTTTTCAGTGTTTTCTATGGAGAGAATTCATCTCACATGCTAGCAAGAGAGAGTACTCAGAAATACAGTAGTTTACTTTTCTCTTCTTTGAAGAGCACCCTAGGACTGCACAGCTTGCCCATGGTGATACAGGTTGGCTATTCTGGGATGGGGAATTGAACTCCCAGTCTCTGGTTCTGCTACCAGATAATTGATTCGCTGAGCTATCCAACCAACTATAATCATTATACTGTACTAGGAATTTAGTACTAGAGATGAGGGAAAGTAGGTTTGTTTGTATTACTGAATATCAAAGAATACTAAGATGGAGAACATTGTTTTTGTTTAGACATATAAAGCATTGGAGGTTGGTGTGTTAGGGGTAAAAGAGACCAAGGCTGAGTCAGCTCTAACAACTGCAGACAAGTAGGCATTTTCAACAGCTGAAATTCTCTTTTCTGCATAAGAGCTAAAGCTGTAATAGCCACACAATTTTTGCACCTAGACACCTTAATTGAAGAGCCTTTTTTAAAAAAGTTACATAATCTCTTCTGTGCACTTGAGGAGATATAGCACTGTGACTGTCAAAAACAGAAAACTTACTTAATAATATTGTTATGTATTGAATACATAAATATGATTAAATAAATAAATAAACAAACCACCTCAGGGGTATTTCAAGGTCCAGGTCAAAATGAAGGCCACATTATTTGTATTGTCAAATAATTTTGCCTGATAGCTTTTTATTTAGTCTCCCCTACATAACATATATTTTAGTAAATTCTTTGTTCTATAAATGCAACAATTTTTTTTCCTATGTGCCTTATGCAATGGCAGCTGAAGCTCTTCTCCCACTAGAAGTGGAAATTCTTCCCACATTACAGGGTTCCCTCATCAGCAAGGACCCTAAGTTGCTTAAGGCCAGGAGGCAGTTGACACAGTCCACACAGCACATTACAGAGCTGGAAGAAGTGGTTGTCCTCCCATCAAAAGAGCTCCCATCCTCATTGCTTAAAAGTCAGTTCTTCTTCTTCCATGTCTAGGCCTTTTAGTGAGTGTATTCTGCAATTCCTTTCACCTGACCTAGTGTGAGAAAGATTAGCTGACAACACAAGGTTGCCATTTACCAGGATACGTCTGACTGTGGTTCAGAAATATCACAATCTTCAAGGAGACATTTTCAATATACCCTAAAAATCAGTTATGAAGGATCTGTACCAACTGTGCTTTCTACGGAGATTTAAGAGTGACTCTGACCTTTTTTCAAGACTAATGACTATGTAGTGTGCAGGCCCTCTGACTCAAACTGTGTTTATACAGATGTAATAGGGTAGTGATGATGAACCTTTTAGAGACCAAGTGCGCAAACTGCAGCCCAAACCCCACTTATTTATCACAAAGTGCCAAGATGGCAAGAGGGGAGGGAGGTAAAGCTCCCATTGGACGGACAGAGGGGCAGGGCAAATTCTGTGCTGGGGACGGAGGAATTGCTCCCTTTGGACAGCTGGGCAGAGGGGCGGAGCAAACTATATGCTGGGGTGACCGTACATGTACCCACAGAGAGGGCTCCTAGTGCCATCTCTAGCACGTGTGCCATAGGTTCACAACCACTGTCATAGGGAAGCAAGAGTTAATGATTAGCCTCCCTGTGTGGTGTATAAATGTAAGTAAGTAAGTGAGTCATTCCTTTTGTTTATGCACTACATCCAAAAGGGAGTGTTCTGTTATTTTCCATAGTTATATAGCCAAGGTTGTGATCCTGTGATCCTGCTAGGTCAGATGAGCAACTTTTCATCATATAACTTGCAGACTGGAAAGGCTTTCCATGGAGCATGAGCAAAGGTCTGCAGACTGGAAAGGGACAGGAATTCTGATTTGTAGACTAAAATGGATTTCAGGGATTTTAGTACCTGACTGCCATTGGGAATTGGGAGCTCAATTTTCCTCCGTGCTTCTTAGAAGAAGAACCAGGGTGTGTGCCCTTGGGAAGGCACACTGTCCCAGAGCATGGCCAGAGGAGGGAAATGGGAATCCACTTCTGTGTACTTTATAACATGGAACCCTGAAAATAGTTGCCATATATTAGAATCAGCTTGCCAAGACAAAATTATTATTATAAGGCTTTGGGTGCTTAAAAGCCGTTGTAGTGAGATGAAATTAACAAAAATCCAACATGGGCCTTGCCTTTTTCTATGGGCTTCCTCACTGGTAGAATGTACCCCACCAAATCTATCCAAATTAGGAATTAAATATTTAATGGGAAAGAGTTCACAGATGTTTAAGTGAACCTTTTAAGACTTTGCTCTTAACAACTTCAATTTTCTAAACTTTTGGAGCAAAAGGAAAGATCAAAAGCTCTTAACCCAATGTGTTGAACCAAAATATCATCGATAGATCTATATTATATGAATTCATAAGATCATTCTTTCTTTCTTGCATTTATAATATGGTTCTGTTATACATTACTCTTTAAGTGTAACTGTTTGTATGCCAGTTAAATAAAGGATTCATTATTAAAGCTGAGTGTCCAAGCAGAATCAAAAGCATTTCCAGCAGTCTACATGAAAGCTAGACAGTATGGGAGAAAAGACTTTGACAATCAACTGTTTCATCCGTTTTGAGTTATTGATCTCAAAGTTACATAACTTCAATAACTGCAGGTACATACAGCAGATCTAAGTATGTTCTAATTGACACAATTTATATATGTGCACTATTAAGCACAAGAAAATCCTTTCTAACACACCCCTTTTCATTTTAGAAAAGCCCATTTTGCCACAGTGTGCAGAATTATTTGAGTTAATGAGGTCTTAATGGCATTTTGGCTCAAGTCTAAATTATTTTTCTATGGCTCATACAGAACATTTATTCCAACTTTAATGAAACAGAACACATTTTCTTCAGTTTTATGAATTAAAATGTCAGGTAATGAGTTTTTCCACTAACAGATTTTTATTAGTGTATGCATGCTGCTACGCCCTACATGCACATAGATTTTAAGTCACATTTATTGATTGACTGATTGATTTAAAACATTTACAGTCCATCCTGCATCACAGGATCTCATGGAAGGTTACATCACCACCACCACCACCGCCACCGCCACCGCCACCGCCATCTTAGAAGTGCAGAACTGGGAGAGACTCTACAGCCTGTTAAGTTGGCACAATGGGGAATCAAACTTTAAACCTGCGGCTGGGCGGAGAGGCTGCCACCACATCCAGCCCCAGGACTCCCTCCACATTTGCCTGGGTGCACTGCCCTGGCTGGGGCTTAAGAGTCTCTGTGGCAGGCGCTGCTGCCACCAGGAACACCTGCAGCCGGGCGGAGAGGCTTCTCACTTGTCGCAGGATGTAGCAATTTTTGTTTTGCTTAGTTTTCTGGTTTTTGTAATTGTTTTGTAATTTTTGTTACCTTTGTGTGAAATTGATTTGGATTTTTTTGATTGTTGCTTGATACTGATGCCTACTGAATTTTCGATGCTGTAATGATGTTGTGATATTTTTATGTTTTGTGGTACTGATTATTTTTGATATTTACATGTTGTGTTTATGAACTCGTGGCTTTATATGTGTTTGTGAACTGCCCTGAGTCGGTCCAACCGAGTAGGGCAGTAGAAAAATTGAAGAAAATAAATTAATATTAATATTAATATTAATATTAATATTAATATTAATATTAATATTAATATTAATATTAATATTAATATTAATATTAATATTAATATTAATATTAATATTAATATTAATATTAATATTAATATTAATATTAATATTAATATTAATATTAATATTAATATTAATATTAATATTAATATTAATATTAATATTAATATTAATATTAATATTAATAACAACAGCAGCAGCAGCAGCAGCAGCAGCAGCAGCAGCAGCAGCAGCAGCAGCAGCAGCAGCAACAACAACAACACTCACAATCACCACCACCACCACCACCACCACCATCATCATCATCATCATCATCATCAACAACAACAACCTGTGGCTCTTCCGCCAAGCACCTAAACGACTGACTATCAAGCAGTTCATAGTCAGATTCTTTGAATCAATTAAAATTAAACAGTTATGTTTCCCTTCATTTTAATTACAATTCAATGCTTTGACTAAAACACAAGGTGAATACCTTAAAATATTACATTAAAACCTGTGTATGCCAACATTCACATCCTTCAAAGGCTCTAATAAGTGTGTATTTTGACTTGGTGCTGCAATGATGCCCATGATGGAGTTCTCTGAGCCTCTTAGAGGAGCCATTCTATTGTCAGGGAGGTACAGCCAAGAAAACTCTCCCCATGTCTTTTCACATAATGAGTTTTTCTTGTGGTGGACCACAGAGAAGGGTTTCCTCAGCAAATCTTAGTGATCAGACAATTTATATAGGGAGAGGCACTCCTTCAAATCAAAACATTTCCAGCAGAATACATGTATGCCTACAATAATATAAAGCTGTCTACCAAAAACCAGTCTACTTTCCCCTACTTCACAATATCAGATAAGTTCAATATAATGCCCCTAGATTGACAGAAAATAGTAATTTTAGGGCCTAGTCCTTTTTTGCAACAAAATGTTTGCAGAGTTTCAGGAAGACAATAATATGTAATATCTGGAGACAATTATATATTAAGGAGGCATTAAGAACATATTTATTGAAATGAAGTACTGCAACTGTTTTATGTATCACAGTAAACCCCTCAAATTACTATATTAATGCAAGTTATTATTTTCACATTTCATTCTAGAGAGAAATTATTTTGTAGTAGGCAGTTATACATTATTCTAATGGGAGTTTGGGAACAGAGTTTCATTCACATATGTCATCATTTAGCAGCAACCAAATTCACATGATGGGATGAAAGTCTTCCTAAAGTAGGAAGTTTACCAAGTTTATTAATTGTATTTGGGCTACCATCATACCCAAACCTACTTTACAGAGCTGTTCTCACTATAAAATGTGGAGATGAGAACCATGTAAAGTAGCTATGTCCCTTACCAATGCACATAGTAGAAGGATGATGTTTGGCCACAATTTGGTGGGCTTCTGGTGATATTTTCATGAAATGACTGTTGTTTTTGCCATCATTTCCTTCAGAAATAGAGGTCACATATTATATTATAATCAGAAAATGGGACTGCAGTGGTTAGGTGGTTAACATGCTGAACTTGACAACTGAAAGGTTGACAGGTCAGCAGTTCAAGACCCGTGTGCTGCATTACAGAGTGAGCTCCTATCTTTGTCATAGCTCCTGCCAAACTAGCAGTTAGAAAGCAACAAATTGCAAGTAGATAAATAGGTATCACTCTGGTGGGAAGGTAAACAGCATACCATGCACTCGGGGGTCTAGTCATGGCTGTCACATGACCATGGAAATTTCTGCAAATGCAGACAGTGCTGGGTCTTTGTCTATAAGTGGACATGAGCACTGAAACTTAGAGTTGGATATAACTGGCTTTTGAGAAAGGGTGACCTTTACCTTTACAAATCAGAAACTATCCAAGTGCAGGAGGACAGTCAGGCCTTCTGCCTTTTATCTCATATTTGTTGTTCCAGTTTAAGATAAGCCAAGCTTTGGCGGTGCTGGATACATATGTATCACAGTTAGATTTCTGCAGGGTGACACTGTGGCTGGAGAGAACAGAAGCATTAGAGGCAGAGAGCTAAAGGAATGATGCTCAGTGAGGCAGGAGAAGGAATTAGAAGAGCAAAGAAGAAGGGGTGGAGAGTGGATGAAGGAAAGGCAAATGCTTAGCAGCAGAGGAGACAAGACAAAGTAGGAAAGGTGGGAGTAGACAGAATAGGCTGGGAGACAGATGAGGAGAGGAGGAAGGCAAGTGCATAGAATACCTCAATGTAGCCAGTAGACTATCACACCGTTTCCAAGACCAGGTGGTTGAAAAGCCTACACCTTCCCTCAGCTGTAGAGGTAAGCCACCTCGGAAGCTTGAATCATTCTCTTATCTAGCTGGTTGAGGGACCCCACATCTTCTAGAGGTGAGCGAAAAGAAATCTCCTAGCAAGCTGCTGCCAGACCTGCAGTGGGAGGAGACCTCCTATCCCATGAGAGTGTAGCTCCTAAAGAGTAATTGGGGAAAAGAGTAGTTCCTTCCAATAGGGAAGGCCAGCACCCAAAAGCAGAGCCAGGCCTCTAGGAAACCGTCACCAGTGGGGACTCAGTACTGAGACATACCTATGACACTGAAGGCTCCAACCCTGCACATCTGATCCTAAACAGCTTCACTTCACTACGGCTGGGTCCCTAACCCTGCAGGTACTTACCTCCCAGGGGGATCCTGTTTCAAAACAGTAACCACGGGATGCCGAAGATGCTACCACACCTTCCTCGGTCCTCCCACTGGTAGTTTTGGTTGGGGTGCTGTGGCTATTTGAGTGGTGACTTTTGTGTTGTTGCTGTGGGACTTTTCAAATGAGTGTTTTTCTCTTTTAGAATGCTTTTTGATACTGTGATTTGTGATGATATGATATTGTTTGATTTTTCTGTATTCTGTTGTACTGTAATATTGTAATTATTAGATGTATTGTGATTAGATTGCATTGCGATTGTTGTTAGCAGCTTTGAGTAGTGTAGCCAATATGGGCGGCATACAAGTCTAATAAATCAATCAATCAAATCAATCAAAACACACTGTCATTGGCAGATATCATTTTCCCAGTAAATTCAACCTGTCATAGAACTTGATCCTGAAAGCATACATGACAGCTTGGAATTCAATCCTGGGCCCATTTAGTGCACTGAAGATTCCAGAGTATTCACCTGTTTACCCACCAGGATCTATAGTTATCATTTTCCCATCAAGTGAGAATTTAGAGATGGGGTGTTGCGTCAAGCCTGCCAAACCTCCAGGACAAGAGCATTAAAGGGCTGTCTCAGGGGTAACTGCAAGAACCATTCCGTTGTTAGCACATGCATCTGCCTATTGCCCTCTCTTTATATTTTGTCTCACAATTATGGAACACAAAGCAGTATGTGAATAATATTTACATGAGAACTTGACAATTTACTTTTTGGACTTTACCATCCAGCTTCCCGCTGCCAGAATAGTAACTAATTCTGGTGTTTATAATCAAAGAAAGTTCTTTTGTGAATCTCTGCTTCCAAGTTAGTAGAAATATATATTACCTGTGCAAATTTAATGAGGCATAATTTCATAAGGTAAGTATCTCTAAACAAGCAGTTCAGTGAGTTATACCCTATTCGCAACAGTTAATTTTAAACAAGACATTATCATTTCTTTATTATTAATGGAATCCTTTTTCTAGAAATATCATATTTATGACTACAGTAACTCAAACTCAACAAGTGGAAACATCAGATAACTTATACTCCATCCCCTTGTTTTTACCAACTGTTTTTTTTTTCTTAAAACAGCATCTACCTAAACATCCAGCTAAACTCCAAGAAGCCTAGAATACCATAGAACCACAGAAGTGTAAAGCCCCAAGAGTCATTGAGTCCAGCCCTTCTGCAAAGCAGAAATTAAGATGCATTATACCAAAGTTTGGAAAAGTTCCGGGGGGGGGGGGATATAACTCCCATACAGTCACCTTTAATTTTTGTGGTTTATCTACTTTCTGTGCAAGGTTGGTAGACAATTCTGCAAGGATCAATCATTCCCACAACCATAACCTTTACCCATCAGTCTTTGATTTATGTATCTTTGAGTTCCTGTTAAACTGAGGGTGACAGTAAATAAATCTGTCAGAAAAAACTGATTAATTTGAATCATGGTGCTAGAGCAGAGTTTTAAAGATACCTTGGACTGCTAGAATGACAAACGAATTGGTCCTAGAGCACATCAAGCCTGAAACATCCCCGGAGGCAAAAGTCATGAAATTATTCCTGTCATACTTGAGGCACATCATGTAAAGAGAAAATTCTCTGGAAAAGACAATGATGCTAGGAAAGGTTAAAAGCAGCAGGGAAAGAATAAGCCCAAGTACAAAATAGACTGGCTTCCTTTAAAAAAAAATTTTTTATTATTTTAACACAAAAAAATTAACAAACAAATACACATTTTAAAAAATCATGACATAATACATCTCAATAACACACCAATACAGTACAGTACAGTACAATACAATATGACACATAAAAGAAAAGAAAAGAAGAAAAACAAAAAATTATCATCTTATTTAATGCATGTATACTCCTTATCTTTACAATATATAACAACTTATATTCTCAGCTATATATTCCAATAAATGTAATATTTTTGACACTCTACTATACTATAAAAGACTTCCCTTTAAACACCACCTTAATATTGATTATTAAACCTACTCTTTATTCATCAAATTCAATCTTGACCAATGCTATATAAATCAACATCTTATTATTTTATTTATTTTATTTATTTCATTTGTACCCCACCCTCCTCCGAAGACTCAGAGCAGCTTTACAACTAAAAACAATAAAAATTAAAATTCACGTTAAAACACTGAGGAGAGAGGTGGGATATTTAAATGAGCCAGGTGACTGAGTTGGTTGTCTGGCCCACTCCCCATACATGCCCCGCCAGCCAGGTCTTCACTCCTTTCCTAAAGGGCAGCAACTCCATCTGGAGATGTAACTCTGTTGGCAGGAGGTTCCATAGGGCCGGAGCGAACACAGAAAAGGCCCTCTTTCTCGTGCTAGAGAGATGAGCCTCTCTAGCTGAAGGTACGACCAGAGAGCCTCTCCGGTCTGCTCTAGTGGGACGGACAGATGTTGTCAGGGTGATGCAGTCTCTTATATATATATAGTAGTTTTTCTACCAAATATGCATTACACTCGTTATTAAAGTATAAAGTCAACATCCTCAAAAACACTTTGGACATTTAATACTAATAATAGTAATAAAGAATTACATATATAAAATAACAGCAACAGCAACAACAAGAAGTGATATCTACAATGCCTTGGTGATTGCAGTCCTTCACAACCTTCTCGTCTTAATTCCAAAATCTCAGTTGATCTGGTACTGGCTTACCCTCTTTACCTTCAATCAAAGTAAAATTAAAAAATGGTCTCCATATATTCCCAAAATTGTTTTCTCTAATTAAACCTTTTTTATAGTTTAATTCCCATGTTAACTTATCATTTAATGCAATTTGCCACATTTCTCTAAACCAATCTTCAGTTCTTAGTATGGAATCACTCTTCCAATTCCTTGCAATACAATGCCTCGCTATTGACAAAATTATAGACAATAATTCCTTTTTATTTTTATCTATATTCATATTATCCACCTCAGTCAATAAGGCGGCACCCGACTCCAGTTTAAAGCTCACACCCATTATCCCTGATATTTTTCTTTCTATTTTTAACCAAAAATCTTTAAGCACATTGCAACTCCACCACATATGTCCATATGTCCCCAGTACAATTTTATACTTCCAACACATCATCGTTTTTATATTATCCATTTGATTAAGCCAATCTGGGATCAGTTACCACCTTTACAACATTTTATAATTGTGCTCTTTAACTCTAACTGACATAGTGTTCATAATCCTTCTTTTCCATTTACTATGCCAAGTCACATCAGATATCTTTATATTTAAATCTTCTTCCCATGTTGTCTTCAAAATTCTCTGTGGTCCACTATCATAGTTTAAAATCTTATATAGTTTACTAACTAGGCCTTTAATTTCCATCTCACCCTTTCTTATTCTAAATACCAGTTCTTCAAATTCTGTTCTGTTCCTTATCAAACTAATTTCTGTCATACAGTTGTACCTTGCTTAAAGAACATAATGTGTTCCACAGGATTGCTCTTTAAGTGAGTTTGCTCTTTAAGCAAAACACAATTGAAAGTGACCAATTGTGGGGGGGATTGCAAACCCCGATTTATTTGTTCAGCGAGTTTTTGGTTGGTTTTATTTGTTAAGCGAAGCAAACATTCAGAGATTGCCTTGTCCACTTGACTCAATTATTTCATCTCAATTTCCTCCCAAATTATGTCTTCTTTCGTTAAAATCTTTACAATATTCTTTAACTGAAAAGCACTATAATAATTTTTTATGTTTGGTATTCCTAATCCACCTTCTTTCTGAGATAAATACCACAATTTCTTTAAGATCCTTGGTTTCTTCCCACCATTACAATAACCATTAAAAATATTCTGAAATTCCATAATTTCCTTTTCCCTGAGTTGGATTGGTAGTGCATCAAATGAAAAATTAATTCTTGGTAATAACATTATTTTACACAATGCCACTCTACTGAAGCAAGACAGGTTTAATTTTTTAATATTGCAATATTTTCTCCTTAATTTCCCTTCTTTGTTTTTCATAATCAACTTCTTCAAATCTGGTCATGCTGGTGGATGATCTCTGGCTAGAGCGGGATGTGGGACATCCATCCATCCTGGCTCTTCTTGACTTCTCGGCAGTTTTTGATACCATCGAACACGGTATCCTTCTGGGAAGGCTCCATGGATTGGGGATCCAGGACACTGTGTTGTCCTAGTTTTCCTCATTTCTGAGGGGCTGGACCCAGTCAGTGTGGTTGGAGAGTGAGAAATCCAGCCCTAGGCTTCTCCATTATGGGGTGCCTCAGGGCTCGGTGATTTCACCTCTCCTATTTAACATCTACATGAAACCGCTGGGTGAGATCATCCATTCCCATGGGGTGAGGTATCATCAATATGCAAATTATACCAAATTGTATATCTCGGCCCGTGAGGACCTTAGCGATGCAGTAGAAGTCTTTTCCAGGGTCTGAATGGGGGACAACGGGCTACAACTGAATCCTGGAAAGACTGAATGACTGTGGGCTAGGGGTCATGCATTATCTCAGGAGCTACCATCTTTGCTTCTGGATGGGGCAGTTTTGACCCAAACAGATCTGGTGTGTAATCTGGGGTTTCTTCTTGACTCACAACTCCTGCTCAAAGAGCAGTTGGCAATCGTGGCCAGGAGGGCTTTTGCACAACTTCGTGTTGTGTGCCAGTTACACCCTCTGTTAGATTGGGACTCCCTGCTCATGATCACACACACTTTGGTCACCTCCAGACTTGACTATTGTAATGCACTCTACATGGGGCTGCCCTTGGTGACCATTCAGAGGCTGCCAGCCAGGCATTTAATTTAATTTAATTTTTGCATTTATATGCTGCTCACTCAGGTTTTTGACCCAACTCAGAGCACCTCTGGGTGCAATTCAAGGTGCTGGTTATTACCTTTAAAGCCCTACATGGTAGTGGGCCATTATACTTAAGAGACTGTGTCGCTCCAAGAACATCAGTCCGTCCCACCAGAGTAGAGAGGCTCTCTTGTGGTTCCATCTGCCAAAGGGGCCCGCCTCTCAAGCACAAGGAGGAGGGCCTTCTCAGTGTCCGCTCCAGCCCTATGGAACCTCCTGCCAAATGAATTATGCCTCCAGACAGAGTTGCTGCCCTTTAAGAAAGGATTAAAGACCAGGCTGGCAGGGCAGGTGTGGGGCACCACTCGTGTCGTGCCCCCGCCCGCTGGTTAATTTAGTAATACCTTCTTCCCCTTCCAAGCATTTAACTTTTATTTTTTTTATTTTTTTGATATGTAATCTTTTAAATTTTAATATCTGTTAGTTTTATAGGGTTTTATAATTACTATAGTAATGTTTAAATTTTATTACATGATTGTGACTGTCCAACTGTATGTGAGCCACTCTGAGTCGGGTCAAAAAAATGAGTGAGCAGCATATAAATGCAAAAATTAAATTAAATTAAAATTAAACTAAATAACCTTTTCTCTTACTTTCTTATTTTGTTTGGTTATATTTCTTCCTCTTTCTATTTTTTTCACAATGACTGTACTCAGAAGCAATATTCAAGATAAAGATCTGCTGGCCGCTTTAGATGAAGTGAGGGCTATTATAATATTTTCTGCCTTGTTCGCCAAACTCCAGCAATCCCTACAATGATCCCTAGGGCACCTAGCTATTAACCTCTTTTCACACCACGAATTGGCTATTTATTCTTTCACTTAACTTCCTATCTCTTAAACAGATTTTAATTCATAACAGGATTTTACTTCTGACATTGTGCTTGTTGCCAAGTTTTCCTAATGACCTCTTCTGAGAGATGTTATCAGGCATCCCTTAGAAGTTTAAGTAAATTAAATCCACATGTTTTCCCCTCATGTATTTGCTTTCAAAGCTTCCTAACACACTCTAGCTCTTTAGAAGTTTAATAGCATTAAAACCATTACTTCTCCTTTTTCATTCAGTTATCGTTTGTGGCTGTACTAGTACATGAGTTACTGTCATTTATCTTCCATCTAGCAAAGTACAGTATTTGTTGGCCTCTCCCAAGTACCTGGGGAACTAAAGTGGCTAAAACGGTCAAGATGCTGAACTTGCAAGTAGATAAAAAGGTACTATTTCCACAGAAACATCTGCAGACATAGACAGCACTGGCTCCTTGGCTGTAAACAGAGATGAGCACTGAACCCTAGAGTCAGATATGACTGACTTTTGAGCAAGGGCCATCTTTACCTTTACTCAGGCACTACCAGCATCTATCTCCCGCCATCTGAAATTAAGAATTTGGTTTGCCAATTTCACTTTCTTGGAGATTGGAAGCAGAAAATCATGAATATGCATTACATGAACCCCTGCCTTCTAGTTAAAAAAAGGAGAGAGTCTTCATTCTTACCTTCTATACATTCTTCTCTTAACTCCCAATCATAGGCTTGATGCCTTTGATAGATAGAGTTGGCTTGCTGGAGGCTTTTCTTACATTCCAAAATCCTTTCCTTTGATGAAGCAGGCTCAGCTCTAGAGCTTTAATAAGTTCCTAGCCCAAGACCCAACTTTCTTACATGATTTCATCTGCTTAGCATGTTATTCGTGAACAACAAACTTTGCCATTATTGTAAAACATTAACTGCTGAATGCCTGAAATTCCTACTTCAACTTTTCATAAAGAATTAGTTTAAATAGGAGGACATATAGCAACAGACAGGATACATTTTAGTGGGATCTATAATCTTGTAACTTTTGGAAATTTCAGGCTCAGATATTTTATAGGAATGTAAAGGATAGGCCAATTTGCTCTACTGACTGAAGCAGTATGTAGTCTAGTGTGTTGTGAAACAAAAAGAACAATGCAGAAAGTTACTTCTAGATCCAATTAAGTTCAATTGGAGGGTGATGTATGTCCTTGTGATCTGATATCAGTATCAATATTAGCAAGATTTAATGCTTAATTTTAGCATTTTTATTGCCCATTATTTTCAGATGAACTTTGTGATTGCAATAATTTTGAATACAGTGGAACTGTAGAGAAACCTCTGAACATTTCCTTTCACTGTCTGCTATCCTTTAAAAAAAAAAATCTCATTTGAAGAATGCTCAGTTTTTCAGTGATTTGTCTGGTATATTTGTGAATCAAAAACCACAAAGGGCATGATTTAAAGAACAACACTCATTTTATAAAGGTGGCTATGTCAACCTTCAGAAAAACCCTTACGGAATGCAACCATAACCTTTTGTAGTGGCAATAAACTTATTCCACTCATTTCTTCATTGTTGGGCAAAAGTGATTTGACCTATTTATCCTAGGGAGTGATAATAATAATTTCCTATCAGAAATTATTCTGGGCTGAAAGGATTTTTGCTGGAGAAACTCTGCTCAGAGGACGCCAGAACAAGGCTCCTTTCATGTCCCCAAGATCTTTTACCACCAAAGTGGTCCCTATTGATCTACAGTAATAGAAAATCGCATAACATTAAGGAATCTGGGGGGAAGAATTGCATCGGATAACATTAAAATCCTATGGGATGCTTCAGATAACAACCGCTAAAGCCTGTGTGGTTACAATGTATCTCTATGGATCCCATAGGATTTTAACATGCATCAGATAACACTAAAAATCGTATAACACCAAGACTTGTGGAACCAGGTTTTAGTGTTATCTGAGGTTTTACTGTACTTGCAATTTCTTCCTTTCAAACTGCTAGGTTGGCAGGAGCTGGAACAGAGTCAGGCACTCAAACTGTCATGCAGTACCCGGGTCTCGAACTGCTGATTGCCAGCCTTCCAGCTAACAAGGTGAACTTCCTAACCACTGAGCCTCTGCAGCCCCACTGGGAGTGGTAAATATGATAGAGGAAAGCATCCAACTGCTTTGTGTTGCCTAACTAAAGAAAAATACTGTTGGGTCTTTAAAAGCATCCAGCCTTTTGTATCATAGCATGTTCTCCCTGTGTGGCAAGGGCAAAGGCAAAAGCATAGAGTTACTGTGCAAAACTTTTGTGTCCCTCATTACAAAAACAGAAATGGTGACACAACCACAGCGACAGCAAAGGAGACTACAGTAAACACCAACTGTTCAACCAGGATTTCTGTATGTGTTGATACAGCATTCAACAATTGACTCATCATGTCTAATCTTGTTGGAGTTAGCAGCTGGATTGAGGCTCTTCATTCTCCTTCCACAGTACAGACTTTCTCCTGTCTTCACCTTCTCTAGGGACAGAACTAAATATTAACATATATCTACTTCTTTACCTTACTTCAATTCATTATCTGCTGCTATTAACCCCTTCTCTAGCCCTTAGCAATCTGCTGGTGGGTTTTCTGTAATGTGGAAGGAGAATGAATAGCCTCAGTCCAGCTGCTAACTCCAACAAGATTAGACATGATGAGTCAATTGTTGAATGCTGAATCAACACATACAGAAATCCTGTTGTTTCAATGGATGAAATTCAATAGAATGTCACAACTAGACTAAGCCTATTCAATCAGTGGAGACTTGGGTAACAGCACCTATGTAAATTACATTGGTTCAATGGGCCTCTTCTAGTTGTGACTCACAACAGGATTTCAGCTATTGAATCAGCAGGGTTTATGTAAGTACTGACTTATCAATCAGCAATTAATTCAACTTTATAGACCTCCAGGGAAAAATCAGAAACCTGTTTTTTTCACAGCTGGCATTTAACTCAAAAAAGTTGAGTTCACCATGTCCCAGGGGAAGATTTTGCACCTTATATGATTTACTTCCTTTTTCTAAATATGCATTAATTTTTTTGCCTCGTGCAAGACAGATGAATGTCCAGAGAAATCTCTGCTTTTTCTTATTTTTCTTAAACAGATGCATGCAAATGCATATACATTTTTAATATTTTTTTCTCCTATTCAATCTCCAAAAGTCTTAAATTTGAAAAATAACACATTGTTATGGGAATATAATTATGAAAACTTAATTAACTAAATGGAAAAAATTAGGTAATATTCTAACAAAACTTTAAAATGCTCTAATACAAATTAATATGGTGATTAAGAATGGAATAAAACTTTAGCTAGTAAAGGTAAAGGTTTCCCTTGCTTGAAAGCCAGTTGTATCCGACTCTAGGGGTCAGTGCTCATCTCTGTTTCTAAGCCGAAGAGCCAGCACTGTCTGCTTCTGCAGACGTTTCCATGGTCATGTGGCAGGCATGATTAGACACCGGAGTGCATGGAACGCTGTTACCTTCCCACCAAAGTAGTCTCTATTTATCAACTTGCAATTTTTTGCTTTCGAACTGCTAGGTTGGCAGGAGCTGGGACAGAGACGGGAGCTCATTCCGTCTTGCAGTACTCGGGAATCGAACTGCTGACCTTCTGCCTCCCAGTCAGTGTCTTAGTGACGTGTTATAAATACTTAATTAAAAGTATTACAAAGGCATATTCTAAGTTATAAAAAAATTAACTTTCAGTTAAATCACATCTATGAAAATATTTTAGACTATGCAGTTGGCAACCAAGACTATAGCAAAAGGGATTACAGAATCACAGTAGCATATATGGAAAAAAAAACACCTTAACCCTCTCCCAGCAGAGTTTTCTCCCCTTCCAACTTTGTTTGCCTGGCATCTTTTGGTTCTTTCCCTATCTTTTATGGCTATTATTTATATTCTTATAACCCATTAACAATTCTTTCTGCAGAGCCTAGAGATTCTGGAGCCTAGTGCAACAAAGAAAAATTTTAAATAGGATTTTCTATTATTCTTGCACTTGCTGTAACTCCAAGGGCCTGCAACTCAGAATTGGGCAGTCTGACACTATGATGATGAACATATTTATCTTGCAAAGCCTGGAGAAATAAAACTTGGCAACATAAAGCATCTGGTTCAGAATGATCCTGGAAAACCAGACTATTGTAGCCACAGAGAATACAAATTATCCGACCTGCATTCTTTGTTTATGTTGTTATCATTGGTAAATCTTGTCCAACTTTCAGGAATGTTATAGTATAGTATAATGACCTTGCATTGCTGGAGATCTAGTTAATTGTTTTCCAATGACTATAGTAAACCTTTGCACAACTTCATGTGATTCGCCAATTACAGCCGTTCCTAGACCGGGACTCCTTGCTCATGGTCACGTATGCCTTAGTCACCTCCAGACTTGATTATTATAATGCGCTCTACATGGGGCTGCCCTTGGTGACCATTCGGAGGCTGCAGCTGGTCCAGAATACGACTGAACGAGTAGTGTTGGGATGCAGGCGTTATGCCTGTGCCTCACCGCTGCTGAGGGAGCTCCACTGGCTCCCAGTTTGCCTCCAGGTGCAATTCAAGGTGCTGGTTATTACCTTTAAAGGCCTACATGGTAGTGGACCAGGATACTTAAGAGACCACATTGTCCCAAGGACATCTGTCTGTCCCACCAGAGCAGACCGGAGAGGCTCTCTGGTTGTGCCATCGGCCAGAGAGGCGCACCTCTCGGGCACTATAAGGAGGGCCTTCTTGGTGTCCGCTCCGGCCCTATGGAACCTCCTCCCAATAGAACTACGCCTGCAGACGGAGCTGCTGTCCTTCAGGAAAGGATTGAAAATCTGGCTGGCAGGTCATGTCTGGATGGATCAATTTCCCAGCCAGCTGGATGGTTTGACCCCCAGTGCCTCCTAGCTACAACCCCTAGTTTTTTAATATTAAGTTTTAAGCTTCTTTTAAGTTTTTTAATCTTTTAATTGGTTTTAAATCGTTGTTGATATGCTTATGCATTTTCAGGACTACCTTTCTCACACACTTCTGAATTATCTTAGCACTCTATTCTTGCAAAATTTCACCTCTTGCCTGAGCCCCACCCCCTTCTATCCTTTGGTATGGAAGAGCTATGAAGCTAGACAGCAGATTGCATTAGCCAATTAGCAGCTTCAAGAACTACCAACTAAATTTAGGCCAAAGAACAATAGAAATCTCAGATCTACAAACAATGAAGCATGCTTCACCTTGACCTTTGTGCCTGTGTTTTAAGTCCATGTGTTTGTGAGAACAAAAACTGACTTGTCCCCCTCCCGTTCTAAGTTTTTCAGAGGAGAAGGTGGATGGGACAGATGGAGTTTCTCATGCATACTTATGATGTGATAAAAAGAATCAAATCCCCCATTATCATAATCAAGATTAAGACAAGCCTCCTCAAGTGCAAAAACATTTTTCACTTATCTAAACAGTGTACAGTATGTCAATTTGAAAGAGTGCTGCTTTGGCTAAAGAGCAGGTATGCTCCAATGCTGTTGATGGGAGCCACATAGGCATGTACTGTGGTTAGGCATAGTGCACTCAATGGTTAGAGCATACTGACCTGAATCCTAATAGCGCAAACTCTTTTGACTAATCGAAACACTTATTGTCTTGATAGACAATTTATCTTATGCTCCATTACTGGTCCAGCAATCAGTATAGCATCCACATCATTAATTCTCAAACATTTAAACCCCTGAAGGTGATGAGTGTAGACAGGACATTTGTTTTGCAATGCTTGCTGTTCAATATCTTGTTAATTGCTATGCATGTACCTTGCTTGGATAATGGCATTTCATCTAATTCTAAGCATTCCAAGAGGAATAATTTGAAGCCATGATACACATATTGAACAGTCAGACAGAATTCCAGAGACTGTATGAAACATGGGTTAGCAGAATAACTAGAACCATTTACATGTTCTTGGCTTCCAATCCCACAGGTCTACAATAAAGTGGGACTGACATTGTTTGGTGAAATATTTCCTCTTCCCCCATGCCCCTTTATGGAGAAAGGAGCATACCTCCTTTCTTTGGAGAACCTTTTTTTATCTTAAGTGATGTAAGCAGGTCTTCACATTTGGCAGAAGAAGGCACTAGTTTCTTTTTGGGATGAGCCCAAACAAAATTGTGAGTGCAGGAAAAAAAACACAGTGAGCACTCTGATGAGCTTCTTGTGTCAGTTTATCAAGACTTATTAACCGGTAGAACTTCCCTAGGGACTGCAGTGGCTCAAGTGGTTAAGACGTTGAACTTCATGACCAGCAGGTCAACAGTTTGAGACCGAATACTGCATGATGGAATGAGTTCCCATCTCTGTCCCAGCTCCTGCCAACCTAGCAGTTCGAAAGCAAGAAATTGCAAATAGATAAATAGGTGGGAAGGTAAACAATTAGCCCAACAATTAGGGGTTTCTGGAAACCAGTAAACTGAATGAAGTTAATTAACTTAATGTATTTCTGAGTCTTGATTCTTGCTCCAAGGATAATGATGGTTTTGTTTCTTCATAGCTCAGATGGAGGGTAAAAAGATTCTGTGAACTTCACCATGGCTGTTTTGCAACATGGCTGTTTATAAGACAAGTCTTTTTAAATAATGTGGGCAAAAAGCACAGATTATTCTGAAAATCCACCTTTAACTGAGGGAGATGACATGTGGAGTTCCATAAAAATAAATAGGCTGAGTAGAAAAGCCAAGAGTATGATGAACTGTGGAATGAAGTTTTGACAGGTTGCATATCCTACATTAGGGTGCCCAAACTATGGCCTACCAGCCAGATCTGGTCTGCAGTGCCAATTAATCCAGCCCTCACCATCCTCACTGCTTCTGAAAGTCAAAGTAAACCACTTCTGGTGGGTGGAATCATGTGACTGGCATGCTCAACCACATGACCAGCCTGCAGCCCAAAAAGTTTGGGGCACCCCGCCCTACACATTAGCTACAATCAAATGCTGCAAAATAATACAATCACTAGAACGCTGCTTCAGAGGCTGAAATTAACTAGTCACATCCATGACAAAATAATTTTAAGTACATAGTGAGCAAAAGGCAACTTTTGAAAACACAAAGACTGCATTCAATTAGGAAAACCTCTTCTGTGGTGCTAACAGTAAAGCAAAATTGCTCAGATGTACTGCATCATAAGTTCCCAATTATCTTTGTTTTCTATGAATGCTCTTTCTGATGGGGAAAAAAGCACTGGTACACTAACTCTCATGGACATGTTCTTTATGGGATCTCTTAGAGCTTGTCCAAGTGGGCTAATTTAGAGCAGGCTGGTGGGGGCTAAACAAGATCAATTAAAGCCAAGAGGAGATTCAGTATGTCAGTTAATGTGATTCCTGTTGGACAGTTATGTACACTTCTGTGAAGATCGACCTGTGGCAGTAGATGGGTTGGGGAAAATGCATTTACTAGGGCTTGTGCAAATCTTTGTTTGAGAGCTTTATTCTGATACAACTGTACGTAGGGTCAAGCTCCTGCCTCAACAAAACATGCAGTGCAGCTTTACTCAAAAGACATTCCTCTCTGAGTCTATTAATGTATCTCCCAATGTTCCACTATTACTCCATGTCTCTTACTGTCATCTTCTTATGCTATGTTAATCTGAACTCATGACTTGTTGTGGGGGATTTTCTTGGGAGAAGGAGCTTTACACTGAATCATTCCAGAGATAGAGTTGGTATAATTCATGAGAGGGTGGCACCAAGTATTGGGGACAACAGCATAGGTGATGTTCAGAAACTAGAAAGACAGTATGAGAATCAACCAGCAGAGTGGGGGAAAGCAGCTGGGGAAAATGACACATGGCTTCAGAGGTTTTTATACCAATTCACAAATCATGGAAACAAATAAAATAAACATGAATTCTTAACAGAGTAAGGCAAATACATTGTATTAGGTGCTCCTGGAGTCTGGTGGGAATAGACTCATTACTAAAATGCAGTAACTGAGGGTATAAACTGTTTAAAAGAGACCACCACCAGCATAATTTGTAGAAGATACACATACTTGGAAGGAGATCTATATATGAAACAAGGAAATCTGTTTGAGAATAAGTGAGGAGAATTGAAGAGGAAAACAGCAACAAAAGGGTGGCCTGTATCTCCCTACCTGGCCCATAAGTTCCTCCCTGTCTTCTCCGAGGGTTTGTGTCCTGCCTCTCTGCCCAGCAGTTCAATGGGAGTATTTCCTCCCTCCCTCAACAGAGCCCTACTCTCTTTGTGGCCAGGTAAGGACTTCTAGGCCACCATTGTAGATCAGGTTACCATATATACTCGAGTATCAGTCAAATTTTTTAGCCCCAAAATGAGGTCTAAAAATGGGACTTGACTTATACTCAGGTCAACATAAACACTCAAAAACATAGACACACAAATTTATTTAATTAATTAATTTTACTGTACAGTAATACCTCACATAACGAATTTAATTCGTTATATGAGGTTGCTCGCTATGTGAAACAAACAAAATTCCTATGGAAAAACTCGCATAACGAGGATTTCAAGGGGAAAACTCGCATAGCAAAAAAATCCGCTATGCGAGTTTTCCCCATAGAAATGCTCGTTATGCGAGTTTTTCCATAGGGAAAGTCCGACTCGCATAGCGAAAATTTTCATTATGCAAGTCAAACCACTTAGCAAAAAACATGCTTGTTATGTGAGTTTTTTGCTAAGCGAAACACTCATTATGTGAGGTTTGACTGTATTTTCATGTATTTTAATTATTGAAACTCAATAGCAGCTGCTGCAGTTTCCACCCCGACTTATACTCAGGTCAATCTAGTTTCCTAGTTTTAGAGATCCAAATTAGGCACCTCAACTTATATTCAGGACAACTTATATTCAAGTATATACAGTACCAAACATTCCAAAATAAAAGGTGCAGTAAAGTAACAATAGGAAAATTTAACTAGACTGCTATCTGCTTTAAGTTTATTTATTTATTTATTTATTTATTTATTTATTTATTTATTTATTTAAATTTGTTTATCGCCCTCCTCCCCGAAGGGACCCAGGGCGATTCCCAACACAATCAGCATGGTAACAATTTAAAACCAATTTAGAAATTAAAAGTTTTAAAAGTTTTAAAAGAAGCTTAAAAACTTAGCATTAAAAACCAGGCATTATAGGTAGGTATTATAGCTAGGAGGCACTGGGTGTTAAAGTTAAACTTTAACAAGAATGTGAGGTTCAACAAATTTTTCACTTGACTTGTTGTAAACATTTATTTTACCACAAAGTGGGAGAAGGAACAGAGGGCCAACTATCCTGGTCCTTCTCCTTGCCATTGGAGAATAATTTGCTCAGTGATGTCAGACCCAACCTACTATATGCCTGAATAAAGCCTTTCAGAGACACATCAGTCTTGTCCAGATTCTTGCCATCATTTATGTATGCCCTGTGTTTCAGGATAACCCTATTCCCTTTAGTGGGGAAATACAAATAGGAAAGCCAGGTCATAGATGGAACAAACATCTAATGGCTTGAAAGAGAGTGGGCATGGGAATTTATAAGGGTAACTAAAGATACCTAATTTTACTTCCTTTTTACAATGATAATGCAGGGAACACACATTTATTTACATTTACTTTACTTTCTTTCTTCCCTTTTCCCCTACCCTGGATCTGAAATTAGAAGTGTTGTGGCTTCAGTATAGACTTTCATCAATGATGTGACAGAAGTAGATAAAACTGAGCCACTTTGTGGCCACTTTCTTCATCTTCTGATCATCTATATTGTCCCTGTTCTTTGAATAAAATTTACCACAAGGATATTACAAGGAATGCCACCAAACATATGGGTTGTCTCTCTAAGGTTCATTCTGTGGTGTAACAGGAATTCTCAATTCCTAAAGTGAGTCATTTGCTAATAAGTGCAGGTAACAGTGTGTTTATAGATAAGTGGTTGGAACATAAATCGTATGGAGTTGAATAGGGAACTGGCTGTTCTAACGTATTGACATTTGCATCTAGGCACACAATTCTCATGATCTTTAACACAATTTTACTTTGCACACATATCATCTTCTAACCACTAACTTTTATTTCCCTTCTCACATACTCCAAATTTGAATTAGCTCAGACAACTCTCTCACTCTGGTAACATCTATCCTCTTCCACGCTCACATTCTCTAAAACCAAACTCTAAAGTAACATCTTTCAAAAGCTCCCACACAATGCTTTCTACCCCCACAGTCTTCCAAGAGCGGCAATTGGCTGGGATAGAGAGTCAATGAGAGAAAAGGTCCATTTCAAATAGAAGGAGCTCACATTCCATCTCCTCCTTTGGCACAAATTCAGTGGCTGAAATCTTGTTGCTTAGTGTAGTAAACGGCAACTAGAGTTGGCCTATTTGACTCAATGGAACATATGGGGCCTTTGATTCACCAAACCCCACTGATTCAACAGGCTTACTCTAATGCAACTTTCTATGTCAAGCAACAAGGTTTCAGCCAGATTCTCATTCTGTTACTCAAAGTTCTACAGGATCATGGTTTCAAACAGAAAGATACAAGCATTTGAAGTGCGTATTTATTGCACATTAGCAGGATGCTAAGATTTTTTTTTTTAAAAAAAAATCAATTGTGTGCTCACAAAAAAGTACTAAATTGGGAATGAAAAGACCAAGAAATCATAAAATACCTAAAATACAGAAAGCTAGAGCATGTCAATCACATAATGAAATAAGTATACATTGTTACAGATTGTCATTCACAATAAAATAAATGGAGGACATGCAAGAAACAGAGGAACTTCTTTTTTAATTTTTTAAATTAATAACAATATCTGCAAACATATATAGAATAACAAAACAATTAAAAAAGAGAGAAACCCTTTGTACACATCATTTCCTTATTATCTATCTCTATAACATTAATGTGCATCAACTACCCTTGGTACCATACATTTCTCCCTCCTCCCCCCATTAAAAAAAATCATAGTTTCTTTATTTGGCTTAATCCCTTTCAAACCTTGTAGAATACATTGGATGAAATCTTCCCATATATTAAAAAAATCATTTTTTCCCCAGTCACTCCTTTTTTTAACTCTCAGACCGCAGGTCAATTTACCATTTAAGGCTATTGCCCACATTTTTCCTTTAGATCTATGGAGATGTTTATTTTCCAATTCTTTGCGATTAACTGTCTCATTGCTGTTACCATTATTATTACCAATTCTTTTTTATTTATATCAATTTTAATATCATTTAGATCTATTAGTAATGCTATTTTTGGATTCATACAAATTTTTGTTGATAATATCTTATTGATTTCATCAAATAACTTTTTTCAAATAATGCTTATCTCTTTACAATGCCACCATAAATGTAAACAGGGCCCATCTTCAACTTTACATCTCCAACATTTTTTTGAATAAGCATTATTAATTTGAAGCATCCGAACTGGTGTCATATACCATCACCATAGTAATTCATGACAATGTTAATTCTCATGGATAAGTTTTCACAATTCTCCCTGCTCATATATTCTTCCACACTGATCCATCTATTTTAACCCCAATATCTGATTCCCATATCTCTCTTAATGTATTCTGGGTTATACCTTTTTTATTGGCTGAAGAAAAAAGAGAAAAAAGGAAGAAACAATCTCAAGGATTTCACCAAATATTTGTTGTGCCATTCTAGCTTGCAGTCATAGCTTTCAGTGTTTTAGTGTTAGTTTTAGTAATTTAAAGATGTGGCACTGGGGAGGGTATTTTAAATTTTTAAATTTTAACAATTTAATATTTTAATGACTTTTATTCTATTGTTCTGTAGAGTTTTTATCTGTGGTGTTTTTACATACAGTATGTAAGCCACCCTGAGTTGCCTTGGCAAGATGCAGCAGTAAAAATGTGATTAAATAAATAAATAAATAAATAGTTGCATGTATTATAAATATTATTTCAAAACACATTAAAATGTTATTAATATATTAAGTAACAAATGCATTAATTAATTAATGCAATGTTTAATCTAACATGTTATGTATTTACTTTGATTCATTATATCTTTTGAGTTTCTAATGCAAATATATATGCACTGTCTGTTCATGTTATTATTCCATCAACTTTTAATTTCATTCTTGGGCTTTTTTCAATTACAACACATACATACAAAATAACAGCAACCATATTAATTGCAATCATGTTGCTAATATGAGGGGCACAATTTATGCAAGGAATTCTTAACCTATGGCCTGTGGGCCGGATGTGGCCTGCAGCACCATTTCATGTGGCCCTCCACCACACCAGGAAGTGCCATGTGGTGGAGGAAGGACAAAATGGCTGTCCTGCCCTCGAAGCTGTCTGAGGGAGTGTGATCCAGCCCCCAGCATTAAAAAGGTTGAGAACTCCTGATTTATGGAAATGATCTACCAAAGGGTACAGAAATGAAAAAAAAAAGTTGGGAACCACTGGTCTACTATGAGAACACAGACTAACTCAAATTTATTTTGGACAGACTTGGCATTTGAGGACAGCATGAGGAGATAAGGCAGTCAGCTTATTATGTTACCTTGGGGGACCTGAGCAAGTGACAGATACCCATTATTATTATTATTATTATTATTATTATTATTATTATTATTATTATTATTATTATTATTATTATTATTATTATTATTATTATTATTATTATTATTATTATTATTATTACATTCAAATTTATATGCTGCTCTCCTTGCCGAAGCAACCCAGAGTGGCTAACAATGTTACAATAGAAAACATAGTATACATACAATATAATAAGCATAATACGATCAATGTGGTCAACAAAACCTTCATAAAAAATAATAAAAATATAAATACATTACAGTCAAAGAAATGCAAAACACAATCATGGATATACAGAACAAAGCAATAGGGAAAGTCCTCATCCCTTATAAATATTTCAATTAGTAAATATACTAATTAGTAAATATACTATACAATATCAAGCACATGCTCTCATAGTCTCAGGATTTTTTAAAAAGAAGTCATTTTGGGATAGGTTTGGAGATCCTCTAGATATGCTTAGAAAGTCATAAAGATAAGTATAAATGTATAACAGCTCTATATGTTTTGACAGCTTGTCTACCCATAGCTGTGTGTCACTTAAAATGTGTATATTCAGTTGAACATCACCTTATTTTACAAAAGACTTGCTTGATTTAGCTCAGGAGTTCTCAACATTTTTAAGCTGGGGGCTGGGTCAGTCTCCCTCAGACAGCTTCATGAGCCGGATGGCCATTTTGTCCTTCCTCCACCACATGGCACTTCTGGGTGTGGTGAATTCAGAAGAGGGGGCACATGAAATGGTATCATAGCCCATATCCGGCCCATGGGCCACAGGTTGAGAATCCCTGTTCTAGCTAAACAAATGAACTGGGAAGAAAGTGCATAGCCGAATCTAAGATCTTACTGGACTAGATTCATTACTGCAGGCACCCATGTTGGTTGAGATTAGGAAGATTTAAATTTGTTCACATGGCAGTGTACTTACCGAGTCTACCTCTGTCACAAAATAAGTTTTCATAAATGCAATAAGTCCAGTTGAGTCCATTTTTGTATTCTGCTTTTCAAGGGAAAATATTCCCTTGAAAAGTCTCTGTTCCCATCCTTCAAATGCTAATGCAGCATAAATGTATCTGATACTCATAGTGTGTCACCTCAAGCTGTGTTTAAAAAATGCCACATACAGTTCTACGTGGAGAGCCACACAAACATTGTAACTATAAAAAGGAATGCAAAACCTAGTAGAGTTACACTGTGGCTGGAATATTTATTTTCCATACACTGGAATCCAGCTGTAAATCTTAACTAGCATAGGCCCACTGAATCAATGGAAGCTGTCGTCAAATTCCCCAATGATTCAATAGGCCCCCTATTATTGCAGCTTGCTACTGGATTTCAGCCTAATTATTATTATATATAATATATTATAGTCACCTTTTAACTTTAATTATACTTTACTTATTGCACAATTAATTAAAACTATGTCATTACTGGCAACAAGCTACTTCCAAACTCTGACGTTATAGGAGGTACAAGACATAAAATGAAAAGAAAAAAAAAGATTCATGTCTTTCTTTGCTATACACAGATTTCTTTTTTTTCAGTCCTGCAAAGCAGAAGTAAATATAGTGCCAGAATTTTCTACAGAGTGCATCATTCATTTGTCCTGCAGTCATGTTTCATTGTTCTATAATGAAATATTAAAATAATTACCATAATTATTTTTGCTGATGCCTTGCTATACTGATCTTAATATTTTTCTATGCCCAGTTATTTATCATGTGTACAAATCCAACAGCTACCTCTGGATCTGATTGATTATTACTTCCTGCAATATCTTCACAACTGCATGTTCTGTTGCTTTCACTATTTAATGAATATTATTTTATTTTCTTGATCTTTGTCCCAGTAACATAAAAGTCATGCAGCAATCCAAAGTGTAGAATCTGGCTCATTTTTGTTTGATGTCTGAGATTCTATAATTAATAATGCCTCAAGGCAAAAGGGATATATTATTTCAAAGGAATCAAAATTGCTTTTTGATTTGAGCTTATGATAATGAGCAAAAGTCAGAGATATGTGCCTTGGAAAAAGAGTATTGTAAGTTTTAACTCATAGTAGGTTTCCGATGGCTTTGGCTAGAATCCCGGGCACATTTAGCTGGAAGTATCAAGTCACACTTATAGCATTAGCAATTATACTTATGCTAAATGTACAAGACATAATCCTATTAACATGGTAGAGAGACTGCTAAATGGGGAGGAAAAAACCGCACAATTCTCCACTGAATCACAGAAAACATCAATATCATCTTGGCTATACTGTAATATGCAACTCAACGATTTTCCTTTTACTCAGGAATAAGCATTCTGAGGTCTATTTTGCTTTTCTTTACTTTGAAATAGATTTTTAATTGGGATAAAAACATATAGGAAAGAAATTTAAGTCTGGTTAGGACTCCATACCTGAAATGTCCAACACACAGCAGTTTTAACACTTAAGGAAAAAGCACTCGAACCTATCAGAGCTTTAAAAACAACCCCACGAATCCATGGGTAAATACTGGAGGAGATGTCTGGTAGGGCTCATGGCTGGGATAGAGTAATTAATCCTTTCCTCCTTGTATGCTTCAATCCTGGACTGGCACCTCCAAGCTTACATTTTGTTAAAAAAACATCAACAATACTAAAAGAGGTTGACATGCTTCAGATGTGATGTAACGTGTAGTTTGACCATAAATCTAGGAATTCTATAGGGGAATGATGGCAAACCTTTTAGAGACTGAGTACCCAATCAGGGGGGCAGGGCAAACTCTGTGCTGGGGAGGGAAAAGGAAGCACTTCCGTTGGGCAGCTGGGCAGAGGGGTGGGATGAATGTGCTTGGGTGACAGTGCGCGTGCCAACAGAGAGGCCTGGGAGTGTCCCCTTTGGCATGTGGGCCATAGGTTCACCAGCACTGCTATAGAGTTTACTTCTGTGTCTGTGTCACCCTTGCTCAAAAACCAATCATATCTGACTCTAGGGTTTGGTTCTCATCTCCATTTATAGCCATAGAGCCAGCACTGACTGCATCTGCAGATGTTTCTGTGCCTGTGTATATACACATAAATATAGAAAATTAACATATAGATGACATTCAAGGCTTTATTCTTAACTTAAAGCACAATAAAATTTTATATTTGAAGAACAATGTATCCAACATCAAAAACACACTGAACTGATTTTGTCATCTTACCAACTGAATCTGTGCGTCCAACTCGGTATAAGTTCCCAAACCTGTGAGCAGTCAAATGTTCACATACTTTTTAAATTACTTTTAAAAGAATGATGATTAAATTAACAGTATGTATAAATCAATAATATCTTGTTTAAACATATGGTAGATACACACACAAGCGTCAATTTATGTATGACCATCACAGCCAGCAGAGATGCCGTTGTAATAAACACTGAAGTTTTCTGCATTTATCAAACTGTGTTTGTTCAATATAAGTATGGTGCCTGGCAATATAGATTGCATTCATTCTCTTAAAAAATACAGAGCACTTGAGACTCGTTTTCTATAATTGACTTATTCACAACAGCAGAAATAGGACATGGAAATGTTAACAGTATTATTATTAAAAAGAAGATGTGTTCTGAAATTAGAAAGGAAAGGTCAATGAGGTGGAGATATCCTTGTGAAATTTGTCCAGATGGCAAGAGCTAAGGAAGATGTACTTGTTCCAAAAAGTGTCAGAGAGTAGTAGGAAACTAATGCAAAAGTAGAAGAGAAAACAAGAATTCAAGTTCTTAAATTTCTTCTCTATATAGAAAAATTGTTATCTAAGAAATGAGCCACAATTTGGGAGATTTCTGGCAGAGTATCACTTAACAGACATTGCAGGGAAGGCACCACCATGGCTGAGGATGTATCATTTAGGGGACTCAAGAAAAAGTTTTGTCAGAGGGACTCATATAAGTGACACTCAAAATATGATGGACTGAGTTAAGAGCCCCACAGTCACAGATTCTCTCATGTCTTGGGGTCCGGTTATACCTCTCAGTAAGGAATTTTGAATGGAAGGAAGTCATTCTAGCCAGAAAAAAAGGCTCTTCTGAGAGATGGGATTGTTATGTCATGGAAATAGTGGGCTATCTTGCTCAATTGGGATTCAGTGCCCAGCACGTTAAGAGAGCACACATATTGTTGGGTAGGTCTAAATTTGGGATATTCCATATCTAGTAATTTAATTTAATTTAATAAGTAATCTCTATTTGATAGTTAAAAATTCTGCTCTTTCTTCTAGATCATTGGCAGCCTTCCTAATTTGCCTAAGTTTTTTCATAATGCAGGCGTTTGCCCCATCGCCTCGACCGTGCGGGCAGGTGAGGATGCCTCCACCTCTTCCTCCCCCCCGGACTCATTCCCCCTGGCTGGGAGGGATAAAGGGCCGTCAACGGGAGCCCGGCCGAAGAAGCAGCCCTGGTCGTGCGGGCGTTTGCCCCATTGCCTCGACCGTGCGGGCAGGTGAGGATGCCTCCACCTCTCCCTCCTCCCCCCCGGACTCATTCCACCTGGCTGGGAGGGATAAAGGGCCGTCAACGGGAGCCCGGCCGAAGAAGCAGCCCCGGTCGTGCGGGCGTTTGCCCCGTCGCCTCGACCGTGCGGGCAGGTGAGGATGCCTCCACCTCTTCCTCCCCCCCGGACTCATTCCACCTGGCTGGGAGGGATAAAGGGCTGTCAACGGGAGCCCGGCTGAAGAAGCAGCCCCGGTCGTGCAGGCGTTTGCCCCGATGCCTCGACCGTGCGGGCAGGTGAGGATGCCTCCACCTCTCCCTCCTCCCCCCCGGACTCATTCCACCTGGCTGGGAGGGATAAAGGGCCGTCAACGGGAGCCCGGCCGAAGAAGCAGCCCCGGTTGTGCGGGCGTTTGCCCCGTCGCCTCGACCGTGCGGGCAATTCCATTGGGAATAGACTGCAACTTGGCAATAAGAAGGTGTTATAGTATCTCTGATGTATTTTTTAGGATGTCCTGATGTTTTATAATTTGTAATTGTTACTGGAGATTTTTGGGATGTATTTGGATATGTTTTGTGATGTTATTCTTGCTATGTGATATTTGTAATTTGCTATGTGATATATGTAATTGTTTTTTATGCTATGGAATTTTGCTATGTAATTGTAACTGTTTCCTCTGTGAGCCGCCCAGAGTCGCTGTGCGAATGGGGCGGCATATAAGTCGAAATATACAATATACAATACAATACAATAATGCTAGAAAACCAGGATGAAGGATAAGGGCCTTCTTTGAGATATGATAGCAGACTCCAGGTGAGGGCACCTCTATAATGAATTCTAAGCCAATACTTTATTGTTGAGATCCAGGCCTTGATTGAATGTCAATTATATAAATAATAATGGCATGAAACAAATTGAAACACTTTGGTACAGTAACGTCACATGGATTTCAGCTGCCCGGTGCTGAAACCAAATTTGCTGCCCCCTGGTGGATATTGGCACCTGCTCCCGCTAGGGCTTCTGGGAATTGTAGCCCAAATAACACCACCCGTGGCCGGCCACCCCCCTAGCCCCCCGTTCGCGACATCACTGCTTTGGTAGGATCGGTCTAGAGAAATGAAGAATTCTTTGAAAAATGGAACTGAACTCAAAATTCTGTACATAGACAGACAGACAGACAGACTGATTCTAAGTGATCTAAGTAGGAAAGACACTTCTTATATTTGGGACACGTTCTCTTCTTCTAGAATCCAGCTGTTTCAGTGTCACACAGTAGGGATACAAACTGTCTTTATGTAAATCTACAAAACCAGACCAAATCAAGGACTTATGCAATCCTGGAGGAACTAAAGGGTAGAGCACGTAGCCAGTTTTCAACCCCTGCTAGAGCAACACTCCCATAGCAAGTACATATCTCATTCAGCATTCATAAGGATGAAAAGATGCCATTGATTTGATCTGAAGAAATGGGAATTGAAAGCAATATTGTAGACTGAGCTGCTGGCGTGAAAGGAACTTTTTTACATGGTCAAATCGATGCACCTTAAAGGGCCTTAGTGTACTGTGTATATTAGTAATCCAGCTTTGTGCAGTATCTTGCAAGTACCTGTATAAAATGGTTGTCTCCCTTGAGAACTTTATTTGTTATCTCTGTATATTGTTCACAATTGGTTCTATTCATTTTCCCCTCTCATTCCTGATTTTATTCCTTCTAGTCACTCTGGCAGACTTCCTCAGACATCTCATTTCTGTGGTGACCAACTTTTGTTTATGTTTTGTTGTAAGTGTCCATGTTTGGCACTAGCAACATAAGGAGGGAATGAATTACCATCTTTAGTAAACATTGTTCCTAGGTATTTGATTTAAGCCAGGGATTCCATTTCATGTGGCCCTCCAGTGCCTCTACCACACCAGGAAGTGCCATGTGGTGGAGGAAGGGCAAAATGGTTATCCAGCCCCCAAAGCTATCTAAGGGAGTATGACTCGGCCCCCAGCTTTAAAAGGTTGAGAACTCCTGATTTAAGCCCTTACCTTTTCAAAAAGTGTTAAAGTTTCCCACACAACAGGGGACATGAAAATTAACATTCCTTCATAGTAACCTGGAGGCATAAGTGAATCTGCCAGTTTTTCATTCTTTCATTTCAGGGTTTTTCTTTTTTAAAAAACCAACAACCTTAATTTATTTCTCTCATATCTGGAAAGAAATTTGAAAATTTGAGAGAATAGCCAAGATGTAAGCCAAATTAATTTCTCAGCCCTCTTTGCCAAGCAAAACGAATGAGCTCAGGTATCTCCAGCAAGAAAACAATCAGGCTGTACTTGTCTGCCACCATATTCTGTCAGTTAATGAATAAAAATTTGATTATATATAATGTTCACAGTGGTATATGTCTTTAATAATATCTAGATTTTCTTGGTTTTTAAAAATCATTATTACTAAAATATAGCAATAATTCAGGGGAAGGTTTCAGCATCATTTTTATAGTTTATGGGCTGATATATTTACTAGAAGTGAGATTAGTAGTGGCAGAATTCTGTTCACCGTGACCAAACTTCTCAACTCAGCCATAAACCTTATTTATAAGGAAAGAATCACAACAGGCTCTCATAAATCCTCCATACATTTGTGTTGCATTATAAATGAAGTACAGTACTCCCCATAGACCATACCTGTTTATTTCTTTTTCTTTTTAATCAAGTCAGGTCTTGCAGATTGAGTACTAATGTTGTGAAAACAAGAGAGATGAGAAACATCACATTTCTCCATATCTTAAGAAAGACAGAAATTATTTTAATGTCAGAAATTGTCTTCATGGACTTCATTTATTTTTGCTCCTTTCTGTTTCAGGATCATACTGAATATGATAAAAACCATTCTATTATTCCTTTTTCCTTCTTCTTCATTATTTTAGACAGGTAATATAGAGATGTTATTGACTGATTATTTTCTGAGCCTTGTAACTGAGGGAATGTTTACACTTTTTATCATTTACTGTGTATAAGGAGTCAAATTCTCACTTAATAAGGCCTAAAGCAGAAAATGCTACAATGAGATCAATCTCATTGACTTTTGTTTTTCTTTACTATATGGCTCAAATCCTATTGCTTAGTGTAAGTCTATTGAATCAGTGGAGATCTCATGAGTCACCTCTTCCATAAATTCCATTGATTCAAATGGACCATTGTGATTAATACAGTAAGTGACAACTAGAGCAGTCACATTTGAATCAGTAGAACTTAGATACATGTCGACTTACTAGATCCTCACTGCTTCAGTGGGGCTATTCTAGGGGATATACTCAGTGATGGGCAGCCAAAAATTTTACTACCACACTGTGGGTGGTGCCAACATCGTGGATGGAGCCAACATCATGGGCGGAGCCAAGATCATGACATCATGGGCAGAGCCAATTTCATGGGCGGAGCCAAAGTTAAAACACACACATAAAAATACAAATTAAATACACATAAAAACATCAAAATACACATAAAATACACTTAAAACACACATAAAACGCATAAAAATACACATTAAAACACATATAAATACACAAAAATACACAATAAAATACAAAAATGCACATTAAATACACATTCCACCCACCCATACACCCCAAACCCAAACCCAGTCACTTACCCTGGGGAGCAGGTAGCAGGGTGTTTTATCCTCCTTCTCCTCCCAGCTTGTTGGCACGGGGCATGGGGTGGCAGCACGGGGCGGCCTGGTGTGGTGGCACAGCAGCCCGGGGCGGCCTGGTGGTGTGGCAGTGTGGCACAGCATGGTACGGCAGCCTGGCCTGGCCCAGTGGTACAGTGCAGCGACAGCACATGGCAACTCGAGCAAGGGCCACCACTGCCACCGCACCTCCAAGGAGATGGCTGAAGGCCTCTCCGGCTGCCGAACACTGCATCCCAAAATGGCTGCTGGTGAGTGTGCATGTGTTAAAATATCAATTGATGCATGCATGCTGAGAACTGGAGGCACGCATGTGTCAATTTGTATTTTAACATATGCACATTCACCAGCAGTCATTTTGGGCTGCAGTGTCGGGCAGCCGGAGGGGCGACCGAACCGGTCACCCCCCCCCCAAAAAAAAGGTAACCACCCCGGGTGGTCTCCCAGGAAGGTCACTACCTACTCCTCCAGGAGACAGTCCAGGATTGTTACCGGCCCGTGCCCGACACTGGATATACTAACTAGGCTAACTAACATGATTGTGGCCAATGTGCCTTATACAGTGTTAGATTTTATTACTGTTTTTAATGTTTCTGGATTGTGAATTGAGAATTGTTTATCTCATCTTGTGACTTACCTTGAAAACTTTGTTACAGCAGAATTTCTAAATACAGTACAGTACTTGTTGTTCAGTTGCACAGTCGATTCCAACCCTTTGTGACCCTATGGACCATTGCCCTCCAGGCACCTCTGTCCTCCACCATCTTAAGCCACCCAACTCCTTGTCCATTGCATCAACATTACCATCTAGCATTCACATTTTTGGCTGCCACGTTCTTCTTTTACCCTCCTCTTTTGCCATCATCAAGTCTTTCTCAAGTGAATCTTCTCTTCTCATTTGATGTCCAAAGTACTTTAGCTTCATCTTTACTATTTGACCTTCTAGGGAGCAGTCACATTTGATTTCTTCTAAGATTGACCTATTTGTTCTCCTTGCTGTCCAGGGGACTCTCAGAATTCTCCTCCAACACCACATCTCAAAGGCATCTATTCTTCTGAACTCAGCTTTCCTTATGGTCCAGCTCTCACAACCATACATTACCACCAAGAATACCATTGTTTTGATTATGCAAAAAAAAATATTGCAATGTGATGCCTCTACTTTTAACTATATCCCCCATGTTTCTCATATCTTGTTTCCCAAGAATCAGTCTCCTTTTTATTGCATGGCTGCCATCACCATCTGTAACAGTGAAATAAATATTGTTTTTCTTTTTCTCTTTTAACCAACTGACAGTGCAAGACATGCCAGGAGATATAATGAGCTAGCTTTCTTCTGAATCCTGCCAAAAGAACTTTGTTAGGTGAGTGGCTTGATTAACTTCAGTAGAATTAATTGAACAAATAAAGTTCATTTAATTAATTACATTACTTTGCAGCAGAACTGTTTGCCTTTCAAAGTTTTTCTCTCTATTTGTAGAAGCTAAACTCTGTTGGGAATTAAATATATATATGGAACTTTAATTAATTCCTTTCTCAATTAGCTGAAAAAAGAGCAACATAGCTTGAGAAAGAATAGCACAGGTTTTTAAAATATTGCCTTCACTAACCAGTGCTTAAAATAGTAAAAGCTAGTCTAAAAGCAACTTAAGAAAAAACATTTTACTTACGGTTTTGATGAGTAGTTACAAAGAAAAGAATACAAGTAAAAGAAAGGAGATGATCTCTCAACAATTTGACTAGGGAAGACCCAACCTGACTGCATGTACTATGGTCAGAAATTTAGCAGCAACTAACAAAGAGCAAAAGGAGGATGCAAACAGCAAATAGGTAGAGGAAAGGAGGAAATTTGAGGGTCTGTCTCAAGAATGATAGGTGGGGGGAAAACAATGCAAACTGGTTAGTACCAAAATTATTTTAGCTCACAGAAAGACCTTCCAACTAATACCGAGCATTAGTAAGCATGCAAGGTTGGCATTATGGCAACCAAATTTGGTGAAAGTTTCAGAAGATTTCTCTTTGAGGGCAAGAAGGCCTTGGAAGTTATTTTCACTGATAGTAGTTGGAGGTTTTCACTGCAGATGCAAGTCGTGATGGTAGCAATAACTGCATTGATTACTGGGCAACCAGTCTGCATTTTTCACAGGGTGATCAGGCAAGCATTCTGGGTGTATTTTAATGTAATTTTTATTTAAATTATTTATTTAATTTATTTATGGGTTTGTGTTGTGGGTGGGTGGGTTGAGGTGTGTGTGTGCTTATTTTTATTTTATTTTATTTTTCTTTGGCCCTGCCCATGATGTCATGACCTCATGATGTTGGCTCCGCCCACACTGTGATGACATCATGGTGGGGTAGTAATTTTTTTGACATCCCACCACTGCATTTAAATGCAAGTTCTCTGTCCCACCCCAATTCTTCAAACCCCTTTTAGTTGCAGTAAGAAAGGCAGAAGTAACTTGTGATTCAAGCAAGAGTGATGCCTCAACCCTGGACAGATTACAGATTCCAACAGAACCATACTTTGGATATCACAGAAATGCCATACATTACATTTAGAATGAAAGAAGTTAAAGCTACATTATATGATTGATTGGATTTTCCCCATCTACATTTAGCTTCTAACCTAAGATTTGTGTGAGTACTTAATTAGGAAAGCACCTTTGTGTGCTTCTGACATGATAGAAAATATTAAGATAAGTTTGTTATTTTCATTTGGAAAACATTTTAAAATTCATATAGCTTAGTCAATTTTGTTAAGGAATAATTTCACATTCAAGAAAACCCATTCTTCTTAGAATCTGCATTTTCCCATATAACTCATTTTAACAAACTTCTGTCTTTTTATCTGAGGAAGAGGGTCATTTGAAGAGTATTGATTAAAATGTACAGTCAGCACCTGAAAGTCATTTCCAATGGCAGATGGCAGATTTGGTAGTCTGGGAAGAGAAATGACTTTTATGATGGTGTTAGGACTCATATCAATTATTAATTAATTAATGAGCATCTGATGATAAACTCAGTGCTGAGAACAAAAGCTGAGAACAATTAAAAGCTGAATGCCAAATGACCAGATGGGAGGCTAACACTCAGCATTCTTGATTAGTCCTTTTTCTCTCTTTAACAATACAGTAATACCTCGGATAACGCTAAGACTTGGTTCCACAAGTCTTGGTGTTATCCGATTTTTAGTGTTATCCGATCCATGTTAAAATCCTATGGGATGGATCGGATAACGTTAAAGCTCCATAGAGATACATTGTAACTGCACAGGCTTTAGCGGTTGTTATCCGATCCATCCCATAGGACCTTAACGTTTTTTCGATCCAATTCTCCTCCCCAGATTACTTAACGTTATATGATTTTAGCGTTATCTGAGGTAAACGTTATCTGAGGTATTACTGTAACTGCAAAGACTACTTTCTTTGGTGGAACCTTAATCCACTTCACCATTGGAGCTCACTCACCCTTGTGCAACTGAGATGGCTGTGAAGCAGGAGTAAAATTGAATTTTCAATTAAGTTGTTTAATTGTTAAGGCTTGGAACATGTGCTTTATTTTGAGATGGAGTGCTGATAAAATATATATAGATATATATTCTCAGTATAAAGCTTTGGAAGGAATTGTCAACCTATGGCCAGTGGGCTGGCCCTGGCCCATGGTGCCACCAGAAGTGGAACCAGATGTGCAGGAGATCAACAGTCTGGCCTGCTCAGCTGCCTGAGGGGGCATGGTCTGGCCCATGGCTTTAAAAGGTTGAAAACCCCTGTGCTATGGGATATTGCTACCATGAGCTGAAAGGTATACTTGTTATTTAGCCACTTGACCATAAACTTCTCTGAACATACACAAACTCCCCTATGTGAAACTTTGTCCTGAACTTCTTGTGCTTATAACTCTGTTCCCCACAATATGTGGATTTGAAATGTTGCTCTTAAATTGTTATTTGGTCCTGCTACATTTCAGGAATTTTTTTTGTTATTACATGTTAGTTTTTTTTATTTAAAAAAATAAGCCCTCATTGATTGAAACTCGATTGCTCAATGTAGTAGGTTGCAACTATAGTAGGCCCATTGAATCAGGATAATTTGTGGAGCAGTTGACTCACCAAATCTCCATTGATTCAATGGGCCTACTATACTTGTGACTTACTATGCAACAGAGTAAGTCATAATTAGAGTAGCAAAACCATTTTGACCATTGCATCACTCATTGCTGTAGATCATTATCCCTTAGGCTTCATTCATGCTTTGGGATGTGAATGCTTTAGGATTATTGATTGAAAAGAGAATGTTATAAAACACAAACAAGTCCATTGCTTGTAATTGCAGCATTTAAATCCAGAAAAATAAATGCCGAACAGCATCTATTAAAAAGTCTTCTGCTACCCAGAGATTTACATACCCCCCCATCCCCAGTGATATAACGAAGCCTCACCTTCCTCATATAATTTCGTTACAGTACTGTACAGTCAAACCTTGCATAAAGAGCACCTCACTTAAAGAGGAACTCACTTAAAGAGCAGAATTTCCTCTGAATGTTCGCTTCACTTAACAAATAATACCAACCAAAAGCTTGCTTAACAAATAAATCGGGGTTCGCAATCCCCCCCCCCATCAGAAGCCACAATTGGTCACTTACAATGGTATTTCACTTAAAGAGAAAACTTGCTTAAAGAGCAATCCTGTGGAACACATTATGCTCTTTAAGCGAGGTACAACTTGTACTTGGTTTGTATTGCCTTATCAGTTCTGTGTTGATTTCATTCTTTCTTCAAGTCAGAGCACTGTACAATTTAAAATAACAATCGGAATATATGATTTTTTTAAAAAATTTAAATATTAATTACAAATTAAAATCCCCGGTACACTATGTCAAATGCATGGAAACTGCTCCTTTGAAGCCTTCCACATCTTCCAAGAATTGTGCTAGTGTTTAGAGCAAAACTAGGTGACACATTGCTCCCATATCTATAAACAGTGCTCCCTCAAGTGGTAAAAGAAATCTGGTTAAAAGCAGAAGCTTGATTTATTATTAGACTATTAATAATAGCAATAGCAGCAATAGCAACTACAGTTATATATCACCCATAGTACTTTGTGCACTCTCTGGGAGGTTCACATGTTAATTAGCATTTTGTCCCCCAGCATGCTGGGTACTCATTTTATTGACCTTGGAAGGATGGAAGGTTGAGTCAACCTTGATCCACATCAGGATCAAACTCACAATGTTTTGGCTGCAGTATAGCAATTTAACTACTGCACCATCAAGGTTCTATAATGGCCTCCTTTTTGGGTAGTGTTGCTCACAAAGGAGAAGGTGTTGCTAAAACAAAAATGTTATAAGACCGGGGCTATGTATTTGCCTGAATGCTTGCCTTAACCCTCATGTTCAATATTGGAAGCACTTCAGGTATTTTTTAATTATATCATAAGCCAACCATAGAGGAGACAGGTATAAATAGCAACTATTTGCTTATGCTCAGGTTCCAAAAAAATCTCTAAATCCAAGTTTACCTCATAAAACGGTGGTAGATTTTGTAAAATATATAACTCTAATGCTCAGTGGTTAAACCAGAAAACCATAGTTTGATTCTCTCCACTGTGCCAACCTGTGTAGCCATGGGCAAGCTGCATAGTCCTAGGAAACCATCTAGAGAAGAAGGGAATGATAAACTACATTATGCCTTATCTTTAGAGGTGAGGGATAAGAAGTGAAAAACTGAGGAGGAGGGGCAAGAATATAATCTACTAGAACAATGATGGCTAATCTTGGCACTCCAGATCTTCTTGAACTTCAATTCCCAGAAGCCCTGATCAGCCAGGAGTGCTGACTTAGGCTCCTGGTAATTGAAGCCCAAGAACACCTGGAGTGCCAAGGTTTGCCATCACTGTACTAGAAGATGGCATGGATAAGCAGTCTTGAATCCTGAGCCAGTATATTGCAAGATTTATATTTTTGTTTTTCAGTTTCCACTCATAGCTAATATTTTTGAATCTACTCTATGAACAGCAATGTAACTGATTAACAGCTGCGGAATCATGTTTTCATTGGGGCCGATTCCTTTTCTTTTTAAACTATCCCCAGAGTGGGTCACTAATTGGCAGCCACCTACTAATTGGGTAGTCAATGCCAAAAGGCCAGCTGTCACTCCTTTCTATTTTGCTCTCTCCCTGGGTATAGAGCTGGATTTGCTCAAAGGTGGGAATAAGTGCTTTACAACTGTAATTAGTTTATTCCGAGGGCAAACTACAAATAGAACTAGGTATGTATATACAGCAAGAACCCAGTTTTTTATTCCACTATGACTGAGGGTATGTCAGTGAACTGGCAGCTGGCCATTGCAAATCCAAAATGCCAGCTGGTGAGTGTCAGATTAGGGAAATTTTCTTTTTTTGTTTGAATCACCTTGACTGGAGGTTGGTGTGTTGCATAGTGGAAGGAATATCTCATTAACAGAATATCTTCCTTCATCTTGTCCATCTCTGCATTTAGGAACATATTGCTTGCTGCTCCTTTGACTAATAGAAAAAAAAAATCAGTGGAATCAGTGTCTGGTAGCCACAGCTGATTTTGGCACTGCTATCTAATGAAAATGGAGATTACAGGCATAAAAACAACACATGATTTTTCGGTGATGCAGTGTTTCCAGGGATTTTTAAAAATGTCTTCAGGTATCAAAATACACTGAGATGAAAGTTTAGATTGTCAAGGAAAGGATAAAGAACACAAGAAAATGCAAGAGATAAGTACTAGAAAGCATGTCTAGTCACAGATAGAAAAGAGAGACTCTCACCAAGAAATGACATTTAGCTGTGGATAAGAATTGTTCTTCCAGTTATTTAAATTTCTCTTATTTTCAATATTGGTGGGGCTCATTGAGATCATATCTACAATTTCATTTTTTATTTGCACATACTTCAGATAGCTGTTTTGAAGAAACCTCAATTCAAACATGATGTCTATTATAATGGTATCCACTAGTAGAATAAATAAGTGGTTTAGTATCTGCTGCAGAGGATTTCAGTTCCCCACTGTGCCTTCAGGAAGAATAGCTAGGCTGCTTGGGCAAGTCCCAGGATGCCCTCAGATGAAGGGAATGGTGAACCACTTCTGTATATCCTCTACCCCAGTGTTTCCCAACCTTTGGTTTTTGGATTTCAATTCCAGAAGCCTAAATCAATTTCTCAACGTGTTGATCGGTCAATGTACTGACTTAGGCTTCTGGGAATCGAAGAACCACTGCTCTAGCTAGAAACCCCTGGAAAGATTTGCCATAAGTCAGAATTGACTTGACAGCACACAATTCTTATGCATTGGTTGCAGGTTCAATTTCCCATTATGCCAACTGTTAAAAGAATTTGCCTATGTCAATGATGGAGAACCTTGGCACTCCAGCTGTTCTTGAACTTCAATTCCCAGAAGCCCTGATAAGCAGAAGTGCTGACTTGACCGTCTGGTAATTGCAGTCTAAGAACAGCTGGAGTGCCAAGGTTCACCACCATGGGCCTATGTGGGTGTGGGTTTAGCTGCACAGTTCCGGACCATCCCCAAAAGAAGAGACTTTTAAATCACTTCTGAGTGCTTTCTATCAAGAAAACTCTGGGAAGTATCAATATAAATTGGAATAGATTTGACAGCATGTACTGTACTTATTACTGTTAAATTTTGCAATGAAACCAGATTGCCTCATTCTGGTGCATAAAGTAACCTATTTTCCTGATGCACAGACATAGTGAGAAGTACCTCTTGGAGTACACAATCAAGATAAGGAAACAGAAGCATTTAATTCTTCTTCCTTGTCTAAGCCAGACGTAAAACTGTCAAAATAAAGCCATCTTATGGTGAGTTCATTCTGCAGTTCCTTTCACCTTGGAAAGATTAGCTAGTAACACAAGGTTGCCTTTGCCCCTGGTACGCCTGATGGTGGTTCAAAAATACCACAATCTTAGTTGAGGCTCTTAAAAGCTTCCTAGCCCCCTCCTTTTAGGTTTCAAGGTTCTTGAGAGTTGTCTTTTGCCCTGGGAAAGTCTTTGGAGGTCTCAAAATAAGGGAGTGAGGGGCGGCTTTAAAAGTCAGAAACTGCCACCAAACTGACACTGATGAGATCAGGATAACTGCTGCCTATTTCATGGCAACTTTTGATTTTTGAAGCCACCCAACATCCCAAAACTCCAAAATGCTTTCAAAGGACAAAAGGGAAACCTCAGAATTTAAAAGGATGGGATAGAAAGCTTTTGATTACTTTTGACATCCAAGCTAGATTGTGCTAATACAAAATTAAACAACAGGATTTGGCCCATTGTGTGAATGTCTAGACAGGAAAGGCACCAAATTTGCTATATGATTGTTTTTAATTTAAGAACCATGTTGGGTTTTTAATTCCATGATATAAATGAAAAGTACAAAGAAACAAGAGTTAAGAAGGGAAGGAAGTCATACTAATCCCATTATCATGTTGGTATTTTAATGATCCGGAATGTCAGCTCTTTCTAAATATCAGTCAAAGTGGCATTGGAAATCCTCAACCATTCAAAATATTTGCTTCTGTTATGCAGACCTGCCAATTAGTTATAATGCTTCTCAAATGAAACTTGACATGTGAGTTTAAATTAACAGCAATGCCTTTCCTTTCACAGTGCACAAAAATTAGTATTTACAAATATCAGAGATGTTTCTTCTTACCTTAGTAGCTTTTTATGTTACTAGATTTATTATGTAGTCTGGCCAGGTTATCCTGCTATGGTAATAGGGTAGACCAGGGATCAGCAAACTTGGCTCTCCAGATGTTCTTGGACTTCAATTCCCAGAAGTCCTGATCAGCAGGCATACTGACTTGGGCTTCTGGTAATTGAAGTCCAAGAACACCTGGAGAGCCAAGTTTGCAGATCCCTGGGGTAGACCATACTACCAGCAATTCAAAACCAATCATCAGGTGGCATTAACTACCCTGACAATCCTGAGGGCCAACAGCCTTAGGTGGCAAAGTCCACAGGGAAGGGTGATGGTCCCACAGTGGATTAAATCCCACTTGAATCCATCTTGATGGAGGGCAGCAGCTTCATCAATACTGGCCTGGGGCCAATGAGGATTTTGCCTGCCAAAAGGGCTCAGGACCAAGAAGTGACCCATGAAACTGGATCAGTGGTATGGGTGTCATGCTGTGATGTGGAAGACAAACGATGGCCACTGCATTATATTCTCAGGACAATCTTCATGGCTGATTCCCCTGCTGATCACCAATATTTGGAATTGGATATGGCAAAAAAATAAAGAACATTTATTCAATGTTGGGCACAGTGTTTGCTCTGTGCTAATATCAGATGAATTTTGCCCAGAAACTTCTCAAATTTTTACTGCTTTCCTGGGCGTATGTAATCTTGATTTTTCAATAAATAGTCAATATGTTGTAAATCTCAGAATGATTTAAAAATCATTATTTTACTGTAGGTATATAAATGGGGTGTCAAAACGTCTTAATAGCCATTAGTACGGTACAAATATTGTACAAGTACGGTACAAGTATGCCATTTTATTGATGTCCTTGTTCTTCCAATGTCAAATGCAATCCAACTGGTAGTCCTGTGGCTTTTAAGTGCTTTCCCTCCAACACATGGAGTTTTGCATATATTTTTATTGCAATTTTTAATAAAATGGACACTTCACAGTGTTAGTATTTGTGAGATGGCCTCATTATTGTGTGGATTTTTCTCAGAGATTGACGCATATTAATGTGTGTTTTTGAAAAGTAAACCACTTTCTATGCACATTTTTCAAATGTATATATTTTGGCCAAGGGTGAGCAGAACATAAATTGACTTTACCAGACCACTTCTCCCCACTGCCTGGATCAGGCCATACATGTTCACCATGGCTCCATCGGTACCATTTTTGTATTATTATTATATTGTATTTGTATTTAGACTTATATACCGCTCTATTTGCCGAAGCGACTCAGAGCAGCTAACATGACATGGGTAACATACGTTACAGTCTTACAGTCTCAAATATAATAATTTATAAATTTATAATTTATACATTTATAATTTATGCATGAAACCATACACAGGTACGGGAAGGCAGCACCAAGCAACAGTGGCAGAAGTTAGAGGAGCAGGTTGGGATGGCAAAGTGGGAATGAAAAGAGGAAGGTATAAGTGAGAAGATACAACAGCTCCATAATTCTTCCCTCTGCTTTGCCAACCTGAAGCAAAACCTAACTTTGTACAATGGCCAAACCAGGTCCACTTTTATCATGCATAATATGGCAGAGATATTTTGATTAATGCTGAGAGCAATACCATCTGTGCTTATACTGTAGATTCATGGGTCCACTGTAGACAGTCAGGGAAGAGCTTCTCTCTCTCAAACTAATGCTTTACAACATTATCTATTTCCCCCAGTGAGAAGAGGTGTGGAAGTGGTGTCATACATCTCTTCATTATGTATTAGGCTTCTCGCAGATTATCATTTTATCTGTATCTGGTTCATAGTAACATATATCATTATGATTCCAATCACTGGAATTCTCCTTAGGAGCATTTCTTTGACTAATAACCATACAACAGAAAGGCAAAGCTTTTTCAATTTCAAATTGAAAAATTGCTTAATTAATGCACCCTATGAACAATCGCTAGGGATTACATGAGTCTCTCCACTGAACAAAAGGATCACAACATTACTTGAAGAAGAAGGGAGCCTTTTTGGATAATTAATAGGAAACGCTGAAGCTTCTCTTTGTAATTCTCCAAAGTTTGGAAATACCCTTATCCAGAGAAACTCCTCATTATATATAAAAATATAATTTAAATAATAATAAAAATATTGTTGCTACTACCTATGAGATGCAAATTCCAAGGTTGTAAATACCCAGGTTGTAAAAGTTAGTGTAAAATTGTGAGTTAGCTATTGATCCTTTCTGTGCAGCTGATCATCCTTATTACTTTACAGTCCCTCTTTGACTAACAAATTCACACATTCAGTTTCCCCCTTGTAGCCTTCCAAATTCAGTCAGTCACCATACAATACAACTTGAAATTCACAGACTGTAAAACTAACCATTGAGGCTGTTTCCCAGTCAGCCTCTACTTGTGTGACGCAACTAATCCTTTTGTTATGCTGAATGGATGGGCTTCATAATCTGGAGGTTTTGGTAATGTATGATGTGACAGCATGCTATGAATTTTCCTCTTCTTTTCTAGAATCTTCCCCCTTTCCCCTTTCCCCATTGGTTTTCCATTTCATGTTATTCCTGAATTTTCAGTGACCATTCAAATAACATCTTTTCCAGCTGTTCCCTCTCATTCTTTACTCTGTTCATCAAACAATTCTGTTTAGAACTTTGGTAATGTTATGAATATCATTTTAAATAATAAAAGTAAATCTATGTATGCTTCTTTCAATGAATATCTTCTTCCAAGAAAGACAATCTTACTTCATGGAACACGTGGCATTGTTAAACATCTATTTCTTCACAGGCAAAGGACTGATTTTTTTTGATGTGCTCAATGTCAACACATGTCTGTCTGTTTGTGTGTCATGCAGTTCGTTTCCAGTTACTATCTTTTTAAAAAATGATAAATAAGTCAGGAAGAATCAGAAACATTTGATGAAATCCAACATTGCATGAACAAAAGACAGTTTCCACACATTTCTTGTCTTCCCCTTCACAGGGCAACAGAATATCATAGTAAGTGTGAACCTCATCAGGCTGCAATGTGTGCAGGGACATTGTCCAAACTTGAGCAGTTGGATCTTGCATTGCCTATGCACAGTGTGCACTTTTGAAAAATGATCTCTCCAACTTCACTTCCCAGGAACAGATTTCAAAATGTGCTGCATGTCCAATCAGCTGCCTGGACAGATTATTCTTGTGTTCTGTGGTTTGGGGAAAAAGGAGGGTATAGGAAGAGAAAAAGCCATTCCATGAGCTTGCCTTCCACTTGCCTGTTGAATTTCTTGCTTCCCAAAATCACCACTGCCTGTTTTGAAATCTATAACAAGGATCTAGCTTGTTGAAGGCTAGAAATGTAGCATTTCATTTCTTTTGACCATTTAGTAAAATAAAAACTCTATCTCTGAGAGTTCGGTTCATCAGAGGCTGTTTAAACAGCCATTCATTTAGCTTTGCCTGCTCTTTTTCTTCTTCCTCTGTGTTTAGTTAACTAGATAATTTTGTATACAAGTGTGGATAGATGGAAGGGAAGGTGGGAACTAACAGATCAGAGACATGTGGCTGAGCAAAAGTAACATTTAGAAAGAAAATGTGGCTCAGCTAACTGAGACTCAAGGATTTTGCTACTCAGGGATTATGTTCCCATACTACACCATCCCTAAATCCTCTATCCTTCTTTCACTATCATAGATCTTGATGCAAAAGTAGAAGGCACAGCAGTTGGCAGTTAATTCCTTGCCTTATCTTGCTGTTACAGTCAAAATATTAAACAAGCTGAGTGTTATGGTAGAAAGCTCTGTTAACTTAGCAAAAAAATGTTCTTCACATGCCTGCCTGGAGTAGTTTCAGAACAATGAGAACCAAACAGTGGATTTTAATGGACCTTTACTCTTTATTACTGGAGTTTAACTCCAACTATTTCTTTATTATAGTAAACTGAATTTCTCTTTGATTTTTATGGCTCCTGTTAAACAATAATTGTAATTGAGTTGTAGCACAACAAACAGTAATATCTACAAATGGCAAGGAAGATGCACATGAAATTTTAGGACCGTCAATGACCATCCTGAAGCTGCTGAACAAATGGTGTTGAACAAAAATAACCTTACAGCACTTTGGAGTTGTGTGTTCTTTTTCTTCAGATCTCTGTAAAGTTCTTGACAGTTTCTAGTGTGCAAACCTTTTATGGATTAAAGATGAGCATTTATAGGAAGTCTGTGAACACTGATGGGCAAAAGCATTTTATAGTGAATGATGAGCATCCTACTCTACCCAGCTCCTTTATGGGGTCATAACCCTACATACAGTGATTTGACAAGGAGACTGCTTTGCAGTAAAAGTCTGTAATCACAATGTCTGATCCTCAGTTGGTTCATGGCTTTTACAAAGACTTCTTGGGCAGAATCCAGAGTTGATTTATTGACTTACACCTGATACTGGGCATTTTGTGACTAACAACACAGGAAGAGAGAGGCAGAGAGAGGGGGGCATACTCACAGAACTTCTACTGGAGCAGAGGTCCAGGGCAAAGGTGCTTTGCAATGAGACTGCAAACTAGAAAGATTTCTACTGTACTGATCACAGGGAAAGTTGTAGTAGTCGATTTCATTCTCTGCATATTATTCCTCACCTAAATTGTTACACTGATAGCCTGTCTTTCCTCCAATCAATTCAGTATAGTAGATGTGGTTTAATGCTTTCTCGACAACCCTGTGAGATAGGACATACTGAGTAAATATGGTTGGCCTATAGCAGTGATGGCCAACTTTGGCACTCCAGGTATTCAAATGCATATTCAACCATTTTCTCTGGGAAAAGAACAGTAGTTGGTTCTTGTAGATCTAGAATGATAGGGAAAACTTTCTGTGAAGCCACCACAGGACAGAGATTTAGTCTTAAGTAGAAATGAGTCTGTGGCATGAAGCAGGCTGACTTCAGCTGTAGAGTTAAGATGTCCCCAACTCCCATGGAATCAACTTCTCTGACTCCTACAATTGTGCCTAACTGAAATGTCATGTTGCTAATAATAATAATTTCATGTCAGAAATTATTCTCGGTTGAAAGGTTTTTTTGTGGAAGAATGCCCAAATGGGAATGCCCAAATGAGTCTCATTTCAGGTCCCCAAGAGCTGGGACATTGATGGGCACTCAATCCATCATGCTGTACCCAGGTCTTGAACTGTCAACTTGCCAGGCTTCCAGCTGACAAGGTGAGCTTCTTAACCACTGAGCCACCACAGTCCTGTTATGTTGCTGAAGTGCTAGCAGGACAATGAAAGCATAAAATTACTACTATTGCCCTCTGTCATGTCTGAATAGCAGGGCACAGTCCATATCAAACAACCAAACAGATGAAAGTCACCATAATCCACCTGATTAGAACATTTGTATTTCAATGATGACATTCTAAAATAGCCAGTGAGGAGCCACATGATACAAATGGATGGAAGAAGAGCCAAAAATAGAAAGGACTTTTCCATTTTTCATATTTTTTTTTCTTCCTGTCATGGAATGATACATTACTTTAGAAGGCAATGAGGGCTGATTACTTGCAGAAGGCCTTTGGAACCAGATTAAGGACCTATTCTGAAATAAGAACAAATGAGACACTTAGAGACCCCTCCCAAATAGTCACTCCATGTGGCTACACTACACCATGACAGAAGCCTTATTCAAACAATTTAATGAGCCTGTGAAGAGGGCTATAAGCTTGGTGAGGATGTGAGAGTGCATGTTCATCACACTCAGTGAAGAGCACTTTATTACTTTATCTTGTTTGGCCAAACCCTAGTGACTCAGAAACTTGATTAAGCCAGATTCAAATCCACAGCAACTGGACATGCTAACAGACAGTCTTCGGAGTGCCATGATCAATGCAGTAGTAAGACTTACTCACATCACTGACTCAGATATGACCCTTTGCATAGCCAGTTGAAATCTGATTATGTTGTCACGGAGAACCGGTAGCAGCTTTTGGGGGAAACCACCTTTAGGGTTTACCTTTTCACTGTGCATGCATGCCAAGCATACACACCTACAGTGCTTGGCACGTATACACAGCCTCCTTGCTGTCCTCCCAAGCGGGGAGGAGGAAGAGAAGCTGCTAGCCTGAAGCTCCCTATAGCCTGCTTCCCAGGGTAAGTGACTCACCTTTGGATGTGGTGTGTCTGTGTGTATTTTAATGTGTATTTACCGTAATACCTTTACCTATATTGACGTACTACCACAGTTCCTAAAAAGGCCTGGCGGCCGGCAGGTCTAGCGGCCTGGCTTGGGGTTTTTAAGCAAAGTGGGTGGGTGGGTGTATTTTAATGTATTTTTATTTTATTTATTTATTTTATTTTATTTTATTTATTGATGGTTTTATGTTGTGGGTGGGTGGGTGGGTTGAGGTGTGTGTGTGTGCGCGTGCGCACACGTGTGCTTATTTTTATTTTATTATTATTGTTTATTTTTTTCTTTGTCCCCACCCACAACATTATGATGTCATGATATTGGCTCTGCCCACAATGTCATGATGTTAGCTCCACCCACACTGTGATGACATCATGGTGGGGTAGTAAATTTTTTGACATCCCACCACTGCTTACTGTGATTAACCCTTTGGTTGGGAATATTAGAGGAAGACAAACTGAAGATTGAAGATCAGATAGGAAAGCAGAATCTTAAATCCTTGAGTACTGGCATCTATGTCTTTCCTGAGACAGAAGGAGGAACCTGGCCTAGTGATTTGCTAGCTAAAAGAGAAAAGAAGCTTTTAATAAACAGTGCTTAATCTATAAATGTCAAGCTCAGTAGGAATGCATGTGTACTGAAGCAGCAGAGAAAACACAAATAAAGAAGAAATTGTGTGTAATTCATTGGAGCCTGAAATGCTGTAAAGCAGCTTGCTAATGCAAGATTTGACTGCTATAGATATGGAACACCAGCATGTCATATGTTATTCTGAGAACAAAGAAGAAAGTAACAGGCTGTTGACTTTGGGATAAATTCATTTCATGTCAGAAATTACCCTGGGTTGAAAGGATTTTTTGCTGGAGAAACTCTGCTCAGGGATGCAGCAACATGATAAGGTCCCTTCTGAATTTTGGCTTAAAGAAAAAAAGTAACATGAAGCAGAACAGCATTGTCTTCCAGGACTTAAAGAAAGAGAAGCTGCACATGATAATTGCCATCTACAGAGAGCATGGATGAGTTAGATCACATTACACCCAAACCATGACTTCACAAAACCCAAAGAAAGGATCCCAGGACTGGGGATCCAGGGCACTGTGTTGTCCTGGTTTTCCTCATTTCTGAGGGACTGGACCCAGTAGGTGTGGTTGGAGGGTGAGGTGTCCAGCCCAAGGCCTGTTTGTTATGGGGTGCCTCAGGGCTCGGTACTCTCACCTCTCCTATTTAACATCTACATGAAACCGCTGGGTGAGATCATCCATTCCCATGGGGTGATGTATTATCAATATGCAGATAATACCTAGTTATATATCTCAGCTAGTGGGGAACCTAGTGATGTAGTGGAAGTCCTATCCAGGTGTCTGGAGGCTGTGGGGGGTCTGAATGCAGGACAACGGGCTACAACTGAGTAGCTGTGGGTCAGAGGTCCTGCGTTATCTTGGGAGCCACCATCTTTGGTTCTGGGAGGGGCAGTTTTGCCCCAAACAGACCTGGTACATAACTTGGGGGTGGTCCTGGACTCATGACTAGTGTTCGAAGAGCAGGTGGCAGTCATGGCCAGGAGGGCTTTTGCACAACTTCATGTGATTTGGCAATTATGCCCGCTTCTAGATCTGGACTCTTTTTTCATGATCACACATGCTCTGGTCATCTCCAGACTTGATTACTGTAATGTGCTATACATGGAGCTGCCCTTGACAACCATTCGTAAGCTCCAACTGGTCCAGAATGTTGCTACCCAGGTGATGATGGGGTGTGGGCGGTATGCACATGCCTCACTGTTGCTTCGGGAGTTGCACTGGTTGCCAGTATGTTTCCGTGTGCAATTCAAGGTGCTGGTTGTTATCTTAAAAACCCTACATGGTTGTGGGCCAGGATACTTAAGAAACTACCTCTCCCCAAGAACATCTGTCCATCCCATCAGAGCGGACAGGAGAGGCTCTCTAGTTGTTCCATCAGCCAGAGAGGCACATTTCTCTGGCACTAGAAGTAGGGCCTTCTCTGTGTCCGCTCCTGCCCTATGGAACCTCTTACCAAGGGAGCTACATCTCCAGATGGAGATGCTGCCCTTCAGAAAGAATCTAAAAACATGGCTGGTTGGGCAGGTATGGGGTGCAGGAGGTATAATGACCTCAGCTCACTGGATGATCTGAGCCCCTCTCTCCCTTTACTTTTTAATTAGTAAGATTAGTAAGATGTAGCATTTGGTATGCTCTTAATCTTTTTATATTTTAATTTTAAATTTTAATTTTAACAGTTTTGTATTTGAGTTTTTAAGGTAGTGTTTGTGTTTTCTTGTGATGTCTTTTAATTACTTGTAAACCGCCCTGAGTCTCTTTGGTGAGAAGGGCAGTGGAGAAATACGAATAAATAAATAAATAAATAAATAAATAAATAAATAAATAAACTACTAATAGAGGCCATTACGGTTGCAAAGAACTCATCACCACATATCACATTAAAAAACAACAACAAATAGCAAGTTTTATTTATCTAAGTATACAGCGTACAGTACAACTACATAAGGGCATCTATAGATTTACTTACACATACATAATGGCTTCTTTTCTGCCTTTAGGGAAGAAGCCTCTCTGTTTGTAGCCATGGCTGTATCCTGCTAGAAGGCAGGCCTGTGTTTACAGATATCAAAAATATTAGGTATCATATCGTTTTGAAAGTTGTAGAGTTCTTTTACCATATATACAGAATGAAAACTCAGCAACTCTTACTTATCTCATTCCTTAACAGTTTTAACTTAGAATGCCTGAATCTACCTTTGTATATATTTCTGCCTACTTTGCTTTTATGTGATATTTTTGTTGACTGGTTAATGGCTGCAATAGAAATTATTTATGTGTGTATCCATGTGTCATTGTGTATTGTGAAAATCCAGAATCTGTTGACTCAGTCTGTAAATAAATCAGATCACTTGTTTGTTTGTTTTTGTGGAAGGCACAGTGATGTTGGCTTTTTTGTAATACATGATGTTGGCTTTTTTGTAATACAATATCTAGTTCATTGTGGTTTTGTAAAACGTGTGCATCTTTCAACCAAGCAACCTATTTATTGCAGTATGAGTTTGAAAATGAGTCTTTCCTCTCATTTCCTCCCTACCACTTACCTTGTTTCTGTGGCGTTAACGTAGAGAAAAATCTGTGTTTGCAGCATCCCAAGGACAGGCTGGTTTTCTCAGGGCACTTGTCCTTGTTTCCTAGCACCAAGGACAGCACCAAACACCAAAGAAGCGCAGAAGGAAGATCTCAAATACAATTTGGGATCAAAATTGCTGGGAGAAACATCAACAATTTGAGATATGCAGATGATACCACCCTAATGGCAGAAAGTGAAGAGGACCTAAAGAAGCTCCTGATTAGGTTAAAAGAAGAGAGTGAAAAAGCTGACTTGAGACTCAATATCAAGAAAACCAAGATCATGGCAACAGGCCCTATCAGTCCATGGAAAATAGATGGGGAGGAAGTAGAGGCAGTGACAGATTTTACTTTCTTAGGATCAAAGCTCACTGCAGATGGTGATTGCAGCCATGAAATAAAAAGGCAACTGATTCTTGGGAGGTAAGCGATGAGAAACCTGGGGAGCATAGTGAAAAGTAGAGACATTAAATTGCAAACAAAGATTTGCATAGTCAGGGCAATGGTATTCCCTGTGGCAATGTATGGTTGTGAGAGCTGGACCATTAGGAAAGCGGAGCGCAGAAAAATAGACGCCTTTGAGATGTGGTGTTGGAGAAGGGTTTTGAGAGTACCCAGGACAGCGAGGAGAACAAATAGGTCAATCTTAGAAGAAATCAACCCTGACTGCTCCTTAGAAGGTCAAATAATAAAGATGAAGCTAAAGTACTTTGGACATCAAATGAGAAGGGAGGATTCACTTGAGAAAGCCTTGATGCTTGGAAGGGTCGAGGACAAAAGAAGAAGGGGACGGCCCAAGATGAGATGGCTAGATGGTATTGTAGAGATAATGGGCACAGAGCTGAGCGAGTTGAGGGGGATGGTGGAGGACAGGAGTGCCTGGCGGACAGTTGTCCATGGGGTCGCAGAGGGTCGGAATTGACTGTGCGACTGAACAACAAAAAGGTGTCATAACATCTGGAGAAGATGCGACCATTGTGGTGGGATCCACCACAATTAATGTCACAGCCATCAGAGAGGGGCTTATAGGAGAGAGTACTCACTGTGCTAACAGTCTTGGAAGTAAAGAGGATTGGGAAATAAGGGGGCAGAATCAGAATTTTCAGAAGCAAAAGGCTTTTTTCTTTTTTCTGGTGTCTTCTCATTATTAGTGTAAATCCCCTTTCTTCACCAATAGCACTTTGCTGACAGAGAAATATTTATCTTAAATATTTATCTCAGGGGCAAAATGGTAAGGCAATAGAATACTACACAGTCCACACATTTCTGAAAAAACAGAAGTTCTTTCTCTTGTCTCCTACGTGAATCAGACATCATTGTTCCTATCTTGATTTTGAATGTGATCATTCTAAACCAGGGGTTCCCAACCTGCGGCCTGTGGGCTGGATCTGATTGCTGCTGACAACGGAAGTGCCCTGATGTCACTGGAACTGGAGAAATCACCACATTTTTGCACTGAAGCATCATGAAAACTCAGTGAAAAATTCAAAAATGGTACAAAAATGTTCCTCCCTCACTTCCTCTTGCAAGGGAAGTGGTGGAGGTGGGGAAAATGCTTGTAAACATGGCACAAATGCACACACCACCACCACCACCATCGGGAAGAATCACATGACCAGCCCCTCAGCTTACTGGGGGGGGGGCATGGTCAAGCCTCTGGCAAGAAAAGGTTGGGAACCCCTGTTCTAAACAATGGTGTTTTGATATACAGTAATACCTCATATAACATTAGTATCGAATAACACTAAAATCGCATAACATTAAGGAATCTGGGGGGAAGAATTGCATCAGATAACATTAAGATCCTATGGGATGCTTCACATAACAACCGCTAAAGCCTGTGTGGTTACAATGTATCTCTATGGATCCCATAGAGCAGGGGTGGCCAACTGTAGATCTCCAGCTGTTCTTGGGCTTCAATTCCCAGAAGCCCAAGTCAGCACTCCTGCTCATCAGGGCTTCTGGGAATTGAAGTCCAAGAACATCTGGAGATCTACAGTTGGCCACCCCTGCCATAGAGGATCAGATAACACTAAAAATCATATAACACCAAGACTTGTGGAACCAGGTTTTAGTGTTATATGAGGTTTTACTGTATATGCAAACTAGTTTCCCATGTTCTTCATCTAAGAAGTGCTACTCTTTCTTGCATGTTTTCCCCATGTTTAATCTACCCTTTATGATTTTTTTGGGGGGGGTATTCATTCATATTAAAACTTCTCTGTTGGTCTCACTCTCAGTTCAAACAACTTTTTGTGCCTTACATTACATCAACATTTCAAACCCTTCTTTCTTTTTTAAATAGTTCAAAATATTTGTACTTATGGTTCTGGACCATAGCAGCACTAAGAATACATAGCACACTATAGCACACATTCCCAAACTAATTTTAGGGTTTTGGTACATATTGCATTTTTCACCTTAAGAAAACTGCTCTGGGCCATATCTATTTTCTGTTTTCCAGAAATGAATCAAAAACTCTGGGCTCTAAATCATGGTGTTCATTTCACTACATCACCCATATTTAACTCAGGTGAGAATCCAACATCTGGCAATTGCTACACTGGTTGCAATGCTTTGTCTGTGTTTTCAAATTTTATGATGAAAACTAATTTACATTGTGTTTTCCTCTCATTTGATGTTCAGAGTTTGTGTGTTTTCTAATTTCATACAACATAAGTCTTGATGCATATAATAATGCTCAACATGTAGAAGAAAGTGTATCTATCTTCCATAAATGTTACTGAGCCATCAAACCAGGATGCCTGAGCACAGACATAAGAACTATTTGAGTAGTGTGGAATGTTTCTCACACAAAACAATAGGTAGGTAGATAGATAAATAGGTAGGTAAATGCTGAGCTAGGAAAAAAAGGGGGAAACTAAATCATTTTTTGCAATTACCTAAGACAGTGATGGTGAACCTATGGCACATGTGCCAGAGATAGCGCTTGGAGCCCTCTTTGTGGGCACCCATGCCATCACCCCAGCACAGAGTTCACCCCACCTCCCTGCCCAGCAGCCCAATGGGCTTCCACCCTCCCCAGCAGAGAGATCCCCCACCCCTCTACCTAGCACCCCAATGAGAGTGCTTCCTCCCTCTCCCAACATAGAATTTGCCCCACCCCTCTTCCCAGCAGCCCAATGGGAGTGTTTCCTTCCTCCCATGTTGCTGTGTTGGCACTTTGATATAAATAAGTTGGTTTGTGGTTGCAGTTTGGACACTTGGTCTCTAAAAGATTCACCATCACCAGTGATGGGATGACAAAAATTCTACTACCACGCCATGACGTCACGGATGTCATGGGCGTGGCCAATGTCATGATGTCATGACGTCATGGCCGAAGCCGACGTCATGACGTCATGACGTTGTGGGCGGGGCCAAAAATAAAAATAAATAAAAAATAAAAATAAACATACACACACACACCCCTCCCTCTCAGCCCACCCACCCAGACACAAATAAATAAATAAATAAATAAAATAAAAACAACCACCCACCCAAAACACAAATAAATTACCCCTCGCTTACCTTTCTTGGGACCCGGCACCCCGACTGCATCCACAGCCACCGCCGCCGCCGGAGCTGCCTGCACCCCTGTGGCCTCCTCCTCAGGAGGCCACCTTTTTAGCCCGGCTCCGGCCATGGCCAGGGGTGGCGGGCAGCCGCGGCTCCAGCCGCGGCTGCCGAGCTTCCCTGGGCCGTCCCCATGCCGCACCACCGCCGCCTGCATTCCTCCTCCGCCAGGCGCCGCAGCCGGGCTAAAAAGGGACCGGCCCAAGGAGGAGGCCACAGGAATGTAGCCAACGGCAGCTCCGGTGGCGGCGTGCGGCGGTTGCAGGCACCCAGCCCACAGGCCGGCGGCCGGCGGAGGAGGAGGCGTCAGCGGTGCGCCGCGCCGGGCGTCCCCAGGGCATGGGGCTTGTTGGCAGCGGACGGCTCAGGCAGCCCTCAACGTGCCACGGGGGAGGTGCCCTTCTCAGAGGGCTGGTGCCGCCTCCGCCGCCGCCGTCCTGAAAGCTCTAAACAATTTTTTTAAAAAAATTGGAGCTAAAATGGCTCCAATTGACTGCGCATGTGCAGAAACTCAATCTGACGCATGCGCAATGTGTCAGATTGAGTTTCTGCACATGCGCAGTCAATTGGAGCCATTTTAGCTCCGATTTTTTTAAAAAAAATTTCTTTCGGTGAGGCGTCCGGAACCGGACGCCCCAAAAGTGGACTCCCCTCACGGAGAACCCTCCGGAATTGGTCCTACCGGTTCCAGGGAACCGTCTGGAACCGGGGACATCCCATCACTGACCATCACTGACCTAAGAGAACAAGCAACAAACATGTTCTGTATATTATTAGAAATACCATGTCAGAACAAACACAGCTTACAGATATTCAATCTATTTGTATCTTTGTCTGAAAGATTTAATGCTTTCAGTTTTAAAGTCCAGAAAAATATTTATTCTGCAAATACTCTAGTTCAAATCTTCTTGGAAATTAAGCTTCACTCTATACCAGGGTTTCCCAACCTTAGGTCCATGGGCCAGATCTGGCCCATGGTGCCATTTCATGTGCCCCCCTCCAAGAACATTTGAGAAACAAAATGGCAACCCCTTTGCACTCACAGCATCAGTACTGTAGTTCTGGCAGCAGTTTTAACCACTCAGTCACAAACACTCACTAAGCAAAAGAAAGAAGAGGGAAACAAGCAAAACATATTTTTAAAAATAAGAGAATAAAGTTTTTGAAGCTTTTCTGTATATTTTACTTCACATGTTAAAATGCTTAAAATGGTACACTGTTATGTAATAAATATTTTGCAAATTCAACTGTGACAAAATTACTGCCTAATGTTTTTAGGTTAAAAACAATAACACAGTTATGCAACAATCTGGTCTGTTTCTATGTCAGTAGAAAAATCAGAAGCAGGCTATTCCAAGGCTGTGCATTTGTCAAAAGGTCTGAGAAAGCCAGAGAATTTTGCCCTGAGTTGTATGAACAGATAAGTTGGTTCTGTGCATTTTCCTTGCTTTAACAGCAGTTCGCATCACTAACTGCCTCTGAACCAATATAATTCAGTGACTTAGGGATCAGTACTTAAAATAGAGTTGCTTGGTTGGCAGCTATATCTCCTAGCCTGTGCCCTAATATCTAATACTTGGAGCCAGTTGGGCTATTCCAGGGGAACAAATTAGTTCAAGACTAAATTATGCTCTGTTTAAGATATTTAGATGTCCAATAGAATATATGATGCTTGCCTGATTTTGGATTTTGCACATACTGTATTTTGTTCTCTCCCCTCCCTCAAAATTGCCATTTTGGATATAGGTGGGGAGGGCTATCACTTCCCACTAAAGGCATGGCAATTTATTGAAAAGAAAAATCTTGATTGCTTCCCATGTTTTTTACAGACATTGAAAAAAACTATGTATTATACATACGTTCTATTCTCTCACTCCCTTTCTCTGTTACTTACATGCAGTTTCTTCAAACAATTTTATATTAAAAGCAAAATTATTTTTGTTGAATATATTGTAACCTCATCTGCAATAGTTCCAGGGAGAGAAAGATTACATCAGATAGCTAATGGGAGCTGTTTGTCCTAGTTCAGCCACTTTATGGCTTGTAGGTTTCTACCCTGCTCTGTTGTTTTCTCCCTCTGCCTGTCCCTGTTTCTTTGCACCTTCCTAGGAGATACACATGTGACCTCTTGGAGTTTGGGTCTTCTGCAAAGATGCTTCCCTAGGCAGAGAAGAAACTGATTTCTTGAACTTAAGTTGAACCTGTGTGACTTTTCATGTAAGCAAACTGTGATTAGTAAAAAAATAATCTTTGGTTTTGACCTTACCAAGACTTGAGTATGAGATAGTTGCTGTGCATTAGTACATTCAAATAACTCTGCTCATTTTACCAAAAACCCTGTCTTCAGCAGGCTATAAACTCTGGTCTTGTAGTTTATAGTTGGGTCTTTTTCTTACATAGTCTAATTTAGACTGTTGTGTAGTTTGCAGGAGGGAGGGAGGGAGGGGAGGGGGAGAGAGAGAGAGAGAGAGAGAGAGAAAGAAAGAAAGAAAGAAAGAAAGAAAGAAAGAAAGAAAGAAAGAAAGAAAGAAAGAAAGAAAGAAAGAAAGAAAGAAAGAAAGAAAGAAAGAAAGTTCAGATGACTGAATTATAGGATCTGGGTTGCCACACTGAACATTGCCTTAGAAGCAAAGGGAATAAGAAACATATACTGATGAACCTTCAGAGAAAAAACAAAAAATTAAGCAAGAAAAATGGACGTGCGGCCGTCGCAGCTGCGGCGGACGCGCGCTTTGCCCCGGCGCCGGGAGGGGAGACAGCGTTGGCGACAAGCCCTGGGGGCGGAGCCGAGTGCCGCCCTTATAAGGGTGGCACGTCCCCGGAGCTCGTCGCCAGTCTCCTGAATCATGGGCAAAGTGCCCCACCCTCCCTCCCTTATGTAGTGTGATAATTTTTTGGTCGCTTCGGGGCCGGATGGGAATTTTTGCTTGGGAACTGATTGGCCGGTGGTCTCTTGTAGTTTTCGCCCATCCCACACTGCAGTGAGAGGTCGAGCATGGAGTGGTTTTGGTCACTTTTGGCAGGTAGCACTGGTAAGGACATGAATATGATCCCTAGAGAATCTGGTTGGAACGTATTTCGTCGGTCAATTTGGCTGCCATCCCAGAAATAACAATTGGAGGCCGGATGAAATGCGGACCATGAACTTGGGAATGTCAAGCTCGGCAGCTGGCAGCCCCAATTAACAGTTCACCCGATTTGGGTCAGAAGTGAAAGATGCAGAGGAACACTTCTGACAGGGATCCTTAGAAGTAAAATAAACTAAATGAGTTAAAGGACAGCCAACATTGTGGGTTGGTTGATTAAGATATCGGAGATCCTTACCAGTGCTACGTCGGCCTGTTGCAGAGCAAGTTATAAAAGTTAATACAGTTAATCAGTTGATTAAGTTATCAGTCAATAAAGTGGCCCAATTTTTACAACCAATGAAACTGTTGTCTGTCTCCTCTGTACGGGCGTCCTGGGGCAAATGCTAATGCCAAAGCCTACATTTTTTACTCACTAGAACAGGAGTTCTCAACCTTTTTAAGCTGAGGGCCGGGTCACGCTCCCTCAGACAGCTTCGGGGGCTGGATGGCCATTTTGCCCTTTGTCCACCACATGGGACTTCTGGGCGTGGTGGTCCACATGAAATGGTGCCACAGGCCATATCCGGCCCATGGGCTGCAGGTTGCGAATCCCTGCACTAGAAGATAGTCATCTTTGTCATGTGTGTGAAGCAGGAATGGTAAAGGTATGTGAAAAGATGTAAAAGATAACTTTACCTTTGTTAACTCAAAATCACAATCTGTTTGAATTTGTTAAATGTACAGGTTGAGCTCAGAGAATAAAGAAGACTGTAAAAATCATGTGACTAAAACTACAGATGCGTTTGAGAATTCAAAGGTTGCCTCTGCCCAAGCATGGAGTTGTGAAGCAAGGCCTTTTTGTTCTTCCTGCAACTAAGAGGCAGGTCCACCATATGGGAGGCAGGCCATGGCTGTTGACCACCTAAAGTCAAGAGTCCTAGGTGGCTGGTGGCCTGGCAACCAGCCGGGTGTGGCATGTGTTTGCAACAGCACGGTCACAGGGCTTGGGACTCAGCCATGGAGTGCAAGGCAAGGGTCAGAAGGAATCCTCTGGCCCTGACCCAGGGATCTGTGCTACAGCAGGTTCTCCTGCAGGAGTGGGTAGTTAATATTTAATAAAATGTGGCTCTATTTAAACTAAATTACAGTAATACCTCGGATAACGTTGACTTGGTTCCACAAGTCTTGGTGTTATCCGATTTTTAGTGTTATCCGATGCATGTTAAAATCCTAAGGGATGGATCGGATAACGTTAAAGCTCCATAGAGATACATTGTAACTGCACAGGCTTTAGCGGTTGTTATCCGATCCATCTCATAGGACCTTAACGTTATTCGAGCCAATTCTCCTCCCCAGATTACTTAACGTTATGCGATTTTAGCATTATCTGAGGTAAACGTTTTTACTGTACCTGTGTCTGGTCTCATTATTTCTGGGCTTGTGGGGGGACAATGAGCATTGACTTTAAAATATATGAGGAGAAAAACCATTGTGATAGGAAGTTCAGGACAGAGGTTTGCTGCCTTTATATCTGTACTGGATCCAACAAAAATCACAAGTTTCCATGAATCTGCTCCTTTAGAAAGGAATGTGTTGATACCATTAGGAAGACTTTTAATATTCAAGTTCCACTGCTAAAGGGAATAGCAAGCTCAGCCCATAGTAAGAGAAGAACCAGTCATAGTAACTGCAATGGAATACTGTACATCAAACAAGAAACAAAACAAATAAGGACAAAAATGTTGTGGCACCTTAAAGGCTAACTGCTATATTTTAATATTTTTTGTGTGTGTGCCAGCTATGTCATAACAAAGTGGTAGACATGAAGCATATTAGAGTAATTGGCAATAAGGCATGTGTCTCCATACTGACAGCCAAGGGGCTGAAATTAGACAGCAGAAGAGAAGAGAGATTTTGGGTATGTTCCAGGAAAACAAAGGTTATTGACTAATGGGTTTCCAAGCAAACCATCCACTTAGGAAAAAAAGGAGCAGGTTCCAGCAGCTTAGGCACATAAGTGGAAGAAGGAATAAAACAAGACATGGACATTGTAAAAACAAGACATGGACATTGGCCAAACTACTACCTAGCAAAAAATGTAAGAAGATGTAAATGGGAATGAGCAAACAGGAATGAGAAATGCTGCAAGGTGAAACTGGTTGCTACTGTCTCCCCCGCCCCGCCCCCTAAAGCTGTGGAGACTAATATTGAAAACTTAATTGTGAAACATACCTCCATCATAGTGGTCCTGAGTGTGGCAGCCTCCAGAAAAATGCAGGTGAGATATCTAGATGTGAAAACTGACTTTTTGCGTAAAAGGATTCAGAGGAGGACCTCTGCATAGAACATCTTGATGAAGCCATTACCGAAAGAGCCTTGTGTTGCCAGCTAATCTTTCTCAAAATAGGTTTTGCAAAGGAACTGCAGAATGAACTCGCCAAAAAGTGCCTTCATTTTGGCAGTTTCACTTCTGGCCTAGGCATGGAAGAAGAAGTTAAGCTATGCCATCCTCTTCAAAAACAGTGAAAATATTTTCACATAATGACAGAGCATAAATGTTATCTGAATACACTTGGAGCAGGCTATCAGGATATGGAGCCTATTTGTTTCTCTTTGTATTCGTTGACAGACAAGTGTGTGGTCTTTGCAGTGTATTTAGTCATGTTTATTTAGCAGTGTATTTAGTCATGGGCCCCTCCATCGCCGTCACGGCCCCGGACGTCTGTTGCCGGGCGGAGACGCCGCCGCGGCCACCATTTCACCCGCCCTCCGGACTTGGGGCACCTGCCCTCAAACCCCGCCTCCGCGGGGGTTTTAAAAACTTTGCACCGGCAGGGCTGCCTGGCCCCTCCATCGCCGTCACGGCCCCGGACGTCCGCTGCCGGGCGGAGACGCCGCCGCGGCCACCATTTCACCCGCCCTTCGGACTTGGGGCACCTGCCCTCAAACCCCGCCTCCGCGGGGGTTTTAAAAACCTTGCACCGGCAGGGCTGCCTGGCCCCTCCATCGCCGTCACGGCCCCGGACGTCTGTTGCCGGGAGGAGACGCCGCCGCGGCCACCGTTTCACCCGCCCTCTGGACTTGGGGCACCTGCCCTCAAACCCCGCCTCCGCGGGGGTTTTAAAAACTTTGCACCGGCAGGGCTGCCTGGCCCCTCCATCGCCGTCACGGCCCCGGACGTCCGCTGCCGGGCGGAGACGCCGCCGCGGCCACCGTTTCACCCGCCCTTCGGACTTGGGGCACCTGCCCTCAAACCCCGCCTCCGCGGGGGTTTTAAAAACCTTGCACCGGCAGGGCTGCCTGGCCCCTCCATCGCCGTCACGGCCCCGGACGTCTGTTGCCGGGCGGAGACGCCGCCGCGGCCACCGTTTCACCCGCCCTCCGGACTTGGGGCACCTGCCCTCAAACCCCGCCTCCGCGGGGGTTTTAAAAACTTTGCACCGGCAGGGCTGCCTGGCCCCTCCATCGTCGTCACGGCCCCGGACGTCCGCTGCCGGGCGGAGACGCCGCCGCGGCCACCGTTTCACCCGCCCTTCGGACTTGGGGCACCTGCCCTCAAACCCCGCCTCCGCGGGGGTTTTAAAAACCTTGCACCGGCAGGGCTGCCTGGCCCCTCCATCGCCGTCACGGCCCCGGACGTCTGTTGCCGGGCGGAGATGCCGCCGCGGCCACCGTTTCACCCGCCCTCCGGACTTGGGGCACCTGCCCTCAAACCCCGCCTCCGCGGGGGTTTTAAAAACTTTGCACCGGCAGGGCTGCCTGGCCCCTCCATCGCCGTCACGGCCCCGGACGTCCACTGCCGGGCGGAGACGCCGCCGCGGCCACCGTTCTACCCGCCCTTCGGACTTGGGGCACCTGCCCTCAAACCCCGCCTCCGCGGGGGTTTTAAAAACCGCGCAGCGGCAGGGCTGCCTGGCCCCTCCATCGCCGTCACGGCCCCGGTCGACTGTTGCCGGGCGGGACCGCCTGACCTCACTGCTGCTGTGGCCGCCAGCGGCGGCAGTGGATGGTCAGTACCAGGAGCAGGGCTGGGGGAACGGATGGGAGAACCTAGGAAGGACCTGCCAGCCAGGAGGGAGGGACTGGGCGCTGTCTGTTGGGTCTGAGGGGTTCCATGGGGCTCAAATTGGTGTAGTGACGGGCATGGGGTGTTACGGCGGGTACCAAGGGGCGGGCCGCACGCGGAGAACGCGGGCCAGATGTTTGATTGCTGTCCCGTGTTCTGGCCCCTTGGCTACACCTCTAGGTCCTGTGCAGCCGGTCAAGAGTGACCCCTCCTTTAGGCTGCTGCTGGTGAATGCCAGATCAGTCTGCAACAAGGCCCCTCTGCTTGCAGATACGATCTTGGGGGAGCGGGCTGATCTGGCATGCATCTCCGAGACCTGGCTGGTGCCTGAGGATGGGGTACCCCTGTCTGAACTCTGCCCAGCCGGGTTCGGTGTTTGGCACCAGCCTAGGGAGAGGGGAAGGGGCGGTGGAGTCGCCATAGTAGCCAGGAAGTCCTTGGGAGTGGCCAGGGCCACGGCTCCACATATTCCGGGTTGTGAAGCCCTGTTCTTGCGTGTGGGCCCTAAAGGTCAGTTGGGAGTCTTGCTCGTGTACCTGCCTCCCTGCAGAGTAGCAGACTCCCTGCCTGAGCTCCTTGAGGCGGTCTCCATGCTGGCATTGGAGACCCCCAGGCTGATGGTCCTGGGGGACTTCAATTTGCCGTCATTGGGGATTGGCTCGGAGGTAGCCCGGGAGTTCATGGTTTCCATGGCAACCGTGGGCCTGACCCAAGTAATCCAGGGTCCTACCAGGAGCAGCGGCTACACCCCGGATCTGATCTTTTTGTCGGAGCTGTGGCAGAGTGATCTGAATGTACAGAAATTAGACATCACTCCTGTGCCATGGTCAGATCACTATCTGGTGACTCTGGACTTCCTGGGGGCGGGACTTCACCGTAGGGAGGCAGGGCCGATTAAGTGGGCCCGCCCCCGGCGACTAATGGATCCAGAAGGATTCCAACGGGAACTGGGGTGTTGTCCTCTTGACCTGCAAAGTGATTCGTCCGAAGCCCTTGTTGCTTCCTGGAACAGGAGAGCGTCTGCAGCTTTGGATGTAATCGCTCCGCTACGGCCTCTCCGCGCTTGTAGGGTTCGATCTGCCCCTTGGTTCACAGAAGAGCTAAGGGAGCTGAAACGAGCTAAGAGACGCCGAGAGCGCCGCTGGGTGAAGACGCGGAGCGAGTCTGATCGAACACTGGTTAGAGCTGCTATTAAAGACTACCTAGTGGCGATGGGGGCGGTGAAACGCCAATATTTCACCGCCCTCATTGCCTCTGCAGATAACCGCCCAGCGGCCCTGTTCCGGGTGACCAGGTCCCTCCTTGGCAAAGAGGGGCCGGGCCCTGGCTGGCAGGGATCTGCTGATGCTTTTGCGGATTATCTAGCGGGGAAAGTCGCTCAGATCCGCTCAAAGTTTAATCCCGGCGTGGAAGGTACCGAACTGGGGTTGACCAAGGCACAGTCTAGCCATGTTATCTGGGATCAGTTCGAGCCAGTTGGCCCTGAGGAAGTGGACAGGCTTCTTGTATCTGTTCGCGCCATGACCTGTGCACTGGACCCATGCCCTGCCTGGTTAGTTAAAGCTGCCAAGACTGTGGCAGGTGGCTGGGTCGAGGCGATTATTAATGCTTCATTAAAAGAGGGGCATTTCCCAGCACCATTTAAACACGCTTTAGTGCTCCCCCTCTTAAAAAAGCCGTCCCTCGACCCTATGGTAATTTCCAACTACCGTCCAGTGTCTAACCTACCTTTTTTAGGTAAGGTCCTGGAGAAAGCTGTGGCGCAGCAGTTACGGGATGTCCTGGATGAAGCGGATTATCTGGACCCGTTTCAGTCAGGATTCAGGCCCGGATATGGCACCGAAACTGCACTAGTCGCACTGGTGGATGATCTCTGGAGAGAGCGGGACGGAGGGGAACCGTCTGTCCTTGCTCTCCTCGACCTCTCAGCGGCTTTTGACACTGTCGATCATGGCATCCTTCTGGGAAGGCTCCGGGGCTTGGGGATCCAGGGCACAGTGTTGTCCTGGTTTTCCTCATTCCTGAGGGACAGGACCCAGTCGGTGTGCCTGGAGAAGGAGATGTCCAGCCCTAGGCCCCTGCAGTATGGGGTGCCTCTGGGCTCGGTACTTTCTCCTCTCCTATTTAACATCTATATGAAGCCGCTGGGTGAGATCATCCGTTCCCACGGGGTAAGGTATCATCAGTATGCTGATGATACCCAGTTGTACATCTCAGCCCGTGGGGACCCAGGCGGTGCAGTGGAAGTCCTTTCCAGGTGCCTGGAGGCTGTTAAGGTCTGGATGGGGGAAAACGGGCTACAGCTGAATCCCGGCAAGACTGAGTGGCTATGGGTAAGGGGCCCTGTGCTAACACGGGAGTTACCAGCTTTGGTTCTGGATGGGGCAGTTTTGCCCCAAACAGACCCGGTGCGTAATCTGGGGGTCCTCCTGGACTCACGGCTACTGTTCAATGAGCAGGTGGCAGCCGTGGCCAGGAGGGCTTTTGCACAACTTCGTGTAATACGCCAGTTACGCCCGCTCCTAGACCGGGACGCCTTGCTTATGGTCATGCACGCTCTGGTCACCTCCAGACTTGATTACTGTAATGCGCTCTACATGGGGCTGCCCTTGGTGACCATTCGGAGACTGCAGCTGGTCCAAAATGCGGCAGCCCGGGTAGTGATGGGATGCGGGCGTTATGCTCGGGCCTCGCCACTGCTTCGGGAGCTGCATTGGTTGCCAGTTTGTCTCCGGGTGCAATTCAAGGTGCTGGTTATTACCTTTAAAGCCCTATATGGTAGTGGGCCAGGATACCTAAGAGACCGCGTCACCCTAAGAACATCTGTCCGTCCCACCAGGGCGGACCGGAGGGGCTCTCTTGTTGTTCCATCGGCTAGGGAGGCTCGCCTCGCTAGCACCAGGAAGAGGGCCTTTTCTGTGTTCGCCCCGGCCCTCTGGAACCTCCTTCCAACTGAGCTGCGCATGCAGACAGAGCTCCTGTCCTTCCGGAAGAACTTAAAGACCTGGCTGGCAGGACAAGTGTGGGGTTCCAGGGATGGGGGATCCCATGTGGGGTGGTTAGTCTAGGGATACTACCCTTGACGACACCCCCAGATGCTGTTTTTAGTTTATGGATTTTAAATTTTTATATTGATGTGTTTTATTCTGTGCTGTAAGCCGCCCAGAGTCGGGCTTGCCCGATTGGGGCGGGTTAGCAAGTGTGAGAAATAAATAAATAAATAAATAAATAAATAAATGTTTGTTGAAATAAGTGGACATTCTTCTTATAAAGTATGGATGGTGTTTGTAAGGAGAACCTCCCTTTAAGATCTTAAAATCTGGGTTCGATCATATAGTAGATTATTCTATGTGCTATTTAACCATCTCCTCATTAACAAACCTTATCATTTCAAAAATTACAGATCCATATAACAATTCATAAAAAGCAAAAGTGTATGTTCCAGGTCTTTTTTTTCACATTCAGCTATATAACAAACATTATCAGTTACAAATACATTTGTGTGTACATTCCAAACAATTTAATTGCATCATCTGATATGTCAATTTTGTTAACAAGACAATGTTCCAGATGTTATTAAAGTGGTCATTTAGAGAAGAGGGTGATTTATAATTTCCAGTATGTTACTATAGCTCAGGGGTTCCGAACCTTCTCAAGCCATGGACTGGGTCACACTCAGTTAGTTTTGAGGGCCGGATGGCCATTTTGCCTTGCCTGCATGAAGGAGATGGCCATTTTTTCACCATAGCTTCAAAGGGGATTGCCATTTTGTATCTTGAAGGCCCTTAGAGGGGTGGGTGAAGCACATGAAATGGCACCATGGGCCAGATCCGGCCTATGGGCCTCAGGTTGGAACCCCTGCTATAGCCATTCTAGCAGCAACAAGTAGACTTGAAGCCAGTTCGGTGTCAGATTTATTAACAGAACCTTTAATATAATTCAACAGAATTACTTCAGGATCCTGTGCTATATTACCATCTAATGCAGGGGTTCTCAACCTTTTCAAGCTGAGGGCTGGGTCACAGCTCCCTCAGACAGCTTCAGGGGCTTGACCACCATTTTGCCCTGCCTGCCACACATGGCACTTCCGGGTATGCTGTAGGTGGTGGTGGGGACATGAAATGGTGTCATTGGTTGTATCCGGCCCCCGGGCTGTTGGTTCAGAACCCCTGATCTAATATATCATTAATAAATCCCATCACAACTATGATTCATTTTTTTTTACTTATAAGTAGGGGCTTGTCCCATCTTGTGATCATGACTCTGTCAATAGTATATGTGTTATTTACCATGTAGGTAGATTCCTGCACAGGAATGCCCAAACTTTTAAGGCTGTGGGCCAGTCACGTGGTTCAGGGAGCTGGTCACTATGGCCCAGATCCGGCCCCCAACACTAATTCATCTGGCTCACGAAGCCCTCGTCGTTCCTGGAAGCGGAAGTAAAACGCACCCATATGGGCGCGTTTTACTTCTGCTTCCAGGAGTGACGAGGGCTTTGCAGGCTGGATGAACTGGCATCAGGGGTTGGTTCCAGCACCCAGACCATACTTTGGGCAACCCTGTTTTAGAAGATTTGATACATACTGAAAAACAGAGGGAAGAAAGGATTCAACATCATCTCTGCCTTCCTATCAACTTCTTAGGTAGAATTCTTTCATGTAGCTGCTGGTATTAATGATAACAATATGATTTCAAGTTGAGCCCAACTGTTGATGACTCATTTCTACGTATTAAGTACCCCAAAGTGGTTTATTATTCACTTCTTGTAGGGGCAGACTGGGGCTGTGCATCTTACCAAAAGCTATACAGACTAGCTCTTCTTCTGCAAAGCACAGTTGGGAATTCAATTCCTGACCTACTGCAACTTACTGAGGTACTGAGCCAGCATGAAAAAAGAAAAGAATCTCAACCATGGGATTCAAAATAAGCTTAACATTGTGACTAGTCTGATATCTATACAACCAAATGTATTTTTGTCAGAAGTATTCTGCATTTACAGCTCTCTTCCAATTAAACTGTAACCCTACAAGGCCTCATTAAAATTGACCCTGTAGTCAATTATTTTGTATTATGGGCCAGTCCCTGCCCCACCAGCTTGACTGAATTCTTATAATAAGTATCAGGAGTTTTATTATACTTATTACTGTGGGATTTCTTTCCCTTTGCGCAGCAGACTTCTCTAATGATGCAAATGATACAAGCAACATATATACTTCTACGGTGGCAAGATTTCACTCTGCTTGCAAATATTTAATGATTCCCTTGCTGACAAAAAGATAGTAGGACCATGTCAGTCACCCACTTTGAGGGCTGCTGGTGACAGTTACTGCCAATAACAAGTCCAGTAGAAAGCTTCATAAAGAGTTAACAGTTCAACTCTTTAGTGAAAAAATAAAGTGTTTTTGAAAGGCAAGGACAATAGTGTTTGACCTCCATATTATGTTCAAAAACAAGAAATGTATGGACTGATATTCCAACATCATATCTCACAGGTGTAAGTGGACTGGATGAGTATCATTCTGAAGTAAGTTGTGAATCTGTATCCCCTGTGCACTATTTGGTTCAGCTCAATAGGTGAGATAATCCTGGGAAGACAATGTAATTCAAGATTTGAGCTAAAAAGAGTGGGAGAGATGGAAAAGCATGAGATGTGCTGTTCCCTTGCCACCTTGGTTTAGGTCAGGTGTTCCCAACCTAAGGCCCATGGGCCGGATCTGGCCCACCCATCCAAGGGCATTGAAGAAACAAAATGGCCATCCATTTGAAGCTGTTGGAACAAAAATGTCCACACCCATCATGCAGGCAGGGCAAAATGGCTGCCTGTCCTCGAAGCTGACCGAGAGTGTGTGACCTGGCTTCCAGCTTGAAAAGGTTGGGAAAACCTGTTTTAAGTAGTAGAATTTCGATATGCAAGTGGGGGGGGGGGGATACATGCACTTGCATTTTGTCCTAGAGTTTTAAAGACACTGAAGCTATTTCCTTTATGTTGTGGCTCTCCTGCTTTGGTTGATAAACATATTTGGGACTTGGCTCTTATTTGGTTTCAAGGAGCCATCTGTATTCTTTGTTTCTTCCAGCAACTGGAACTCATAGAAAAGAACTCATAGTGTACAAATTGTAGCATCCAAAGGTGTCTCTTACCAGGATAAGATTCTGGCTGGGCTATCTGGAAGTCACTTAATAGACTTCAAAGCAAAGTAGGAAGAACATAATAATAATAATAATAATCAAGTAAAATGGGTCTATCTGGATAACTGACAAACCTCCTGTAAATGTGGAGAAATCCAACAATTTATGCCCCACAATTATGGAAAAACATCAAGCTCTAGTCCCCTAATGATGAGCAGCATTTGTTATTAGGGGATTAGAGTCTGGCGTGTTTGTGGGAGACAAGGAATATGGCTCCTGAACATGGCTTCTATTCTCATTCTATAGTGTAGTAGCCCTGCCCGGACAATTATTCCATCCATGTTCCAGGGAGCTTGATGTGGCATATATCACACACCCATTTTCCTAACTATGTAAACACATAAGCCTATGTGTGTCTAGTCAGAAATCAGCCTGAGTCAAAAGAAAGAGGATTATCCCTAGATAAATGTGTATACAACAGTAGTCTGTACATTAGAGAATGGTTCGTGACGTTGTTAAGCTTCATGAATGAAGAGAGATATGGAAGTAAACCCTATCTCTCTGCTTTATACCCAGTATTCCAATCAGTATTAACTTGCTGTCTTTTAATATGAAATTTTAATAGTCCAAATTGCTGCCACTTGATTCTTAGGAGACATGAACTAGTTCACATCTAGAGAAATAATGCCTTTATTATTGTTATCTAATTTACTGTGATACGTTGGATCATGGAAAAAAACAAAGGAATATCAGTAACAAGTCTTCTTCTGTTTCATTGACTACACTAAGGCCTTTGACATATGTGTCCTGTTTTCTCCTTATATATACAAACCCTATTTGATTTTTAGTGTCTTTGCAACAATTAGAAAAAATTTAATTCAAGGGCAAATTAATAGTTAACCTATTTATATCTCAATCTTCCTTCAAATGCACTAGACAGTAACCATTATTTCCTCATCTCTCCCTCACTGTCCTATTTTTATAGTTTCTCAAATAAGTTAGGTACTAAGAGACAGAGACTGGTACAAATTCACCAGTGCATTTGATGTCCGAGATAAGATGTGTGTCTTGTGAATCAAGTGGGGAGTGAGTGGTTTACACCACACTGGTGTGAAATGAAACACCTTCCTGTTTCATCTATTAGCCACCATGACTGGGCAGGAATGCTGTAATCATAATAGCTCTGTGCCATAGGATAGGTTGAGAAACTGCACCAAGACTGAGTCAAGATCTGAGCATGTTTCTGAGCCCCTAGGCACGATTCAACAAGATTCACTGCCCCATGGCACTGGCAAATGTCCAATTTAAATGGCTTGTTTTGGAAGGAGGACTCTTTTTTCTATGGAAGGGGAGTATTTTGGCATAGATCACCACCACCACCCCGCCCCATGCCAATTGTCTCCTCTTAATCTGCAGAGATGGAGGGAGGTGTGTTTGTTTAGCCTCTGTCTTTTTTACATGTTCTTCTCTTTTTGTTCCTTCTAGTGCATATAGATTCTCACCAAGAAGCTTAGATGAAAGTCTGGGTAGAATCAGAAGTAAGCAATAGTTGAACAACCCAAGAGCTATAAAAGAAATGGCTCTTTCCCTTAAAAGTTGCCTTGGCAACAAAAACTCTTACATTTGCTATTGTGCCTTGCATAGAGCTTCTTCCTGCCTTGCTCCAGTCCTGAAGGTACCCTCCTTCAGTTGCTTCCTTGATTATCTGACTCCTGAGCTGTTTAAACCTCCTGCTTTACTCCAGTCCTGAAGGTAGCCTACTTTGCTTTCTTTCTTGATCATCTGACTCTTTGCCTCTTGCATCTCCTGCTCAAGCTCTTGAGGAATCCTGCTTCAGTTACTTCTTTAGTTGTTTGACTTCTGGCCTGCTTGGACTATATCTCCCTCCTCTACTGGATTAGTCTTGTTCTCATGGCTACTCCTGGCTTTCACCTTGGATTAGGACTTGGATAAGAGTTGCCTTTGACTTTCGGCTTTTTTGCCCTGGGTCCTGATGCTCATGCTTCTAGTGAGCTACCTACATCCCATACTCTAACAAAAACTCTCATGATCTACACTGGTTTCTTGGAAAGGAGGCCTTGTCAATTTTCTGTAGAAATGACTGTCAAACTGGCTGACAAGATTTCATTTGATTTGTGTCAGTTACTGTGGAAAGATTGAAAGCCCACCCAAAGCTATTTGTTTTACTATTCTAGAGACATACAGAGCAGTATACTGTAGTTGTAGTGCAGATGGCAGCAAATATGAGATATTTGCTAATAAAATATTGGTGCTCATTTTCTTATGTTTGTTTAGGTCCTTGGGGTTAATTCAACTGAACATCAAGCCCTTTCAAAATTAATAGAAATAATTGGATTATCATTAACCAGAGGTCAAAGAGTTTAGCTAAAGTTGTTTCACTGTTCTTAATGATTAATACATTTTAAAATCACAGGATTAAGACATATTAATCCTACTGTTAAAACAATTCCATGGAACCTATTCTAGAATAATACATTTAAAAATACAGTAATTTCAGATTTTTTATTTTGTAATAATACAATGACATTCTTAATAGTATTTTTATTGTGGTAGGGATCCAACATCAGCAGAACTGAGAATTTGTATTTCCCCATCTCTCTCCAGCAGGCCTGTTACACCAGAAACATACCCCACTGTCCTCCAGAATAAGCTTTTAGGGTGCACTGGTTTCTGCAGATCAACAGGGAGATTACCCTTCTGGAGGAACCAATGGAAATATACTATTGAATCCTGGCCAATGGCTCTTCGTCTGTTAAGAACTGTCTTCCTTCAGAAGAGGTTGAGAAAATATAATGACACAATGAAATGTCAGAAGGTAGATGAAGCAATGCACACATTAGGTTGTCTCACATAAGCATATACTGTTTAGTACCAAAGATCTATCAACTGCAGCATTCTGTTCTTACAGCAACCAAACTTTGGAAAACACAGCAGGGCATGAGGCCAATGTCATCTCTTTTGCATGTTTCATTACAACCAGTATTTGGAACCATAATGTTTCTTTTTTGTTGTTCAGTCGCACAGTCATTTCCAACCCTTTGCGACCACATGGACCACTGTCCGCCAGGCACTCCTGTCCTCCACTATCCCCCTCAACTCGCTCAGCTCTGTGCCCATTGTGTCCACAATACCATCTAGCCATCTTATTTTTGGACGCCCCGTTCTTCTTTTGCCCTAAACCCTTCCCAGCATCAAGGCTTTCTCAAGTGAGTCTTCTCTTCTCATTTGATGTCCAAAGTACTTTAGCTTCATCTTTACTATTTGCCCTTCTAAGGAGCAGTCAGGGTTGATTTTTTCTAAGATTGACCTATTTGTTCTCCTCGCTGTCTAGGGGACTCTCAAAACTCTCCTCCAACACCACATCTCAAAGGCATCTGTTCTTCTGCGCTCCGCTTTCCTAATGGTCCAGCTCTCACAACCATACATTGCCACAGGGAATACCATTGCTTTGACTATATGAATTTTTGTTTGCAATTTGATGTCTCTGCTTTTCACTATGCTCCCCAGGTTTCTCATAGCTTGTCTCCCAAGAATCAGTCGCCTTTTTATTTCATGGCTGCAATCCCTATCTGCAGTGAGCTTTGATCCTAAGAAAGTAAAATCTGTCACTGCTTCTACTTCTTCCCCATCTATTTTCCAGCGAATGATAGGACCTGTTGCCATGCTCTTGGTTTTCTTGATATTGAGTCTCAAACCAGCTTTTTCACTTTCTTCTTTCAACCTAATCAGGAGCTTCTTTAGGTCCTCCTCACTTTCTGCCATTAGGGTGGTATCATCTGCATATCTCAAATTATTGATGTTTCTCCCAGCAATTTTGATCCTAAATTGTGATTCCTCCATTCCTGCATTGCGCATTATCTGTTCTGTGTATAAGTTGAATAAGCAGGGTGACAAAATGCAGCCTTCTCTTACTCCTTTTCCTAATCCAAACCACTACGTCATTCCATATTCTGTCCTAACTGTTGCTTCTTCATTCATGTACAGATTTCTCATGAGGCATATAAGGTGTTCTGGTATTCCCATATCTTTGATTACTTGGCACATTTTGTTGTGGTCAACACAGTCAAAGGCCTTAGTGTAGTCAATGAAACAGAAGTAGGCTTGTTACTGATATTCCTTTGTTTTTTTCCCATGATCCAACGTATGTTGGCAATGTGGTCTCTAGTCCCCCTGCCTCTTCTGAACCCCGCCTGCACTTCTGGTAATTCTCTCTCCACCTGCTGTTGCAGTCTATCCTGTATTATTTTGTTCTAGTATTAGCAGGTTGCATTGTGGGGAATCACCAGGCAGGAAGCAAAATAATAATAATAGTTGAATAAAATAGAGAGGAAGAAGGATCTCTCAAAAGATTCAGAAAAGGGGGCAGAAGATCTAAGATCAAGCACATCAAGCTTCTATTCTCAGTCTATGGTGTAGTAGCCCTGCCCGGACAATTATTCCTTCCATGTTCCATGGAGCTTCATGTGGCATATATCACACACACTCATTTTCCTAACAATGTAAACACATAAGCCTATGCGTGTCTAGTCAGAAATCAGCCTGAGTCAAAAGGAAGAGGATGATCCCTAAATAAATGTGTATACAACAGTAGTCTGAACATTAGAGAATGGTTCGTGACCTTGTTAAGCTTCATGAATGAAGAGAGATATGGCCTCCACACTTCCCCAGTAGCATAGTGGACACCTTCTGAACTGAGGGGATCATCTTCTGGCATCAGCCTTTGGATACTGGCCAATGGGGTTTTCTTGGCAAGGACACTAGAGTGGGTTGTCAGGTCCTTCCCCAGTGGATGGTGTTTAGTCTGACCTCTCTGCTATGGCTTGTCCATTTTGGGTGGTCCTACACAGCATAGCCCATAGCCTCATGCTTTTGCCTTACAGTGATTTACATTTGAAAAGATGCCTAACCAGTTATTACAATTCTTTTACTATTACAATTTTGTTGTAATAGAGAACTGAAGTTACATTTAACTAGCATCTTGAGGCATTTAATGCTACTTTTCCAAGAATGACAAAGTAAATATTGTATTGCTTAATATTTTGAATCTTTGTAGTTAGCTTTGAGGTGCAGTATCAGAATCGTCTGCAAGATGGAAGTGTGGTATAATTCACTGTATTTTTCTGGTCCACTGGAAATGACAGCACAATGAACAACTGGATTGGGTATTGGCTAGAATAACTAGTGGGTCGTGGTGGCTTAGTGGTTAAGACACTGAGCTTAATGATCTGATGGTCAGCAGATCAGCAGTTCAAGTCCTATGTCATGGAGTGAGCAACTGTCATCTGTCCCAGCTCCTGCCAACCTAGCAGTATGAAAGCAAGAAATTCCAAGTAGGTAATTGGTACTGTTTCAACAGGAACGATAACAGCATTCTATGCGCTCTGGCATCTAGTCATGCCTACTACAAGGCAACAGAAATGCCTGCAGATGCAGACAGTGCTGGCTCTTTAGCTGTAAACAGAGATGAGCAGCACCCCATATAGTTAGATACAACTGGCTTTCGAACAATAGAGACTTTTACCTTTATCTAACAATACTTATCATTTCTATTGTCATTTCTATTGGCTCAAAGTATTGCATAAAGCAGTGTGTTACTTTTTCTTAAAATTAAGATCAGTATACTCAATGGCTGAAATTCTATTGCTTAGCATAAGAAAACCTGCAACTTTCACTTCCATTCCTAGCCAGCAAACAAAGGGTCCCCCACCTTGACTCTTATAGGTGTGCACATATACTGGCATGGTGTCTGAACTCATGCCCCAAAGAATGGTAGTGGGGGCTTTTTATTTGCCAATTAGGAATAGAATTGAAAGTTACAAATTGTTTTATGCTAAGCAATAGAATTTCACCCAATGTATCTATAGTTACCAGGCTTTGTACATTGGGAGTTTAAAAAGTACAAAAACTCTGGAGTCACACTCACAGTGTGCTTTGTTTAAATCCTCACTGGTGGTGTGTGTATAGAGCCACTATATATATTTTTTCTGTATTTCATGCATTTCAAACAGAATCATTTGCATGGAATTCAATGCCCTCATTTAAGATGACTCCATCTGAACCTTAATTGAAATAAGCAGCAGGTTACCGAACAGGTGTGATCTGTCCAGACCAGTAAATATTTGATGCAGCATTTGACATTTGGATCCATTGCATTATGGAATACTGTTTTGTTTGGAGAGCTACAGTGTATTAATTCCTTTGAAGCTATTTTTCCCTCATCAGGTTGTTAAATATTTGATTAAAAAGGACCATAATTGCTTGCTTACATAATAGTTCTTGGAATCTAAAGAGTCTTTTTATGCCAATGAATAAACAAACAGTATGCATTTTTGCAAGGTTAAAAATCACATATAGGCTGACATAGACATTACAAAATTATTCTGTAGCAGTAGCACTTCAGTCAGTTTTCTATTGAAACATCAGGTTTCTCCACAAATAAAAATAAATCTCTAAAAATAGTTATTTCCCAAGCATTTGCGTATTTAAGCAACACAGCAAATAAAGAGATTAAATTATACACAGTTAGTAGTGATAACTATACTAAGACAAAAGAAGTACATTCAATGTCCCAATAATATTAGTGTTATGTATTTGACTATAGACCAATGGTAATCCATAGATCATTGGTAAAAAGTCTATTTCAATAATAAATCTTTATCAAGTTTTTGTAAGTGGTAAATCTTCAAGAACCTCACCCACCCCAAACACAAACCTGTCACTAACTTGTTAGTATAAGTCCTTGGGCAGCACCAAGTTGCAAGATGGATATGATCATCATATCAGTTCTCCAAGATAATATGCCTTAATGTAAATGTAAAACAGCTGTACCTCCTTAAGGGTTCTCCAATTGGAACAGCACAGGTGTAGCTTAGTGATGAGGTAACTCCAAGACTTTGCTTAAAAACCCCAAGCCAGGCCGCCAGGCCTTTTTAGGAACTGTGGTAGTACATCAATATAGGTAAAGGTATTAAATACACATTAAAATACACACAGACACACCACATCCAAAGGTGAGTCACTTACCCTGGGGAGCAGGCTATAGGGAGCTTCAGGCTAGCAGCTTCTCTTCCTCCTCCCCGCTTGGGAGGACAGCAAGAAGGCCGTGCATATGTGAAAAGATAAGCCCTGAAGGTGGTTCCCCCCAAAAGCTGCTACCGGTTCTCCAGGACACTGGGAAAAATTACTGCCAGTTCTGGCAAACTGATGTGAACCTGTTGCATCCCATCACTGGTTGAAGTCCAACAACATCTGGGGGCCCAAAGTTGAGAAATCCTGTCCTAGATGATTGGTGCAGCACAATCGTAGTTATCTGGAAACTTCAGGAAAAATCCACATGTAAATGGAACCATGGAGTTAAAACCTGTGTTGTTGAAGAGTTGAGTGTAGTTAATTTTATAACACATTTTATAATTTTATAAACTTCTTTTCTATGCTTTTAAGAATTGAGAAGTTCAAGGGCAAACTTACCATGTACCATTACTTTTGGATGTGAAAGCATTGAATATTTATCTTGGCAGTATCTTCCCCATTCCAGCTCTTGCATGAAGAGTTTATTGGAAGTAAGCAAGTTGCAAAGGTGCAGGTCCACAGAGAACCCCTCCAAGGTGTTTTGCCTTCAGCCAGCCTGCAGCTCATTCTACTTCTTTCTCTTCAAACTTCAGATTGCAGGATTTCCTCTTTTTCACTAGCACTGTCCCTGTAGATCAATTGACAGAGTTCAATCTTCCAAGTGCCTTGTCTATTGAGGAAAGGAAAAACAACTACAGGCATTCTTCTTCTTCTTCTTCTTCTTCTTCTCCCTCCTCCTCCTCCCCCTCCTCTAGGCCAAATGTGAAACTGCCAAAATTAAGGCACCATTTGGTGAGTTCATTCTGCAGTTCCTCTTGCCTGACTGAGTGCATTAAGAAGCACTGAATTCTCTTGTCAAATCCCCGACTAAATTTATAGCAACTGAATAAGCTACTATTGTAGCATTACCCAATGGGCATGCCACCAAATTGCCATTTTTCATCATCATCCTAAGAATCCTTAATCTGTATTGATTCCTATTTAAGCTTCTATTTAGAAAATGCAAGAATTTCTTTAGATGGCAGGAGTATTCCAGACTGCAATATTAATACATTCTCAGGAATTACTGGTAATATTAAATTTGCTACATTTTAGATATAGCATAGGGGACCTAATAATTCCTATTTTTATAAGCACTGTGACCTCCTGTACATAGGAGCAGACTGAGTCTCCATCTCACCAAGTTTTCCATATCTGAATTAATTTCCTCCGGAACAGTTCTTCAGAGTGTCAGACTCTGTGTTTGTGTGTTTGTTCATCTTGCTTCTTTGGGTGCCTCCAGTATACAATCACTATCATGTTTTCCATCCCCATAGCCTCACCCTTATGTCCATTTCCTACTGCATGACTACTAACCTATCTAACTACTTCCCTTGCTGTAAAAACACTTTCAGATTAAGGACCAAATTAGATGACACAGCTTGCACCTCCAGCAAAGATTGCTAAAGTGATTTTTAAAAAATCTGATGTTCTAATGGCTTTAGTTCATTCTGCAGTTTGAAAATTGGATTGCTCTTTACTTGTGACAGGTATTCAGGAGATAAACATGGGCTTCATTTGCAGTTCTGAAGTGTGTGATTGTAGAGAACATGATGCAATATCAAGAAATGCAGATTTCTTTTAATGTGTGATTTGATTTTTGTAAGAAAAATAAACTATAATGCTGCTATAATGACTCTTGTCTTGACTGTGTCAGAACACAGCAGAAGACATGTATCCATTTCTTATGTTGGCCCACCACACTCCCCAACCCTAGGCTTTCATTAAGTCCTGGGCATCTTCCTGCCAGTTCTTTCCCACTTCTCCCCAACCTTCTTTCTCTTCTCAACATAATTGACATGGCACAACCCGCAGAATCCATAACTCTACCCCACCAGCCCCTTTTGGAAAGAACCCACCCATGAGGGCTGTAGAGGGTTGCAGATGCTTCTCAGATATTCTCACACACATTTTGACCAAATGGCACTATGTAACATATTCCTGTGTTCTGCCTCCCTCTGCTTCCCTAGGGCTTTGCATGGCCAATCTCTATTCTCTTCAAAGCATAGCAGTATCCCCAGAAATCCAGTTATGCATGTAGATTCTGATTATGTATGTGTCTTTCCCCACCATTGTTCTCCCCTACCCCCATATACCTATAAAAGTTCCAGTTCATATCCCTGGAGGTACATGTACCCCAGATTGTGAATTACTGCATTACAGAATCACTGAACATGAAGATGGGTACTCAGTAAGAAAAATCAGTTGTATAGTGTAGTTAGAATAGAATCCATTTATTCCTCTTCTGGGTTTTATTCAGTGGTAGTAATAAGTTCAGAACAAATAGTTTCAGAGTATAAAGTCTAGATATCAAATGATTTGATTTGATTTGAAATTCCAGATAATCTGGGTTAGATTGTATAGGGACTCATAAAGAAAGAAAATTTTGTTGGAACTTGACTGGGAATTGCCATGCTACCTAAGCTGGTTGCCTCAGGTAGCATTTTACCAGGAATAGAAAGTCTACTTCATTCAGGTGCTGGTGATGTATCACCACCACCAGTTCCTGAAGGGGCTGTCTTTTTTCTTCTGCTTGACTTCTTCTAAAAGCCAACGCTATTGTCAGCTAAATGGTGAGGAGCAGAGCAGCAAAGGCCCTCCTGAAAGCTGTGATGACATCATCATCATGTTGACTTCATCTTCTAGCAGTGTGAAGTGCCTATGCCACCACTTTTTCTGCTGTCTTGCTATATGTACCATGACTCATCTGTGGCTACTTAGGAGCTGCCCTTCAGGCCACCAGTCTGGCTGCTTCTGAAAGTATTATTTAGATATATCAAGACAGTTCAGTGCAGAAGGAACCTTCTTGGAGGCAATTCCTCCTCATTCTCCTATTTGATGTACTATCACCATATTCTTCTAGTAATGTGTGGAACATGCTTCCACCATTGCTCTGTTGCTGTTGACACTGCCTAGCACCCTCTATAGCACAGGCAGAGGTTGGAGTGTTATGAAAGATTTAAGATCACAGAGGGAAAGAAAAATCAGCAAGTGAATGGTGGTTTGTGGAAGGAAATATCATTTGTGTTTTGTTAGCCTCAGAACTCTATTACTGGAGAAGAGAGAGAAATACATCCATAGAAACTTGTGAACAACTCTTCACCTTTGCATACTAGGCCAGTATTATCTCTTTGTAGACTATGCATGAAGAGGAAATATAGGGGAAGAAAATGGCTGTCACTTGATATGATGAATGCACACTCTTCCTCACTTGCTTGGGACCTCTCAAGCGTTCAATCCAAGGCGGATTATTAAAAAAAATCCCCTCTAGAACTCACACAAGAAAAAAATATGTTCACCATCCATTCTTAGCCCAAGCCAAACTGAACCAAATATTAGCTTCTCTGTTTACAGAGACAAGCCCATTTATTTGAGAGGTTATGGTAGCGTTTTAAAGAGGCAAAAAAGGACTTACTGTCTTTTAACCCAATATCCCATTTTCAATGAACACGCGTTGATTGAAGAAAATATTTTTATTTAAATTGGTAGCATGGTTCTTGATGAATCAGGTTACAGATCTCAGCGTAGAAAAATAAACTAACTTTAATTTGTTTTAGAGAAAGGATGTTTCAGACAAGTATTCCCCTAAATAAAAAGGGAATCTGTCTATCTATTCTAAGTTACCATAATTAAGATTTCCAGAGATAAGGCCTAGTTGGAAAGCCCATCTCTTTCTTGTCAATGTTCCCTAGTTGACAACAGTTTTTGAACTCTCCTCTGGCTCTCTGCCAGACCCTCGCCAAATATCAAGTGAACCTGGGTATTCAGGCTACTTCCAATCAGATTCCAGAGTTGCGTAAACAACTCTGGTTGTCTTGTTTACAATGTGCACCTCTCTGTTTATCTCTTCCCTTCCTGGCCCCCAAAGTGTGAAAACAACCAAATGGCCCTTTTGGCTAGCACAAGAAGCCACATTTCTACTATAGACTAGAAACCTACTAAACTCCATTTTGGATATGTGAAGAACTTGGGGCCTGATTTTATCACATTTGATCAGTGGTGGTCTCAACAAATTCAACATCTGGCTGGAGCACAGCCCCAAGCCAGTCCCTGCTCACATGTGCAGTTGTACTACCCCTTCTCACCAATCATTACTATTATAATAATTTAATAATCCTTCACTGTAATCTCACAGTAGTTTCCCAAAGTTGTTACAGTTGCAGTGGTATATTGTCCTGATAATATTTCCAACTTTATACACAAACACATATCTCAGAATCTAAATATAGGATGATACACAGCCTAAAATGCATCTCCATGAACTTGTTAGATGCCATTTTAAGCTAAGCACAAGTACACATACTGTGGCCATGGATCTATAACTAAGCATTGTTTAAATAAATATGTTTGCTTCCTCTCAATCTGTTTCATTGGCTAACCTTGAGTTCTACAGCTGAGAAGGGGGAGGGAAACTCCATAACGCCATAGGCTTAGAAACCTTTCAAAGGCAATTTGTCATATCTAATGAGAGTTTGTTGTTCCAACTCCTACTGGCTGCATTGAAAGCTTCAAGTATGCCTAGAAGACTGTGGTCTGCACCTTATGCCATATATTGGAAATGACAGGCATCTTTGCACTGTTTCTTATAAACCATTATAATTTGGGAAAAACAAAGTTTACAAGAGTAATTTCATTGTAGAAGCATGCAAAGCAGAACAGCTGAAGCATGTTATTAAAATTAGGTTATATTTCATACCTTGATCCTACAGAAGCTGTTTTTCCTTGTACCAAAACACATCTACCTTTGGAAAATCAATTTATTCTCAGCAAAACCAAAAGCCATTAGCAACAACATTTCAATAATTGGAACACGTTTCTCATGTCTTTTCTGCAAAATACCTTTGATTAGAAATGGATTGGTTACAAATGGGTAGCAAAAGTTTTTTGCAATAAAAGTTATTAAGGTTGTGTAAAATGAGGGGATGAAAACCTGGCATAAATGCTTATTAAATATGTAAAATGAAAAAAGGACCTTGAATATCTTCTTGAGGAAAGTGAAAAACAAAATGGAGTAAGCAAATCATTTCTTTCCAAAATCTTTTAAATATCAGAACACTGTTTTCTCAAGAGAGGTATGGACATTAAGTGTATTATTTCTAGATACTTTTTGTCATAAGTATGAGACATGTTCAGCAATACACCTCTAATGTAACTGAAAAAAGTGGCTCAAAATAGCAAAGGCAGGGGGAGTTCTATTTGTCAACCATATAATTCATCTTACCTCCTCAGACAAATATGTGAGTGTAATGTACTCAGTGAATGTCATTATAGAATAATCTTTTAGTAGTGATTACCAGATTTACACAAAGCACATGAAGTGCTGCCAAATACAGGTCAGTGTTTAAAGCTAGCCTGGATCTTTCTTTGTGGTCTAAGCAGAACATTTTATTCCCTTGGAAGTCAAGGTCCCAAGCTGTCCAAGACTTCTAAGATCAAAACCAGCACCTTGAACGGAGCACAGAAGCAGACAGGGAGCCAGGACTCAGGCAATATGATCAAATCTATGAATGTTTGTAATAAATCTGGCCAGTGCGTCCTGGATTGGCAGGAGTTTCTGTACTCTTTTCCAGGGCAGCCCTGCTTAGACATCATGACAGTAATTATTTTTGAGATTACTAAAGCATCCTACAGTTTTCGGGAACTTTCCGTCATAGTAACGGCATAGTTGGGGAGGCAATCCAAGCTGATAGGTGCTCTTGATCCCAGAGTACCTGAAGATTGCCTATCTGCAGAACTTAATCTTACTGAAAGATCTACTTTGGCTAGTTTCACCAAATGAATCATAGAGCATGACGACATGGGATATAACCTGTTCAGTGATGATACCTTAAGCTATGATCCAATGCTTTGTCTTTTCCTGCTCAGCCAGAAGGGGAGGATGTATAACCCTGAGACATTCCAAAGAGAGCAAAACAATCTCAGAATATATGATATTTCAACATTAGCTTTATGTATCCAAGACCATCACTTCTCTAAGATTCTGCTTTTTTATTGAGAGGCAGGCCTCTGGCTTTCAGCATACAGTTTCTTCTCTTTTTCCAAGATTTCCTCTACTCTTACTGCTGTCTTGACAAGTCAAAGTAGGAAGAGAGGAAGTTGTTTTTATTTATTTATTTATTTATTTATTTATTTATTTATTTATTCACATTATTGAGGGGATTTTATTCAGAGGGTGGGAGACTAAATATAAACCCTCACCGATCTCAATCAAGCATAGGCAGGTAGTCCGCTATTGAACATAGCAGTCTAAACTGCAGTTCCCAACATCCACAATTGCATTCCACTCCAGTGCAACTTTTTTTCATATCCACCCACCCACCCAAATTCTACCACAGTCCACCATCCACTTAAGTCTCTTTTTCTGAAACTGAGAAAGACAGAGTCAAATGGAAAATTACTTGGCTGTCTCCTGCCACTTACCTGTTAGTCCGTGAGCAAGGAATTTCAGATGTCCATGTGTCCCTCTGATAAACACCTACCTTTGCTAAGTGCCCATCCCAATTTCAATCTTTCTCAGTAGGGGAGATTTGGAAAAGAGGACAGAGGTGTAATCTGGCTCCCTCTTCTGCATCTTGGATGTACACAAATATACCTGCCTTTTGAATGACAGAACTAAAATATAGAAATATGTACAGTTATAATAGGACACACTGGTTTTTACTTCCTTAACATACATACTATAGCAAACCTTGGAAATTCTGTTTTCCATAGCATTTCACATACAAGCATTCTCACAGCATTGTTCTTAATTTATTCCTTTAATCTTCATGATGCTTTTTTTTTCACTAACTCCTCTAGCCATGATATATAATTCAATTTGGCATGTCAAATTGTGCTTCAAGTTCCCTGGGCCAGAGACTAAGTCTGCACTAAGGCACTAGACTGCCATCATTCTAATATACACATGTACTATATTTTACATTATTTTGCAGAATTCACTAGCAGAAAATCCACCGGCTGTAAAGAATTCTTCAAGGAAGCCTTCATTGTAAGTCTACAGGCTATGCAGCCCTCAGTGGCTGAGGTAATGAATTATAACTGAAGAAAGATGCAAGTTGCAAAGTTATTTAGTAACTCATTGCATCAACGGTACTTTTGCTATGTTTTATATTTTATCATCTACATACATCTGTCATTTTAGTGCTTTATGATGCCATTGGACTCATTTGCATATGATACAGAGATTACCAACTGAGAATATGAAATTAAATTTTAAATGTTGACAGTAGTTGAAATCTTATTAGTTTATTACAAAAGATATTTGATTGTCCATGTTTTTGTTGTTATGTGCTACCAAGTAACCTCTGACTTATGGCGATTCTATGAATGGGCAATCTCCAAAATGTCTTGTCCATAACAGCCCTGCTTAGCTCTTGTAAAACTCAAGGCTGTGGTTCCTTTAGGAGTCAATCGATCTCTCCACCTGCTTTAAACTTCCCCAGCTTTATTTTTCTAAGGAATTCTGCCTTCTCATGATGTGCCCAATGTAGGACACTCAGAGTAGCCATTTTTTTTCCTCCAGAGATAATTCAAGTTTGATTTGCTCTAGAACCCATAGAAACGGGGCCTATGGGTTTTTTAGAATAGTGATGTGGATTTCTGTGTGCTGTTCACTGGAGGGAGGTGGCAGTGTTGCGTTGTGGGTTATCTCTGGGCAGGAACTGTTTAGTAGGCTAAACATTCTAACCCTCGTGTTCTTGGAGAAATGAAACTTATAGTTTGATAGACATGTGATACTGTGTAATGATTGGCTGGACTCATTCAGGGGAAGGCCTAAAGGGTGGAGTTTGTGGGAGGAGATAAAAAGGAAGGGAGAAGGGAAGACTGTCCTGTTTTGTTCTTTGCTCTTTCCACACTGTTTGCCTAGAACTGTTATGCTTCCTGAAACTAAGAAATCTGTAACCTATTTTTGCTACAATATACTTTTAAAAGACATGAAGATGACTAGAGTTATTTATTTTTCTGTCCGCTACCTTACCAACAGCCTGACTCAGGTAAGGACATGTAAGAAGGCAACTAAAATCCTGGTTTGCTTAGTGACAGGGAATCAATTCAGGTGTGGTCCCACTTACTTGTAGGCCCAAGGGTCTACTCAGGAACAATGGGTCCGTTACACATCTTTCTAGCCATCTGGAATATTCATAAAACACTCCTCCAGCAGCCTGTTTCAAGTGAATTGATTATTTTTGTGGTAGCTTCCTCTATTGTCCAAGCTCTCACACCCAAACATCAGTGATGGGATGTCCCTGGTTCCAGACAGTTCCCTGGAACCGGTAGGACCAATTTCAGAGGGTTCTCTGGGAGGGGAGTCCACTTTTATTTTAAATTCTTTATTTATAAGTTTCATTAATAAAAACAAATACAGAAAAGAAAACATACAATACATAAAAATACGTTTGAAACATGTTGAATATAAAGAAGAACAATATTACATTTTACAGCTTTTATATCATCACTCTTCAATCAGTAACCCTAATACTTCTATTTTCAATACTACATATACTCTTCCTTGCTTAATTCACCGACGTGCTATATACAATGTCCAGAGGGGTTATATCCATTTACATTTTCCAAAAATTAATTTGTTCCGGTACAGGGCCAACTCTTTTCTTTTTAACAATCACATACTCCACAAATTTCCCCCAGATTCCCCAGAAACCGTTTGATTGAACTATGCCTTTCTTTACATTTATCTCCCATGTCAATTTATCGTTAAGAGCTAATTCCCACATTTCTTTATATCAATCTTGTATATTCAATAACACATTACTTTTCCAATTTTTTGCTATACATTGTCTTGCTGCAGACAACATCACAGTCATAAGCTCTTTACCATCATTATTCATTTTATATTTATCCACATTTGAAAGCAATGCCGTATCTGGTCCCAATTCTAACCGCATATCTATTATATTTTCAATTTCCTTCTCAATTTTACCCCAGAAATCACGTTGCAATTCCACCACATATGTACATATGTCCCTGTTAAATGCTTGCATCTCCAGCATTTATCACTAATTTCCTTATTCATTTGATGCAGTCTAATTGGGGTCAGATACCATCTCCAAAGAATCTTAAAATTATGTTCTTTTACTCTTACAGACATAGTCCTCATAATTCTTTTTTTCCATTTTTTATGCCAACTCTCTTCTGAAATTGTTATATTCAGATCTTGTTCCCAAATATTCTTTAAAACTTCATGTATTTTCCCTTGATTGTTTATTATCCTATAAATTTTACTAACTATCCCTTTAATTCCTATGTTTCCCTTTCTTATTTTAACCAAAAGTTCTTCAAAGGTTGTGAGTTGCCTGTCTAGACTATTATACAATAAAAATCTCTTATTCCACTTATTTATCTGGAGAATCTGGAACCAATTTAATTTCAACTGTGAATAAAGTGCCTTTCTTTTCTCCAAGTCTCTACAGACCAGCCAATCTTTTAACAACGAAACCCCATTTTCTAATAAAGTTGCCTTAATATCCCTATTTATTTTAATTGGGAAGTTATTAAAATCTTCTAATTCCGGTATTGGTGAAATCCCTGGAGTAAGATCTTCTCTTACTCCATTCCATTCTTCTATAGTCGTTTTTGTTATCCTATTCTGTATTTCTTTATATTTTTTTTGCCATCTATTTTGCTTAGAAATATCGCTTTACCCACTTGCGAGAAATCTCTCTTTTCAATTTTTTCCCATATCGATTCCTCCCTCATTAAAATTTTTACAACATTTCTTACTTGGAAAGCTCTGTAATAATTATGTATACTTGGAATCCCTAATCCTCCTTCTTTTTGAGGTATGTACCACAGTTGTTTAGGTATTCTTGCTCTTCGTTTCCCATTGCAAAAATTATTTATAATTTTTTGATATTCTTCCAATTCTTTATTACTATGTTTTATTGGTAAAACATCGAATAGAAAATTTAATTTGGGTAATAACATCATCTTGCTTAGGGCTATCCGGCCAAACCATGATAGATTCAATTTATTATATTGCGTTATTTTCCTTTCAATATCCTTCTTTTGCTTTACATAATTTAACTTTTTAAGTTCCCCAGTTTTGCCTGAGATTATTATTCCCAGGTATCTTAAATTAGGTTTGACTTGTATCTTATATTTTTCTTTTATGTTTTCTCGCTCTTCTTTTCCCCCATTGCAATATATCATTTCTGATTTTTCCCAATTTACTCTCAAACCTGTTGTTTCTTCAAACGTTTTTAAATGCAAATATATTCTTTCTAATGCCTTCTTCGGATGCTTTAAAATTATCAATGTATCATCTGCGTATAAGTTTATTTTATTATCTTCTATTCCGCATATTTCCTCATCTTGACGTATAGCATTAGCTAGAAACTCCATTGCCAATATAAATAAAACTGGGGACAAAGGACACCCCTGACGGGTGCCTGCTTCCAATTTTATATCCTCTGTATATATATCATTAACTTTAACTCTGGCTATTCCTTGTTGATATAATTTTGTTATTACTCCCTGAAATTTGTTACCAAATCCGTACAGGCCAATCATTCCGTGAATTGTAGCCCATTGTAACGAATCAAATGCTTTAAATATATCAAGAGATAAAAATCCCACCTTCTCTTTTTTCCTTTCTGTAATATCCAGCAGGTCCAACACTCTTCTTACCAAATCTGACATATACCTGTTTTTTACAAAACCTGCTTGATCTTTATTAATATATTCATCTATAAAGCTACTCAATCGTTTAGTCAATATTGTTGTAAAAAAATTTGCATCTTGATTAATCAGTGAGATTGGCCTGTATGATTCTATTTTCTCCAATTCTTTTCCTGGTTTAGGAATTAAAGTAATAATCGACCTATTCCATGAGTTTGGTATTGGTTCCCCTTCCAATATTTTATTAAATAATTTATGTAACTTTGGGACTATCAGTTCCTTAAATTCTTTATAGAATTCAGCCGGTAACCCATCTTCTCCTGGTGCTTTATCTGATTTTAATTTTCCAATAACTTCCCTAATTTCATTTTGTGTTATTTCCTCCTCCATTTTATTTCTATTTTCTTCTGAAATCTTGCTTATTTGTTGTTTATCAAAATATTCTTTAAGTTTTGCTATGGTTACATCCTTTTTTGAATATAGATCTCGATAAAAACTTTCAACAATTTTGACTTTCTCTGTACTCTTATTGCACCTTTTGCCTTTCTTATCTATCAGTACACCGATCTGGCTCTTAACCTTCTTTTCTTTGGCTGCCCTTGCCAATAATTTTGAATTTTTGTTGCCATATTCAAAATATTCCCTTTTAAAAAAAATTAAATCTTTTGTAACTCTTTCCATATCTTTTCCTTCTAATTCCTTTCTTATTTTTTGAATTTTTCCAAATATATCTTGCCCTTTGGTCCTTGCATGCTCCAATTGATATTATTTTAATTGTTTTTCCAATTCCTGATATCTACTTCTATTTTGTTTGTTTCTTATACTTGTAATTTTTATAGATTCACCTCTAAAAACTGCTTTCATAGTATCCCACACTGTGCTATATCTAACCTCATTGTTATCATTCCATTTCCAACTTTCTTCCCATTTTTCTATTATATAGTTCTTGGTAACTTGCTCTTTAAAAATTTTCAAGTTATATCTCCAATCATACATTTTCCTTCCAGGACCTTCTAATTTTATATCCATTAATATTTTTGCATGATCTGATTCTTTAATTGTTCCTACCTCTATATCTTCCACCAGTCTATTCAGACCTTCTGTAACAAAGATATAATCTATCCTGGAATACATATTATGTACTTGGGAAAAATATGTATATACTCTTTCCCCACCTTTAATCTCTCTCCACACATCCTTTAAACCAATTGTGTTAATCCAATTCTCCAATATATATTTTTTACTCTTTCTTTTATTCCCTGTACTGTCCATGTCAGATCTTATTAGATTGAAATCCCCCGCTATTATCATATTCATAGTCGCCTCTTTGCTAATAATTTTTTTGCATTTTATTTAAAAATTGTTCCTGATTATCATTTGGTGCATAAATATTAACAAGTGTCAGTTCCTGATCATCTATATTTCCTTTAATTATTAAATACCTCCCTTCTGGGTCTGAAATGCTTTGTGTCATATTGTATCCTGTTTTATCAGAGATCAATGTCGCCACTCCTTTAGACTTGGATGTACCATATGCCATTTCATAAATTTGCATTCCTTTCAGAACTAATTTATTTGCTTCCGCTGATTTTTGATGGGTTTCCTGTAAAAAGATCATATCCGGTTTATCTTTTTTAAGCGCTAATTGTAATTTCTTTCTTTTCAATACGTTACCTGTACCCTTTACATTCCATGATACTACTTTAATATTTTTGATCATCTATAATTAACCTGTTTCAGTTTATAAAAACCTTCCCTGGACGTGCAATCCATCACCCAACATTGAATAACCGGAAAAAAAACCCTGAATACTTACCCTTAACTAAACTAAAAAACTTACCTATCCTACTAAAGTCGTTGAACCTCCCCACTCGTCTCTTCAGAGTTACACCTTCGTCTTCCAAAGAGGGGAGGTGGGGACATGAAAAGAATGACATGATCTAATTACAATCCCTATATTTACTCACCCAGCTCCACCCATCGCTCTCACTTTTTTTTCTTTTTTAATAAAAGTAGAAGAGAATCAAGGGGCATAAAGAAAGAAAAAAATATCATACAAAAGATAGTAATTGCTCACTCTACCACCAGCACACTCACAGAATAATCAGTACCCCCAGTAGCTCCCTCTTCTTCTTCTTCTCCCGATCTGTCTCTTTTTATGGCTCCAGAGTCCAACAATTCTTTTCTTAAGGACATCCATTCCTGCGTTCCCACCTTAACCAAGCCAATCTGACACACATATTCTAATACATCCATTTCTGAATCAACAACGTGCATCTTTCTATCGTACTAGAAACATATTTGCTGTGGAAATCTCCAATTATATGTAAGCCCCCTGGCTTTTAGAAGTTTTGTCATTGGTTTCACTTTGTATCTCCAAACACGTTCTTCCGGAGCTATATCATTGTAGACCTCCACAGCAGTCCCATCTATTTCCAGAACGCCAGCACCAGCCTGTTTAATAAAAGCCATCACCCTAAGCTTATCACCCCAATTTGCAAATTTGACCAAAACATTTCTTTGAAAGTTCTTTCCTCTCTTTCCCCCCACCCTGAAAACACTAGCTATATCTTCCGCAACAAAATCTTTTCCCATTTTAAGAGCGTTTAGCCAATCAACTATTCTTTCCTTCAGCTTGTCTGGCGTTCGTTCTGGCATTTTTTGAATCACAATATTTTGCTTTCACATACCTTCTTCCACCATATCTAATCTTTTTCCTTGTGAACACACTTTGTAATCAATTTCTTTTGTTTTGGACTCCAATTCTTTCACATCAAGTTGTAATGTCTTTACGTCCTTCCTCGTATTCTTCATCATATTTTCCATCCTTTTTGAATTGTCTTTGACTTCCCTTGACAAGTCATTAAGAATTGTGGCCAAATTTTGAAAATTAGTGGTGGTTGCATCTCTGTCCCGCTTCGTCTGCTCGTTGTTAATTTGAATCTCTTTTCTCAAATCTTGAAAATTCCCTGACATTGACTTTTCCATCTGTTCAACATTCTTCATAAATTTACCTATCTCTACATAGAAGTGCACGTTTTCTCCTGCTGAAGTCTCGGCCATCTGTGGTGGTGTTTGTCCATCTCTTTGTCCCCTCTGTTCCTTTTGCTCTCTTTGGTCCTTTGGCTCTTTCTTGTCCTTTCTCGTTTCAGGTCTCTTTGGCTTAACAACTTCTTCGGTGTCCTCTCTACCCTTACCCCCCTCCATGACTATGCTCAGTTAGTGTGCAAGATCAATATTTTTGGCTAAACAATTAAAACCAATTCCCTCTCTCTTCTGCCACTCTCCCTCACTCCCTCCGTTTTTGAGTTTAAAAATAGCTTTTGTGATTCTCCAATTAATTTCAGTTAATCAGTCAATTTTCAAATTAATATTACACACCATCAAAAACTAGTCAAATCAAATCTACAATGATCAATACTTAATAATCAATTAATTTCCAATAGATCAAATATTCAAATATTAAAATTAATCAATTTCAATAATAACAGTCAATAAAATCTATTTCAATTCAATCAATTCCAATTATGATGTCAAAATCAATATCTAATACCCCAAATCAGTTTCAAACCAATAGTTTTCTAAAAAAAATAACTTTTTATTAAAAATTAATTAATTTATGTATATGATCCGAATTGATATCAGAAATATTCAATTTAATATCAATTTAATAATTGTTCTTGATTACTTAAAAATAACTTCCACAGCACAATTTATGATTAATTTATCACCTTAGAAAGGGGGGAGGGATTTGAGAGGGGAAATCAAGGAGAAAGGAGTTTAGCTTAGAAACTAAGGAGCAATCTTTTTATAGATGAGAGAGGGGGGGTATGACACACAATTACAATAAAGCTTACACAATTACATTAAAACTCACAAAAGAAGAAGAAAAGAAAAAAGAGAAGCCTATAATTTATTGATTTATTTTATTTAGAAATTAGTCTAGAAAACAGATAAAGCCAACATATAAAAAACAGCGAGTTACTAAGCAGTTACTAACTTAGAGAGAAGAAGGAAAAATGAAAAAAGAGAAAGAAAAAATAATTGAACAAATGGGGGCTAGCCCCAAAAATATAAAATAAAAAATTAAAAAGAAAAGAAAAAAATCCATCTGTTCTCTCTCTCTCCCCCCTCAAAAATTAAAAAGTGCCAAGAGAAGAGGAGATAAAAAAAGGAGGGGGAGGGAGGGGGAGGGAGAGAAACACAAGAAAAGAGAAAAAAAGAAAAAAAAGAGAGAGAATTCTACGTTGTTTGGTTTAGTACTTAGTCCAACTGCTTTAAGTCTTAAAAAAAAATTCTCTTTCCCCTCCCTTAAAAAAGAAGGGAGAGAATATATTAATCTTTTAAAAACAATGCTCTGTCCCAAAAATTCAACTCTCCTTGTCTCACATGCAGTTTCGATTTCCTTAGGTTTCGTTTCTGTCCCTTACGCCGCCATTAATCCAGACCGTGCTGCTTCTTTACCCCAAACAACAGAAAGAGCAAGAAAAAAAAGACCCGAAAAAAGTAAAAAGAGAAGAAAAAAAACGCCCCTGTTCTCTTCTGCAATCTATAATCCCAAAATATCCACTTTATTTAAAGAAAGGAAAAAAAATGTCTCTTTAAAAGCTCACTTTTCCTCCGTGTTAGTTGCCGATCTCACCACCCGCTGCTCAGATCTTCTATTCACCGCTCACTCGTTAAGACAGCCAACTGACCACAATTTCTCTGCACGCTTTCCACTCTGTCTCTCACCCGATAATGCGGGAATTCCTCCGTCTGTCTCCGGCTCCCGGACCGGCTCAACGGGCCGGATCAACAAGACCGGAGCCTCTTTCGAGACTCTGCTCTGTTCCCCGCCCAGAGCACGGCTCCTTCGAGCCCCGAACTTCAGTAATGAGCTAAGGTGGCTCAATCGCTTCTCACTCGGCAAACTTGTCTCTTCCGTTAATCGCGTCTCCAGATAAGTCGTTTTTATTTAATTAAATCCCATTGTAAATCTCATTAATTTGGTGGAGCTGAGAGCAATGGCGACCGCTACCTATGCCATCCTTAGCCACGCCCCGGGAGTCCACTTTTGAGGCGTCCAGTTCCGGACGCCTCACCGAAAGAATTTAAAAAAAAAAAAATCGGAGCTAAAACGGCTCCAATTGACTGTGCATGCGCAGAAACTCAATCTGACGCATTGTGTATGCGTCAGATTGAGTTTCTGCACATGCGCAGTCAATTGGAGCCATTTTAGCTCTAATTTTTTTAAAAAATTGTTTTAGAGCTTTCAGGACGGCGGCGGCGGCGGCGGCGGCGGCGGCACCAGCCCTCTGAGGAGGGCACCTCCCCCGCGGCACGTTGAGGGCTGCCTGGGCTGTCTGCTGCCGACAAGCCCCATGCCCTGGGGACGCCTGGCGCGGCGCACCGCTGCCGCCTCCTCCTCCTTGGGCCGGTCCCTTCTTAGCCCGGCTGCGGCGCCTGGCAGAGGAGGAAGCTGCAGGCGGCAGCGGTGCAGCATGGGGACAGCCCAGGGAGGCTCGGCAGCTGCGGCTGCAGCCACCGCCAGAGCCACTGCTGCCTGCCGCCCCTGCCCGTGGCTGGAGCCGGGCTAAAAAGGTACCGGCCCGAGGAGGATGCCGCAGGGGTGCAGGCAGCTCCGGTGGCGGCGGCGGCGGCAGCTGTGGACGCAGTCGAGGTGCCGGGTCCCAAGAAAGGTAAGCAAGGGGTAATTTATTTGTGTTTTGGGTGGGAGGTTGTTTTTATTTTATTTATTTATTTATTTATTTATTTATTTATTTGTGTCTGGGTGGGTGGGCTGAGAGGGAGGGGTGTGTGTGTGTATGTTTATTTTTATTTTTTATTTATTTTTATTTTTGGCCCCGCCCACAACGTCATGACGTCATGATGTCGGCTTTGGCCATGACGTCATGACATTGGCCACGCCCATGACGTCCGTGACATCATGGTGTGGTAGTAGAATTTTTGTCATCCCATCACTGCCAAACATGGTGATCATAAATACAAGAGTGAGGATGTTCTTAGTCTTAGTCTTCCTAAATGATCTTTTCTAAATCCTTCATTGCTACCCTTCTATATTTCAGTCTTCTGATTTCTTTGCTGCAGTTTTCATCTGGATTTGTGATTGAACCAGGAATACAACATCTTTCACTATTTTGGTTTCTTCACTGTTAACATTGAAATTGTGTAGTTCTTCTGTAGTCATGATTTTCTCCTACTGTTCAACTGCTCTTCTTCTTCTTCTTCTTCTTCTTCTTCTTCTTCTTCTTCTTCTTCTTCTTCTTCTTCTTCTTCTTCTTCTTCTTCTTCTGCTTCTTCTGCTTCTGCTTCTGCTTCTGCTTCTGCTTCTTCTGCTTCTTCTGCTTCTTCTGCTTCTGTGTCTAGGTCATACTTTAAACTGGCAAAATGCCTTTTGGTGAATTCATTCTGTCATTTCTTTTGCCTGACCTACTTTGAGAAAGATTGGTCAGCACAGAAAGGTTGCCATTCTTCAGGATATGCCCAATTGTGGTTCACAAATACCACAATTGCAGCCCTGCTTGGCACTTTCTTTCACTTTCACTAAAAATAATTTCAAATTATTACCGCTTTTTCTGTCAGTAAGATTGTGATATTTGCACATCTTATTTTCATATTTGCATTGTTCCTCATTGGTAGATATCAAAGGTGTACACTTACCACCTCCTAAGAATCCCAATGGTTAATTGCCAGCTAGAAACTCCCTTTACCTTTTGCATGCATAACAAGGCAACACCATTTTGAGCATTTTTTAAAAGACATGTGCCTTGATCTATTCATTTTTGCAAGGTTTAATATGTGGATAATCAATAATCATGACCTGACATGGGAAATTATTCCAGCAGTGGGAGCTTATATTCACCTGTACAAATTGTGATCTGCCAAATCAATATCATTACATAAACCACATGTGGTGGCTTAAAAACCCCTTAATAGCAATTCCATATTTTCTATAGTGCTTAAAGCACTCTCTGGGCAATTCACAAGATTACAGTAATTACTTTTTGCCCCCAACAAGCTGAATACTTGTTTTACTGGCTTCAGAAGGATGAAAGGCTGAGTCAACCTTGAACCTGTCAAGATCAAACTCTAGTTGTGAGCAGAGTTTTGGCTGCAGTACTGCAGTTTAAGCACTGCACCAAAAGCTTTATAATAAACTCACCTGCCTTCTTGACCAATCCAAACAGCAAGGGGACTATCAAGTGCTTGGAAAACCACACCATATTCTTGTGGTGGTTGAAGCTGTATTTTGTCTGGAAAACATGCTATTAACCTGAATTACATAACTCTCCATATAGTTGGGTGGTTTTATGGGATTAGGCTATTTTGGTGACTGTATATGTATAGTATATATTACAGTGAGTTTTTTTAGAAAACAAGTCTAGGTTGTATGAGGAACCTACTTCATTAGATTTGGCCTGCTACTGTACCAGTTTGTGCCTCAGACAGGAAAGTTTTATCACATTGGTCTAAAATCACTCAGGTATATTTATCATCAGCTTCAACTGTTACAAGTTGTTTTCTGACTTTTTAACATATTTTAATCCAAGCTGTGCTTCATCATCTTTGATTTCCTTTTGATGTAAGAAGATGCTTCTCATCTTAAATGTCACAACAATTGGGTGACAGACAAGACCTCTGTCTGCAGAAAATTCTGTGGTCATGTGGCAGAGATAAGTAGATACTGAAGCTCACAGAGCATAGTTACCTTTCCTATCAAACTGGATACTCATTTTACTGGCCATAGAAGGATGGAAGGCAGAGTCAACATTGGCCCTGTCAGGATCAAACTGAAATCATGAGCAGAGGCTTTGCCTGCAGTACTGCAGTTTAACCTATTTACCAATTTGTAATTTCTTGCTTTCGATCTGCTAAATTGGCAGGAGCTGGGACAGACAATGGGGACTTACTCCATCATGCAGCCTTCAGGGTTTGAACTGCTGACCTGCTGACCTTCTTGTCACCAAGCACAGCATCTTAACCACTAAGCCACCATGCCCCCTTCCATTCATATATTCTATCTATAATTTTCTTTCCAGCTGAATAGAAGATTTCAGCTTTCCCCTGTTTCTATTTTTAAATCTCTATATGTAGTGATACAGATCCTATTGTTACCCCTTCCCTTCCTTTGGCCCTATCCAGCCACCTCTTTTAAAGCCCACCATGCCAGCAGCATTTCTTTCTTTTTCTCAGTTTCTGCCCTTTCACTCATGATACCTGGGTTATTGTGGAAGGATCCGAATGAGGTAGGCTTGCACATCCAGGAGCATGGCCACAGGAGCTAAGAAGTGGGCAAGAATGAGTAAATCAGGCATGGCTGTAAAAAGGAAACCTGAAATCCATATATGGTTATCTTGCAGGCATGACCTGGTCCATGAATCAGTGAATTGTAATAAGTACGGTGGTACCTTGCTTAAAGAGCATAATGCGTTCCATGGGATTGCTCTTTAAGCGAGTTTGCTCTTTAAGCGAAACACCATTGTAAGTGATCAATTGTGACTTCTGGCAGGGGTTTAGTTATTAAGTGAGTTTTTGTTGGTTTTAATTGTTAAGCGAGATGACCATTCAGAGAAAATCCTGCTCTTTAAGCGAGTTAGTCTCTAAGTGAGGTGCTCTTTATGCGAGGTTTTACTGTAATATTAAATCAGTAATTAAAGCTGTAGCCCTATTTTTCTGGGACAAATCCTCACCATATACAATAATCCTGATGACCAAAATAGAATTTACCATATTTACTGGCGTATAAGACACATCAGAGTATAAGACACACCCAGTTATTACCAAAATAGCCCACTATAGGCCACTATACACAGTACAAGATGCACTCCATTTTTCCAGTGTATTTTAAGGGGGGGGGGAGTGGGTCTTATACACCAGCAAATACAGTACTTCTGAGCGAAAATGCAAAGAATCAGGGAGCATTTAAAGAAACAGATTAAGAATCAAAGTATTGCAGAGATAAATGACCACAAATGCTTAGTCAAGGAGCACAGTAAAATATTACTATTTTATGTGGATGTGATTTACTTTATCCAATAAAAGAAGTATTTTGAAGCATGGAAGCACTTTCATACTCTGAAAGATGAATAATGAAAAGCATTGGATGAGTGATGATTAATAAATTTCCTCCAAAGCACATGAGGTAAAATATTTTAATGTTTTCCCAATAACCTATAGTGTTGCTGAATCACTGAAATTATAGGAATTATTTATGTAGGCTGTATTAAAACAGTTTTGCTATAGGAAAAATAAAGATTTATATGTGGTCAGTGGCTGTCTTTGAATTATTAGTAGGGGGAGAGATAACAAATGGTCACATAATGGTCCTATGAGGTGGGCATGAACAAAGACAGTGTTTACAATTTCCTCCCTAGTTTCTTATGTAGCTGAAGAACCCTTATGGCCAAATAACATAGTTAACATTTTGTTGAATCACATAGTTTTATTATTATTATTATTATTATTATTATTATTATTATTATTATTATTATTATTATTATTATTATTATTATTATTATTATTATTATTATTATTATTATTATTATTATTATTATTATTATTATTATTATTTTTTGCATGGTGTTTGTTACTGCTATTTATAGTTATAATATCTAAGCTAACATTTGAAAAACTGCATTCAGGTTTCTTTTCAGACACTGAGATTTATAAATCCATGAAAGATCTAAAATGTCTTTTAGCTGTACTAGCATACAATCAGGCCCACAAGCACACCAGGCTCCTCTATCATCTGTCATCCTCCGAAGTCTGCTCAGATCTACGCCCACTGCGTCAATGAAACTGTCTAATCATCTCATCATCTCATTTTGGCTTCAATCTTTCCTAGCATCAGGAACTTCTTCAGTGAGTTGTCTCTTCAAATTCTGTGGCCACAGTACTTGAGCTTCAACTTCAGTATTTGTCCATCCAAGGAGCAGTAGATGCCATGGGACTGAGCAGCTTGTCTACGTTACCTGAAAAATTGCACTCCACGCAAAAGCCCTGCAGGAAGAGAGTGAGAAATTGCCTTTTTTAAAATTTGGGGATTGTCCCACAGGCAGAATTGAATCAGGAACCAAAGACTACATTAGACTGTGGGTTAAAAATTAAAAGGAGTTTATTAGATTGATGGTACCATATCAATTAAACAAACCCACCCACCAATGAACACCTAACTAATTTGGTGAAGGAATGCTGTCCATCTCCTGTGATGAAGAGTTTTTATACTTCCCTAATCATACACATTAAGTTCCCCTATCTGTAGTTTCTTAACCATCACTAACAGGGGCCCCATTAAGTGGTTACAATGAAATACAAAAGAAGTCTACCACATGTTACATTGAATGTTACATACTGTGCCCTCCCGGCCCCTGTCACTGGCCGGGAGGATAAAAGGAGCCTCCCTGGCCGAGGGAGGCTCGAAGACACTGCCGCTGCGGCCGCATGAGACGCCGCCACCACCGCTGGGCCCTCCCGGCCCCCGTCACCGGCCAGGAGGTTAAAAGACGACGACGACGATGACGCCACGCAAGACGCCGCTGCCGCCACTGCGTCCTCCCAGCCCCCGTCACCGGCCGGGAAGATAAAAGGAGCCTCCCTGGCCGAGGGAGGCTTGAACATGCCGCCAATGCTTTGTTGGACTCTCCCTCGGCCGGCCAGCCTCGAAGGGAGAGAAACCTGGGGGTCTTGGGCGCCGATAGAGGACCTTATATTGTGGGAGTCTCTTTGTGGGAGTTGGTAGTAATTTGTGATGTTGTTTTTGTATACTATGGAAGCCGCCTAGAGTCAGGTTCGCCTGAGCAAGGCGGGGTATAAATTTGAAGAATAAATAAATAAATAAATAAATAAAATCAATCTATGCAATTAAAGGTAAGTAAGATAGTTTACATGTGCAAGGAAAAGAAGAAAGGAAAAAAGAAGTAAGGAAAGCAAGGTAGCAAGAAATGAAAGCATCACATTCTAATTCCCCCATACACAATGTGCGTCCAATGGAAATGAGGATCAAAAGAGAGTGATCCAATGACATCAATAATCCTTGAGATACAGGATAAATCCAATTGTAGAAAGTCAAAAGTAGGAGAAGTACTTTGCCCAATGAGAACTGGTGCTCCTCTGTGCCCACTCCTACTACCCTGTTCCCCCCCCAATCAATCCTTCCATGCAAGTAATTAACACAAACAGTAAGGTAAACAGATGTAAATGGATGCTGGGACATTTGGTTGCAGCTGTCAGAATCACTGAAATAGTGCAGAGGATGTGGTGATTAGCCCCACCCAAGATGATAATTAACCTGATTGCAGGAGAGTCAGCTGGAGGGAAGGCAAGGGGTGAAGGGTGGCTCAAAGGTCAAGTAAATGATCTTTTAATTTTGGTTTATTAAACACCTTTAGGTCCGATTGAGCCTCTAGAGCTTTCCTGTACATAAAAATATAAGTCTACTGTGTTAGTCATTTTAATAGTTAATGCTGACTGTTGCAGGCCCCTTTCCTTGGTTTGTCTGTGGAGAAAAAACAATTTCAAAGGAAATGAGTTTATTTGCTGGGGCCAGGAAGCCTTACTCCGAATAGACCTGCAGCTCTGTCAAGTCCATCTGGGTAATCCTGAACCTCCATTGCCTAGCCCAGGGATCAGCAAACTTGGCTTTCCAGATGTTCTTGGACTTCAATTCCCAGAAGTCCTGATCAGCAGGCATACTGGCTTGGGCTTCTGGTAATTAAGTCCAAGAACACCTGGAGAGCCAAGTTTGCAGATCCCTGGCCTAGCCTTTAAGAAATGTCACTCACACGGAGATAAACAGTTTTAGTTATTATATTTAGTCATTTAAAGCAATTTAGCATTTATCTGGTTAGTCCCAAACCTCTCTTATTTATTTATTTTTATATATGTATATGTTTATTTATTTGAATTTATATACCACCCTCCTTACCAGGGCAACTCCGGGCAGTTAACATCTCATATAAAACATCATCAACAGTTTGAATCAGGAGTTCTAAAAGATTTAAAATAGACAAGTTAAAATGGAAAAATTTAAAAGTGACTCTTAAAATTTAAAAGAAGTTAAAAGGGTGTTGAGGGAGAGAGGGAACTCACTCTTAGCTGTTCCAAGTCCCTTTCATGAAGATAATAGGTTTCCTGCTTCATAGGTTTGAATGGGGTGTTGAATGGAGGTTTTTCTTGCTGGAAATATTTATTAAAAATAAATCAAGAAAAGAAGCGTAAGAAAGCGAAGTGGTTGTCCGATGAGGCTCTTAAAATAGCAGAGGACAGAAGGAATGCAAAAGGCAAAGGAGAAAGGAAAAAATACAGTAACTTGAATACAGAATTTCAAAGAAAAGCAAGGAGAGATAAGGAAACCTACTTAAACGAACAGTGCAAAGAAATAGACGAAAACAATATCAGGGGTAGGACTAGAGATCTTCTCAAAAAAATTGGGGAACTCAAGGGAACATTTAAAGCAAAAATGACCATGATAAAAGACAAATATGGCAAGGAGTTAGCAGATGCAGAAGAGATTAAGAAAAGATGGAAAGAGTACACAGAGGAACTCTACAAAAAGGACCTCAACACCCCTGATAATCACAATGATGAGAACATTGAACATGAGCCAGACATTCTAGAAAGTGAAGTCAGAAAGGCCCTAAAAAACACGGCAAACAACAAAGCCAGTGGAGTTGATGGTATCCAAGTTGAACTTTTCAAAGCCCTAAAAGATGATGGAATCAAATTATTGCATTCTATATGCCAGCAGATTTGGAAAACACAACAATGGCCACAGGATTGGAAAAGATCTGTATACGTTCCACTCCCCAAAAAGGGTAATGCCAAAGAATGTTCAAATTATCAAACAATTGCGCTCATCCCACACGCTAGCAAGGTGATGCTCAAGATAATACAGGATAGACTGCAACAGCATGTGGAGAGAGAATTACCAGAAGTGCAGGCGGGGTTCAGAAGAGGCAGGGGAACTAGAGAACACATCGCCAACATAAGATGGATCATGGAAAAAACAAAGGAATATCAGAAACAAGTCTACTTCTGTTTCATTGATTACACTAAGCCTTTTGACTGTGTTGACCACAACAAAATGTGGCAAGTAATTAAAGAGATGGGAATACCGGAACACCTTATAGGCCTCATGAGAAATCTGTATATGAATCAAGAGGCAACAGTTAAGACAGAAAATGGAATGGTGGAGTGGTTTGGAATAGGAAAAGGAGTAAGACAAGGCTGCATTTTGTCACCCTGCTTATTCAACTTATACACAGAACACATAATGTGCAATGCAGGGATGGAGGAATCACAATTTGGGATCAAAATTGCTGGAAGAAACATCAACAATTTGAGATATGCAGATGATACCACCCTAATGGCAGAAAGTGAGGAGGACCTAAAGAAGCTCCTGATTAGGTTGAAAGAAGAAAGTGAAAACGCTGGCTTGAGACTCAATATCAAGAAAACCAAGATAATGGCAACAGGTCCTATCAGTCCCTGGAAAATAGATGGGGAAGAAGTAGAAGCAGTGACAAATTTTACTTTCCTAGGATCAAAGCTCACTGCAGATGGGGATTGCAGCCATGAAATAAAAAGGCGACTGATTCTTGGGAGGCAAGCAATGAGAAACCTGGGTAGCATAGTGAAAAGTAGAGACATCACATTGCAAACAAAAATTTGCATAGTCAAAGCAATGGTATTCCCTGTGGCAATGTATGGTTGTGAAAGCTGGACCATTAGGAAAGCTGAGCACAGAAGAATAGATGTGGTGTTGGAGGAGAGTTTTGAGAGTCCCCTGGACAGCGAGGAGAACAAATAGGTCAATCTTAGAAGAAATCAACCCGGACTGCTCCTTAGAAGGTCAAATAGTGAAGATGAAGCTAAAGTACTTTGGACATCAAATGAGAAGAGATGATTCACTTGAGAAAGCCTTGATACTTGGAAGGGTCGAGGGCAAGAGAAGAAAAGGACGGCCAAAGATGAGATGGCTAGATGGTATTGTGGAGGCAGTGGGCGCAGAGCTAAGCGAGTTGAGGGGGATGGTGGAGGACAGGAGTGCCTGGCGGACAGTGGTCCATGGGGTCGCAGAGGGTCGGAATCGACTGTGCGACTGAAAAACAACAACAACAAAAGGTTCATGAACACCTGTGGTGTGTCTGGGGTAGTTGTGTGTGTCATCTATGTAATGTATGCTTGTGCAAATGTAAGCCTAGTAGCCGGAGGGGAAACTACAGGAATCAATAAAATTAAAACACCTTTATTAAAAAATAAAACATAATAAGCATTAAAATAAGTGTGGAAATCCAGAATTCTGGAATTCTGGTATCACATAGCCACAAAGGCTGACTCTTTCCCAGGAAGCAAAGTGGGGATTCGAAATGCCTAAATCACCCAGCTATCCAGTCAACTCTATAAAGTATTTAGTATTAGTATTTAGATATGCTTTTTTTTATCATGTCAGAAGCAAATAAAGGTGTTTTCTGGTTTGAAAGGATTTTTTTGCCGGAGGAACTCCACTCTGGGGATGCCCTGATGAGGCTCCTTTCATGTCCCTTATATTTTTCCCCACCAAAGTGATCCCTATTTATCTAGTGAAATTTCTTGCTTTCATACTGCTAGTTTGGCAGGCGCTGGGACAGAGATATGCATGTACATATGTGTTATCTATTAATAAAGATAGCAATTACATGAGGTAAATTAAACATATATTCATGTGAAACCTGAAATAAGCAAACATGAGTGGGTGAAATTGTATTTAAATAGCAATTTATAGCTCCAAGGCTATCAGGGATACAGTTTCCAAATCTTTGAATAAAATTATTTGGAGAAACAAGGAAGTTGAATTGGGAGTCTTAGGAAGCGTGTCCTCATGAAGTCCACATGCTATATTGAGCTGTGATATAGGTAATGAAAGAGTGATGTTTTCCTGTTTGACTTCTGTCAGGTATTTATTTATTTGTAAACAAAACAAACAATTTATGTTTATTGGGGATTAGGAGGGTACACAGAAATAACTTCCTCAAAGATTGTGGTATTTTTGAACCACAATTGTGCTTATCAAGACAATGTTGTTGTGCCAGCCAACATTAGGTCGGTTGAAAGGAACTGCGAAATGAAAGGGGGCTTCATTTTGGCAGGATGACCTAGACATGGAGGAGGAGGAAGAAGAAGAAGAAGAAGAAGAAGAAGAAGAAGAAGAAGAAGAAGAAGAAGAAGAAGAAGAAGAAGAAGAAGAAGAAGAAGAAGAAGAAGAAGAAGAAGAAGAAGAAGAAGAAGATGATGATGATGATGATGATGGAGGAGGAGGGATTATTAAATTTGATATGAGCTGTCCTATTGGACAAAAAATACCTAGAGGAAGAAGAAACTGCAGCAGCAGTTGCCATGACCATTGCCTGGTAATTTCCCATAGTTATTTTATGGGTCTTATGAGAAGCAAGGGCTGCACTGAATCAAAACACAAATGCAACAATTTGCTGTTTTAAACAGAAATTCTGGATAATGGAAACCACTGTGACAGTGTCAAAATATAATGAACTCTTCTCCAGGTTAGCCGCGTAGCGGCTGCAACGCGATCCAAGTATACATCCCCCCTCTTCAGCTCTTCCTAGGCTCGCAGCCAAGAGCAGCTTGCTCTGAGACTGTACCTTAACCCCATCTTCAAGATGTGATGGGCCAAACTAATTATTAAAAACATCATCTTGCTAGAAATGAAACCAGGAAAGTGACAGTTCACATTAATCTCTTGAAGACAATAGACCACTTTAACTTCAATTTTCTCCATTAGATTCAACTCTTTATCTTAATTTTTTTTCTTCTCTGTAGTTTGTGGAGTTTCATCTTCTGGGAAGGAAAAAAGAGATCAAGAATGTTTTAGGATAAGGCTTTCATCATACCAACACTTTGCTTAACTCCCCAGATTTTATGGGGGCTTAACGTAACGTCATTCACCATTTGTTTTCCAGTTGCTTATTCTGGCTTTACTGGAGAAAATATGTTGATGAAAAAATGTCAAAAAAAAGTGGCATATTGTTGAATGTATTGCTATCTGGGGTATTGTAGGGTTTTAAATTTATATTTTAAACTGCCTAGAGTAGTGCTTGCACTAATGGGACAGTATATAAATAAAATAAAATAAAAGGAATTGGTAGTATGAAGAACTCTGTTTCTGAAAACACCGGAATTTACTGATGGAGTAATAGACACTGTAGAACAAATGTTTGAATAATTCAGACAAGTGTGTTAGAAAGGCTTTCAGGAAGAATTGTTGAAGACATATTGTGCACAACATCAGATTCTTTGAATAATACATTGAGTAAAATAAGTTATCAGCACTTTAAGGCACTTCAGAGTGCATTCAGATGTTCAGAACAAACTGTACCAGATGCCATGAGAAATATACTACATGGAGTTACATTTCACTTTCTAACAGATTCTCTGTTATAGAGAAGGATAGACATGAACAGGCCTCTCCCCCATGTGTGAAACTTTCTAGATCCTGATCTATTTCTGTGGTTTGGGTGAAACCAGGCAGTGATATTTTGGTACACCAAGATTTCCAAACAGAATTTCTGAAATGCGACCACTGACTCTTATAAAGAACTACAGTATTAAAGGCAAACAAAGAGAGCCATGTGAGCCTTGCGCAATACAAATGGAGGATCAAGTTGATTCCTTTACTGGACCACTGGAAAAAAAATCAAACATTACAAGAGCTTTCTTGATTCAGGAACATTTTTTCAAGCCTGCACCAATTAGTTATTAATAGTGCAATAAATTCTAAACTACTCACAAATTAATCTATAAAGTAACAGATAGCCTTCTTTTGAAGCTGAGAGTTGATTTGGTTAGGGAATGGCTATAAGGATCAAACAGTACACTTTGTTTGTTTTTTGGAACTACTGAGGATACCAGAAAAAAGCAATCCATTAGCACCACCATTTATCCACTTGGCCAGGGGGATAAAAGGGTTGCATGATGGAGCAAATGGCCAAAGATGCTGCCCCGGCCATGTGGGTGGCTGACACCGCCACCCTGGCTGTGCGGGCGGCCAAGGACATCTCCCGGGGGGGGGGGGCTGGACTCTTTCCACCTGGCCGGGGGATATGTAACCGCCTACCTGAACTTCCAAACTCTCACTAGCTTTCCTCCCCCTGCTGTTTTTGTTATGGTATTAGTTTTGTAAGCCACCCTGAGTCGCCACGACGTGGCAAGTGGGCGGCTATATAAATTTGATTTATAAGTAAATAAATAAACTCTACATGGACTTCTAACAGCAGGACTACACACTGAAGAAAACAACAACTTTCAAACAGTGCTCTGTGGTGCAGTGGTTAAGCTGCAGCCAAAACTCTGCTCATGATCCCACCGGACTCAATGTTGACTCAGCCTTCCAATTATCTGAGGTTAGCAAAATGAGTATCCAGTTTGTTGGGGGCAAAATGCTAATTACCTTGTGAACCACCTAAAGAGTGATCTAAGTGTCATGAGGCAGTATATAGCTGCTATTGCTATTTCCAACCATAAAGTAATATTATTTATTGACTGTGATTTGGCCACAGCTGGTTAAAATTAGATCCTTTTTTTACCCCACCAAGAACGAGAACATAACCAGAGATGGCACTAGGCTATTTGTAGTTACACAGTTTATTCATTCATTCATTCAAATTTATACATTGCCGCCCAAATCGAACGAGCGACTCTGGACGGCATAACAATGATAAAATCACTACAATAATAAAACATTAAAGACCCATTAAAAACCCTTAATAGGCTTAAAAAAGATTACCCTCTCCTTCCCCATCAATTGTTTAAAAATTAAGGTTAAAAGAGAGACTAAAAGACAGAGAGGCCTACATTATATAAGCTAGCAGGGTGGGGTCATCATGCCACCAATGTCCCACACTTGCTTTGCCAGCCAGAATTTTACTCCTTTCCTGAAGGGCAACAACTCCAACTGGAGGTGCAACTCAGTTGGTAACAGGTTCCATAGGGCCGGAGCAGACATGGAAAAGGCCCTACTTTTAGAGTTAGAGATAATGCAGGGCCCCTGATCCATAACCACTCAGTCTTCAGTTGTAGCCCATTGTCCCCCATCCAGACCCTGGATAGGACTTCAACTGCATCACTTGGATCACCACTGGCCAAGATATATAGTTGAGTATCATCAGCATACTGATGATACCTCACCCCATGGGAACGGATGATCTCCCCCAAGACTTCATGTAGATATTAAATAGGAGAGGCAAGAGGACTGAGTTAATAGAAAAGTTTATTTAAAGTTATTACAAGGAATAGAGGGAAATTATAAATGTCTTTTGTTAGTTCAAAAAGGATGAAACATGTTCAAGTAAAAATCAGAACAGCAACATTCCATGAAGAGGGCGATAGCATTAAAAAAAAATCAAACCAATTGTTGCACACAGGAATTTTCGCAAGCAAATCAGACTATGATTCAGTTCTTATGAAAGCCATCTAAATAGGTACAATCCCAAACAAAGTAAAATAATACTTTACAAAAGATATCCGTGTTATGCAAAACCTACAAAATGAGCAGATTTTTAAAAGAGTGTTTTAACTGTGAAGTAGGTAGTGGGTGACTGATTTAACAATAAGGAACGGAATAGGATATTGCTCCAAAAGTGCACTAGCTATTAAAACAAATTAAATAAATAAATCATTTTGGGGTTGTTGTTTTGTTGTCAGCTAAATGAGATGTTTGATACAGTTGCTGTTATTCTACTGATGAGGTTTTTTTTAAAAAAAAAAAAGGAAAGAAGGGGAAAAACAGCATTTCCTTACTCTCCCCTCCATTAGTGGGAAAATACTGGCCATTCTTTTCCAAACACTTACCCCCTCCCAATGCAGATCTTTCCTTGTACATGAACAAAGTAGTGTGTGACAATAAAACACCATGAGAGTCACAATGCAGAACAGCTATAGTAGGACAAGGAAGGATCTCTGTCAGGAGAACAAATAAGAATGAAAAGAAGAGGAGGAGGAAGCTTTGAACAACTTCCTGGCTTTGCTTTAAACCTCAAAAATTTTACTACCCCACCGTGACGTCATTACAGTGTGGGCAGAGCTAATGTCATGACATGACGTTATGGGTGGGGCCAAACAAAAAAATTAAAAAATAAAAAATAAAACAAAAATAAGCGCACACACAACCCTCAACCCACCCACCCACAACACAAAGCCGTTAATTAATTAATTAATTAAATACAATTAAAATTACATTAAAATACATCCACTCACCCAAACATCCACCCACCCACCCCAAACACAAATCAACCCACCTACTCACCCACCCACCCACCCCAAACATAAACCCATCACTTACCTGTTAGTATAAGTGCCTGGACAGCACCATGTTGCAAGATGGATATGGTCATCATACCAGTTGTCAGGAAATGAACCTATTTCCTAAGGCTTGAAATTGCCAATTTCCAAATAGGCCTCAGAAAAAATCCATTTTTCTCTCTCTGAGCCTCAAGGCTGTGTAACAGCATGTTTTTCAACCATGTTTTCAGTATTTCTTATCTTTTGTAAGCTAGCTAAGAGCCATGTTATGGCTAGCCCCAGTGCATTCTGTGTGCACGTGTATAAACAATGTACTGTTGTTTTGAGAAAGTTTTCTCTGTTGCTCACTGTTACGTGATTGGCTAAGCTGTCCCACCTGACTGCAGATTCTCCATTTTGGAGAGAAGGAGGAGTTCGTCTCTGTTTCTTCATGGATTAAGACCTGTTTTTGATTAGAGAGCTCTTGTTTCTGGTTCTCTATGGGCTAGCAATCTTTAGCCTAGGAGCTATGCATTTTTGCTCCTTAAAAATGGTTACCTAGATTTACCTGTGGACTTTATTGGACTGACTTATGCTACTGACTTTTATGCTTTATGAACCTGATCAATAAATCTTCATCATTTTTCTGAACAACGTGTCTTCATTGGACTAAAAAGGGTAAGAGCTGCCTTTCACACACACAAATCTTTGAACACGCTACCCAATTAAAACCCCTTAAGAGCTGATAAGCAGCTGAGAGTTGTATCTCTGTTCTAATTAGCCGTCCAGCCCGCCTCGGTTGTTTTGATTTTGGTTTCCAGGGGTTTACCAGAAGTGTGGGGGCTGGCTGGTGCGTGACACCAGTTCTCTAGGATAATATGCCTTAATGTAAATGTAAAACAGCTGTACCTCCTTAAGGGTTCTCCAATTGGAACAGCAATTGGAACAGCACAGGTAACTCCAAGACTTTGCTTAAAAACCCCAAGCCAGGCCACCAGGCCTTTTTAGGAACTGTGGTATAATACCCCAGATAATGTTATGACTTGGTTCCACAAGTCATGACGTTATCCAGTTTTTAGCATTGTCTGATACATGCATCCCTGACTTCAGGGACAAACCGCTTTAAAGGCAGGGAGGGAAAGAAAGAGACCTCCCTACCTTTAAAGACACCCCCATGCGACTGCAGTAGAGTCGGGAAAAGTGCCATTCCGACGCTACTGCAAGGTTCCCTCTGCTTACCTTTCTTTCCTTCTCCGACTCCCAGCTGATTGCAAAAGGTTTGGTTTTTTAAAACTGCAGGGAAGGGGGGAAAGCTGTTCTTGCTTTACTTCCTGAATTGAAAAAAAAATACAGAGATGTGATTGGTTTTCTAGATCAGCTGATCTAGAGAACCAATCAAACAGGAAAGGGGGTAAATACAGCTGATCTAGAGAACCAATCACATCTCTGTATTTTTTTTCAATTCAGGAAGTAAAGCAAGAACAGCTTTCCCCCCTTCCTTGCAGTTTTAAAAAACCAAGCCTTTTGCAATCAGCTGGGAGTCAGAGAAGGAAAGGAAGGTAAGCAGAGGGAACCCTGCAGTAGCGTCGGGGGAAAGGCAGGTGGGCGCTGGGGAGGGGGTTGGATTGGGTAGATGTTCTACCCAATCCAACTCCCCCCCATGCACACGCTTGTACCGGATAACGCTAAAAATCGCGTTATCCAATGCAAGATTTTTCTGAAAATCTTGCAATGTTATTACTGTATAGGTAAAGGCAGCAATGGGATTTAACAGAGTCTCACCAGTTCACCAGAACCGGTAGTAACTTTCCCATGTGTCCTGGAGAACCGGTAGCAGCTTTTGGGTGGAACCATCATTGGGGCTTACCTTTTCACTGGTTCCCCCACTGTGCATGCACGCCAAGCACTTGGTGTGCGTGCACGCACACAGTGCTTGGAGTGTATGCACGGCCTCCTTGCTGTCCTCCCAAGCGGCGAGGAGGAAGAGAAGATGCTAGCCTGAAGCTCCCTATAGCCTGCTCCCCAGCGTAAGTGACTCACCTTTGGATGTGGTGTGTCTGTGTGTATTTTAATGTGTATTTAATATGTTTACCTATATTGACGTACTACCACAGTTCCTAAAAAGGCCTGGCGGCCTGGCTTGGGGTTTTTAAGCAAAGTCTTGGAGTTACCTCATCAATAAGCTACACCTGTGCTGTTCCAATTGGAGAACGCTTAAGGAGGTACAGCTGTTTGACATTTACATTAAGGCATATTATCCTAGAGAACTGGTACAGTGACCATATCAATCTTGCAACATGGTGCTGACCAGGCACTTATACTAACAGGCAGGTGACGAGTTTGTGTTTGGGGTGGGTGGGTGTATTTTAATATAATTTTTATTGTATTTATTTATTTAATTTATTTACAGGTTTGTTTTGTGGGTGGGTGGGTTGAGGTGTGTGTGTGTTTATTTTTATTTTTTATATTTTATTTCTTTGGCCCCGCCGATGACGTCATGATGTTAGATCCGCCCACACTGTGATGATGTCATGGTGGGGTAGTTAAAATTTTGACATCCCACCACTGGGTAAAGGTTTTAAATACACATTAAAATTGGGACTGCAGTGGCTCAAGTCACTAAGACGCTGACTGAGAGGCGGAAGGTCAGCAGTTCGATTCCCGAGTACTGCAGGATGGAATGAGCTCCCGTCTCTGTCCCAGCTCCTGCCAACCTAGCAGTTTGAAAGCAAGAAATTGCAAGTAGATAAATAGGAACCACTTTGATGGGAAGGTAACAGTGTTCCAGCATTCCTGCCACAATACCATGAAAACATCTGCAGAAGCAGACGGCACTGGCTCTTCAGCTTAGAAACAGAGATGAGCACTGACCCCTAGAGTCGGATACGACTGGCTTTTGAGCAAGGGAAACCTTTACCTTTACCTTACACATTAAAATACACACAGACACACCACATCCAGTGGTGAGTCACTTACCCTGGGGAGCAGGCTATAGGGAGCTTCAGGCTAGCAGCTTCTCTTCCTCCTCCCCGCTTGGGAGGACAGCAAGGTGGTTGTGCATATGCGCCAAGCACTGTAGGCGTGCATGCACACCAAGTGCTTAGTGCGCATGCGCAGTGGGGGAACCAGTGAAAAGGTAAGCCCTGAAGGTGGTTCCCCCCAAAAGCTGCTACCGATTCTCCACGACACTGGGAAAAGTTACTACCGGTTTTGGCGAACTGGTGAGAACCTGTTACATCCCATCACTGATCTTGGCAATAGAAATGGACTCTGTGATTAATCCATATCCCAAAGAGGTTTGTAGGATGCAATGGAAAATTTCAACTTATCTAAAGTCTTATTCAGAGATTAGAAAGGATGTAGGACACTCATGCATGGAAAGGAGTAGTCTGGTCCTGCCCCCTTTATTGTGGCTTCATTGTTCTTGTAAGCATGAAGATTGAAGATACAGGACTTCCCTTTCTTTGGGGCCTCTCCAAGTGAGTGAGAACTTAGATTTACCATGATCCTGACATTTCTGGCGAGCTCCCATGGAAGGTGGATGCTGATTTTCTTCAGACCCATAACACTAAATCTAGGAAGGTGAAGGAAGCGAGGGGGAGAGGCTAGAATTTTCCCCTCTCCACCTCAATATCCCACATAATTTTAACCACTCAAATAAAGCTTCTTTCTCATTAGTACAACCTTAAGTTCTGCTCTCAAATTTTAAGATTTGAAAATTTGTTTGTATTTTTGTAATGTTTGCCATCTTCTAACATGTTTACTTTTGTACTCAATTTTGTGCACGACACTTTTCTTAATAGATGCATTTTTGTCTTACTTTCACTAACATACACATTTTGGATCATGTGACAGAGAGATGTGCACAAACACACACATGAACACACACAAATTCCTGCAAGAGAGAAAGGCAGGATATAAAGCAGGTGTTCTCAACCATTTTAAGACAGGGCCTGGGTCACGCTCCTTTAGAGAGCTTGTGTGTTTGGGGGGGGGGGCAAATGGCTATTTCCCTCTTCCTCCACCACATGGCACAATGTGCCATGGGCTGCATCTGGCCCCCAGACCACAGGTTGAGAATCTCTGATATAAAAAAAAATATGTATTTTGTCCACTTTTTCCCCATAGGAAGACTCATCAACTAGTCATTCTTTTATTTTCACACGACTTGGTACTGGACCATTTTAGATGTCAGGGATTAAACCTATGATCTTTGATATGCAGAGCATGTTCTTTTTGAGCACTGAGCCACAGTCTGTTTCCTTTGGTAAAACATGAGCTTCACTAGGCACATTTTCTTAGTAGCAAACACCACAGATGTACTGTCAAGGATACAAGGGAAAAAAGGGTCCATGGTGTTACAGAGTGCAGCAAGAGAGCACCCAGCCATCTGCTTGCATTTTGCACTGAGTGCATAGAAAAATCACAGAGAGCAAGTTAGTTACATTGAGTACGGGGAGAAAAGAACTGCCACTTTCTTCACAAAATCTAGCTCAGAAAGCTTTTCACGGCATTTTCTTCAAAAATTGTAAATATCCTCTTCCTCTGATACTAATAAATTGGTCTACTTTGGTACAAGACACTTTAGACTTATGTTGAACAGTTCATTCTGAATGCATGTGTGTTACAAAGGAGGGAGATAAAAATCTTGCTCAAAATATCTCCATTCTCTGAACTGTCCTTGGGTGAGGAGATGGGTAACGGTGGATTTTCATTTTCTGAGGATTTAGTGTTTGTTCTCCAGTTTTGATGCTAAACATCATCATAAAGAATACTCATTCCAGTAGCAGTAATAATAACATAAAATTGGATTTTGGAAGAAGCATTGTAATAATCTAAACTTATAGTTAGCAAGTGGTAGGAAAAAGAGGAATTTTGTTTACTAGCAGCATAGCAAGTCACACATCATTCTTCTTTGGCTTGACAGGTCCATCAATGAAAGCAGGCATTGCCACATTGAAACGAAGATTTCTTAGCCTCCTTTCCATCATACCACAAAATGCACACTGCAAGAAAACAGGTAAAACAAATCATATGTCTTATCAGACTGAGTGTGGCCATCCACGCAAATGGAGAAATAAGGAAGATTGGTCACAGGATGCCTAAAACCAACCCTGATACAAAAAGTGCATTACTTAGCTGGCATCCCTCCACCAAAATTCTGCCGAGAAAGTGCTGCTAAGAAAGAGTGGGTGAAAGCAAGATCCTCAGAAACACATCTGCTATTTGATCACCAACTACCAAAGCAGAGACTGAAATCAAGGCATAGGTTCATCACAACTCCTGCCCCTCGGAACAACCAGGCCACACAGACCATCTTAGAACTATGTAAGGCAAGTAAGGAGCTACCAGATAACTGGGCAGAACTACATGACTCTCTACCACTTGGCCAGGAACAACCATGGCCTGTGTGGAAAGCTTTTAATAGACTGTGTGTCGGTGTAGGAAGATCAAGGGCTAATCTGGGAAAGCGGGGTTTCCCTGTAGATCAGGGGCGTAGCTACCGCCGTATCTGCCGTATCAATTATACGGGGGCCCCGGGCCACGGGGGCCCCCTACAGCAAAAATTAATAAAAACTTCCCAATTTTTTTTATTTCACAAGGGCCCCCCAAACAAATTTTTATACGGGGCCCCGTTAAGGCATGCTACGCTTCTGCTGTAGATGGTAGCCTGTGTGAATGTGGAGAAGAACAAACTATCACTCACATGATACAATGCACACAATGCTCCTCAACGTTCACTGAGGAGGTCCTTATGTTGGCAACAGGAAATGCTGTTGAAGTGGCCCGATATTGGGTGGATGTCATCTACAGTAGTTCCTGTTTGTTTTAAGTATGTTGGTTATAGCTTTGTATGCTTTGTGGTGCCTCTGACAAGAAATAAAGAAAGGAGGAGGATGAGATCCAGAGCTGGGAAGCCATGAGCTTGAGGCTGACTGAAGCCACCAATACTAAAACTCAAGATATGCTTCCCTAAATGGCTACCTCCAAAGTATAGCTACTTGTTAGCAGATGTTTGACTAATTCTTCACTCTGAGGGGATCCTAATGACTAAAAGCAAAGAACTGCCTTTGATGCACCATTCTTCATTCTGGGAAGTTTCATGCCAGTAGGGAGGGATGGGAGTAGCACTCTTCTGGGAGAACTTGATGCTAGGCCTTATCTGGACTACCAGGCCTTATCCTGGTCAACCTAGCCATGATTAGCAAGAACATCTGTCCATCCCACCAGGGCGGATCGGAGAGGCTCTCTTGTAATTCCATCAGCTAGAGAGGCTCACCTCTCTAGCACTAGGAGGAGGGCCTTCTCCGTGACCGCCCCGGCCCTGTGGAACCTCCTGCCAATCGAGCTATGACAACAGACAGAGCTCCTGCCCTTCTGGAAAGACCTTAAAACCTGGCTGGCAGGACAAGTTTGGGGATCAAAGAATGCTGGATCTCATGTTGGGTGGCTGATCAGATGAGACAGCCACCCTCTGCTCTTAGCTCCTTAGTCCTGCCCTTGTTCTTTTAACAATTCTTGTAATTTTGTAACTCGAAAATGTTTAATTTCTTATTTGTCTAACTTTTAATATTGTATTAATCTATTTTTTAACTGTTAATAGGGAACTGAATTCTGATCGATGGTCTTCAACTATGTACCGCGCTATGGGGCGGTATAGAAGTGTAATTGTTATGTATTTTTAACCTGTTTTGTAAGCCGCCCAGAGTTGGGTTTTACCTGATTGGGGCGGGATAACAAGTTAGAACAAACAAACAAATAAATAAATAAAATAGTTCATTATGACATATTTTCCTTAAAACTCTATGGTGCACAAAATCTTAATGTTCATCAACCCTCTGAAATAGTTTATGCTGACTTGCTGAAGTTCACTTAGTGATTTTTACAGTTGAACAAGGATCACAATCATATGCCATTCAACCAAACCTGGATATATTATTTATTTATTAAGCTTGTGAGGTGCCTTTCAAACCCAAAGACCACTAGAATGACTTATGGATTCAAACATTTATGGTCTTATCTTTATTTATTTACCAACCATTCATTTTAGATTGCCTTTCAGATTGGAACCCTCTCAGGATGTTTTACAAAATGAAAAGAAATATCCCATCCAAAATTAGAAGTAAAACCAGCACCAGTGAACAAAATCCTCTTGTCATTTGTTGCCAATGTAACACAAAAAAAATTTCAGCAACACATTGCCACAAGTAAATAAGTCAGTGATGAGATCATTTTGTGTGTGTTGAGTCACACAATTCAGTCTGAAATGGATAATGTTTACACTGACTTCTTGGGAAGAATGCACCATCAAAAGTTGTCTCATGTATATTGCACTCACTGGGCTATTTCTGGATAAAATGATATCTTTTTCTTCCTGTCTGTTCATTTTCTTTTGGTAATATATCTCTCTGTGTGATGTGGAATTGCTCTCCCCCCAATCTATAGTATTTCTGTAATGAGGAGAACACATTTTGAAAAGTTGGTGTGTTATCTACAGTATATATGAGAGAAAGAGAGAATGGAAGAGACATCTTATCTTTTGTCGCAAACTTTCCTTCTTCGGAGTTCCTTCTTATTTTGGACAACTGGAGAACAGTGATAGTCATGGAGTCGAGCTTTATGTTTGGATCCTCTCCAGAAAAGTTGCAATATATTCCTCTGCTTTATAAACTGGAAAAGTTACTTCATCAAGAGCATTTCCACATGGATTTGGTCTTTCATTGTTCATGCTTTTCAAGGTTGTTAACATAATCCTGGCAGAAAGTACAGAAGAGAAAAGCAACAGTTGTTGATGCTAGTTTAAAACAGGGGTTGTCAACCTTTTCACATAGTGGGCCGAGTCATGCTCCCTCAGACAGTTGAGGGGGCTGGACTGGTGGTTTCCCTCACTGTAAATGCTGCTGTTAAAACATATCTGTGGCTGTCGTAAATGCATCCACATCCACCTCTGGAGCAAGGTTGGGGGCCGGATGATTTGTTGCCATGGGGCTGTGGGCTGTGGGTTAAAAACCCTTTTTTAAAGGAAAGTCTTATCCTAGTTTAGACCTTCAGTGAGATGAATAGATTTTAAAAATGCATTACTATTTTGGAGGAACGTTAGCTTATTGCCCAGAATGTTCTATTATTATTCAATTCAATTTTTGGAAGAAGAAAAAAGACTCCAGTTTATGGATGTGGGATAATGTGCTTCTATTTCCACAATTCAAAATGACAAGAATTGCCCCAATAATACTGCACAATATTGTGCCCTCATTGCCAGCAGGAAAAAGGATGCTACCATATATACTCAAGTATAAGCTGATCTGCGTATAAGCTGAGGGTGGGAAATGTAGCTGCTGCTAGTGAGTTTCAATAATCAAAATACATGAAAATATGGTAAAATTAATTAAATTGTTGGCAAATCTCAATCCAGCATGGTCTTGGGACCCCTGTGGTCATTGACCCGAGTATAAGCCGAGTCCCCATTTTGGGGCTCATTTTTAGATCTAAAAAACTTGGCTTATACTCGAATATATACAGTACATTTCACAGAGCAAAGGACTGCCTGAATTTGAATAGTCACATAGAGACCCCAAGCAAGGGAAAATCCTCAAACCTGAATCCTTTTTTGATCAGTTAAACACTTCTCATCCAAACAGTATTACAAGTTGACATTCCTCTTGGGCTGTTGTGGCTCAGTGGTTAAGAAACTCACTTTGTTAGCTGGAAGGCTGGCAAGTCAACAGTTTGAGACCTGGGTACTGCATGATGGACTGAGTGCCCATTTCTGTCCCAGCTCTTAGGGGCATGAAAAGAGCCTCACTTGGGCATTCCCTGAGCAGAGTTTATTCGACAAAAATCCCAGAATAATTTCTAACACAAAATTATTATTATTCCTTTTGAATATGATAGTAGTAATTTTGTGTGGTATTTAGTAACACAGTATATTTTCAAGGGAAAAAATATAAAAAAGTATTATACAGGTAAGATTAGATACTTAATGACAGAAATTGCCAAGGACCGGCAGCACCTTTGATGGGTGCCTTTATATTCTCCTTCCCTGAATAAATAGGATTTATCTATAGAATTAATTTGCTGCACTTCAATTGTGTGGCAATATGGACCTTACTGGCTTCCTACATGCTGACAGTGCCTTAGATGGCCAGCAAAGAAACAAGTAGAAAGTAATTCTGTACTTCCAAAATGAGCCCCAGTATTTTAGAAATGCAATAATGTCTTTATGCTCCTTCACCTTCTCCACCAGAAATCACCAAAAGAATTGATTTCAAGCCAGGGAAGGAAGGTAATGCAGAACATTAAGAAGGGCATCTTAATTCTGTAGCGTATGTTTGCTGTGTTCTGCTAAAATCAAGTAGGACCATTCTCAACTACAAAGCAAAAACCTGCTGAGATCCTGCATATTTATTCTCTATATTTTTAAAAATATATATTTCAAAATAGTTTTACAACACGAATCAGAATCCTGCTGTTTGGCTATGAAGGAGTTGAAAAGGTTCCTCAGTTAGCTAACTAGGTCTTGACTGTCATGGTCCATAGTTCAGATTGTCCTAACACTGAATGTACTTGCAACAAAGTTTCTATCCCTTAAAAGGCTCCATGCTGGTAAGCCTCTTCCCTGTAGTTTAGTCTCTGCCCAACCCATTTAAGAGGCCTTTTTTTCTTATGAATATTTCAACGATTGCAGCAGGGATGCCTTTTAAATTTTAAGAAGGCAGGAGAGTCCAACTATTCTCCTTCAAAATCAGCAAAATCCGAATTGTTTTAAATTTGGGGGGATAAAAAGTCACTATTTTCTGCATAGCGCAAAGCAGTTTTATTTATTAAAAATAATAATAACTAAAAACACTTTGCCCCAATATCCTCAGATTTGGCACAGAACAACAGCAGACTGTCTTCTACACCTGTGCCAAGTTTGATGCTGACCCCAAAACCCTTCTCAAAGTTACAGTTTTATGTTTTGGCACCTCTACTTTTAGAATCGTCTTGTAGACTGTTGTTGTTCTCTGCTGTTATTTACTTATTTGCTCAGATTTATATTGCCGCCGCTCGCCGAGGTGACTCAGGGCAGCTTACAGTCAAAACAACAACAGTACAGTAACAATCACAAAATACAACCTCACAAAACAACCAAAGCAGAACACAGACTAACTCCCCCTGGCCGTTGGTAGGGGCGAGGTCTTCAGCCGCCTGCCAGGCCATGGCGTCTTCTCCCTCGGGCCATTGGTGTTATAGCCACAACATTTGATATTCTAAAAATCCATCACAGTAAACGATGGTATAATACATATGTAATTGGGCTTACTATTGATTTGAAGGCTGCAACCTTGAATTTTTCCCCTTAGCCTTACATATTTCTAAAACCTGTGTTTTATTTCCCTCCATGGAATGCCTCTTATAATCAGAAACTTTCCAAACAGCAATGGAAGGAACAGGGCTCATGATGATGATGATGATGATGATGATGATGATGGTGGTGGTGGTGGTGGTGGTGGTGGTGGTGGTGGTGGTGGTTGGATTTGTATGCTGCCCACTTGACAACGTGACTCAGGGCAGCTCACAACAACAGAACATCCAATACACATTATACATATCATGTCAAAAAATATACATATCACAATATAATAAAATACAATACCATAATAACACAACCATCATAAAACATTAAGAAAAAAGAGAGTTAATCATTTTTAAAAGTCCCACAAATCGCCCACCTGAGTGTGCGAGGCCTAGACTGGCCAGGGGGTGATGTCTAGCCCCCAGTTCTTAACGCCAGTCCCTCACACCTGTCCTTCATACCAGTCCTTTACAACTGTCCCAACGGCCAAGTCCACGTTCCCATCCTAGTATGTCAGCTTAGTTGGCCTTTTACGGAGAATTAAAAACAGTGTAAGAGATATACACTGCACCTAGAAAAACATATAAAGAGATACCAACAAAAGGAAATGTACTGATTAGGATGTTTTCAGTAACTGGGGAATCATAAAACCTTATGTGCTCCTTCTGGTATTCTAGATTTAACACACAGAGAGAAGGGTACAAAAATGTTAGCTAGATCACTACATGATCTATCTGCTCCCATCTGGTTAGTGCTGGTGCCACTAGAAAAGTGGCACTGGGCACCAACAACTGCAAGGGAGATTTAATGCCCATATAAGTCTTATGAGGAAGACAAAGCAGCTTCCATCGTTCTTAAGGTTCTTCGGTGGAATTATCCTAGCACACTTTAATCAATATCTGTATTAAACTTTATGTTTGGCTTCAATGCCAACCATTAAACCCCCACAGCACAGTACAATGTGGCCTGACTATTTCATCAAGACCTAGGAAAGATATTTTTGCAGGTGCAGTACACGTATCAGTTTTGAGCCACAAGAAAATATCAAAGCTGACTCAAGAACGGCAGTCACGGCTGAAGGGTATCAGGATCAGAGCCAAGTAGTAGTAGTAGTAGTAGTAGTAGTAGTAGTAGTAGTAATAGTAATAATAATAATAATAATAATAATAATAATAATAATAATAATAATAATAATAATAATAATAATAATAATAATAATAATAATAATAATAATAATAATAATAATAATAATTCATGTCAAAAATTATCTGGGTTGAAAAGATTTTTGCTGGAGAAACTCTGCTCAGGGGACACCCGAATGAGCCTCCTTTCATGTCCCCAAGATCTTTTACCACCGAAGTGGTCCCTATTTCTCTACTTGCAATTTCTTGCTTTCAAACTGCTAGGCTGGCAGGAGCTGGGACAGAGCTGGGGGCTCAAACTGTCCTGCAGTACCTGGGTCACAAACTGCCAAGTTGCCAATCTTCCAACTAAGAAGGTGAACTTCTTAACCACTGAGCCACCACAGTCCCAAGGTCCAATCAGGAATCAGAACTGATGAGTAATCTGCAGCAGAAGGTAAGGAACTACTAGTGGACAGAGAAAAGTAAAGGTAAAGATTGCCCTTGTTCGAAAGCCAGTTGTATCTGACTAGGATTCAGTGCTCATCTCTGTTTATAGCCAAAGAGTTTAAAGATGGTTCCATGGATATGTGGCAGGCATGACTAGACCAGAGAGTGCATGGAAACTGTTTGCCTTCCCACCGAAGTAGTACTTATTTATCTACTTGCAATTTCTTGCTTTCAAACTGCTAGATTGGCAGGAGCTGAGACAGAGATAGGAGCTCACTCCCTTGTGCAGTACTCGGGTCTCAAATTGTTGACCTGCTGACCTTCCAGTCATCAAGTTCAGTGTCTTAACCATTAAGCCATTGCATTCCCCACAGAGAAAAGAGACAAACCCAAATTGGAACTAAGGGAGTGAAGCTACAGACTGCACAAAAGTGTCCTTGGTTCATGAATCATTTTTTCAGGAAAGAGACCAGACCAAGGAGGAAAGCCTGCCAACCTGATTGTCTAGGCAGGTGTTGCAGCCAGATGCCCCAGTCAGCTTATGATGAAATAATAAATTACTCAAATTTAGTAGGATCTTACTTGATTGTTTCTTCTTAATAATCTTAATAGTCCAAACATCCCTGCAAACAGGTTCTCTTAACCGTGCTTGGATTGTATGTGTCTCTTTCCCTTCCTTTTTGGCGGACAGCTATGAGATAAATTGCTCTCCTAATTCAGCCCCAAAGATAATAACCCAGAATTTGTCAAACGATAATCCACTATTTAGAAATGTTGTCACTTTTGCTAAAGGAATGACAAAGCCAATGCTTTGGAAGCCTAATTATGGTAATATGACAACAGATTTGAAATTATCTCTATGATTGCCAACATGTTGGAATTTGATTTAATGATTACAATAGCCAGTGAAGGAATAATCCTTGACTAAATCCTTTATCATAAAGCTGGGAGACCTTGGCAAGTTTAGGTTTATTCTCTTCTGTATGGCAACTCGTAGTAGCTTACAATAGTGTCAGTACTCACTGTCTCTGGGTTTGAAAACAAATTGTCACACCACTTCACAAAGTCAACTATATTGTTAATAGGCATGTAATTAAGCTTTTTATAGATTGGTAGGACCCTGAAGTGGATCTTCAGTATTAACTCTCCTTAATTATAGAACCTGTCATTTCATCCATTTACTAAAGATTTTGGAATAAATAACTAGCTGATGAAAAATAATTAAATTTCTAAATAACATAAATAAATGTATTTGGTATGACTCTGAATCAGTCAAGGGACAGCTGAGAGGTCAAGCATTCCTGTAAATTCCTACATATGGTAGGACATGATTCTGGATCCCATGATTCCATGTGGCTAGGCTTGTGTGTCACCTAAGAAATGCACATAACCTAAGTGTGTGAAAGATCAACTCAACTTCTATTATTTTGTCATCATAGCACTAGATTGGCAAGTTGTAAAGCAGAAGCCATCAAGTATACCTTTGGTGATCTTTTTCAGGGTTTTCTAGGTAAAGAATACTGGGGGGGGGGTAGCTTGTCCAAGACTACTCTGGCTGCCTTATCTGTGATGCACAATGGGGAATTGAATTCCAAATCTTTGGGTCTACAGCCAATCTACTACATATCTGGAAAAGGTGGAAGGCAGAAGGAAAAGAGGAAAACCAAATACAAGATGGACTGACTTCCAAAAGGAAGCCATAGACCTAGGTTTACAATTGCAGAGCAGGGATGTTGAAGACAGGACATTTTGGAAATCACACATTCATAGAGTTGCCATAGTTCACAGGAAACTTGTTGGCATGTAACAAGAAAAACAAAATGAAAGCCAGAGAGACCAGCATGATGTATATATACATGACTTCTTATGTCTCATGGTTAACAATGTGATCCAAAGACACAACACGATGTGTAGGTGGGGTTGTGAAATGAAGTGCTAAATTTTACTCAAATTAGTGTTCATTTTTGTCACAACTTTTCCCATCTGGTCTTGCATGTGCACTGTAGCTGACATTCATTACATATGCAGACAAATATAAAGAAAACTTTGATGGGGGAATGGAATTTAAATTAATACACTTTTACAAGGGCACCAAGGATGTGGTTGTGCTGATTTCCAGTAGGGATGTAAATTTCAAGTTAACCAAAATGTAGGTAAAGACACAAAAGAGACATTTTTGTAGCTTTTCAATAGAGTTACCGAAATAAGAATGATTCAGAATTCTGAAATTGAGGCTAACAAAACTACAGTATTTTATTCAAATTTCCTTATTGAGAAGATGGTAAGTGCAGTGAATGATAACAATCAGATCTGATGAATTTGATGATGCTTCTGCTTCTTATCAATAGTATTCTATGCTGAAGCTTCCTAAGATGTGCTGTAAAATAACTCTTGCATAGGTCTCATGATTTTTTATTCTCAGGCATGGTTATTGTGCTGGCTGTTTTTGGAGGAGATGGTTTCTGTTCCCTTATGAAGCAGTTTTAAGAGTTCAATAGGCCTTAATTTGATCCAGAACCAGAGACTCAAGTAAGGACAACTGAAGTGAAAGTTCACAAAAGATTTTGGCCCTTTTTTAGTTTACTGTATATACTCGAGTATAAGTCAATTTGAATATACCTAATTTGGACCTCTAAAACTAGGAAAATAAATTGACCCGAGTATAGGTTGGGGGTAGAAAATCCAGCAGCTGCTAGTGAGTTTTAATAATTTAAAAAACATGAAAATACAGTAAAATTAATTAATTAAAATATTTGTGTGGGCATGTTTTTGAGTTTTTATGGTAGTTACATCTTTTTTCTAAAACTGTATTTACACCACAAACCAGTGGTGGCGCTGCAGGGGAAATAGGTGGACAGGAGGCAATGCTCTAGACTAGCCTCTTGGCTCTCCCTGCAACCAGGAAGCATGGCTTCCGCCACCATTTTGACCACATGGTCAGGGACAAAGGCAAGAAAAGTAAGTGAAACCCTTTCTTTTTATGCACAGGTTTGGTTTCCCACTGAAATCCATTGAAAACATACAAACAGAAAAGCTTTGGAATACAAGAAATTGATTTCCAATTCATTTAAATGGGAAATCGTGATTTTTGCCCTCTAGTGGCCACCTGTGGTAATGGCCCGCCAAACATATGTTTTTCTCTCCTGGAGCCACTGCACTGAATCCAGAGTGGTTTTGGACAGTTTTGGACTCTCGTGGTTGTTGACCCGTGTATAAGTCGAGTCACCTTTCTGGACCTCATTTTGGGGGCTAAAAAAACTCAACTTATACTCAAGTATATATGGTACCAAAACAAAAATAAAATAAAAAAAGTATCTGAAAGGAATCAAAAACAAAAGAAAAACTCCCCAAAAGAACCAAAAGACTCTACTTAGGTAAATGTAAAGGTCACCCTTGCTTGAAAGCCAGTTGTATCCGACTCTAGGATTCAGCGCTCATCTCTGTTTACAGCCAAAGAACCAGCTCTGTCAGTGTCTGCCAATGTTTCAATAGACATGTGGCAAGCATGCCTAGACACTGGAGTGCAAGGAACACTGTTTACTTTCTCACTGAAGTGGCACCTATTTATTTACTTGCAATTTCTTGCTTTCAAATTGCTAGTTGGAGTTTGAGTAGGAGTTGGGACAGAAATGTGAGCTCATTCTGTCATGCAGTATTTGGTTAGCAAACTGCTGACCTGACATCTTCCAGTCAGTGTCTTAATCACTTGAGCCGCTGCAGTATCTCCTTACAAACCCCTTATTTCCAGCTCTTGGAGTAACACACTCAGCATAATGATGTCTACTGTAGTTTGTTTTTTTGTTTTGTTTTTTTGCCTTTTAGGTATATGGTAAAACAAAAACCGGAAATTATGCATTTATTTTATTGTATTTTATTTGTTTATAAGTCTCCTTTCTCCATATAGAGCACTAAAGGCATTGTTTCATATGCAGTAGAACTTCGGATAACGCTAAAACTTGGTTTCACAAGTTTTAGTGTCATCCGATTTTTAATGTTATCCAATGCAATGCATGCATTGGATAACATTAAAATCCTATGCGATGCTTCGGATAATGTTAAAACTCCATAAAGCACAGGCTTTAGCAAACATTATCCAATGCATCCCATAGGATTTAACGTTATGTGATGCAATTTTTTCCAGATTGCTTAACGTTATGAGGTTTTAGCGTTATCTGATGCAAATGTTATCCGAGATACTACTATTCCTGATAAGATGAAAGGCATCTGTGTCATTTTTACTGATCCCTTCAGGAGTATTTTTTAAAAAAACTGATTTCCCCTTTTTAGAAACTGAACTGTTTTAATTAAGTTTTGCTATATTTCTCCAGAATGATGCTACAAGAAGATATGACACCTAACAAAATCACCCTTACTATTTCATCAAAGACAGCTACTGTGGAAGTGGCAACCAATTCCTCTTATACTCAAACCAGTTAAAATACACATCTTCAAATGAAAACAAATATCATTTCAGTCTCCCGTGGATAATGTTTGATAACTGGCTTCAGGTTCCTATGGATGGTGCTTGAAACATAATTTTATAGAGCAAAATTGAGATTATGGAGACTAGAGCCTGGTTTTTTAAAATAAAAAAAAAATCTTGAAATTGTACAACAAATTTAATAAATTGGGCCTAATTTAACCCAGCTTCATGTCTCACACATTTATTTATTTATTTACTCCAATTTTTATACCGCCCTACTCGGTTGGGCCGACTCAGGGTGGTTCACAAGCACAGAGTAAACCGAGTTTATAAACACAATATGTAAATATAAAAAGAGAGAAAAAATCAGTATCAACACCATAAAACAACTCAACATCGTTACATCATAAAAAATTCAATAGGTATCAATTTCAAACAATCAAAAATTACACATATTCCTGTACACATTAAAATTAACATTAAGTGTCTCAACTATGGATATGTTGCAATTTTATCTTTTGAAAGAACTGCAAAATAAGACAAACCATGTAATATTTTAACATAAAAAAATTACAAGGACACCATGAACAAGAACCTTGCATCTTCCTTGACACCCAAAGCAGCATCAGTGGCGGCAGCGGCGGCGGCGGTGGTGGTGGTGGCGGTAGTAGTGGTGGTGGTACATTGTGTTATATGTGTTGTCAAGTTGGACTCAATTTCCAGTGATCCTAATAGGGCTTTCAAAGTAAGCAAGATGGTTAGGAGTTACCTTACCAGTTCCAACCTTCCCCTTCCCCATGAGTTTCTATGGTTGAATAGAGCTTGAATCCAGGTCTCCTAGTCTGTTACTCGATCCATTTTACCACAATGGGTGTTGTATATAATGCATTCCTCCACAGTTTGAGGTAAAAAAGTAAAAGTAATTTGAAAATCAGTAATTAATGAAAGTAATCTGAACACCTGTCAACTCTAGTTTTGCTGCATTGCTCTGAACTGCACAAACATTCTACTCTGATTATGTAGCAGTTTGTGATTTTGTAGCATGCTGATCTGTGGATGATTGTTTTTTATTTATTTACAGTAGTTTTATATACCACCCCAATCAATAGACTCTGGATGGTGTACACAGTCCAGCAAATACCTCACTGGCCGCTCAGCAACAATTAAAAAACAATATAAAAACAGTTAAAAGCCTTTCCAACATAATAATGCCCCCCCCAACTGTGCCTTATTGATCTCTTAAAACAGGTATAAATACAGCATGGCATTTAAAAATGTATAATCACTAAATCATTAAAAATAATGAAAAACCAATTACAAGAGGGGAGAACCTCAGACGAGCCAAAAATGGGAGCTTGTTGACAATCCTGGCTGCCAGACCCACTTTACTAACCATGTTTTCAGTTCTCTCCTAAATGGTAGCAACTGGGCCTGGAGGTGTAATTGTACTGGGAGGAGGTTCCATAGTGTGGGAGCTATAACTAAGAAGGCCCTTTTCCTCATGCTGGAGAGGCTCACCTCCCCAACGGATGGTATATGGAGGGTGCCCTCTTGGTTTGCTCTCATAGGATGGGTTGATGTCCTAGAGACGATGCGGTCCCTGAGTTATCCTTGTTCGCTACCATGAAGAGCTTTAAAGGTGATAACCAACACCTTGAATTGCACCCAGAGACATATAGCACCTCCTGCAGCAGTGGTGAGGCATGGGCAAAACAACCACACCACACCACTGCACAATTCTCAAAATGTATCTGTGTTGTTCAGTTTTCTAATGTATGCAATTTGTGTACAGGTTTTCATTGACTTAAGTGTACTTGTGTATATTTTTTAAAAATACAAATAATTTTCGCCCTGCAATTTTTTAAAACAAATTCTTGGTCTTTTTTCATCATTTTTAAAAAAATCCAATCTGTAATTCAAACATTGGAAATAAATGGTTTTTCAAGATAGGAAGTGCTCTGTTCTCTTGCCAGCCTCAAAAACCTGCAAAATGGAAGTTCCTTTCCATACCTATTAGGTGTAATATATCCCCTTGTCTTCAAGCTCAGACAATATCACACAACATTTTGTGAAATGTCGGCACTGAAGTAAAGAAATGTTTTCATGAAAGTGAAATGCCCCACAGGGTTTTCAATAAGGAAGTGGTTGTTTATTCTGTTGCTACATAAATATATATGAGATTCTCATTGCGCCAACATTTGAGTTCAGCTGTAGCTGTTTAACTGGTAGCAGGGAGAAATATTTAGCTTTGTCCCAGCTGTGCTTCTCTCCACATGAAAGCAACACAATCTTTCTGCTGGCCAGGATTGGAGTGTTTTTTCCTCTCTGCTTTGTTCTGTTGAGGCACCAAACAAATAGGTCCTATCTCAGCATTATGAGTTCTGAAATCATAAGCATGGTTGCAGCAGAGACGATCATCCTACCTTTTTTCCTCATTGCTCTGTTCACATGATGAGCACCTGTATGGAGAGAAGTGCCATGCTTGCATGAGGGGCCTCTCCTGCTCAGACCCATCACTGTTGGTCAGCAAAGCAACAAGTTATTATTATTATTATTATTATTATTATTATTATTATTATTATTATTATTATTATTATTATTATTATTATTATTATTATTATTATTATTATATTTGAATTTCTATACCGCCCTACTTGGCAGAGCCAACTCAGGGCGGTTTACACACATGTATAGTTACAGTCACAACATATCAATAAATCAATAGTCAATATCAAATGAAAATAGTCAATAAATAGTCAATATCAGTATCACAGAGAGCCCCATAACCATGTTGATGATTTCAGATTCCAGAACAACTGAATAGGACTGCAGAGAAAACTGTATAGTTCAAACTATCACAGGTTTAAGAGGCTGATCTTCCAAATCATGCTATGTGACTATGTGAGCAGGGATAGGAAATAAAAGTTGTGCAGTCTGGTGGGTGAACAGAAAGTTTACAAGAGGAGCTCCTGACTGGGACAGAGGGGTGGATTTTTGGGTTGAGGTGCCCCCTTTTTTTGGTCCATAAACTGTCCATGGGTAGCAGAATGAAGCTACAGTTCAAGTTCAATATATCTTCTAGAAGAGAGAGTCATTTTATAGTTTACATTGGAAAAGCAGTAATTTATTAACGTGTGGAAGCATCCAGTCAGTTGCTCAGAGCCACTGAAAGCAAAGGGGATGATGTTCATAATGACTAATTAGTTCCAGAAATTTGAAAAGTTACTTGGTGAGATTCAACTATAATTGCACAGAAATGGCTTTTAAAAAAATTCTACACCCTCTTTGCAGGTAGAGAAATTGGAGTGACAATTTCATTAGATTTCTGCAAGTGAAGGGAAACTTTTCCACAATTTCTCACCATTACCAGTGGTTATCATAAAGTTTTACTCCTTTTCTGTTAAGAACTTTATTCCCTTTGCACTTCCACTGAACATGGCAACAATAGTCACTGTGTTGGCAGCCTGGTGACCATTTTGCTGCCTCCACAGTCTCCTTTAATGATTGTCATTCAGACAATGTGAATTTGATGGCAGGGACACAGCCATCACAAAAATGGTGTAGAAATTTTGGAAATGATCACTCAAAATGACCTGGAGAAAACACTACTGACTCCATTTTGCTAGTTTTTTTCACACGTTTGCATAGTTCTTCTTGCTGAAGTGGAGACCTGGCAACTTTACAATGGCATAATGTCATGTTACACTTTGATAAACTGGATTCCAGCCATTAGCTATATAACTTATTATTTCAGTAAAAATAATTAAGGTGGTTAATCAAAAGAAAGATAGGTAGATAGACTATAAATTAAAAATGCAGGTGTGTTTAAAATAATTTGAAAAACAAGAAACCTAATGCAATGCTCTTTACTGGCACTGCTGTAGACCAGTGGAATACAGACCTTTATTCCAAAATTTGTGAGATGTTTGCTGTCACCATCAACAATTTCATGATGTGGAGATGCTGGTGCTTCACCACCTGCCTCACTACAAATGGCATTACAGTAAAACCTCATATAACACTAAAACCTGGTTCCACAAGTCTTCGTGTTATATGATTTTTCGTGTTATCTGATCCTCTATGGGATCCATAGAGATACATTGTAACCACACAGGCTTTCGCGGTTGTTATCTGAAGCATCCCATAGGATCTTAATGTTATCTGATGCAATTCTTCCCCCCAGATTCCTTGATGTTATGCGATTTTCGTGTTATTCGATACTAATGTTATATGAGGTATTACTGTATAGGCAAAATATCTTATTTTTTTATTTTTTATTTTATTTAATTGCATTTGTTACCCCGCCCCAATCGGGAGAACCCGACTCTGAGCGGCTTACAAAAAACATCAGAAGTTAAAAATCATCAGAAGTTAAAAGCAATACACAATCCCAGGATCGGACCCAGAGGTGGCAACCCATTAAATAAGCCACTTGGTATGAGAACCCACGTTCCCGGGTCCCCAAACTTGCCCTGCCAGCCAGGTTTTTAAGCCCTTCCGGAAGGGCAGGAGCTCTGTCTGAAGGCGCAGTTCGGTGGGCAGGAGGTTCCAGGGGATCGGGGCGGACACGGAGAAGGCTCTCCTCCTGGTGCAGGAGAGGTGCGCCTCTCTTGCCGAAGGAATAACAAGGGAGCCTCTCCGATCCGCCCTGGTGGGATGGACAGATGTTCTTGGGGTGACGCGGTCTCTTAGGTATCCTGGCCCACTACCATATAGGGCTTTAAAGGTAATAACCAGCACCTTGAATTGCACCCGGAGACATACTGGCAACCAATGCAGCTCCCAGAGCAGCTGTGAAGCACGAGCATAACGCCCACACCCCACCACTACACGGGCCGCCGCATTTTGGACCAGCTGGAGTCTCCGGATGGTCATCAGGGGCAGCCCCATGTAGAGCGCATTACAATAATCAAGTCTGGAGGTGACCAACACATGTGTGACCATAAGCAGAGCGTCCCGGTCCAGGAGTGGGCGTAACTGGCGTATTACACGAAGTTGTGCAAAAGCCCTCCTGGCCATGGCTGCCACCTGCTCTTCGAACAGTAGCCGTGAGTCCAGGAGGACCCCCAGATTACGCACCGGGTCTGTTTGGGGCAGGACTGCCCCATCCAGAACCAAAGGTGGCAGCTCCTGAGTTAACACAGGACCCCTTACCCACAGCCACTCAGTCTTGCCGGGATTCAGCTGTAGCCCGTTGTCCCCCATCCATATGCCATCCATTGAAACACTTCTGTAAACTATTTCAATCTACTGGTTAAGCATAAAACCACAATATGTGACTGATAAGTATTCTCATGTAGTAGATCATCAACTGACCTTATATCACACAGAATCTTGAGGGAAGTTTGACTCTAAGAGCTGGTAAAACAGTATTTTAATACAGTAGAACCTTGGTTAATGTAATCTAAGCGTTATCCAGGATGTTTCTTATAGCAAAAAATAACTTTAACCGAATTTCCCATAGGAATGCATTGAAAACCAAACTGCATTAACCAAAATGTGGTTTCACATAGAAATGCATTGAAAACCAATTAATCTGTTCCAGGAAAAAATTCTGTAAACTGAGCCACTATTTTCTATGGATTTCCTTTTGTTATGCAATTTTTATGTTAACTGAACCATTTGTTAACCAGGGTTCCACTGTATGAGTAATGCTGGTCAGTGTGATCTTAATATTATCATGAAGATATTTTAAAAATTGCAAGAACCATTTCATTTAAAAGCATAATTTACTACATTTTCAATTGTCAACTTTCTTGTTAGTTAGAGGTTGGGGTTTTTTTTTAGTGATAGATGACATGAGTAGAATAATACTGTAATAATATTTTCATGGGCCTCACTTATCTATTTATCATTTTAATTTGGAATGAATTTTTCTCCAAAATCATTTCAGTGAGGGTCAAAATTAGATTTATTTATTGGGCTTCATTTTGCCCATTTACATTTTTTTGCCATCAGCTTCTGCTTTTTAAAGAGAAGTCAAATTAAATCTCCATTTGCATATGACAGATCATTTTTACAAAACCAACGTAACTGTGTCTTCTCAGCATACTTGACAGTGAAAGCTGGAAATCAGCAGCTTACAGAGGCAGATAATGTGTCCTGCAGATACATGAAAGCTGCCAGAGGCTGCATGTTTGTTTCCTGAAATATTATTCTGGCAAATAAGCACATTTTAGGGGAAAGTGCAAAGATTTTCTAGACAGAAATAAATGCTTATGGTTTTGTTCTGAGTAATCTAAGCTGGGCAAATCAAAAAGTTTAAAGTCAGAACTGCAGAAATGATGTTTCTATTATAACAAGTCAGCAGAGACCTTCTTGCTTTAAAAAAAAGAAGATATCAGCACTTAAGCCAGATAAGCAGTAGTTGATAGTTGGCTATGTACATACCTAGAAGTCACAATTTTCTGTGTTGTTTACACTGCAGGGGTTTCTAAAAATTCCATTCTGAGCCAATTTTGAAGCAAAACATTGCAGAGGAGCTGACAACAAGCTATACATATTATCCCACACTGGTATTCTCTAGGCTGATAACTTAGCAGGCTTCAATAAAGTGCTGCAGAATAAATGGTAGAAATGTTTTGCTGCTAAGGAGCACAAATAATGTGTTTAGTAAAAAAGCAACATAGTTTGATAATGTTATCTTCATAAACAAGTGTTATGTGAAATGGATGTTAGAAATCTGCTCATTATTAATAAAGGTGGTGCTACTTAGAGTAAAGTTCCCGGCAATAAGAGATACTGGATAATGGTATTGGTTGTTGTTCATTCTCTTTCAAAGGAGGGTAAAAAATTGAGGCTGGATGGTCATCTGTCAGGAATGTTTAGTTGAAGACTTCTTGCCTTGACAACGGGTGGGTCAACTCAATGTTCCTTGAGATTTAAATATCCCCATATAACAGAATATTGAAGGTGGAGTCATCTCCTCCCCCACCCCTGTGCTCCTTTACAGAAAGGCACCTTAGCCAGTGACATGCAGAGAATGATAAAATATCTTCATTAATCAGTATCATCAGGCAGGTTCTCAGAACACATGTATAAACTCATGCATGTTCAGAGACACATTCATAAGTGATCTTTGAACTATGCCAATAGTGTGTCTTGACACAAATTAGATAGTTTATATCACATTCACACATTTCTATTCAACGGGGGAATTTTAGAGTTAAAATATACAAAAGATTTAAAGGACTACTCAATAATTGTATTATGAAATAGCAAAAATTACAATAAAACAACATAAGTAACAAACAAGCAGTGGCATAGTGTGGGTTTCAGCCGCCCAGGGCCCAGGACGTGGGTTTCAGCCACCCGAGGCGTAAGCCAAATTTGTTGGCCCCTGGGTGGGGCCCAAGATGCCAGCACCTGTCCCCACAGCAGCCTCTAGGGCTTCTGGGAATTGAAGTCCAAGAACACCCATATGGCCAAGTGACATTTTGCCACTTCCCCAAAATATACAATAAGTCGAAATATACAATAAGTCGAAATATACAAAATGTGCCACCACACACACATGCTACGCTACTGCAAACAAGGATGAATGGGGAAACATTAAGTGAAAGGAAAGACAGAAGTCCAAATATCTCTGTAAAAAAAACCCCACACACACAGGAGGGGGGGGGATAGATGGGGAATCATCAGTGTATGGAGAAAATACTCCTGAAGATAGTTTAGTCCAGCCTGTTCTGGCTTAATATTCAGAGTTTGTTCTGAATATTCCTTTCATTCTTTATTTTTATTGTATATGGGTTGGTCTTTCCTGCAAGGAGCAGTTGGTATACTATTTGGTTATGGTTATATTTCCACACAATATCATTTTATTTGGATCTTTGCTTAGTTTTTTCAGTCTCTAAGCTTTCTGGCTGCTTCTTGCCATGCCACACTCTGCTATAGTGAGGAGGGAGGAAGCACTCCCATTGGACTGCTGGACAGGGTACATGCCCATGTGTGCTGACCCACCCTAGTGGGCACGGATGCTGCACAGCAGCACTACGCAGAGATCTATTCAAGGAGAGTCCAAATAGCAAAGTCCAAAGAGCAAGTCGAGGTCTGGTTACCAGCAAGCTTTCTCTGGTAACTAGTTCTAGCTTACTTACATCGCAGGTGTAGCTCCTTTCTGACTCTTTCCCTAACTGAGGACTGATCACTGTCAGAGTCAGATTTCTGGTCTGACAGGTCATCTGCCTGGGGAAAAAGAGTTGAGCCAGAAGCAGGCTGAGATTCCTGGTTCAGGACATTTTCAGGTTTGGGTGCAGGCAGAAGTGGGCTGGGCATAGGACGTGCCTCCTGATCCAGGTCATTTTCAGAGTCTGATGAGGACTGGCTCACAACACCACAGAGAGAAAATGTAGGAACTTACAGGCTAGGTAGGGACTTATGGGCCACCGTGTAGTTTAGGATGTTTTATAAGGCAAATTTAACGGGATTCTTCCTGTTTTATAATGGCTTCACAATTTTCATCATTTTGCTCATAGCTTGAAATCTATGGCTGTTGAAATCTCCAACTAGAAATTAATGATATATTAGGTGCCTTGTGTTAATGTCATTATACATGCAGCTGGTTTGAATGTCAAAATTTCTGTGTTGCCCTGTTCTGTATAGGCCATTGAGAGGACTATAATACCTGGTCTTACAAAAATGGCACTTCTATATTGTTTGTTGGGCCTCTTGACAACTAGACACATCCCATGAACCATTCTAAGACAGTTATTTCAGTTAAGAAATAGTAATGTCAGGCCAACAAGGTCTAGCAGGAATTGATAGGAGTCCTTTAGCAGCAGCAGAGTTCATGCAAAGATGGAACTAGCAAGCACATTCATCTCAGAACATTCACACTAGCACAGCAAATATTGCTATTGACTGTCTTTTTTTATGGTTTTGGCCATGCTGACTAAAGTGATGCATCCGCTTAACCTGTTCTGTCCTGATCATAATATTGGCCACATGACTAATTATATCTGATGGTCTGGGGGCAATAGAAATACGATGGAAGAATATGGGCAGACTCTCTTTACAAAAATGCAGAATATTTTAGACTATTTGCTCACCCAGACCTCCAGACAATCCTTGTAGTAAAAAACAAAAGAAGTGGTGCAATTTGTGTTGCTTATCTGCTGGAGAGCTATCTAGTGAGATGGAGTATTCATGTGTTCTATATCCATTTTTTATGAGTGTCATTTATACCTCTATTACTTCAGTTTCCTCTTAGGAGGCTTGACCCACCTGAGACCTGAAAGCTATTTCTTCTCAGCCACTATCTTTAACCTATACAGTTGTACCTCAGATAATGTTGGCCGGGGAGTGAAAAGACTAACACCTGTGACCCCTGGCCACATATAAAGTGAGTAAAGCAGTCTCTCGTCCTAACCTTTCCAGAGGTGGAGGAGGTAGCAGACGGGCCAGTGACAGCAGCAGAAGGAAGCACAGGGGCATTGTAAAAAATGCCCTCCCCTGGACTTTTTCGCTTGCAGAGAAGTCTATGGGCTTTGCAAAATGCCAGGGACCAGTGCAGTCTCTTATCCTAACCCTTCCAGAGGTGGCGGAGGTGGCGGATGGGCCAGTGACAGTGGGAGAAAGAGGCACAAGGGCATTATTTACGATGCCCTCATGCCTCTTTCTGTTGCTGTCAGACCCATCCGCCACCACCTCCACCTCCAGAAGGGTTAGGACAAGAGACTGCATTGGCCCCCATCATTCTGCGAAGCCCATAGACTTCTCTGCAAGTGAAAAAGTCCCCCGGACTTTTTCACTTGCAGCGAAGTCTATGGTTTTCGCAGAATGCCAGCTACCCCCTGCTATGAAGCGCACAGTGGCGTGTGTCTAGGAAACCAAAGAGGGAACCTCTTAGGCTTGCCACCCACCCACCACTACAGAGCGTGGGGTCAGCACTTGGGTTGGGGGTTTAATTGGCGCACAACCCCACAACCCTAGTGCTGATTGCCCTTTGCTTGTGAAGGGAACACATGTTTCCTCCACAAACAAAGGGTGATCCCATGCTGGGACCGCCATTTTGCTTGGGGAGGAAACGTCCATTCCCTCCCCAAACAAACTGGATTTCCCCCCCTCCACCTTTCCCTTTCCACTTCAGAAAGGGAATAGGGCTTTTTTTTAACGTTGTGCGATCAATGCATCACACAATGTTAAAAATCAGATAACGTTATGACTTGTGGAACCAAGTCATAATGTTATCTGAGGTACTAGTGTACTTGTCCCTGCCAGACAAGTATTCCAGTTAAAATAGTCTGTGGAATGCACATAGATGTCTTGACAAAAATGAGACTGCAGAGGTGTTGTGCAAAGTTGGCCAGGTTGGTGTGAAAGCAGTGGGGACTCAGGATGGAGCATTTCAATATTATTGACCGGTGTGTTTGGATTCCCTTTGAGCAATATACCTTTGAAGCTAAAAGAAATGTCTGTCTACACATGACTTATTTAACTTATATGCATCATGCGTAATGCAGGGCTGGATGAAACACAAGCTGTAATTAAGTTTCCTGGAAGAAACATCAACAATCTGAAATATGCAGATGATAGTACTCTAATGGCAGAAAGTGAAGAAGACCTAAAGAACCACTTGATGAGGGTGAAAGAGGAGAGTGCAAAAGCCAGGCTTAAACTCAACATCAAAAAAACAACAACAACAAGATAATGGCATCTGGCCCTATCACTCCCTGGCAAATAGAAGGGGAAGAATTGGAAGTAGTGACAGACTTTACTTTCAATGTTATTATACATGCAGCTGGTTTGAATGTCAAAATTTCTGTGTTGCCCTCTTCTGTATAGGCCAGTTATGGCAAACCTTTTAGAGACCAAGAGCCCAAACTGCAACCCAAAACCCACTTATTTATCGCAAAGTGCCAACACAGCAACAGGGGAGGAAGGAAATGTTCCCACTGGGTTGCTGGGCAGAGGGGTGGGGTGAACTCTGTGCTGGGGGAAGGGAGGAAGCACTCCCATTGGGCTGCTGGGCAGAGGGGCAGGGTGAACTCTCTGCTGGGGTGACTCTCTGCTGGGGTGACACGTGCCACAGGTTCGCCATCACTGGTATAGGCCATTGAGAGGACTATAATACTTGGTCTTACAAAAATACCACTTCTATATTGTTCGTTGGGCCTCTTGGCAACTAGACACATCCCATGGAATGTGTCTTCTTGGGTTCCAAGATCAGTGCAGATGGTGACTGCAGACATGAAATAATAATAATTAAAAAAAACCCCACTTACTTCTTGGGAGACTTGCTATGAAAAACCTAGGCAGCATAATAAAAAGTAGAGACGTCACCCTGCCAACAAAAGTCCACATAGTCAAAACAATGGTATTCCCAGTAGTAATGTATTGTTGTGAGAACTGGACCATAAGGAAGGCTGAGCACAAAAGAATAGATGCTTTTGAACTGTGGTGCTGAAGGACAGCAAAGAGTTCAAATCAGTTGATCCTGAAGGAAATTAACGCTGACTGCTCACTGGAAGGACAAATACTGAAGATGAAGCTAAAGTATTTTGGCCACCAAATGAGAAAAGAGGACTCAATTGAGAAGGCTTTGATGCTAAGAAAAATCTAAGGCAAAAGGAGAAGGGGGTGCCAGAGGATGAAGTGGCCAAATGGCATTGTAAATGCAATGGGTGTATATCTGTGTGGGCTAAGGAGGATGGTGGAGGACAGAAAAGCCTGGTGTACAATGGTCCATGGGGTTGCAAAGGGTTGGACTCAACTGTGCAACTGAACAACAACAAAAACACATGGATATCTAGAGTAAAAGCAATATCAGTTGAACAGCTATGTGAAGAAGAACCAGGGCTATCCATCTTTGGAACACTGCTTTTAAGTTAAGAATTTGTTTCATCTTAAAGTGGCATACAAATCTAATAAAATAAATAAATAAATAAATAAATAAATAAATAAATAAATAAATAATTGACTGTTTTTGATCTTTTCTCTGTCTCATTCTTTAGGAATTGTTTTGAATTTGCAATTGGACCTGATCAAATTTTGTACCCAGCCTGGGATTTAGCAATGCCAATGTGTTCACACGTAGCAGAAATGCACCAACCAAAATTAAAGAATTGAATGAGAGCTCTGGAATGATGCCTATATAGCCAGAGCACTGTGTGCAATCTAGAGAAAGCAAAGCAATCACAGAGCAAAGAATCTGTCTTCATTTAGAAGAGTCTTCTGAACTACAAGTTTGTAGTGTCAGTCGCAGTTGATGATGCACATAAATGTTTACATCTGAGGGTGTAGAAAGGGTAACATGCTAACACGCCTGGGTAAATATGAGATGATGCTTTATATTAATTTGGTGTATTACAACTAGTACAAGCTTTTAATTTTTTTTAAAAAACTACACTAATAGAAAATATAAAAGTACAGCCTGAAATAATGGAAACTCAAAAGGCAGCCTAAGGACTGCTTATAACAGAAGAGAGTAGCATGTAGCTTATGAGATGCATATAGACTCCAGAGCTACTTTTGCAGTCCCTAAGAACCCCTATGTCCTGTCCTCTAGCTCCCTTGCCCCAGATTTTGAAAAGGCCCTTCCACCACTCTACAAATCAGCCCTTGTGAACTCCAGGGAGTATAGTAGGCAATTGTCCCATTCTCTCAAAATGATTTTTATTTTTTTCCAATTAAAGAGCTTCATATTTTTTAAAAAGGTTCTTTTTGAGTTAACAAAACCCCTTGTGATAGTCTTTCATAACTACCATAGTATTTGTTTAACCACAAAAAAACTAGCCATGCAAATTAGTCTCTTTGATCACACCCATTTCCTCCTCCTCCTCCTGCCATTTCTGAATCCAAATATTGATGATCATCATGGTGATTAGCCATGAAGACTGTCCTGCAAATATAATGCTGTGGCCTTTCATCTGCCTTCCGCATCACAGAGTGACCCCCATATCACTGATCCAGTTCTTTGAGCCATTTCTGGTCCTGAGCCCTTTTGGCATGCATAGTCCTCATAAGCTTCAGGCCAGTATTGATGAAGCTGCTGACCTACCTCAAGATGGAATCAAGTGGGATTTAATCCATTTGGGGACCATCACCCTTCCCTGTGGGCTTCAGCACCCAAGGCTGTTAGTCCTTAGGGTTGTCAGGTTAGTTAACTGCCATCTGACATTCAGCATTGAGTCACTGGCAGTATGGTCTACTCTATTACCATAGCAAGTTAACCTGCCCAGACTGGCATTTCCTTCTAACTCCACTGTTTTGAGAGTGCAGCCCTCAGGCTGCCAGGAAATCAGGAAGAAAAGGTTCACAGCCTTGCTGAAGGTGGCCACCCTAGTTTAAAAGAAGACAATATTGTAAACTATTATTCTATACTGACTGTCTATAAGGCATTGTTCTATGCTGATACATAAACTAGGGATTAAGACTTCATGAGAACTACAGCAGACAAACCTGTCACCCTGTGCTTCCCCAAACTGAACTCTGCTGTCTAAAGTTGAAATCTTCTTAACTTTGTCCACCCCCATGAAATAATCAAGACAATGCAGATACATTCCCAATTGAACGCACTATGCCCCAAATTGCTGACATGCCCCACATTTCTAAATTCCTTATGTTCGTTCAATTTTATGATGAAATATTTGAGTTGATGAATTCTAGAGTTATAAACTATTCAAGTATAGGAAATACTATTTAATACTGTAAGATATTTTCATGACATCCCAGTCCTCAGTTCTCATAACACATGATGCAGAATAAGACTTTTTCAATACTTGCACCTTAGTATATATGTTATTTTTTTAAAAAATCCTACTATTTAGAGCTGCAATTATGAGAGTCGAGGATTTTTTTTATGTCAAAGAGCTAAAGTCCCCCTTGAGATAATATTCAAAAGCAATTTCCATTTGCAAAATGACATAATTGTACATTGTCAAAGATAGGAAACTGCAGCTCTCCTCATACACTGAACACTTGCTCCAGTGAATTGGTAAATCCCCTAAGGCAGATTTCCAGCATAACAGGCAGCAATAGGGCCACAGTTCCAGAGCTACCAAGATTGTCACATCAGATTTATACCAGATTGAAGAATGCCTTCCTTTATTGGACTGAACAAAAGAATTTCCCCCTCCCCAACTCTGCAGCTCTTCATTTGTATATTTTCATGGAAATAATTTAGTGGGGAAATGAGGTGCATTCATTGATGTTCTTCATACATTTTAGAAACAAACACACATCCCTTATTCAGATGGGAATGAGTTTGTGTTCACTGTAGTCTGGTATAGTACACTAGTCACCAACTCTTGCACCACACTCCTGTATGTAACAAAGAAAGAACTGGGCTTGTTTAACCTTGGGAAGAGAAGACTTAGGAGAGATTTGATAGCACTCTTCAAATCATAAGATCGTAAAATAACTGAGTTGGAAGGGGCCTTTTAGGCCATTGAGCCAACCCACTGCTCAATGCAGGTAGCTGAATCAAAGCAGATATGATGGCTGTCCAATTCACTCATGAATGCTTCCAGTGTTGGAGTGCTCACCACCTCTTGAAGCAGTTGGTTCCACTGTTGTACTGCTATATTAAGAAGTTTTTCCTGATATTCAGCCTATATCTGGCTTCCTGTAGATTCACCCCATTATTATGCACCCTGCACTCTGGGTTGATGGAGAACAGATCCTGCCCTTCCTCTTTATGATTACTTTTCAGGTACAGTATTTGAAGATTGTTGTCATATCCCCTCTCAGTCTTCAAGTCTAAACATGCCCAATTCCTACAGTTTTTCCAAATGCTTGAAAGACTGTCATACAGAAGAAAGGCAATATCTATCGCAGTTGGGTTCTATCCCCGCTACCAAGTTCTACTGTCTTTCCCATAGGCTCTCTCTCCAGATCCTACTGGATCTTTCCCATTATGTCTTGAAGCAGTGCTACTGACTCATTTGGGGATTTCTCTTCTGAGTCTTCTTCAAGCACCAATATGCTATCTTCCATGAAGGGATGATCCCAACCCATTTCCAAATAAGTCACTATTATGCTGTTCAAGAAATGTCAGTGTTTCACTGTCAGGTGCAATTCCTAAGTAGCACTTGTGAAAAAGCAAGTTTTTAAAATTGGTAACTGTGTGAATTCTTGTTATATTATTCTCTGTTGTCATGTTGCTTCTAACCCTAATTGGTAAGTTAGGAAGTAATTTACCGCTGCCATTCATACACCCCAGTTTGCTTCCATTGCCATGTGAGAATTTGGACCACATCTCCTGAATCCTGGTATGATACTCTATCCACTACACCAAAATGTCTCTCATGCTGAGTTCTTATCCTTGATCAATATCTATAGATAAGAGGAGAGTTTGAAGCGCTAGGAAACAGCAGCCTCAAATAAACAGAAAGCAAAAGAAATCCCTTATTCTTTTGTTTCCAACAGCTTCTTCTGAAAGTAGAAATCATGAAAAGTGAGACAGGCAGAAGCCACAAAAACCCAAACATGGATGATGCTGTGGAAATGATGGGAATTCTTGGTGTGTGATTAGAAGTTTTCTGCAATTATGCCTCTTTAAAAAAATAGGTTAAAAGTTTATTCCTTTGTGCCCACTTTAAAATAGCAGTTGGTGATTTGCCATGGTATATTGGTTTGTCATAAACATTGCTTATTTTCCAGCTGTCAGACAACCTATATAATCTTATAATTGCATACCTAGCAGTTGAACACCTTTGTAGTTGTGGCCTTTTGGAGTTATCAAAAACAGCTGGAGTTTCACAGCAAGTAAGTAGATCCAAGCAGACAAATAAGATGCACCATTGAGACAAACCCCTCTGCAGCTGTCCCTTATCTAACATCTTCCTATAGTAATCATATCTCCATGGCAACAAAGAACCTTCAGAATATGAAGTTCACTAGACTTGGAAATAGCACAGCCACTTGTTGAAATAAGGAAAGAACACAATCAAAATGATGTAATTTTTAAGATGCACTTTGGATAGCTCAGTGCTCATATTTATTTATTTATAACGTTATCAAGCTGCCAACCAAACCACTGAGTTATAATATTGGTACTGATTTTGAGAAGGCAACAGAAAATCATATTCTGATTTCTGTTTCTCTAAAATTTATTTCCCCCAGTTGTTATTGTTCTGCAGGCAACAGGTAGTAGAGAGTTCCCCTGCACCTCCTGAGTGATCAGGTCCCAGTAGTGTATGGCACAGTTGCCTAGACTCTGACAGCAGCTCAGCCTGCTGTTCCCAACATTTCAATGAGATTTGCCTGAATTATAATAATAATTTCATGTCAGAAATTATTCTGGGTTGAAAGGATTTTTGTGGGAAGAAACTCTGCTCAGTGAATACCCAAATGAGGCTCCTTTCATGTCCCCAAGAGCTGGGACACAGATGGTTGCTCAATCTGTCATGCAGTACCCTGGTCTCAAACTGCTAACTTGCCAGCCTTCCAGCTAACAAGGTGAGGTTCTTAACCACTGAGCCAACACAGCTGCTGCCTGAATTGAAGGGTAACCACCACCCTACCAAACCACCGCCCATAAAATTAACCAAGGGTGGTCATGCTAAGTTCAGATTTGTTCAGCTGGCAGGGTGGTGAAGGGAATTGACCCCTTGGAGCTTGTACTGTTAACTTTTTTTGACATTTTTATTAAGCATTGACAAGCAGTCCTGTCAATGTTGGTGTGTTGGTTTGGCACATGGAGGAAGCAGAGTTGCCATGTTCTGTATACAGCAGACAGCCACACAGGCTGGCACAGAAAATCTCCAACTGCTATTCCAAATGCTGTAGAACAGGGATTCTCAATCTTTTTACATCAGGGGCTGGGTCACACTAACTCAGACAGCTGAGGGTGTTAGATTGGTGGTTTGCCCACCATGAACACTACTGTAAAACGCATCCACGGCTGTCATAAACATGTCTGTGTCCACCACTGGTGTGAGGTCGAGGACAGGATGATTTGTCACCATGGGCCAGATCCGGAGGAACTAACTTCAACAATCTTCATGACTGAAAGTCAAATAAACAAGGCCCTTAATCCCCAGCAGCCCTTCAGTGAACAGAGAGTGCTAAGGATCTCTGGTCAGCCATAAAAGTCTGTATTTGAAATGTTAGGAGCAATTATGAAAAAGGAAAGATTTATAATGTAGTAAAGGAGAGAAGAAGCTAGTTGCTGATATAATGGGAATGAGTGAGACAAGGTGGCCAGGAGTGGCCCAATGCTGTGTGCTGGAGTACATGGTTCATTACTCCAGAAACAATTAAAAACATCCCTAGAATTGAGTTGGAGTGATCCTGTGCAAAGTGATAAAGAACATAGTGCTTAGTGTGACACCATTTTCAAATAAAATCATTATGATCAAACTTAAAGGCAAACCATTCAACATGAATATCATACAAGTCTATGCACCAACTTCAGTATAATTGGATGAAGAGATCGAGGAGTTTTATGATCAACTCAAATCTGTGCTGAAGTATACACAAAGAAATTAGTATACAGAGGCATAACTTTCATTGATGGCATACCTAGGGTTGCCGTGCATCCTGAAAAACCGGGATTGTCCTAGATTCAAGGTTGGAAAAATTGTCCTGGACAGTTCAATAAAAATCATGTTAAAGTCCCGGATTTTTAAAACTTACTGATTGTGTATTATAACACACCTTTAAAATAAGTTCAAACTCTTGCCATCAAACAAGCAATTTCATGCCACATTGGAGCTGGAGTATACCTGGAGACAAACCTTAACGTCGTCGCCTCACACCACTGCCTGATAAGTGTGACCAGTGTGTTTCCTGAAACTGAGGGCATTAAGAGTTGACTGCAACATGACTTCTCAGAAGTACAACAGATCATCTTACAGTAAGAATTAACTGTTGTAAATAAATTCATTTATGTATTGATATATTTAATGTGAAAGTGTTTTATAGCTGTCATTATATTATGGTGGTTTTTTTTTTTTTAAAAAAAGGCTATTTTGTAGTTAACCCACCCATTTTGTCAAGTATACTTCTGTCACGGTTTGTGGGAGAAAATTATGGCACTCTAGGCACACCCATCATAATTAGTAGCCCAGGGGCTCTCCCTTTTGGTTGATTCCATGACCTCCTGGTCTTCTACCATTTAGATTACTCTAAGATTCTGTCTCTTTATTGTGACTAGATGCTGCATATATTCTGTACAGAACTAATGACAATCAATTATTCCTGTTGTGAGCAAGGATAGAATGAGTGGCTAGTCTACTTCATATAATGAGTGTTTCAGTTCTTTATACAAAATATGGAACAGCTCTAGTGGTTGCTAAAGGCTTCTGTCACTCTGCCTCACCATTTTGCAATGAAACTGAAGACAATTCACCCAAAAACCTCTTTATTACACTCCCTACAGTATTACAAAAAGCTATCTTCACCACCATAGGCCATTCAAACTGAAAGTACCAATTTTCAATATCTTGGCTATGGATTGTCTACATGGGCATTAATTGACATTGATATATGGTACTGAAATAGGTTCAAAAGACAGTAAGAATGAAATATAGTGCAGAAGCATACACTTAACAAGGCTCTTAAAGTACCATCTTTGAAGGGTTCTTCATTCTGGCAACACCAGTTTCTTACAGAGGAATGTTCTCAATTATGTGATTGAATTTGAAGCTGTATTTTGGTCTAACCTCTCAAAAACCAGGATTGTATTCATCATTTTCTATAGGGGTGAGCAAGCTGATTGGTACCCAGTCAGCTGCCATGCAGCAGGGTCAATATTTATAACTTTTAAAGTATTTCCTCCCATTGAAATTAGAGCAGATGGAATGAAAACCCTGTATAGGACAGACCACTGGCTCAGAAATGTTCTAGTTCACATTAGCCCCCTCCTTTAAAATTAGATTAACAACAAGCAAGTCGAGCAAATGGGAAGCAGAATTGAAAAGAAAACCCATGCCTTCTATTACAGCTGCTATTTCGCAAAGGAAAAGCACTCAGCATAAATAAGGCATAAGTTACAACACCACTGCACAAAGAAAATGCATTATAACTGGTCGTGAACGGCAAGTTTTATTCCCTCATTAGCCTGACCCATTTCTTGACCTGTGGCTCTGTTTCATTCAGACACTAATGAGGAATGCAAAAGTCATCTTAACTCAAGAAAATAAAACATGTTTTAAACCCACCCCCACTTTGCAATGAGATTTCTTCTTTTTTAACAGGGCCTTCTCTTTGCGCCTGGCTCCCATGCTTGTTTGGAGATGAAGAACAGAATGAAAATTTTTCATAGAAGTCATAAGAAACTAACAAAGAAAAAAAAAACCCCAAGAGCACATTATGCTTGCCATTGTTTTTTATCCTTAATATTCACAGCATGTGACCTTTAAGCAGTGTGAAACACAATTGCTGCCCAGGTCAGCATCAATAATTTTTCTGAGAAATGATGGCTATCATAATGATCATCCAATAAATAAAACAAACCCAAAAAATACATCAACAACATTTGTATAATAATAATAACAATAATTTTTCCTAACCAGTTTATTAAGGAAGCTTTAGCCCCTCAATAGTGCTGAAGTTTTTCCTCCAAGTGATGGCCTTTGATCCATAAACAAAAAAATATTGTGACTGAGCACAGGCAAATAAGGGGGGATGTGAGAAAAATTGTAAAAAAAAAATCATCAAATGTTAATGTAAACATTGGCAGCAAAATTGGAATTACCGGTAGCATGTTAAAAATACCATAAAATGGACTATTTGAGCAAGAAGAGTGTTTGTCCTATTACTTTAAATTCATATGGAAATGGCAATAAAGATATAATAGGAGCCTATGCATTAACCGATTAACTTATTTACCCTTATCTCCAAATTTGAAGACCCTTCATGAGAAAATTGAAATAAATATTTGATGCAGTCTATTGCTTTAAATCTTGAGTTAAGTCTTGGTGGTCTGTGACCACAAAAGGTATTTAAATTGGGGGGGGGGGAATGTCTGTGGTGAAGGAGAAGTTGAGAACCCCTGCCCTAGAGAATGCTTTTTATGTCCTTAGGGAACCTGTTTTAACCTGTTAGAAGTACATGATGATGAAAAATGTATTCGTGAAGAATTAATCTTTAAAACTAGTTTAAAGAATAAAAGAATTTCTAAATGGATAAATGTACAGTATAGTAATACCTCAGATAACGTTTGCATCAGATAATGCTAAAACCGCATAACGTTAAGCAATCTGGATATATATATTTTTTTTTGCATCACATAACGTTAAAATCATATGGGATGCATCGGATAACGTTCGCTAAAGCTTGTGCCAGTTACAATGTGATTCATCTCATAGGATTTTAACATTATCCAATGCATGCATTGCATTGGATAACATTAAAAATCGGATAACACTAAGACTTGTGGAACCAAGTTTTAGCGTTATCCGAGGTTTTACTGTACAGTAATACCTCGGATAACGCTAAGACTTGGTTCCACAAGTCTTGGTGTTATCCGATTTTTAGTGTTATCCGATGCATGTTAAAATCCTATGGGATGGATCGGATAACATTAAAGCTCCATAGAGATACATTGTAACCGCACAGGCTTTAGCGGTTGTTACCCAATCCATCCCATAGGACCTTAACGTTATTCGATCCAATTCTCCTCCCCAGATTACTTAACGTTATGCGATTTTAGCATTAACCGAGGTGAACGTTATCAGAGGTTTTACTGTATTTGTATTTCTCAGTCTCACTGAGTTTCATTAAGATCAGAGGAAGTTTGTTTTCATTTAAATTCCATCCATTCTTCAGTGAGCTACACTCTCTTTTCCTTCTGTTAAGGAAAGGTACTCCCTCCAATATTTCTATGCCTGTGATCCATCTCATAATAAATAGCTTATGTGAATGAGAAAATGACTGTTCATACAATCACTTTATTTACTTAAGTTGCATATCTACTCTCAATTTATCTTCTTAGTCTTGAATATAAAACCTATTTTATCATGTACCTGTTTGAGATTTCAGTAGTATATTTGGGAGTGAATATTTAAAAGGATGGGTTAAGGAACCAATAGGTTAATATTGTCTGGCACTCTATCAGCATCAAACTCTAAGAAAGAAGAGAAAGTAAAAATCAATATATAAAATACTAAATTAAATATATTTAATAATAGCTCAGTAATGCTGAAGTGTGTGACACCTAGAGATGAAATAGGTTTTCTATGAATATTTACAGTACAGGATACATAATTTATGAAGTGTCCAAAATAAATAGGAAATTCAAAGGCATGGTAGAAATTGCATATATGAAAGCTTGAAGTTATTACAGCATAATGGAAGGCAATCCAATATATATATATATATTGGGGGGAGATACTATACTTAGCTCAGTCTAAGCATTCCCAGTCAGAAGGGAAATACAGAAACCACCTGGATAGCATTTTAGTTTCCAAATCTCATCTGGAATTGAATGTAGCATGCAAAAGATAAGAAGCTAAGACTATCCTCTACCCATCTGTTAGCAAGCAGGATTAAATGAAGCCTTACTGTTACAGCGGGCTCTATTTTTTCAAAAGGTGAAGCTTAAAACATATACACATGATTAGCGTTGTTCTAATGACTGATTCAGAGCACAGTAGCATTTGAGACTCCGAGGATGAGATGTGCCAATATGTTCAGTCATCACAGTGACTCCACAATCACAATAACTATATTTTTGAATTTGCCAAGAACTGTTTTGAGGCAGCTCACAAGCCTAGATTCCAAGACTGATTATTAAGTTTGAGCAGATTTGCCTGAGCGCAGGTTCCCCCAACCCCCTAATTATAACTTGGTCTTGGGCCACTTTGGGCTTTAGAGATTGCAAATAGCATTTAACCTTGGGCTGTTCAATGAACAATTAGCAAGAGTGATTGGTCCAGTACAGTTATTATACAATGTTTTTTTCCACAAAATAGCATGCCTATTGGAATTATTAGAACTACTGTACATCTTGACACTGCTGAAACTCACAATCAGTCAGCTTGTTGGTTAAATCCAAATGCTCTGAAATTCCAAACAACATGACAAGCAAGCACTCTATTTGATCCAGTAATTCTTTCTATATTTACTCAATAAAAATCTCTATGGTCTTCCATGGTGACTGATGGACACAGCAGAAAACAGTAGCCTCCACAGAACCCTCATGTAAAATCTGGCATTTGTGGGTTAGATTAAAAAAATTTAAAAAGCTAAAAACACTCCAATATTGTGCTGTGAGCATGTCAAACCTGAAGGATCAAAGTCTGGCACTTTCCATTTTAAGATGGGAATTGTCACTCGCTGTGAAGATTGTGTTTGGGAAGAGCTAGTAAGAGGGTTGGCAGATTTCTTTGAAAATAAATATTTCACAATCATTAAGATTTTAGCAAGCTAAAGAAAAGTGGTATCAAAAGGTTAATACCAACCATTCAGAAATACTCCTACATCTTTTGTCTTGGTTGTCAAGGCACTGCACCTCATCCACCAAAGGGGCAGACGCTGAGAACCAAATGGATTTCCTCTCCTGCCTAAAGTCCCCGGCAAGCACCCCAATAATATGTTATGGAGAGGAAGGGGACTTGACAAAACAAACACATGTTGCAGGAGGGTAAGAGAAAACTGGCTTCTTCTGCACTCTCCAGTTACAGAGAGTTTCTGAATGAGGTCTCTTAGCTGTAATAGCCACTCTCCACACTTTCACTTTTAGTTTTTTTTTAAATTGGAGTCAAAGTGAAAGACTTTTGTTAATGTGGTATAATTCCTAGGGTTTGCTTCATTGCATTTTTTCTACCCACCCACGTCATGTGAAAAACAGAGTTAATTTCATAATTAGGACTCTGTATGTGTCCCTGCTAACACATGTGCCTGTACATTTACATGTGAATACAGATGAATGCATGCTTTCCTATAAATATATTTAGTGGTTTGCTATCTTCTTCTTCTTCTTCTGCAGTATCTGAATCTGAATATTGGTGATCCTCATGGCAGTAACGTCGCGTGGATTTCAGCTGCCTGGGGCTTAAGCCAAATTTGCCACCACCTGGTGGATGCCGGTGACCACTTCCACTAGGGCTTCTGGGAATTGCAGTCCAAGAAAGCCCATAGCCCAAAAAGCGCTGCCTGGGACGGGGGTTGGCAGGGCCCCCTACACTACGCCACTGCCTCATGGTGATCAGCCATGAAGACTGTCCTGAGAATATAATGCAGTGGCCTTTCATCTGCCTTCCCCATCACAGCATAACCCCTGTACCACTGACCGAGTTCCCTGAGTCCAGTTCCTTGAACACTCACCTTCGAAAGCCCTTTGGATGCTCAGATTTGCCATCTTGTCTCCCCAAGCTTCTGCTCATTGGCACTTCTGCCATCCCCCACCCCCAAGAGGAATTCTTGGGCATCTTCACCCTTGCTTGTCTCTCAGCCTCTTCAAGAGACACTTTCATATGGACCAGTTCCCCAGTTCACAAGTCCTATTTAAATATGAAGGCCTATCCGGGGGGAAAACATCAACTCCTCCTGTTCTGGATGCCTTTCCTTATCCTACTTCTTTCTCCACAGCTGTTAATTCTTTCCTCTTCTCTCACTACTACCTTTACTCCATTTGTCTCTTCCTACATCTCTTCAACAACTACAAAAACCCTCAGTCCCTTCTGAATCTACTAGGGAGCTATAGATCTTGAATTTTCCTGGGGGTGACTGGCTGCCCTGTCCTCCGGGATCTTCTTCTCTTTATAGTAAATTGCTATTTTTGTGTTTGTGCATTTTTTAGGTGCTAAAAACACTATGTTATGCATGGGAAGCTTTGTATTCTACACAAAATGCAAAGTGAAAGCATTTTTTGTGCTAACCCCACTGGGCTTTTGCAAACAATCTAGCACAGGGGTGCCCAAACACTTTGGGCTGTGGGCCGGTCACATAGTTCAGGGGGCTGGTCACTATGGCCTGAAGCCTGGATCCGGGCCCCAGGCCATAGTTTGACCACCCCTGATCTAACACGTACACATAAACAGCTGTTCTTTTCATTCTTATGTAGGAGCAAATAATCTCTCAGTAGCTGCCCATTTTTTCCACAGACTGTACACATAAAAATACACAAAAGAACACATAAAAATACACAAAAGAACACATAAAAATACACATAAAACACAAAACTACACATTAAAATACAAATTAAATACACATAAAACACATAAAAACACACATTAAAATACACATGAAAACCACATGGTAGTGGACCAGGGTACTTAAGAGATCGCGTCACCCCAAGGACATCTGCCTGTACCACTTGAGCAGACCAGAGGGGCTCCCTGATAATTCACAAGGAGGGCCTTCTTTGTGTCTGCTCTGGCCCTGTGGAACCTCCTGCCAACTAAACTTCACCTCCAGGCATAGCTTTTATCCTTTCGCAAGTGTCTTAAGGCCTGGCTGGCACAGCAGGTGTGTGGGGCGACTGGGGGAAAAACCGCCCTGGGATGGCTTGTTTGACTATTGCTCAGGCTGTCAGTTTACTATGCGGTATTGGAAGGGCATTTTTAATATATATATATTTTAATTGTTAATTGTAATAGTTCAATTTTAATGCTATCTTGATGTTTTTGTGAGTTTTTGTTTGTTGTGATCTACCCGGAGTCATCTTGGCGAGGGGGCAGTGGTAGAAATGTGAGTTATAAATAAATAAATAAGTTTGTTAGACATATTCATTCAGGCATATAATTTATTAGGAATTCGTAGACAAGGACATAGGACAACAACATATAAGATCCACACGCGTAACAAATTTTACACAGTTATATCCTCCATGTAGCCAAAGAGAGGTAAACAAGGTGATTCTATGGAGACTATTTCCTTTTGGTAACACAAAGCAAGGAGGCATAATACTTTAGAATTCCTTTTATTCTCCAATTGCTTATATCTAAAGAAAATGAGAACAGGAAACTGGATCTAGATTATGAAACTCATTTCCACCTAACATAAGATCAGTTCATTACCTAATTGCATTCAGAGAAAAATCCACATTTTTATCTTCCCTCAAGTCTTTTTTTAACAATAGTATATTATTCATACAAAATGATTCTTGTATTCAATCATAATAATTGGAAAAGCCAAAAAGATTAACCAACCTCCCTAAAACTATGATTTGTCAGGAATCATAAAACAGAGAGACGTATCTTGGTTATTTTTAACTTAAAGAGAGCAACCACATATTATTTAGGTAAGAGCTAACTGTGCTCATATATAACATTTTGAATGAATTGTTGACAAGTGCTTGATCAGATCTCTATGTGCTATAGGGGTTTAATCCTTCTCCATACCAGGCCCAAATCAGTAATCCATGCTTTCTCCCCTGCTGCTATTTCATCAAAAGGACATTTTGAAATATCTCAGAAGCATTTTGCAAAATGGCAAAGGTGGAAACAAGTGGCAGGATGAGCTTGCTCTTTAGTGAAAACAAAACAAAACACAATTGCATGTATATATCAATCTATAGACCACATACTTTAGGTAGTTGCAGGTCCCTAGCCATTATTTCTTCTGTTTCATGGTTTATGCTCTGAAGGTCTTATACGTGATCCATACATATGCACATAACTTCTCTGCTGAGTACCTGGACCTCCTAATGCTGGAGTTCTCAAAGTGTTTTTTTGTTGTTGTTGTTGTTCAGTCGCAGAGTTGACTCCGACCCTCTGCGACCCCATGGACCACTGTCTGCCAGCCACTTCTGTCCTCCACCATCCTCAAAGTGTTTATGCTTGTCTATAAGTGGCTAAGACGCTGACTGGAAGGCAGCAGGTCAGCAGTTTGATACTCGAATACTGCAGTATGGAATGAGTTCCCATCTTTCTCTCAGCTCCTGTCAACCTGGCAGTTCTTAAGCAAGAAATTGCAAGTAGATAAATAAGGACCACTTCAGTGGGAAGGTAAACAGTGTTCTGCGCACTCTGGTGTCTAGTTATGCCTGGCAAATGACCACGGAAACGTCTGCAGAAGGAGACACCACTGGCTCTTTGGCTATGAAACAGATGAGTTCTGAACCATAGAGCTGGATATGACTGGCTTTCAAGCAAGGGTGACCTTTACCTTCACGCTAGTATGATGTGACAAAAGAATTTACGGTGTGCAAAGAAGTCAAAAATTAATAAGTACAGATTCCTGTTAGCTTAAGGTATTTGCCTGTTGCCTTCCTGGGGGGGAAACATCTTGTTCTGGGATTTCCTCCTTTGCATCAAAAACTGAAGGGGACAAAACACTCTGGGTTGAATACTTCATAGTTTTCAGAATCTAAACATAAAGCTATTTCAGAAATAGTAATAAAGTCTGTTTCTTAGACAGAAAAAAGTATGTACATTGTGAGAAGTTTAAGAAATACAACAGTGTGTGTAAGAATATTTTCCTTCGATGTGATGAGGTAACATATAAAATGCAGGGTCTGAATTAGGGGTCCTTGGGAAATCTGATCTTTGTGAATTCAGATATGAAATGATTAAATACCACGTCTCTGAGAGCCTAAGACTTTGATTAATGAGTGGAATGGGATAGAGTTGTCTATTGGACAACTGAGTGCTCTGAATGTTGCAATATCTTTTAAGCCAATATTTTTCAAGGCAATTTCAACACAACTTCATTTTATATAAACAGGTTGATTTCACCAGTGTCAACTGTGATGCAGATGTGTTACTTTTTCAGGGTGTCATTGCAGGTGTGTTACTTTTTAAGTGTGTAATTGCACCCTCCTTTTTCTTCCTCCATGTCTAAAGATAGATGTGAAACTGCCAAAATGAAGGCATCTTTTGGTGAGGTCATTCTGAAGTTCCTTTCACCTGACCTAGTGTAAGAATGATTAGCCAGCAACACAAGGTTGTTGTTATCATGGTATGCCCGATTGTGGTTCAAAAATACCATGATCTTTGAGGAGGCTCTTTCTTTACACCCCAATTGTACCTTAAGATTATTTTATAGAGTATAGAAAAGAGGGAGTTTTCCTTACAGAGGTAGCATTTTAGGCAATTTCTACAAAAGAAAGTAGTTTGTATGAATCATATGCCTCTCCCTCCCTCCGTAGCTGCAGTGTTGTAGTACTGACATTTTACTGGGCTATAAATTTCAGTCTTCTCAGAGACAGTAAAGACTGCTAGCAGTCCATTTAAACAGGGTGGGTGGTGTATTTTATGAATACAAAGTTTTCACAATTTATATCAGAATCATCTACAGAAGGAAAAAAATATATCCAACAATGTCATTTAGAAACCAATTTTTATTCCCTACAGGCAGGTAAAACCTTGTCATGAAAATCCTCAATCAGGGGAAATAAATCTGAGAACAAATATATGTTCAGAGTTTATTATGATATATTGACATAAAAATCATCAATATTTGGATATACGGAGAACACAATATGATTTGGAAGAGAAATATATGCAATGTATACCTTTCACATTTAGTTGTCAGTAGGAATATGCCTGTTGTTGTTTTGTTTCACTTTTTCTCCTGTTTTGTTTTCCATTCCAGACCATTTCTGATTCTTCTTTCATGTCCCAATCAAACCCTGGACTGTCAAGATGAAACCGCTTTCTTGGCTCTGTTGTTGGTCAAACTTAAGTCCTCATTGGTGGGTGTTTCTGGCAGACCAGTATATGAGCTGGATTCTGTATCTCCCCACATTCACATCATGTGTTGTTGTCCGCCAGCAGCACCCACTCGAGCATGTTGGACTTACATTTAGGGACTCCATCCCTCAGCTCCTTCCTATTAAATTGTGCTCACGTGGAGAAAGACTTGGCTGGAAAGCTTCATGGCCAAGATTATGCTGGGCTTCGATCTAGCTGCCTGTGTACAAGTACATTTTGATCCATGACACAACAGAACTAAGCGCTATGTTGGAGAAAGCTGGAATTTGGTTAGCAGTAGTATCTGGGGGCTGGAAACAGACAGGGCAAGCTTGCTACTTCCACACAGCATTAACCCAGAAGTTTTAGCTTTTTTCCAATATAAAAACCATTACAAGGATTTTTGTTTAAAATCTTTCATTAGTATTCTCTTTTATCAGTTTTTTGAAATAAGATCATATACTTCAGTGAGTCACAGGTATTAGTCACAACTATGACAAATTTAGCATTTACCATAACACTGTTCTCAGTTTTATGTTCTACTTACATTTAGTACAATAGATTTCAGTGAATTTCCTATTTGGTATAACGGATTATGAGTTGTGAAACTAAAGAAAAGAATAATGTCTACTGGCTGCCCACAAGTGACCCCTCCTGACTCCCAGTTAATGCAAAAGAAAGAAATAAAAGTTCACAGCTGTCAGAAAAGAGGGATTGTGCTTTAAAAATTGAATTTTCCCCCAAATTGAATCCAGTATTTGTGAAAGGTAATAGATTGACAACTCCTGAAACTCAGATTCTTTCTACAAAGGTTTTCACAACATACTATACCTGTGGTGTGCTACAAACTCTGAAGCTGACAGAATACCTAAATTTATGTTTCTACTGTGAGAACAAAAATAAATTCCCAAGTACTGTATCATCAATTAATACATGTTGTTCTAGCATTTTTCAGCTTGTGGAAACCTTTTTAAAAACTAACTTAAATCCCTTGCTTTTCAGATAGGAGATATTGCATCACTTCATAACTTATATTTTTAGCTAGACTTAAACAGTACAACTATGTTCTCTGAACTATAATGCTGAAGTTTGAAAACAAATAGTCTAGCATGTTAAGAAAAATAGCAGGACAACAGCTGACAGAACCTTTATTTCAATATGCATCCTCATCCTTGTAGGTACAAAAACATTCAGTATCCTTGTGACGACTCAATGTGTTAAGCCTAGAGGCGTGGAGCATTAAATGTGGTAAGATTATGTGGATACCCCACACCAGCCGGAGTAAGGCAGAGCTTTGCAGACATGCTTAAAATTACACTGTAAAGGTTGCCCCTGCTTGAAAGCCAGTCATATCCAACTCTAGGGTTCAGTGCTCATCTCTATACCCAAGGAGCCAGTGCTGTCTGCATCTGCAGATGTTTCCGTGGACATGTGGCAGGCATCCTTCAACACTTGAGTGCACAGAACACTGTTTTACCTTCCCACCAATGTGGTCCCTATTTATCTACTTGCAATTTCTTGTTTTTGAACTGCTAGGTTGGCAGGAGCTGGGACAGAGCCAGGAGCAACCTCCATCATGCAGTACCCAGGAATCAAACTCTGACCTTCCAGTCTTGAGCCACCACAGTCCCATAAACTGACCTTAGCATAAATAGGAAGCTCAAGGGAAGATTTAGCTGAACATACCTACAGGCACATCTGCAATGAATGCATGAAGGTTTGCCTTAATGTGAGGTCAGATAGGTATGGGGACTGAGTATTTATGTATGATCCACCATGATTTGCGGACTTAATAGAGCTAATGTTGGACTAGAACTCAGGGGTATGCTGAGCACCTTGGGAAGGTGGTAGACAGGAAGTGATGGGTGCATCTATTGGGAGGTTGGGGGGAGAAATCCCATACATTCCCATTACCTCTGCCTGCCTGGGGGGGGGGAGTAACTGGGGTGCACTGGGATGAGTCCCTATATCCCTGTGGGCAAGCACACCACTGCTAGAACTTGAGAAATTCAGATTCACTTCTTCTCTGAAACAGGAAACACACTGGGTGGACTTCACAAAGTTATTGACAGGATAAATTGAGGAGACACAAAAGAAAGTATATTCTAGTTGCCCAGAATGCTTATGGTAAATAAATTCCATTCACACTTTAACTGTAAGTGTGGCTGCCAGCACATAGCAGTTGATGTGCATATTATTATGTAAGAGGCATGGTTTAGTGACATGAACCCACTCTGCTTTCCTCATATGTTTAGTTCTTTGAACATTACTATTGGCGTTTTTTGCTATATTTCTGAAAAAGAGTTCAAGCTGAGATTTGTCGTGTTATCATGAAACCATTCCCACACGGCTTTTCTGTGGGAAAATACAAACATGGTGGGATCATACCTCAGTTCCTTTTATGACATATTACTTGGAAGATATCAGTTAGTAGTAAAATTCCACAGGTGAAATAAAACAATAAATGTCTAATTTTAATCGCTACCAAATATTTTCTATTCTGCAATCACCAAGAACTATCTGCTGGATTAGTGTGTATTAACATACATGGTAATATTCCTTCAATTATACAATCACCATTTATACATTAATTTACTTTGTATTATTACAAGTGCTACTCCTAGTATAAAATTTATTTATAGAACAATTAGTATTTATTTTATGTCACATAAAAAAGAAAAAATGCCAGTGCAAATCAGTTAAATTTAAATCTGTTAAGAACGATCCCAAACCTTCTGTCCAAATGTTGCTTGCCAGATGCACTCCTCCAATTGCTAATTTCTCAAGTGACTCAAGTTAACATAAACAGATGGGTTTTTGCTCTTCCAGGAGCCTGTGGTAATAGTCTATGGCTCTGGAACACAGCAGCCAATTGGTATTTCTATTTGAAGATGGGCTCAGGATTTGTGCTGTTTCTCCACCAAATAACACTTTCTAGAAACTACTTCCAATTATTCTTACTACTTTCAGGAAAAAGAATGTAATCTCTATTTTTTTTAAAGAACAATCAGAACAAAGTCACTGATGTTTTATACATAGCAATATATTTTCATTCAGTTATTCACAAACCTCTGGCTTATGAATGTGGGATGCTGTAATCCTTCATTCATGATTCAACATGCCAAGAAATGGCCTGATATTGTTGCACAATGTCATGCATGACTTGCCAGCAGGAAAAAAGAATGTTAAACTTTATTTAGCCAAGGGTATTCTGAGTCTTGATGACACAAATGTAAGCAGTCAATTTAGTTTACAGGATACCCTCTTGTGTTTGCTACCATTCACAAAGAGATACCAAACAAGGAAAATCTCATATGAAATGCAGGAAAACAAAGACAGTCCTGTGATCCATACACAAAATAAACACAGGAAGAAGGTGACACCTTTTATCGGATCACTCAAAAAATAAATCATTGTGCGAGCATTTGAAATTCAAGATCTCCTATTTTCATCAGTTAACCACTTCTTAACCAAACACAAAGCAATTTTCAAAGCTCTTTTTCAACAAGTGACACATGAAATCTCTCAGCCATCAGGACTCGGAATAAGAAAACTGCTAAAGTCACACTGATGCAGTATTTTAAAATGATTTCCCCCCAATAATCCACTAGTGATCCTCTTTACTTTCTTATTTTCTTACATGGCCTCAACTAAAGAAAAGGCTATTGCTTACCTATATAAAGTCATGCACTGAGACATAGTACATACAAATAGCACACTAAAGAATGTTATAATCACAGATGAGATCTAGAAGAGAGATCAACTCAGAGATTGCATAGTAGCCATAAGACTATAAAGCAGGTTTTATTATTCTCTATTTAGTCTCAAAGTTTATGTAACTATGATGAGTATGTCCTATCTAGTACTGTACTTGGGTTTTCAGCCATTATAGTAGCCATTGCATTCAACTTCGTAAGTTACATATGCAATCTTTACACAGGTTTAAAAAGTAATTCTCAGAAGTCTAAATTTTCATGCATAAATATATCTAGAGCAGAACAAAGGAAATTAAAAAGATGTCTGCCACTCAAGTTTCAACTATTTAGGAATCGGGGTAACAAAAACATAAATCAATGAATATATAGAAACTACAGTATTAACAAGTAGCAAAATACATAAAAGAAAGCTTAGAAAGATTTATCACATGAAAAGAAAAGAATTTAAGATTTATGAACAGTGTTGTGGTCAAAGTGCAAAAGGAAGATTAGCTATACCATAATTATTAAAATATTATGAAGCTTTCCAAATAACTCAAACTTGTAATCTTATACAGATGGAAGACATGGCTGGCAGGGCAGGTGTGGGGCACCGCTGGTGTGGGGCCCCTAGGCTGCTGGTTAATTTAGTAATATCCTCTCGACCTGCCAATCTTTTAATCTTTTAACTTTTTAATTTTTTATTTCTTGATTTGTAATCTTTAAAATTTTAATATCTGTTAGTTTTATAGGGTTTTATTATTACTATAATAATGTTTAAATTTTATTGCATGATTGTGATTGTCCAACTGTGACATGAGCTGCTCTGAGTCGGGTTAAAAACCTGAGTGGGCAGCAAATTAAAGCAAAAATTAAATTAAATTAAATATTTCTGAATGGACTAAAATAGAAAGAGATGAAGAAGGAATATAGTTAATACGCATGTGCATACAACAAAAGAGATTAAAAGAAAGGAACATGTTCAAACTCCAGTTACAATGGAGACATTGTGAATATTGCCTTCCCCCGCACCCAGTGGTGGGCAGCAGCTGGTTCAGACCGGTTCTACTGAACTGGTAGTAACAATCCCGGGTGGCCTCCGGGGGGGGTGGTAGTAACACTCCCTGGAGACCACCCGGGATGGTTACTTTTTTTTTGGAGGTGATCAGCTCGGTCACCTCTCCGGCCACCCTTCATTGTAGCCCATAATGGCTGCTATTAAGTGTGCATGTGTCAAAACACCATTTGATGCTTGCATGCTGAATACTGGAGTTTGCATGCGTCAAATTGTATTTTGACGCATGAGCACTTATGAGCAGCCATTTTGGGTTGCAGTGAAGAGTGCAGTGGCTGGCTGTTGAGGCAATCAGTGGCCTCTTTGGAGGGGCAGCGGGGACAGCCTTCCCTCAACCGCCGACGCTGCTCCCTCGCCACCGCTGCACCATGCCATGCCACAGTGCACCACTGGGATGGGCCAGGCCACACTGCTGGGCCAGTCTGCGCTGCAAGGCCAGGCTGCCCCACCTCCACGCCACTGCTGTTCCTGCCTGCCTGCTGCTCCCTGACCCTAGGATAAGCGATTAGGGTTTGTGTTTGGGGTGGGTGGGTGGGTGTTTAAAACAGCATGTTTTATGTAGTATACTTTTATTTCTATTTGATGTCTATTTTAATTTGCATTTTTATGTTTTTATTTCTATTTAATATCTATTTAATTTGTATTTTATGTGTTTTTATTTCTATTTTAATGTGTACTGTATCTTTATTTTATTTTTATTTGTACTGTATCTTTATTTTATTTTTATTTTATTTTTTACTTTGGCTCCACCCACATTGTTGGCTCCGCCCACACATCACGACATCACGGTGTTGGCTCCTCCCACAACATGACATCATGACATTGGCTCCACCCACGACATCAGCTCCACCTACAGTGTGGTAGTAAAAATTTTGGCTGCCCACCACTGCCCCCCCCCAATCTGTGGAATAAAGAGTTGAGAATGATATGTTCAATATGATCAGAAAGCCTGGGCCAGGATTTCATTTAAATTTATTAACCCCTAACCTATGGGGGGAGGGGCTGGTAGTGCTATACATGATACCAAGACAGGAGAAGCTAACCCACCTCTCTCCTTACGGGACCAGCGAATCCTTTTCCCTGTTCAGTGCTGATCCTTGTCAATGCTGTTCAGGCCAGCTGTTATTTGGGGTAAAAACCTTGGGCCTGTTTCCAACTCTGTTCACATGAACAAATGTTGGGCATCCCCCCCCCCGCGATATTTAATGGTATGCCCTGAATGCCCAACTGATTCACACAAATCATGCTAGACATTCATACCTCCTCGTCAATAGATGCCCTAAGGTGATTCAATGGTAACCCCATCCACCAACCACTACCCGCCATCTAATTGTGACTTATTTATCACTATCTGCCTCAGAAGCAAAAACTACCCAGTTCCCTCAATACCAATCTGAGAAATGACCTTAAAATTCCTATAAATGGCAACCCACATAAGTACGATGGAACAAGAGGATGGGTCCTGAGCTCTGAAATGTTCCAAGAGGCTGCTTGAGAGGCTGGGTGTGCCTAAATCACCTGTGTGCCATGTCCAGCCCCCAACACAAGGTGATGGCAAGTCATCATCCTATGTCCCTGGCTCTCTTTGCCTCAGGTTGGGTGATTATTATAAAGTGATAGCATATCAACTAAGTAAGGATATTGTATTAGAAGTAGTAGTATTTAGCACATTCATTTTTTTATTTTTATTTTCCTATGAAATTGCATGGTTTACTATGTATTATGTCAAGATTGTCAATTTTTTTTTTAAAAAAAAGAACAAGGATGGAGAAAAATAGGACCAACCGTTCCTTATCTATATGATAATTACCTTGATCATGATGATGATTATAATGTTTTTTTTTAAAAAAAAATCTAATTTAAATACTGGCATGATAACAGTGATGATTATAAAATCAGACTGTCTACTCCTACTCTTTCAACTTTGGCACTGATTGAAACCCAGTTTCAAAATTATTATTATTTTTTTTAAAAAAAAATAGAATTGCCTAGTAGAATATTCATTTGTTCTGCTGCACAATACCATAGTTGTATTATTGTGTGGGCATAATATACAATGAGGTGCTGAAAATGTAAATGTAAGTGAAGGTTCAGAAAAGGGCATAGAGAAAACTGCTGCACTGCAGGCCTGCAACAGAGCATATCCTAACTGTAAATGTTCACAGGATTTATGTGCAGTTACATCTACTTTTCAATGAAAACAACCAATGTGAAAAAATACCTTCAGGTGTCCACGCCTGCTTCTAGATTTCAATGGTCCAGAAAAAAAAATATTTACATGTTTTTCTTTCATCCTAAACAAGAAAACTCGTGGCAACCTGGAACAAGACATTTATTATTTATTTATTTATTTGCTCATATTTACTATCCCGCCCCAATCGGGTAAACCCATCTCTGAGCGGCTTACAGATTAAAATCATAGGTTAAGCCTATGATAATACTAATTCATCTTAAAACTTTATACTTAAAACTATAAAAATTCATAAAACATTAAAACAACACCAGAAATTGAACCGAAAGGGTGGCTGTTCATTAGATCAGCCACCCTACATGAGATCCCATGTTCCTGGGTCCCCACACTTGCCCTGCCAGCCAGGTTTTTAGGCCCTTCCGAAAGGGCAGGAGCTCTGTCTGTAGGGGCAGCTCGATAGGCAGGAGGTTCCAAAGGGCTGGGGCGGACACGGAGAAGGCCCTCCTCCTAGTGCAAGAGAGGTGCGCCTCTCTAGCCAATGGAATAACAAGGGAGCCTCTCCGATCCACCCTGGTGGGGCGGACAGATGTTCTTAGGGTGACGCAGTCTCTTAGGTATCCTGGCCCACTACCATGGTGAGTTCTTGGTCCCCACTATTTATTTATTTGTTTACCGCCCTCCTCCCTGAAGGGACCCAGGGCGATTCACAACACATCAGCATATCAACAACAAATTAAAACCAGTTCAAAATTTAGAAGTTTTAAAAGAAGCTTAAAAACTTAACATTACAAACTACCCTTAGAGCCAGAATGTCTGAGAAATTCCAGTTTCATTTCTCAAGACATATCTCCAGGATGACTGAGAAATGGGTTTCACTTTCACATCTTCCTCTAGCACAGTGGTTCCCAACGTGGGGCCCACACCCCACAGGGGAACTTCAATTCCTAGAAGCCTAAGGTAGTACATTGGCTAATCAGTGCTTTGGGAATTAAAGTCCAAAAACCAAAGGTTAGGAGACACTGCTCTAGCAAGTAGAAACCTAGGCTTTTGCTCTCTAATCCATAGGAATAAATGGAATTCTAAATATTAGAAAATATTATTATAGAAAAACTGGTGCAATGTGCTTTATTCACACCACCAGAAGTCAATTGCTGCTAATTAAACACCTTTTTCAATATTAGGTCAGACACAACCAGTCTGATTCTCCTCCCAGAAAGTACAGTAGAGAATATAATGACTCACCCTTATGGTTCCAAACCACTGAAATATCCAGCCAGCCAAAGATCCTGTTAAGACATTATTTATTTATTATTATTTATTAGTTCAAATTTATATTGCCGCCCACTCGGTGTGGCGACTGAGGGCGGCTTACAGACAATACATTACATTACATTACAATATGTTGGGGTGGGCACAGGGGTAGGGGCGGCAAGGTCCTCATCCTGCCCCGGCTTCTTCCTCCCCTGGCAGTTGGTATAGGCACAGTGGGAGGGGCGGCAAGGTCCTCATCCTTTGAGGTGAATCCATGGTAAGTTTTTGACAGCCTTCTTGTTCATTTTTATCAATGTCTGGCACATTTATTTCCTCACTTGTGGTACTAGAATAATTAACTCCCTCTTTTCCCAAAACACTTTTATGCAACTACCATAAAGACCTGTTATTGCTCATCAACCTTTTTTTAGTGCCTTTTGAAAGCAGTGATTATAATGTGCATAATTGTTTATGGTATTGTAATGTGAGATTTTTAAACATTTAGGACGAGATAAAAAAGTGAACTCTTAAGAAGTCAAATGGGACAGTTATAACAGTGTGGAGAAAGATAATTAAGTGTTATATAAGTTCAGAAGAATAATAATGAATTTGAAAATATAATACAGGTAAGATTGTGAATGGGGCTGATTGGGTCATTTTCCCTTCAACTATTTGTTATCATAATTGCATTGTGTTTGTAATGATTTTCTCCAGAAAGATACTAGTAATTGTAATTTGTACTGGGAATTCTCTGTTAGAGCCTTCTAGCTGCCTTCAAAGAGCTACATCTCCCAGAGTTCTTTAGTAGAAGAGATCCACATGGCTCCCCATTGAAAAATGCATAAAAGGAAGGGGGGCTACCAGTCTTTTAAAGGGCAAAGTGAAGAAACCTTTCAAGGATTGTTTTGTCTCTGCCCACCCTTCCCCATGGATGGAATCTTTTTTTAACTCTACATTTGGGTTACAATTTTTGTGTTTTCAGCCATATTACAGTTCCTACATTGTCCCCCCCCCCAAAAAAAAAAGAAAATTCTTCATTTTTAGCAGCTACATGTCAAAGAATGTACACATAGCCTTCTCTATACAGTCAAACCTCACATAAAGAGCACCTCGCTTAAAGAGTAACTCGCTTAAAGAGGAGGTTTTTCTCTGAATGTTTGCTTCGCTTAACAAATAAAACCAACCAAAACCTCACTTAACAAACAAACTGGGGTTCACAATCCCCACCCACCAGAAGTCACAACTGGCCACTTACAATGATATTTCACTTAAAGAGCAAACTCACTTAAAGAGCAATCCTGTGGAACACATTATGCTCTTTAAGCGAGGTACAACTTTATTAGTAAAAGTTATACTTACATAATTTGATTCTTCTTCTTCCTCCTTTTTTATCCCTTCAGGTGTCAAGGGAGATACAAAGTTCCTGCTCTCAACTTTCCTCTGGGTCTGCCTCGTGGTCTTCGTCCTTCTCCTCTGTTCACATAGGCCTTGTACGTTATAGAATTCCAAATAAGCAAACCATTATGGTATATTTGCTGTCTCTGTATGTAGTTTAAGATTGGTTCTATTCCAATTCTTTCCCTTATAATCTCATTCCTAATTTTATCCCTTTTAGTCACTCCAGCTGCCTTCCTCAGACATCTCATTTCTTTGGTGACCACCTTTGGTTTATGTTTTGTTGTAAGTGTCCATGTTTGACATTGATACCCTAAGGTGGGAATGAATATGCTTTGTGTGAGATGTTTCTTTGTGGTGGTCGGTATTGCCTTATGTTGTAAGAATGGAACTGACTGTCCTGATATTTGGTTTGCCTTTCTCCATTGTATGTTAATCTCTTTGTCCATTTTGCCATCATGAGTAAATGTTGTTCCTAGGTATTTCAATGCTGCCACTTGTTTTATACCTGTTCCCTCTATTTTGATATTTAAAGTATGTTGTTTCCTTCCAATTGCCATCGTCTTAGTCTTCTCTTTATTGATTCTCATATTATCTTGTATTCAATTAGATCATTGCTGATGAGAAAGAACTGGATTTTTCCAGCTTGCCTCTCAAAAGCATATCTCAAATTGCAAATTCCTTCACAATTTGGATGGGAAAAATTGAAGTTTAAAATGCTTTAAAAAGGGAGAAAATGAAATAGAAGATTTTCATTAACACAATTAAGATAGAACTTACAAGTTAAAAGGGACAGGCTGTTGTGCTCCTGACAATTATTCTCATTCCCATAATGAAGCAGGCTTAGAAGGTGTAACATGATGGTGTAACTGTTGAAAAAGACATCTCAATATTTTTATATATCATTTCAGTGATTGTTCAGAAAGCTTCTCATTGGGGATTTTGTGTTTTCCAGGTTTTACTGACACATCCCTTTAACCTCAATACTTTAACCCATACATTTATCATTAGTGACGATTATAATGGCACATGGAATCTCTCTAGTGTGCTTTAAACAGACTGTATTTCCATCTAACTCTGTTAACATGAAAATATCACCTGAATTTCAATACCTTGGTGTGTCATCAATCCTTGGAATAATTTGATAGACTTATAGCCTTGTTATGTGCAGTTGGAGGGACATTATTCCTTCCACGAAGACAGGAATATATTTTGTGGATATATTTTTTCAACTTTCATATATTTTGTGAAAACAAATATGATCTGTTCAGTCCAGCTTTATACACAGGTGACACGAGAAGTCTCTTAGCCATCAAGATGAGGAATAAGAAAATTGCTAAACTCATACTGAGGTAGTATTTTAGTGACACCCCCCCCCCCCACGGTAACCCACTCCTGGCTTGTGGCTCTCTTTACTTTGTTCTTGCTTATATGGCCTCCATGAAAGAAAAAAAGCTATTACCTGCCTTTATAAAGTCATGCACTGAGACACAATACATAAAAACAAGAAACTAAAGAGTGTTATCATCATAGATGAGATCTGGATGAGAGATAATCTCAGAGATTGCATGACAGTTGTAGCCATTTTCTATTCTTTTCTATCCAGTCTCAAAGCCATATACTGTACTGTACATGTATTACTATGATTAGCATGTTCTGTTTGCTGTAGATGTAGCAGACACTGCTCTTTCTCTGTTCCAAATTTAAGGACACTGTGGGCAAAGGATTTTGAATATACAGTATGATTTTTTTTTAAAGTAAAGTTGTTCCTGGCTTTAAAAAAATAGATGATCCTAAATGTCCCAACATTTGAAATAACTCATATAAATCAAAAAGACCCGTCTTATTTATCTTGAAAGAGAATGGTTGGCCCCAGCCACTTTTTTATTTGGAAAGAATACAAGCTGCAGGACTGAAATACTGATCCTCAAAAAGAACTTTTCAAAAGAGAAGATCAGTGCCTTAGACTGAGGATGCATGGAGTAGAAGAGATTTACAAAGAAGGTAAAAAGTTTGCAGCTTCCTAGGTGGGGAAGTGAAACATTTGCAGAGCTTTAGAGTAATAAAAAATTATAGAAACTGAGTCAAAAGTTAATTCCAAATTTAAATTAGGAATCTGAATTTGATGTCAACAATGGCAACAACAACAATGACATCGACGACAACAACAACAACAATGACATCGATGACAACAACAACAGCAACAAAGTCAAAAGAGCTTCTTCTACAAAATACATTAAGTGGCTCCGGAAAATCTTGAGGTCAAAACTAAGTGGAGGCAATATCATAAAGGCAATTAATATCTGGACATTGATTGTTATACAATATTCAGCCGGAATAATTGATTGGACCCAAATAGAAATTAGACAACCTAGACTGAAAAACAAGGACGCTATTGACTATACATCATGTCCTGCACCCTAAAAGTGATATTGATCGTTTGTACTTACCAAGAGCTGAGGGTGGCAGAGGACACCTACTGGTAAAACAGACATTAGAGAAAGGCAAGCATAGCTTGAACGACTACATTAAGAAAAGTGAAGAGCCTATGCTTCAGGAAGTGAACAAAGGAAGACTTCTGAAAACAGTCAAGAAGAAATCTGAAAGGATTGAAAGTCGAGTTGCAAACTGGAAAAACAAGCCTATGCATGGTCAATACTTGAAAGAAATTGAAGGAAAGGCTAACTCAAAGCTTACATGGGAATGGCAAAGACCAAGAGTATTGAAGAAGGGAACAAAATGATTTATCTTGGCAGCTCAGGAACAGCTCTGGTTTATTGACATTGCTATACCAAGCGATGCATGAATTGAAGACAAAATACTGGAGAAAATAACAAAATACAGTAAAAACTCGTATAACGCTAGAACTTGGTTCCACAAGTCTTGGTGTTATCTGATTTTCAGTGTTATCCAATGCATGTTAAAATCCTATGGGATGTATCGGATAACGTTAAAGCTCCATAGAGGTACATTGTAACTGCACAGGCTTTAGCGGTTGTTATCCGATGCATCCCATAGGACCTTAACATTATTCGATGCAATTCTCTCTCCCCCCCCCCCCGATTACTTAACGTTATGCGATTTTAGCGTTATCTGAGGTAAACGTTATCCAAGGTATTACTGTATTGTGATTTGTGAATTGAAGTTGAGTGTCTATGGAAGAATAAATCTGTTGTTTTACCCATAGTGATCAGAGTCCTTGGAGCAATACCTAAAGGACTCCCTAGATCAGGAGTTCTCAATCTTTTTAAGCAGGTGGCTGGTTCACGCTCCCTCAGATAGCTTCGAGGGCCAGATGGCCATTTTGCCCTTCCTCGGCCACATGGCACTTCCTGGTGTGGTATAGTTGTAGGTGGGCCACATGAAATGGTGCCATGGGCCGCATCCAGGCTTCAAGCTGCAGGTTGATAATCTCTGCCATAGATATTTGAAAATTGTGTACTTTTTGGACTTGAACATCCTAACTCTCCAAAAAACAACTGTACTAGGAACTGCATATATTCTTAGACTTTACCTTAACAATTCCTAGGTCCTTGGTTAGGGCTTGAACTTTGAATTGCATACAAGTCCTCAATTGTGAATCAAATGGTAGATTTGTACAATAATAATTGGTTGCTGTTAGATCCATTCTGATTCATGGCGACCTTTGTCACACTAGATAGAGTTCACAGAATTAGTTTACCATTTTCTCTTTCTAGGGGTGTCCTGGGACTGTGCATCTTGTCTAAGGCTACAATGGCTGGTTGTTCTTCCTGGAGGCACAGTGGGGAATCAAATTCCCAACCTGTGGCTCCAAAGCCAAACACCTAAGCCAATGAGCTATTCAGCCTAATTAAAACTATATCTCTTTAATCTGGAGTTACATTTAGAAAAGTGCTAAATCCACATTTACCGAAACAATTGCAGGAATTAATTGGCAAGAGATTTGCATGAACATTTCATATTTTGTAGAACAATCCTTATACAGTATTCAAAGAGAAACCATATTAATATGCTGGTGTAAATGGACATAGCACTTTTTAAGGAAATGGTTAAACATATGGTAAGCAAGAACAATTTAACATCACACAGTGTTCTTACTGTTTGTCAGTCTACATCAGTGGTGCCCAAACTAAGGCCCAGGGGCAGGGTGCTAATCCCGATGGCAATTGATCCAGCCCATGAAGCTCTCATGGCTCCTGCAAGCGGAAGAAAACACAGCCATACGGGCGCATTTTACTTCTGCTTCCAGGAGCGACAAGGGCTTCGCGGGCTGGATGAATTGGCCCCCGGGCCTGAACCACATGATCGGCCCACGGCCCAAAAAGTTTGGGCATCCCTGGTCTACATTTATTAATTTGAAAGCAAGAAATTTCAAGTAGATAAATAGGGACCACTTTGGTGGGAAAAGGTCTTAGGGACATGAAAGGAGCCTCATTCAGGCATCCCCTGAACAGAGTTTCTCCAGCAAAAATCCTTTCAATCCAGAATAATTTCTGACATTAAATTATTAATATTATTATTATCTATTAATAAATTCCTGGATTTATGGAGCTTAAACTAACATAAAACAGCCTTAACTCTATCTAAAACTGGCATGTTTTTTTAAATATATATATATATATTAAATTTACATAAAATAAAGCAAAAGCCTGCATCAAATGGAAGGTAGGTAAAATAGGTAAAATATGGATAAACCCTTCACCATATTTCCCAGATTCTTCATTTCTTGCCACTTAAATGTAAGAACCAAAGATTAAATTTTGTTTTAAATGCTACTTGTCAATTTGCATTAATTAAAAAATGAAGCATGGGATAAGAATAACTTTATCTTAAGACTTGTTTTCATTGAAGCTGAAAACTTCATGAAAGAGATAATTATTAGCAGTTGAAATCTAGTCACAATTGCTGATTAATTATACATATAATTACATATCGTATATGGCACACGGCCTTCAATATAAATCTTTAATGAATTTAACCTTTTATGAGTCTTTGATAGAAAAATTGGTTGAAATGTAAGCAACAGACTAGTTAACATTGAAAATATCTAGATTTTGAATTATAATATGTATGGAAGAGACTCTCTTAAAGCTGCTTCGGAAGTTGTTTACAAAAACAAAAATCAGTTCTTTTGTACACTTCAGCAGCAATTAAAATAAATTTCCTTAGGATTTTACTGTTCTTTGTCTATCTGTTTCATTTATAACAGTGATATCTTAATTTTATTATTATTATTTAGCTTTGTTTGGCTGACTCATTGGGCAACTAACCATGTTTTGGCTTCCGTGGTTTCCCCATACTCCACATTTTTTCCACCTAATAAGAAATTCTGGAGTAAACAAAATGTTTTATAGTTTTGCCAATTGGTAGTTGATCTTAACAAAAGTCTTCTTGCCTGTCTGTGAGATTTCAGGTTTTGTTTTTTATGGTCATTAAAGGGACTGTGGTGGCTTAGTGGTTAAGATGCTGAACTTGATGACTAGAAGGTTGGCCAGTCAGCAGCTTAATACCTGAGTGCTTCATGATGGAGTGAGCTCCCACCTCTGTCCCAGCTCCTGCCAACTTAGCAGTTTGAAAGCAAGAAATTGCAAGTAGATCAATTGTTGGGGTCCGGCCCCAACAATTGGCGCAAAGGAATTGAGACTGCAGTCTTGGATCTGGTGCAAAATCAGTGATCAGCCTGACGTCTCAGTCTGATCTGTTTGGTCTGAACTACTTGTGGCACCCAGCAAGGCATATTTATTGAGTCACATAAAAGAGGAGGTTAGTGTAAAAATGGGAGATACATCAGAGGGTCGTTACATGTTCAAAAGGGTGTTTACCCCAAAAGAAGGAGGAGGGTGGTGTACCCAAAAGAGGGTGGGAGAGGGTGGTTACATGACAAAGGGTGGAAAACATCTCTATATATCTAATCATAAGTAAATATACTTATAATAGCCTCACTGCCTTGTAGGAATATATATATACATATTGCAAGCATAATATACTGTGGTTACAACTTACTTCTTCATGGTTGGACGCTATCATTTCCTGAACATCTGTTTGTCTGTTTGCCTCTTGGAGAGGCCTCCTGTGGCTAAGCACATCGTGTTATCTATTTATGTCACACAGCATCTACAGCAATAACAGGGCCCCAATTGTATTTCTAAATCTACAGTACAAATAACACAGAGATACAATTTAAGGCCCAAATGAATTCCTACAATCAATAGATACCACTTTGGTGTGAAGGAAAACAGTGTTCCATGCACTCTGGTGTTTAGTCATACCTGCCACATGTCCATGGAAACTTCTGCAGATACAGACAGCTATAACCAGAGATGAGCACTGAATCCTAGAGTTCAGATATGACTGACTTTCGAGCAAGGGTGACCTTTACCTTTACCTAAATGAATACAGGATTTGCTACTAGAGAGTCCTGAAATTACCTGTACCAGATGCCTCTACTGCCTCCAGTCATTTCTCCTCAGGCAGAAAGAAACACAAAGTAGTCTAGCTCAATGTGGAATCAATATGGCAGTGTTATTGAAGGTGTTCCTCACCATTCCTCTGTCTTTTCCAGTAAGCCAATCTTGTGTGACTCAGGTGTAACAAATAGGACAGTGACGCCTCCTGGCAGAAAAATACATAGTTGGAGCTCTGCTCAGGTGTCTGATTTCTAAGCAAGCCTTCTGTCAAAGATTTCTGTAGTTTATTCTCATAAAACACAACTGACAGGCTAGGAAAGAATGAAATTACCAGACAATTTGTTGAGGTTTATAACTAGGTGGAGATTGGAACCTTTAGAAATTGAACTGAGTAAATATAGCAAAGAAGATGGCCAAACAGATCATTATATAACAGCTTCTGACAGGTTTCTATTTGCTGCGATGGCTGCTCCCAAAATCTATAGAATTTAAAGTAAAGGAGTGAAAGCAAACACACATTAATTCTTTTTTTAAAAAATCTATCCCATCTTCCCATTGCACTGAACAAATGTGGTGCCTATAGCCTAATAACTACATTTATTTTAAGATACAGATAAAAATGTGGAGCACATTTTAGGGATTCCTATCCCAACCTCTTGATCAACATATTTGAGTAGCTTCCCGTTCTCTTAAAATAGTTGCAGTACTTTCCTGGATTTAACAGAGGCTCAAAGTCAAGATTTGCACAGAGTATCAGAAAAGCTTTAAATAGTTAGGTGAACATGTCTTAATCTTCTTGGATTTGTGCATCTGCATCCGTAATAGCACAATATTTGCCTTCCCTGCCCAATATGTATTCCTCAAATGTCTGCAACCAAGTAAAAATACAAAGCAAAAAACCCTCTTCTCAATGTGAATGAAGGGGTACAGAGAAAAAGCATCCTCAAAGATTGTGGTATTTTTGAACCACAATCTGGTGTATCCCAGGCAACAGCCACCTTGTGTTGGCTAATCTTTTTCACCCTAGGTCAGGTGAAAGGAACTACAGAATGAATTCCCCAAAGGTGGATACATTTTTATTATTATTATTATTTATTATTTCAAATTTATATTGCCGCCCACTTGCCGTGGCGTCTCAGGGCGGCTGACAAACAATACATTACATAACATAACATTACAATATGTTGGTATTGGCACAGGGGGAGGGATGGTAAGGTCCTCAATTTTAGTAGCTTCACATCTGGCCTAGACATAGAATAAGAAGAAATGTGGAAGAAAAGAGGAATTTATTGTTCTTAAATGTATTACAAAATGCTTTTTAAAAAAGAAAACCAGGAAGCTAGATTCAGATTAGATTTATCTGGCATCATTAGCCATGGAAAAATTCCATTATTGTAACAAAAGAGAGGCAAAGCTGGTTTAACTAGCATAATTAGACATTTAAAATGTTGCCATCCCAAAGATTGTACTACTGGAAAAGGAAAGAAATGTTAGCAGACATCATTAGCAGGCATCATTAAAATCTGGCAATGAAATACCCTCAAATTTACATCACAAGATGGGAAACAATCGAGAGTTCAATTGGCTTGTCTGCCATTAAAGCACCATTACCATAATGAGCCATGGAGAAAGAAAGTGTTAAAGTTCAAGCAACTGCTTTGTAGAACCACAATACATAAATCTTGATGGCAAGACTTTTCTGTCACTATGTATGAAATAACACTGGAACAAGCCAGTTGCTATCTAGAACTACTAGCCTAAAAATATATGCTTTCTATATGCTTTCTCTGGGAAATAGCATGCTTTTTTTTTTCTTCAGCTAAGTAACTATGTTAAATTATCTAGCTGAAGAAAAAAATGCATGCTATCTTGATAAAGGTAGCCTAACTTAACTCACCTTCAGATGAATTGTCCAGGTAGTTTCCTAAGCAGGATATTCCCTGGTTTGCCACATCAGGAGCAGGTAGCACTTTCAGATATGTGGTGTTTCATGGCCATTTGGGAAGCAACCCCTCTCTTTTCACAGTTGCTACCCCAGCTACTGAAAGAAAGCAGCTGAAATTTTCAGCTCTTCCTCCTGGCAGATAACATTGTGGCAGATGTCATTGCGGTATAGAAGTATGAAAATAAATAAATTAAATAAATTAATTCTCACAGATCTATGGTGTAGGAGAAATCTCTGCCACTGCCCAAAACCATAAAGCTGTTTGTCAAGAGGGCAGTTTTGTTTGGTGTTTGTGTTGCTGTTGCTTAGAAGATACAGGAGATGGTGAAGTAAGACAGGGGTGTTTGGGGAAATTAATAAATTACATCCAATATCCAATAACAATTTGTCGTTGCTTATCTATTTAAGCACAAATCAACCCAACACCAAAATGTTCTATCCTTTGCCTTCTGTTTCCATCTCTGGCTGAACAGCTTTACCATTCAGCTTATCCCATCTTTTTTGGGGTCTGCCTAGTGGTCTTTTGTGATCCCTTGGTAGCCAGTTTGTTAGCCGACAGGTCCATCTATTATCCTTCAGGCAGGAGATATGGCCAACCCATCTTCTTTTTGCCGCATATAGTTCATCGACCACATCTTGCAGTCCAGTTCTTTGGCATAATTCCTTATTGCTTACCTTATCCATTATTGTTACTCAGCACATCCATCGTTAATTTAGAATGATAGCCATAGAGAAATAAAACAAAGATAATCCCCTGCTTAATGCAGGAATCCAAATCAAAGGAGATCTGAAAGATCTTTGCTCTGGCCTTGACCACATGTTGTTCTGTCTCTGCCACCTTTAATATGTCGCGCCCCCCCCCAAACATACCCAATATGAGCCCATGATCTCACACATGCATGTGGATACATGCACATGTGCATGCACACATGTACGCACACACATCCCAGGATATGTTTAATCCACAGAGACAAATAGCAATAGCAATTATGCTTATAAACCCACTCCATAGGTAATAGGTAATTCACAGGTGATTAGCGTTTTGAACCCAGCATTGAAGAGACTCACAGCTATATGTGAGGAATGAAAGCATATTCTTCAGAGTTGTATTTATTTATTGAAACAGGTCTATATGCCTTTTTTATCCCAAAGCCATCTATGGTATTTTAATATAAAAATTGCCAAAACACAACAAAAAAAACAACATAATAGCAAATAAACAAAAAGAGAGGAAAATGTGTCATAATTTCACTAGGGTTAATTGACTAGGCTGGTAATTAGGAAAATGGCTGGATGAAGAAGCATTGCTTTAGTTTTCTTCAGGTCTTTCTTTTTCTCCCCCACTAACAATGTATCTAAAATTCTCCCTCACACTTCGGTGGCAGACATCATGGGTGACAGAAGATGCCACTGCCAACCTCCGGGCCCCACCAAAAGTTTTGGTTGTGGTGCCGTGGTGCAATCCATGCGGTGACTTGCTGTTATGGGACTTTTTTCAAATGATTGATTTTTCCCCCTTTTCTGCAATGTTTCATTATGTTTTATGATGGTGGTAATTTATGATGCTATGATTTATATTTTATATGGTACTGTGATTTATTTACTGTTACTCTACAGTATTTTATTGTCTTGTAAGATGTATATGCGTTTAAGATGCTCTGTTGTTTCTGTGAGCCGCCCAGAGTCACATTGTTGAGGGGGGGGGCATACAAGTTCAACAATGACAATGACAATGACATCATAATCATCATCATCACAGAAATAAGAGTAGCAGAAAACAAGCATGCTCAATGTCATGGTCCAGAATCCCATTTATTTATATAATTGTATATGGACAATTACACTAGTCTGCCCTCTCCTACAGCAAATTGTATGTCGTGTGTCACAGAGATTGTGAAATTGGATGCATGTTGCATCCTTGTGATTTGATCAGTTTAATTGTTAAAACAAATTTTCCAAATACAGTAAAACACCGGATACATTTGGATTGGATAATGCTAAAATTGATTAACATTAAGAAACCTGGGGAGAAGAATTGGATCGAATAACATTAAGGTCCTATGTGGTTACAGTGTATCTCTATGGAGCTTTAACGTTATCCGATCCTTCCCATATAATTTTAACATGGGTCGGATAACACTAAAAAATTGGATAACACCAAGACTTGTGGAACCAAGTTTTAGCGTTATCCGATGTTTTACTGTATCTGATCAATAACACAGGTTGTTCATTCCCGATGATAGCGGAAATGTCAGTTCCTGTTCAAATGAACCCAGAATATTCCTTCTACTATTGTAAGGATACAGAAATAGGTTTTATTCATCTATCATCAATTGTGTAAACGTCTATTTGAGTAGGCCTAGTGCAGCATAGCGTGACAGTGTGGTCAAGGATGATGGATCATGTCATTGTGTGCCATATGCTGTATGCTTGTGTGAAACTGTTAATAAGGAGAGATGTTGGAAGGAGATCAGAAGGAGAGGATCAGAGAGGGAAGACTCCAAAGTACCCATCTAGCCTCCCACAAATCTTATGTCATCCTTCTGCTCATTAGAGTCCCATGTAGTAGTTTACTACAGATGCATAAGTGGTTGTATGCCCAAATGTTCAATATATATACCATATATGCCGGCATATAAGACGACTGGTCGTATAAGATGACCCCCCAACATTTCCACTCAAAATATAGTTTGTTATATACTCGCTGTATAAGACTACCCCCTCTTCCACACACCTTCCACACACCAAATAAAACATAAAAGAACATCAGATTTGATTTCAACATCTCCCTGTGGCCGGCACTAGTGCGCAAGTACACATGTGTGAGCTCTGTGTAGACAAGGGGCAGGGCGGAGCACCGCTGCTTCCGGCTGAGCAGAACAGGCCAGTCACACCAAAAAGGCTGGCACCCCTGTCTCACTGCTGATGCTCGCCACAGCCACGCTGGATACTGCGCGATACTGGATGGTATGTAGAATGAGGTGGGTGAGCATCAGGAGGCCACTATGGGCACCAGGTGGTCATCGGGAGGCCTCTATGGGCACCGGGCGAGCATTGGGAGGCCACTATGGGCAGCTATGTCTATCCCAACTGAAGTGCGCCCAGCGTGTAAGATGACCCCCACACACACTTGGAGGCATGTTTTTCAGGGGGGGGAAAGTAGTCTTATATGCCAACATATACAGTATATATATATTTCTTCTGTGTGACATATGATTCTAAAACAAGCAGTCACACAGCACATAGTATGGTAAAATAAAATAGAATAGAATGAGTGTTTGTATTGGAGTAAAACAACCCAGTTTGTCTATCTGATCTTTAAAAAGATTTTGCCATTTCATTCCCTCATTCCCCAGGCATTGGAAATAAAGGTAGAAATGTTCTGTGAGCCCCAGGCTAAATACCTGCAAGAGCTCATTTTCAAAGTTAATATTTTGTTTCCAAGATGTCCTTCTTAATGGATTCCTCTGGTCCATCACTGCTTCATCTGCTTCCCACCAGTGAGCATGTGTTGTTTCCATTAACGCTAGAAGGATTTAACATGCATTTAAATTATTGGATGCCATCTTTCAGAAATACTCTTCTCAGCACTTTGTCACTCTTTACTGCATATTCACCTACCATCTCTGACAGCACTAAAATGATATAAGGCCAAATGGGAAGAAAAATATTGTATTATCAGAAAGGAATTAATTATTATCATCATGAAGAGGAGGAGAAGCAGAAATCTGACAGGTTTTACTGTGCTTATAATATACACAGTGACTCTCAGAGTGCTACATATTTCACACTGTGGCCTGAGGTCAATCTATATAATTAGCTTTGGTGGTGGCTTCAGCAGAACATTCTGAGTTGTTGGTCTGCATAAACCATGCATGAGTGTATCTGCTGTTGCACAGAAATGCAAAGTTTCCACTGAACAGCATTCCCCACCCACCTGAGCCATCTGTTCCTTCACTGTTCTTACATGAAGTAATACCATTTAACTGCCTCCCCACACCAACCCAGGTGCCTTTTATTATGCTAAATGCAATGTTAATCCATAGTAGCATAATACTGTTGAAATTAATGGAACATATTAGTCACAAGTAATGAATATTTCCCTCCCTCCCATCCATTCCTTCCATTCAGAGACCCTAATCTAGTGAAAACTAACATTCCACCCAGTATAAATCTGACCCTCTGCAAGCTCTTACTTGCCTCCCTCCAAACTGCTTATGAGTTTAGAGCAGGGATTCTCAACCTATGGTCCATTAGCCGGATCTAGCCAATGGCACAATTCCAACCAGCCCATGCCCTCACACAAGCTATGGCTGCTGCTTCTGCTGCTTCTGCTGCTGCCAGCACCTCAATCCATGTCCCCTCCACTTGGCTTGGTGTTTCCTTAACTGTGCTCCATAGCAAGGCAGATGTTGTAAGTAGGCTTACAACATAAGTAGGCTTACAACATATACCCTGCTACAGAGTGCCATTAGGGACATGCCAATAGGAGGGGACAAGGATTGAGGTGCCAGTGGCAGAAGCGGAAGCAGCAGATGCATGTGTCCAACCGCATCTTTCTTTTAAAGAAAAAGTAGTGTTATCTTAAAAATTAGGGCTTGGTTCGTTTCCTGGTGGAGAAGTGATTAACCCCAAAAACTGACACCAAGGCATGATTTTAATCAGAACAAACATCGGTTTATTGGTATTTTAAACAGAATTCTAAGTCATAGTGGCCACCCATGAGAAAGAAGTCCCAATACCTCACCTGTTCTGGCACCAATCACCCTAGGGAGCCCAATTCCAGCTATTCTAGGAAATGAGCTGAAGTCCCTCCCACTCCTCAACATTTTTATACATTTACACTGGTCGACAATCAAGTATAGGCAGGTACAAATGTTGTTTACTGAAAGCGGGGCAATTAAATGAGTCTTTACACTTCTTAATTAAACAGTACAAAAGTAATTTCCAAAGTTGCACATAGACCTTTTTACAAATACAGAAGCTAATGGCGAAATGTTGTAAAAGTCTTTGTTTGCTGGATGAGGAAATCTCCTTTAGGCAAGCTCTGATACAAAGTGTCCCTTTTTAGTCAATTTGCAGTCTGTAAATTGTCACATTGTTTCCTTTCTGAATCTGTGAATGAATGAAGAGGAGTGCCTTTGCTTTTCAGCCAGGAAAACCGGTTCTACTGAGTCCACACCTTTTGTCACACCTCTGGGGAAACTCTTGATGCTCAGAGAATGGGGACAAAAGAGAGACAATTAGTTTTACATTCTTATCTGGAGGGGAGAAGCCAGCTCTCTGTTAACTTTAATTGCTTGCATTCCTTGCCAGAGTACGTGACCCACTTGGAATAATCAATATTCTTTACCAATGCTCTTAGGCAGGCTTTTATATCAATCCTTATAAAATTTAGTTCTATTTTCCCCTTTTAATTAAGCCCCTTTGCAGAGGTTTATATCAAACCTTGTATTATTTTATTTCATATGTTATCTATTAAGCGTTGGCTTCTCCCCATATATTAATGCCTTGGCCCATGTGTATGTAGTGGTTCTTTGATTGTGACTTCATTAAAAATAAATAAAATGAAACAGTGATGTTTGATCTTAAAATTCAGCTAACAGTAGGTTAAAAACATAGGTAAAGGTAAAAGTTTCCCTTGCTTGAAAGCCAATTGTATCTCACTCTAGGGTTTAGTGCTCATCTCTGTTTCAAAGCCAAAGAGCCAGAACTGTCTGCTTCTGCAGACATTTCTGTGGGCATGTGGCAGGCATGAGTAGACACCAGAGCGCATTGAATGAAAACACCCCCATAAGTAACAAATAATCAAAATAAGAAAAACATGCAACTATCAGCTTTAGCAAGAAGGAAAATGTGTGGATATACAGTGGAACTTCATACAACAATTGCCCCAGATAGCAATGAAATCACTTAACAATTATGTTTGGGGGAAATGGCATCCTGCATAACAATTTTCCCTATGGAAAAAATCTGTACAACAATTTTTCAATGGGAAAAAACAATTAGTGGAAAAAATCGTTGTACAATGCATCCCATAGGGAAAATTGCAATACAATGCATGCATCGTATAGCAATTGTTTCGTACAACAACAAGCCCTGTGGAACGGATTAAAATCATTGTATGATCTACCACTGTAATTGGTTTTGTGGTTAAATAGCATGTGGGAAACTTCCCTATATTTGAGAAGTTGCTACCACTATATATCAATGTAAGCCACAACTTGTCACTAGTGGTAAGCAATGGAGTTCTGAAGCCAAGGGCTTAATAGGATGAAAATCTGGGAATTGTGGAGTAATGGGGACTGTGGCATTTCCCACTTCCACAGCCTTTTCTGTCCCCTCTGAGCTTAGCTGCTATCCTTTTGAAAGCTAGGAAAGAATTCAATTTTCTCAGAAACAATATATTGTTGCAAATTAGTCTTGTAACTCAAAGTATCTGTGGATGGTTTGGTCTTAAATGGAAATTTAGAGCCATTAACTCTACAAAAGATTTCCTCCTCAATTGGTGACATGCACTGATTATGTAGTCTGCATGTCAAATAGTAAAGATGAAGCTAAAGTGCTTTGGACATCAAATGAGAAGAGAGGATTTGCTTGTGAAAGCCTTGATGCTGGGAAAGGTGGAGGGCAAAAGAAGAAGGGGCGGCCAAAAATGAGATGGCTAGATGGTATTGTAGACACAATGGGCACAGAGCTGAGCAGGTTGAGGAGGATGGTGGAGGACAGAAGTGCCTGGCAGACAGTAGTCCATGAGGTCGCAAAGGGTTGGAATCGACTGTGCGACTGAACAACAAAATGTTGTGGGGACTGTCACAATGAACACCACTGCTAGGCACTAGGCAGTTAACATTCAAAGCAAAACAGTATGAATAAAGATATTCACCAGGAATTCAACACACTGGCACAGAGCCCTATAATGTATTTCCTCTTACAGCAGTGCCTCTGTCCCAGTGGAGTTATTTGTGGAATTTCTAGCAGTGATATTTCTCTGATTGGCATTGAGGAGGTGGATTATCATTTTAGTTTTATACAATGCCCTGGAGCAATGTTCTACAGGGGCAGTATATGACATTGAAATGTGTTGACTATCAGAGTAACAGTCTTCAGTAGTCAGCCCAGGGCAGCCATAGGTAAGGCCCCCTCTGAAGTTTAAAAGGTTGCCTAGTAGCTTACCTAAATCACATCTAAATTGTGAAATGAGCCCTGAAGAGAAGAAAACAAATAATGTTCTCTTCATTGAGAGCAGTTCCTGTTTGCCTCAGACAGCACTGTGTCTCTCCTGTGTTCTTTTGTGGTGTTTTTACGTTATTAGCCTGTCATCTAGTTTTACTACCACATGTTTTGGTGTACTGTAAGCTTAGTGGTTAAGATGCTAAGCATGACGACTGGAAGGTCAGCAAATCTACAGTTTGAGACCCAAGCGCAGCACAACGGAGTGAGCGGCTATAATCTGCTCCAGCTCCTGTTAACCTAGCAGTTCGAAAGCATGAAAGTTGTAAGTAGATAAATAGGTACCACTTTGGCAGGAAAGGTAATGTCATTCTGTACAGTCTGGCATCTAGTCATGCCTGCCACATGACCACAGAAACATCTGCAGACACAGACAGCACTGGCTCTTTGGCTGTAAACGAAGATGAGCACTGTACCCTAGTGTAAGACATGACTGGTTTTTAAGCAAGGGAGATTTTTATCTAATTACTACAACTGTTATTGTGCAGACTCTGTATTATTATTTAACTGAAAGTTTAAGTATGAGCAAGCAAGGACCATATTTTGAGTTCAGAGTCTCCGCACACAAAGAGAAATATCAGCATTGAGCATCTCTGGATGACACCAATCCAGAAGGTTTTGTGCATGACAACAATCTCTATCTCTAATAGCTGCAGGAATCATTTCTATTTGCCACTGAAAAGAAGGCTGCTGCTTTGATAGAACTGAATACTGGACCATTTAAAAAAAATAAAACCACTGAATTAAAGCAGAGCTGACCAAAAGGATTGGCTCAACAGTAATAAGTTGACCAAATATTTACAAGAGTAACAGCAAAAAGGAAGTAAGCAGCACATTCATCTGCATCAGGGGGAAAACATTTACAGTACAAAGTTCTGTTTGAAGTTTCCTTCTTAGGTTAGAATGAATCTAGGTGAAAATCATAATAGGAATCTGGAAAGTTTAAAAGCATATTTTTTAAAAGTTTGCAAAACACCTTGATAGCTTAAGACTTAATGAATCGAATTAATTTGAATTGTTCTCTATGTCCTGTTGATATGATCAGATATGGGTTTGAAACTGTGCTAAGAAAATGTATTGTATACAATAATCTCACATTTGCAACTGGTCATTGTGTTAAAACAGGTAAAGCCGAGGCTGCAGTCCTCAGATCCTTTCCACCAAAGATGCCCCATTAACTGACATGGAAATTGTGGATTGTTATCATCTGTTATCAGCTTCTTACCTCTCTGTTGGAAGCTGCTCAGAAATGCAACTAGGGCAAATATCCTGAAGTTAAGATGCTGATCTAGCTTCTGTAAGCAAGCGGCAGATTGAGCAAGAAATGCTTAACTGACACTTCAGTCAAAGGTGGCTAAAGTCCTTGGCTTTAATATTTTGAAATCCATATGTAAGAAGGATATTAGAAGCACCATATTGTTTATGAGAGAGGATGCAAAACTAAAGAATAGAGAAAGAAATCTTCCTGTACTCAAATGCAATAAGTAAATATATAGTCAAAATGTAAGTTATTTTTAACTGGAAATGACCATTTCCCTCTAAAAGTGCCGCTTAAATTTGATATAAAACAATGCCATGATAACTTCGAATATAGCATATTCCTGAAATATTAACTCCACAGGTTTTTCAGTATTAAGAACTGCCCTAGACTTTTAGGAGTGACATGTGTTTGATGCATATGTTACTATATTGCAGCAATACTTCAATATGAAAAATTAGTAAATAAGTTATGAGCCATCAAGCTGTTTCCAACTTCTAGTAAATCTAAGAATCAATGATCTCTTGGAGGATTTATCATTAACTGCTCTGTTTATATCTGGCAGACTAAAGGTCATGGTTCCTATACTGGGTCAACCTGTCTCATGTTATATCTTCTACTATTGCCTTCACATTTTTCTAGTATTGTTGCCTTTCCGGTGACAGCAGTTCTATCATAAATATATACAAAAAATTATAAATGTTCTGTGTCTATTTAAAATGCATCTGGAACTGATTCCACATCCTGGGGTGTTTCATTTTTTGAAAATTTATTACAGTCAAACTGGGGTGAATTGCTTAGTCCTGCAATCCCTCCCTGCCTTATGGCAGATAAATATTTGTATAGCTAATCTACTGAGAATTAATATGTTAGATAAATTAACAGGGACCACCATGAGTGAACAGAATGCTCAATCTAGAAGAAGAGTTATCCACAGGTTTAGGGGGAAGGAGAGATAAAGCTGACACTTCAGGACTTCATCCTCCCCAACAAAATGGACAGTACAGTACAGTATTCTCTTGCAAGATCCAACAAACAGTTTCAATTGGATTGATACAAATGTTGATTTACCATTCAGCATCTGATTCGATGGGTCTACTTTTGGATGAGACAAGCTGCATGATAGCCAAAGTGTTTATGAATGAAAGTTGAAAAACAGTTTTGGACTATTTATAAGATATAAGTTGAAAATCTATCCTAAAAGAGAAAGGAAATTGATATAAAGAAAAAAGTGATCGGCCAAAAGATGAAAGGAGGAATTGAGAAGTTGTTATCTAAGGCTGTGACTACACAGTCAAAGATGTTTAATCCGTTTATAAAATTGATTAATTCAAATACGATTTTTTTCAGACCACATGACACCAAGGTTGATTTGAATCCCAAAGCAGCTTTTTTCCTCTGCCACAGGGCGGGGGTATGCTTTTCCTCATGTGGCTAGTTTGATACATTCTTGTAGAGCTGCGTGTCTGTAGGAGGTGTCTCAGTGACATAAACAATTTTGGCATGATGTTCAGGACTGGGAAAAACACTTTCCTACATGCTTTCATCTCCTTAATTCATCTTCCAAATTTTATTTTTTTTAAAATCCCTTACATATATGAGATTAGTGCTAGATCACCCTATCACAGGATCATTATCATTAATAAAAGGAGCAGCAGAAGTGGACTAGAGGAAGGAAGAAAAGAAGGAGGGCAGTGGACTGGAAAGTGACTTGTACTGCATCAAGCATGAACAGTGAACACCTGGATCAATCCATAGACCCTGGGTAAGGAATGACTATGATTTCAAATGTAATGCAAGCTGTGAATCAAGACACAGATTCCAATGTAGTCAGATTTTAAGCTTAATATTCTAAAAAGGGGGAAGGATAATCATTTGTGAGAGCTAGATGTAGTAGTAGCAATAACAATTACACTCTCTGGGTGGTTCACAGAGTAATTTTTTACCCCCAACATGCTGGGTACTCATTTTACTGACCTTGGAAGGATGGAAGACTGAGTCAACCTTGAACTCTATCAGAACCGAACTCACAATGTTTTGGCTGCAGTATAGCAGTTTAACCACTGTGCTCTGGTGTAAAATAGAGGAGAGGCTGTGGGTTAATAAGGAGAACAGAGAAGGTCAAGTATTCTTAGGTAGAGTTTCTACTGTGATGGATGCAGAGTGCAAAGGCACCATGGGTGATATCCATAGGTTTCTGTTGGAGTTTTATAGCAACCTCACATATTGCCTGTAATTGGAATGAAGAAAGTCCTCTCTTTGTCAGTTTCTGTCAGTTGTCTTGTAGCTGTTAGTCTGTTTGGTTGTCAGCGTGAATACAGTAAAGAAAGCAGTATGTATATGTATGTAATTCTAACTAACTAACTATACAGGGAAAATAATTCTTTCTCCTACAAACATCTCACAGTGAGTGACTGAAACTTTAGCTATGGACAAAGGAAATGGAGAGACAAAATGGAAATGGAGAGACAATGTGGATAACTGCTGATAACTCTATTGACCTCAATAGGTCATACAACTCCTGTTAAATATATGTTTAAGAAAGCATCATGTTAAATTTATCTAAGTTTAACAACTGGAAGGCGCTATCCTGTATTCAAAACAACAACATTAACTGAATCCTCCTCCTCCTCCTCCTCTTCTTCTTCTTCTTCCATGTCTAAGACAGATGTGAAACTGCCAAAATGAAGGCACCTTTTGGTGAGTTCATTCTGCAGTTCCTTTCACCTGACCCTATGTGAGAAAGATTAGCCAGCAACACAAGATTGCCTTTACCAGGGTACACATGATTGTGGTTCAAACATACCACAATCTCCAAGGAGGCTCTTTTTCTGCACCTCACTAGACCAATTGCTTGTATGTAAAATGTGTTGAATGGATTTCTTAAATCAACATTTCGGTAAATTCCATTGATTCAATGGGGGGGGGGGGTTATTCTAGCTGAGAACAGCAGTAATTTTAGCCTTTAAAAATGAGAACTCAAATGTTTTTTTTTCCTATACAGAATGAAAAATAGCAAAAACTGTGCAAGCCCTATTATTTATTTATTTCCCATGGGCAAATGGTGCTGTGGTTGCATAAGGGATAGTATCAGCCTTGATAAAAGGCATTAGCTGCAAAAGAAGCATAGCCCAGAGGCCACTGAAACGGATAGCAATGGTACATTAAAAGGCATGAGATCAAAGAGAAGTAAATGTAACAACAACATTAGTTAGTTGTACAATGGGATAAACAGGATACATAGGAGCTTGTTCAGAATGGTGAAAAGATTCAGCCAAACAAAAACGAAGGGAAACTAGAGAATCAAAGAGAACACAAAAATGAAAAAAAGGGTCATACTTACTTAGGAATAACTAATGGCTCAGCTGATAACATCTGCAAGGCCCTAATATGCTGAATTTGTTGTTCAAATTAATGACTAGGTTGAGAGCAAGCCAAAGGAAAACATGAGAGCTATATGTGCAGCAAACAAGGGCTTCCATCATGCCAATATAAATGACTAAAGCCAGAGTTCTCAACCTTTTTAAGCTGGGGACTGGGTCACGCTCCCTCAGACCAAATGGCACTTCCGAGTGTGGTGGAGGCATTGGGGGGGGCACATGAAATGGTGCCACAGGCCGCATCTGGCCCACAGGTTGAGAATCTCTGTACTACAGCAACCACCACCATAACAACTGTTATAACTTATTATAGTGCTGACAGGGAAGAACTATCGGTCTGGCAGAAATCAAGCTATGATTTCCAACTGTCAACAAATGTACATGAAATTAAAGCTTTTAAGGGCTATTACTCTTTATTGTATTGAATGACAATGTCAGGAACCTCATTCAGTTCCATTACTGGGCTTCTTTCTAGAAGACCAATGGTGGTTTGGCTATTGCTATCTGGCATGGATCCCGGTAATTTAGAATGTTCTGCTGACAGATAATGTATTCTGTTACCTTTATAGCTTTAAAAAACTTTTCTGGGAATCATTCAGCAGTTCATTTAGAAAACCAGCCCTTGTTATCAGTTGCCATCTTCTTGTATGAAGCTTTCCAAAACAACAGGCCCATTTGGTAATTTGTTTTATCTAGAAGGAAAGTGTGCAGTGTTAGTTAATAATTGTGTGGTTAAATTATAATTTGCATCTAGGGTTGGGAGACCTAAAATGATGGGAAAGTTGGCAAAATGCATAATGCATGATCATGCAATATGTTTCTAGTAATCAGCCACAGATGAATGGGAAATGGGAAATTAAACAGCCCAGCTTTTGTTAGTGATGGATGATAATATGCAATATTGTAAATAAAACAGCTTATGCAAAATACTCTTCAAGATAATGAAAATAATTGAGCTGCAGTTATTGCACTCCTGCAATATTTTGTTCTGTGGGGAAGCATTTTAATGAAATTTGCATTACAACTCTTCAGAGGGAGTCCAAATTCTCATATAATTACAGAAAGTTTATGGTAAATAAAGAGTCTGATTGCTAATGCATCTTGGCCATAGAGATTACTATTAATAGCCATACTCAAGAACTAATTTGGCCCAAATCCTAATAGTTATAATCTTAGTGGTGGTATAGCAACAATATTTTGATGATTTAATCAGTGACTAATCATAGTAAAACCCACTAAGAGTTGACTCTGTAGGGAATTAATGAATCAGCTTTTCTGTAGGTTCCATTGGTTCAAGTGGGCCTACTTCAGTTGTGACTTCACCTTGCTGTAGCAAGTTCCAACTACAGTAGGTGTAATTGAATCAATGGAACTTATGAAGGAGTTGATTCCTATATTTCCACTAGTACAGGATACTCTAGTGTGATTTACTACATGAAGGAACAGGATTTCAGCCAGTGATTTTGCAGGATCAGCTGAGTATCTCCCCCAGTTTTCATTTCTTTCGCCCTACTTCTAATCATGACACATGAGTGCTAGATTTAACAGGAGGGATCAATGTGTGCTTTACTCTACCCTGTGATCACCCACAGAACATACAAATACTCTTACTTTAATCCATATTGTCCAAAGACAATTAAGTTCCTTAATTAAGAGTGTATCTGGGCTGAACACATGGAATTAGCTTTAGATAGCAGCCTATATTGATGTGTAATAGAAATTAACAGGAATTGTTGCTAATGTATTTCAGCTGTCAGCACACATTCTTTGGCATCCTTTAGCAATATGATTAATAATATGTATACAATTATATGTTGGAATAATATAGATGACATCAATTGAAATATCTACATTGCATTAGAAATATGCTTATGGTTAACCTGTTGAAGAAACAGCTGTAGTATTTCTAAACTGTGTGTGGTCATGTGGAGCTTTGCATGTATGCAGACCCATACTGAGGTGCCAAATTACCGGGATGGGTAACCACCCATGGGTTCTATGAGAACCCATAACTTAAAGGGCCACACCATCTCAGCAGTTTCTGTTTTGACTCCTCTTGCAGGGCTCCCTTCGACCCTGTGGGAGAAAGTCCGAAGTGCTTTGGCAGCGGCATGGATAATGTGTTTTGAATTAGTCTTCTACATTGTTGCACTTGAAGAAGTGCCTGATTCATAAAATAATCTGTAATAATTTCTTTATATGTCCTATATGTTGCATTTTTCAGGTTGATATCTTCCATGAATTTTAGAGCTTAAAGAAGTATTTTTACTGCAGTTATAAACATTTTTTGTAAGCTTCCATTATGGTATATGAAACATTTTTTATGATATCGAGAAGATATGATTTTACAACACAGGTACTGGTTATCATGCTATAAATATCTGTACAATTGGTAGTTGGCTTGTGTTTTTCACTAGTTATAATTTTTGAGGGTGATTTTGAAATCGAGAAAAACATTTTTCTACCATCTTCAGGGTACTGTAAAAACAATTTGTCAATTATTCTATTTTTCTTTGAAAGTCCTGAATCAAACTTTCTTCCCTTTTAAATTCAATATTGGTCAATTCAGATTAAATGCTTCATAGGATAAATCTACAGTTGTGAACATCAGTCTTATTTCATAAGTTTAGCTTATGAAGACCCCAGATTCTGTGCTGTATTATATCCTGTGTGTTTCATCTTTCTAGATGCTGAAAATTAGATATATGATTTTTCCAGAGCCGAGCTGGTTATGAACTTCCTGCTTGGGCCATGAACCAAACAATCTTCAAGTGTGCTTTTTTAACCCTTATAACATACTCTTGTGGCTGATAAAAGGGCCATAGGAGTTTTATTTCTCCACCCCTTTATCACTGTTCTCTTCTACCTGTGCTGAAGTGATCACAATTAGAAGTATCCTCCTATGTCACACAAAATGATCAAGGATGTTAAAGCTTGTGTGCATGAATGACCCTGTTCTGCTTAATAGCATTTCCCATGATCCTTCAGATATCCTGGCACCAAGTCATGTAAGGGCTTCAAATGTCAAAAACAACACTTTGAATCCTGCCAGAAATAGACCAAGAGCCATAGTGAAACTGTTGCACTGATCTAAATGGGATTTACATAAGAAATGTGTCTCTGTGGTCAGATCTGACATCTCAAGGTATTAACATACCTGGTCCACCAGCTTTAATTGTACAAATGCACTCCCAACCACTGATCTGGATATCAGACACAAGGATGAATCCAAGAGCATTGAAATGGTAAAATATAGCAGAGTACAGGAAGGTAGCTGGCTTTTGCCACACCCTGAGGTTTGAGAGTGTTTGTTGAGATACAGGAGACAAAAACAAACTCCAGCTTGGGTTGCAGGAAAATATGTATTTACACTATTTACAAAAGTTGTGCACAAAGTGCAAGTTAACACTTGTCTTGAAGTCAGACCAAGTGGTGCAGCAAGTCCTTATAGTCTATGTGAGCTAATTAAGCTCTTATCTTCGATAAAGCAATGCAAGCAGTCCAAACCTTTATCTGTTGCTTCAAGGTCGGCTTCGAAGATATTCACCAGTTCATTCTAGCTACGGAGTAGCTCGGTTCCAAAACAGTCCTTGGTTAGGTCACCACAATGTGGCTGAGGTATGTGTTCCAATATCATGCAATAAACGGCAAGTAGACATACCAGACAATCCTCAGGAACGATGAAGTCCGATGGACGTGAGCACAGCAACACAGCAGTCAGAGAACAATAGGCTGGCTGGCTGGCAAAGACTGTTGCCTCAATTTATGCTAGACACAAACACTCAATGCTTGCATCTGGCTGTGGTAGCTGCACAGTCTTAAAGATACAGTCATTGGTTTGCTCTCGTTGCAAACCTACTCATATATCCTAACATACTCCCCCTTTGCAACGTGAGTGTTCAACCAATGATTGATGCATCACCATCTTAAAAAAACAGACAGGGGTACAGGATATACGTTTACAACATTCCAAGCATTTCTACACAGTATTTGTGTTTCGTCATGGGTAAAGGCTTTGTGAAGACATCTGCTATGTTTTCCTCAGTAGGAATATATTCCAGCTTAATGATATTCTTCCGTACTGACTCTCTTACGTTTAAGTACCTCAGGTCAGTATGTCTAGACCTGCTCTTTACCCCGATACTGTTTGCTGTAGTGATTGCTGATTGGTTGTCCTCGTACACTACTACCGGATCATTACAGCTCACCCCTAGGTCTTGTATGAGCTGTACGAGGTTGATCACCTCAGTGCATGTTAGTGACAGGCAAGAGAATTCTGCCTCCATGGTCGATAGGGTGATATGTTTCTGGCGCAAAGATTTCCAGTCGATTGGAGCACCCCCTAGCGTGACAGCCATTCCAGATGTGGACTTTCTAGTATCTGGGTCTGATGCAAAACTTGCGTCTGCATATACGGCTAGTGACAGGCTTCTTCTCGGCTCAAGATACAGTGTCTTTCTCATGGAATACTTTAAGTATCTCAGGATTCTTTTGGCCGCTTGCCAGTGTCTGACTTTTGGATTCTCAGAGTACCTGGCTAGCTGATTCACGGCAAAAGAAATATCTGGACGAGACCATGTCGCAAGATAAGACAGGCTCCCTATCAACGATCTGTAAATGCCTTTATTGAACTCTGGCCCTTCGTTTACCTCCTGAAGGAACCCAGGAGCCATAGGGGTATTGCAGGGTTTTGCTAGTTCAAGCTTGTACCGCTTGAGTAATTGCGATATCTTGTCTACCTGCGAAAGTTTAAAACCTCTAGCTGTCTTCTCTATGTCAACCCCTACATAAGTCTTGATATCCCCTAGATCTCTGATAACAAACTTGAGTTTAATCTTTCCTATCAGCTCAGCAGCTGATTCCTCGTCCGGTGCTATTACGGCAATATCATCTGTGAATACTAAGAGCAATGTTGTTGCTTTGCCCGACCCCTTTTTGAAAAGACATGGGTCTGCAACTCCCTGGTTAAAACCTAATCCTTTCAGGAACTCCACAAGGCACATGTTCCATTTGTACCCTGATTGACGAAGGCCATATAGGCTCTTCATCAGTTTCCAACAGACAGACTTACTATCAGGGCTAGTTAGCGTTGCGGGTTTCCTCAAGTATAATTCATGTCTTAAAGGGGCATTGAGGTAAGCTGTGGCTACGTCAATATGTTTGACCAAATGCCTGTGCTTAGCTGCCCACATTAATGCAGCCCTCAATGTTGTAGCCTTCAGTGATGGGGCGAAAACCTCATCGTAGTCCCCTTCACTTTGGTTAAACCCTTGGGCGACCAAACGAGCCTTACAAATTCTTTTTCCATCAGAACAGTTTTTAACCTTAAAAACCCACTTACACCCCAGGACCTGTTTCCCTGCAGGTATGGGTACCTCCTTAAAAACTTGTAGGCTTTTCATCGCTGCTAACTCTTTATCCATAGCATCCTGCCATGGCTTTTGATCTGTTTTTGGTAATTCAGCCAGTTCTGCAAAGCTGGCAGGTTCCACTATCGCAGAGCATGCCTGATATCTGTCAGGCTGCCTCCTCTCCCTAGTAGACCGCCTGACAATGGCAGGTGGTATGGAGATAATGGGTGTCTCATCCTGGGAGTCAGAATCAGAGACCTCTGATTTAACCATTACTCTCTGTTCGCTACTAGAGTGATCAGAGACCCGATCCTGTTCACTGTCGGACTCACCCTCGCTCTTAAAATCATTTCCGTCTGATCTGGACAGTCTGGGACTAAGATTCCTAGATCCCCTGGTTACATCACCGGGTACAGGGTAACAGTTAGTTCTCGTAGGCGGGGAGCCCTGCTCCAGTCTTTCCCATCCTACGTTCTCCAAGAACTTGGCGCTGGTGCTGGCGCTGTTAAAAACTTCCCTAGTGCCCGGTTTCCAAAAACGATAACATTTTCTATTAGTCTCATATCCTACAAATATCAATTTGCGGGCATGGTGCTCTCCCTTGCGCCTTTGCTGAGCGGGTATGTGGACCCAAGACGGACAGCCAAATACCCGTAAATGGCTTATGTTAGGCTGGGGTCCATGCCATAGTACATATGGTACCTGCCCCATGGTAGAATTCACAGTGAGGTTTATCAAATGGGTGGCAGTAAGGGTTGCCTCCCCCCAAAGGGCATCAGGTAATTGAGCGTCGTTTAGGAGAGTGCGTACTGTACCTTGTAGGGTTTGCCCCCTGCGCTCCGCATAAGCATTATGCTGTGGACGGTACGGCGCACTGAGCCTGTCCTCAATACCTCTCCTTGCCAAGAAGTCCGAGAAAGCTTTATTGACAAACTCTCCCCCTTGATCGGTGACCAGGCATTTAAGGCGTTTCCCTGTCTTACGTTCGGTGGCTTTAAGCCACTGAGAAAACTGACTCAGGCATTCACTTTTATGCTTCAGTAATCTCACAAAACCGTACCTAGAGTGGTGGTCAATAATATTTAAGATATATTTTGCTCCCCCTAAAGATGGTTTTCTTGGTCCTATAAGGTCCGCAAAGACCAAGTCCATCGGTTGCTCTGTAGAGTAACCCTGCATCCTATTTGCTGGTGCAGATTTGGTCTTCTCTTCCCCACAGGCATTACATTGCAAAAATCTATTACAAGGTGATAGATTTATCCCTTTTACCTGGAACACAGTCTTCCCCAGAACTTTAAAACTGCAATGGCCCAACCTTCTATGTAGCAGGTGAATGCAGTTAAAGTGTACAGGCCTGTTGTAATTACCAACACTGACAACAGGTGGGGACTGGGGTTCTAGCACATATAGCCCATTCTTGTGGTGGGCTGTAAAACATTTTGACTCTTTTCTGATAAAACATTCACCACTCTTAAATGTTACTTCATACCCTGCCTTGTTCCAACTCCCTCACTGAGAGTATATTCATGAACCCAGGGATATACAACATGGGCAAAGTTGTCCCCAATGGGGTACAAAAAACTTCACCTTCACCCTTAGCAGGCACATCCTGCTTGTTGGCCAGCGAGACAACAGTGTCTGTCTCCTTTAAGAACTTAAAACTTTTCCTTGTAGCTGAAATCAATCTAGTAGCCCCACTGTCACCCAGACTACCTCCGGTTTAGAGGTGTGGCATGTAGATACAGCAGGCTTCGATGAAGCACTCCTCCTTGGCTTCTTTGGGTGTTTCACAACTTTGCTGGGGCAGAACCTGACAAAATGCCCAGGCTTCCCACAAGCAAAACACTTCCGGGCCATGCTTATTGTCGTTGGCTGCTCGTTGCCTTTCTGTAGCTGGGGAGCGCTGGTCTCACGAAGAAGGGTTCGCTCCAGCCTCCGTAGTGATTCCTCCAGCAAACGAGGCTTGATTTCATCAAACACCATATCCTGGCTTGGCAGAGCTCCAAGGGCAATCACAAAATCTTCATAACTTTCATCCAAAGAAGATAAAAGGATACAGGCTTTCTGCTGCTCATTAAAACCAATACCTTTTTCCTCCAAATCCAGCAGCTGGGTTGTAATTAGCTGGATGTGGTCAGCCATACTCCCACCTGGAGCAAGGTGAGTGCGGAAAAGCCTCCTTGCAAGCTGAATCTGCGCACCCACAGTTGTCCTTACAAAAAGTCTTTTCAGGTTCTCCCAGCACACAGCTGCAGAAGTCTCCCCTCTGATATGCACTAAGAGGGTGTCTGCAACAGTGAGCCCAATCACTGCCAGGGCCTGCGAGTTCTGCTCAATAGCCTTATTGTCCCTTTCATCCTGAGGGTCCAAAGCTGCCAAGTCCACGGGCGTGGACACCACACTCCACAAGCCCTCCTTCTTCAGGAGAAGTGAGCATTTCAAAGCCCAAGCCTGATAGTTGGAGCCGGTGAGCAGAGGAACCAAATTCAAACCCCCAGAAGACATTGCTGCTACTCTAGTGTAAATTTCCTCCAAAGCACACAGAGCAAACAGTCTCTACTACAAACAGGGCACAGTCAATTTGCAGCACCTGGGCCCATGACCGATGAGATGGTAAAATATAGCAGAGTGCAGGAAGGTGGCTGGCTTTTGCCACACCCTGAGGTTTGAGAGTGTTTGTTGAGATACAGGAGACAAAAACAAACTCCGGCTTGGGTTGCAGGAAAATATGTATTTACACTATTTACAAAGGTTGTGCACAAAGTGCAAGTTAACACTTGTCTTGAAGTCAGACCAAGTGGTGCAGCAAGTCCTTATAGTCTATGTGAGCTAATTAAGCTCTTATCTTCGATAAAGCAATGCAAGCAGTCCAAACCTTTATCTGTTGCTTCAAGGTCGGCTTCAAAGATATTCACCAGTTCATTCTAGCTATGGAGTAGCTCGGTTCCAAAACAGTCCTTGGTTAGGTCACCACAATGTGGCTGAGGTATGTGTTCCAATATCATGCAATAAACGGCAAGTAGACATACCAGACAATCCTCGGGAACGACGAAGTCCGATGGACCTGAGCACAGCAACACAGCAGTCAGAGAACAACAGGCTGGCTGGCTGGCAAAGACTGTTGCCTCAATTTATGCTAGACACAAACACTCAATGCTTGCACCTGGCTGTGGTAGCTGCACAGTCTTAAAGATACAGTCATTGATTTGCTCTCGTTGCAAACCTACTCATATATCCTAACAAGCATTACCAAGGTGAGAATATGTGCTTTGAAAGGGAACAGAACTGCATTTAACACAGGCTGGTTCTCTATTCATTGATCTGTCTTTTGACTGGCCAGGAACATCCTATTTTATGTGAATTAAAGTTCAATTTATTTACCCTCATCCACTTCATTACACCAGACACTGATTTAAAGCCAACACAGTTTTCCTAAAAGGAGAAATAAAAGTTAGTTGTTCCCTGCATACTGGTGGCACCAAACCCCAAAACCATTTTCCTGGTGTCTTCATGTGAAAAATTACAAGGGGAACCCAGAGGGGCCACAAAGGCTAATGGTTATATCAGATAGGAATCCCCTAGGACAGTGATGGTGAACCTCAACACTCCAGGTTTTCTTGGACTTCAATTACCAGAAGCCCAAGTCAACACTCCTGCTGATCAGGGCTTCTGGAAATTGAAATTCAAGAATACCTGGAGTGCCAAGGTTCAGCATCACTGCCCTAGGACCACCTTCTTTTTTCTTTTTTGAAATTTTTTTTAAAATTAAAGATATAAAACAATACAATATCAAAATACAATTAAAGACAAAAGTAAAAGTAAACAGAAAAGCAAAGCAATCAGAGGAAGGAAAAAACTGTTTTGTGTACCCATTACCTTATCAGTCACACAATCAATTCCGACCCACCATCTGCAGTGATCTTAGATCCTAAACAAGTAAAGTCTGTCACTGCTTCTACTTCTTCCCCATCTATTTTCCAGGGACTGATAGGGACTGTTGCCATTATCTTGGTTTCCTTGATGTTGAGTCTCAAGCCAGCTTTTGCACTTTCCTCTTTCAACCTAAGCAGGATTTTCTTTAGGTCTTCTTCACTTTCTGCCATTAGGGTAGAATCATCTGCATATCTCAAATTGTTGATGTTTCTCCCAGCAATTTTGATTCCAACTTGTGATTCATCCAGCCCTGCATTGTGCATTATTTACTCTGTGTATAAGTTGAATGAGCAGGGTGACAAAATACAGCCTTGTCTTACTCCTTTGCCTATTCCAAACCACTCTGTCATTTTGTCATAACTGTTGCTTCTTGACTCATGTACAGATTTTTCATGAGGCATATAAGGTATTCTGGTATTCCCATCTCTTTAATTACTTGCCACATTTTGTTGTGGTCCACACAAAGACCTTGGTTTAGTCAATGAAAGAGAAGTAGACTTGTTTCTGATATTCCTTTGTTTTCTCCATGATCCAAGTACATTGACAACGTGGTCTCTGTTTGTATAATTTCAATAAAATATCATTGTTCTCCTTCACTTTCATCTTTCCAAAAATTCAAACTTTCTTGGACACATTTCTGTCTCATATTCTTTTCCATTGTAAATTCAATAAAATATTTCCATATTTTCAAAAAATGATTACATTTATCAATCCTTTTTTTAATGTTAATCTCCCATGTTAATTTATCATGATGTCCCATGCCTCTTTGTACTGTTCTTCAATCTTAACATCTGGAGTAATTTCCCACCGTTTAGTTATCATTAATCTTGCAAAAGTCAACAAAGTCATCATTTTAAAAAAATCATTTGATATTTTCAACATCTTCATTAACAAAATTATTTGGGGATTTAACTCTATTCTTGTCTCAAATCTTACTGACTTCTTCTTCCACCCTTGCCCAAAATTTATTTACGTGTTTACATTCCCACAAAATATGGATGTAATACCCAACTGCTGCATGGCATCTTCAACATTTCTTCAGTTCAGAATAGTCAATTTGGTTTAGTCTTATTGGCATTAGATACCACTTCCAGAGCAATTTATCATTATGTTCCTTAATTCTTACAGAGATATTTCTCATTATCCTGGTTGTCCATTTACTGTTCCAATCTTTGTAATTTTAATGTTTAAGGGACCACCTTCTGAGATTACCCATTCAGAAAGGACTAGATCCTCTTAAAAACAGTGCCTGGGAGCCCTGTTTCACAGATATGTCAGAAAACAAAACAAAATAAACAAAACAAAATAAAAAAACACTGTAGCACTTTAAAGACTAACTGTTATATTTTTATTGTTAGCTTTCGTGGATCAAGTCCACTTCTTCAGACAAAGAGTGAAACTTACAGGCATGGTTTTTATACACCTAATTCAGGGGGTCAAAGGGAGAAGGGGTGTGGTCAAGCAAGATGACAGACAAGCAAGCAAGCAAGCACAGCAATACAGCTTCACACAGCCATTAGCAACAATAGATTATTTAGATCAGCTCTAAATGACTCCCTTTCAATCTCAAGGTTGCTGAGAAAGCAACTCACAGAGTTGACAGAAGGACACCATGGTCAATAGTACCAAAAGTTTCCAAGATGTCCAGTAGAACCAACAGAAACAAAATCCTTATTCCCTTACCAGCTGACTGAGATTTTCCACAGCCTGGCATTTCAGTATGGGGTGAACCTTACACTTCAAAACTCATTGCCCCCCTATGCCCGCACAAAAGAGACTGACCACAATGGTATTGGTTCAAAAATTGGGCCACTTTATTTAAGGTCAACTTGGTTAACTTTAACCATTTCAACAGTAACTTAATGCAGCAAGGGCCGCAGTAGCACTGGTGAGGTCAACGATATCCATTCCAAACTTCACTTGGATATCGGACAACCATATCCGTACCACATTTAACTGTCCCGGTCAGAAGTAACCAGCTGTTATCTCCTTCTGACCCCACACCGGGCGAACTCTATATTGGGGCTGCCTGCTGCCGAGCTGGGCAGTTACCCAAGTTCGCGGTCCGCATTTTGATCAGACTCACAGAGTGGCCGATCAAAACACGTTCCTACCCGGTTCTCCTGGGACCAAATTTATTCCGCACCAGTGCTACCCGCCCCCCAAAGTGACCAAAAAGCAATCCATTCCGGCTCACCGGGCAGTGCAGTGTGGGATGGGCGAAAACGCCAAGAGACCCAACGGCCAATCAAGGTCTCAAGCAAAAATTCCCATCCGGCCCCGAAGCGACCAAAAATTAATCACACTGCCGCCAAGGGAGGGAGGGCGGGGCTCGCTCGCCTGTCAAACGGGACTGGCGAACGAGCGCAGGGAGCGCGCCGCCCTTATAAGGGCAGCGCTTAACCACGCCCCCTGCGCTCGTCCCCAGGCCAGTCCCTTCCGGCAGGCACCGGGGCAAAGCGAGCGGCCGCCGCAATTGCCGCGGCCGCTCGACCATTGCCCCCCTATGCCCGCACAAAAGAGACTGACCACAATGGTATTGGTTCAAAAATTGGGCCACTTTATTTAAGGTCAACTTGGTTAACTTTAACCATTTCAACAGTAACTTAATGCAGCAAGGGCCGCAGTAGCACTGGTGAGGTCAACGATATCCATTCCAAACTTCACTTGGATATCGGACAACCATATCCGTACCACATTTAACTGTCCCGGTCAGAAGTAACCAGCTGTTATCTCCTTCTGACCCCACACCGGGCGAACTCTATATTGGGGCTGCCTGCTGCCGAGCTGGGCAGTTACCCAAGTTCGCGGTCCGCATTTTGATCAGACTCACAGAGTGGCCGATCAAAACACGTTCCTACCCGGTTCTCCTGGGACCAAATTTATTCCGCACCAGTGCTACCCGCCACACGGGGGGGAGTGAAACTACTCACCGCCCCACCCCCCCGAGACCGACAACTCGGTCACCAGGCCCTGCTGCAAAGCGGCCAGGAACAACACTTGGCCGTTCGGTGACGGGTGTACTCCGTCGCTCCTGTACAGGTGGCCCAACTCCGAAATATGGAACAGCGGATGCTCAACCACCGTACCCAGACCCCGGGTCTGCAGAAAACGTGCAACGGTGCGGTTCACTCCACGCCGCGCACGATCCACGGCCCGATAATCCACCGCACCCCTGTACCGGGCCCGCGGTATCATACTCGACCAGACAATTCTGGTCGCCGGCCAATGCTGGTGCAGGAGATGGAAATCCCTGCAAATGGCCCTGGCTAAATCTAGCCCCATTCGCTGACCCAGGTCGTTCCCACCCAGGTGCACCAGGAGGATGTCAGGGGGTGGCACATGCCAGCTAGGAATCAAGAAGGGCATCAGCTGATCCCACAACATTCCCCGGACTCCCCGCCACACGAGGTAGGCCCACTGCCGCAGGCCAAGGTGGATCCCGCAGGGAGCTGCACCAGCAAAGTGGGCGGCCCAGTAGATGTAGCTGTGGCCGACGATCCAGACCCGGGCCACAGCACTCGGAGGGAAGAGCTCTGAAAGAAAACAAACAGAAAACAAACGGCAGCAAGGCAGGTCATGGCAGTAACGGTCGCACATATGTTCGAAAACACGCGGACCCCCACCGCCCCATCCTCATGATGTCCGCATCAGAATACCCAAAAGAGGCGGCAGTGGAAGCCGCCCCAATGCGGAAAGAGTGGGTGCCATAACGGGCGCCAGGGATCCCCACTTCCGACAGGGCCGCCCCAGTAACCCTCCAAAATTGGAAACGAGTCAGCGGGGACCCATCCCGATGTACAAAAAGGGGCAGGTGACCAGAGGGGCGTACGGCCAAGTAGCGCTCCAGCGCCCCCACCGGACAGATATCTGCAATGCTGCATCGTAGGAGCAATAAAGAAACCCCCCTGCCCAGCTGGTCAGTCTTCGACATCCGTACCGTCAGCCGAACCGACGACGCGGTGAACGCGACATCGGCCAGCTGCAACGATCGGCCGGACCTATCCCCTCGGGATGCTACCACCAGTTCTCCCACCCGGAGGGCCGCAAAAAATGCCACGGAAGAAGCGGCATGAAACAACGCCGCCTCATACCCATCAGCACAATGGCGTGGCCAAGCCGCAGCCAAGCGCCGCAGCACCGCCGGTGACACCGGCTGTCGGGCGTCCGGGCGGCGGCCACGCTCCCTCGACCAGCCCTCCAAAACCCGGCGAATACGAAAATCGCCAAGGGTGTCGGGGACGCCGTTTGCCCGAGCGGCAAAGGCCAAGGCCGACAGCCGCCCCTGGATGGTACGTGGAGCAAGACCCGACCTCCGCAGGTGGACCATGAACTGAAGCACATGGTCAACCGGGAGCGGCCAAACCTCCGGTAACCCCTGCTGGCTTCGAAAGGTGGTGAAAGCCTCACACGCCAGGCCATAAGCACGGCGTGTGCGACCCGATAGGGAAAGGCCGATGGCCCGATTCACCTCGGCCCTCCAATGTTCCAAACCGCGTCCGGCAACTCCGAAGGAAGTGCCCTGGCACCGGGAGCCAACGCCCTGAAACGCGCCATCTGAAAGCGGGACAGGGCATCAGCAATGGAATTATCCACCCCCGGCACGTGGCGTGCGCGAAATACGATGTTAAGTCTCGGCGCAGCCAGGACGAACGGCCTGACTAAGGACATGACCCGGGGGGAGCGGGACGTCTGCGAGTTGACCGCTTGGACAACCGCCGCGTTGTCACACCAAAAGGTGACAACGGAGTTCTCCCATAAACGTCCCCACATGTTGATCGCCCCCCATATAGGAAAAAATTCCAGGAAAGTCAGGTCCCTCACAACATCGGAGTCCTGCCAGTGAGGCGGCCATGCGCCGGCACACCAACGGCCATCAAAATAGATGCCAAAACCGCAAGACCCCGATGCGTCGGAGTGGACCTGAAAACTGGAAGAGAGGAAAAGGTCAGAGCGCCAAAAGGAAACCCCATTGAAGTCCCTAAGGAACTCCAACCAGACCTCCAAATCCTCCCTCATCCCCTGGGTCAGCCTGGTCCTGTGGAACTTTTTGGTCAGGCCGGCCATCGCGTCGCACAAACGGCGAGCAAAGGCGCGGCCGGGGGCCACCACCCTACAGGCAAAGTTGAGATGCCCGTGCAGCTCCTGCAATTCCAGCAGGGTGACCTTTCTTTTGGGCAGGAGCGCCTCTATCCTGTCAATAAGGCGCTGCACCTTGTCAGGGGGGAGACGAGAGGACATGGCGACCGTGTCCAATTCGATGCCCAGAAAAGTGAGGGTAGTGGCCGGACCCTCAGTTTTCTCAGGCGCCAACGGAACAGCCAACTCCTCCGCCAGGCGTTGAAAAGACTGGAGCAGGTGAATGCAATCCCCAGTACCTGCGGGCCCCCCAAAAAGAAAATCATCGAGGTAATGGGCGACCTTGCCAGAACCCGCCTTTTTAACTAAAGCCCAGTGCAAGAAAGAACTAAAGCGCTCAAACGCAGCGTAGGAAACAGAACAGCCAAACGGCATGGCCCGGTCCACGAAATACTGGCCCTCAAAACGAAAGCCCAGTAGCTCGAAGTCATCCGGGTGCACCGGCAACAGCCGAAACGCAGACTTGATGTCGCATTTGGCCAGGAGCGCGCCCGGACCACAGGAGCGGACCATGCGTACGGCCTCGTCGAACGACGTATACCGGACCGAGCACAACACGTCCGGAATAGCGTCGTTGACGGAGGACCCGGCAGGGTAGGACAGGTGGTGAATCAACCTGAACTCCCCCGGGGCCTTTTTGGGAACTAATCCCAACGGGGAAACTTTAAGGTTCGGGAAGGGTGGGCTGTCGAAAGGACCCGCGACCCTGCCTGCCGCCACCTCCTTAAGAATTTGTGCTCGGGCCACTGACTCCATACCTACCAGAGATCGTAGATTGGGCGCGTCCTGAGGCCCCCGCGTCCCCACCACAGGGATACGGAAGCCAAAGGTGAAACCCTGTGAGAGGTACTTGGCGTCAGTGGACGAAGGATATTCCCGCAGCAGGCAGTTCAAGACGTCCACCCTAATTGGGCTGGGGCCCTTTTCCAGGGGCGGTGTCAGCCCCGGCCCGTTTGGCCCCCTGTTGGTCCTTACCCCGGCCCCGGCCCGCCCCACCTCGGAAACAGGAGGTGGCAGGGTGGGGGCCTGCGCAAATCGAGCATTCGTGCTTGAATTTGCACTGTTTTTTGGAGCAGCGACCCGAAGCGGAGTACTCCCAGCAAAGCAGGCGGGCCGGAACCGCCTGCCCCGCCGACTGGCGGGGTGCCTGAGAGGGAGTAGGACGCTGGATCAGGTGGCCGCAGTCGTAACGCTCACCAAGTGCTGGGCGGGTCGGGGTCATGAGCTGCATCCACAACGCGGAATGCGTCTCATCCCAGCGCATACCGGGGCGGATGGCCGCGCGCATACGAAATTCCTCGTCATACGACAGCCATGCCTGCCCCGGAAAGTCCACGTAGGCCCTATAAATAATGTCCAGGTACTGAAAAAGAGAAACCCCTAGCTGAGGGAAAGCCCTGGACAAAACACCGGCATAGATAATAAAACCCGGGAGCCAATTGGCCCAGGTGCGGGGAGGCTTCTTCCTCTTGGCCCTCTCCTTATCCGCCTCATCAGCCTTCTCCTTCTCCTCTTTCGTGGAGTCCCGATTGAGGAGGGAGAAGAAATCGACATACTCCCCGCGGAGGATCTTATCCCGGGTGGCGGGGAGCAAGTGGTCGCCGAGCGGCAACGAGTGGTCACCGTACGGCATGGCTGAGCGAGGCACGGAGTTGTAACCAGTGTCGCCAAAGGAGTAGCAAGGCCAACACGGGGCCGCCATAGAGGGTACGCCGAAAGGCGAAGCCGCCGGAGGCGGCGGGTAGGGCGCCCGCCAAGTACCAGGCACCGAGTGGACCGGCGGAGGCAGAACGGCCGTTGTCGGAGCCGGTCCCGGCCACGAAGGGGCCGACCCCTGCCCCGAGGGCGCCGGCGGCAACCACGGCAACCCAGGCGCCGCGGTCGCCGCCGGCCAAGGCGAAGCCACGGCGGTAGCCGACTGGCACGGCCACGGCCATTGCACCGGAGGGTGCGGCGTAACGATGGGCAGGGGCGGGTCAACCAGCGGCGGCTGCTCGACGGGAGGCGGCAGCTGCGGCGGCGCGTCATGTAGGTTGGCCGGATCGGCTACATACTCACCACCGGCTCTTGAATCTGGAACCACCGGAGGCATGAGGACCGGGCGGGCACCACTGGGCCCGGCCGCGGGTTCCGCTGCGGCCGGGGGGGCAGGATCCTCAATCCGGCCGTCGGCGTCGGCGGGGACCAGATCACCAGGAGGTGGGACGGGCGGCAGGCGGGCCTCAAGTTGGGCAATCCGCTGGTGGATGACCTCCACCAGACCACTCCAGTCCGCAGCGGACGGATCCGTGACCGCCCGGGCGGCCCGACGGGCCGCCTCACCCGAATCCGGCGCCTGTCCCGCGACCACGGCCCGTTCAAGGGCCGCCACGCGAGCCAGGAGGGCGGCGGGCGTAACGGGGGTACTCTCAGACCCCGAGGCGCGGCGGCTGGGACCCCCTGTGGCAGTAGCCCTGCGGGGGATGCGGCGGGGGCGAGGCACGGCCTGAGAACTGTGAGCCACGGCCTGCTTCTTGGGGGCCATGGCAAAACGGGGCAACCAAACCTTAATAAGGCCTCCCTACGCTGGCCCGCTAGGTGCAGGCCCGAAGACCACACTGAGGGCTCCCCAAGGCCTTCCGGACCAGAGGCGACCCCAACTGACAGCGACCACCCTGGCACCGGACGCAACTGCCCCGATTATAGGCCCTGTAGCCGTGTGCCCAACAAAAGGGGGTGTCTACAGGTCCCTGCTGGCCAGAGGAGCCAGGGAGGGCCGATGGGAGCCCCAAACAGCCGCAGGAAATGCAGCCGCAGCACAGGGGTTTAACCACTGCGCAATCACGCTGTGGCGAAAAACAAAATGGCGGGCGCTAGCGGTAGACGCTCAAAATGGCGACCGCCAATAGCGCCCCGCCAAAAAGGCTCCAGAAAGGGGCCTGAGGCCGGACAAGGGACAAGGGGAGAAGTCAAGACGGGCGCTAACCTAAGGCGAGAGAAGCAACCGAAAAAGCCAAGCCCGCAGAAAGGCGCCGCAGGGGGAGACGAGGAAAACAGACCCAGCTCGCTCGCCTGTCAAACGGGACTGGCGAACGAGCGCAGGGAGCGCGCCGCCCTTATAAGGGCAGCGCTTAACCACGCCCCCTGCGCTCGTCCCCAGGCCAGTCCCTTCCGGCAGGCACCGGGGCAAAGCGAGCGGCCGCCGCAATTGCCGCGAGCGGCCGCCGCAATTGCCGCGGCCGCTCGACCATTCTGTCTTGGAGAAGAGATAAGGTGATAGAGCATAATTACTAAGAGCATCAGGTTTCGGAAGCAAATACCCTGCTTATTCATGATAAATATTTGTCTGTGTTTTTTATTTTATGGCTCTCGTTTGAAGAAGTGTATTTGACAAGTACAGAGTAGTTATCTGTCCTTTCTGCAGTTATTTCAAAAGCTTCCTAAATGTTGCCTTAATGCTTTGAGATAGATTAGCTTCCTGCTTTTTATTATAATCCATACTAATGATTCATTCTTTTGACTCATAATGCAGCTCCATTTAAAGACTTTTGTCTCACTTCCTTGGCAAGGGTTTAGTTTTCAGCTGGCTGGCATACATGCCTTGAATATAATAAAAGCAAAACACAACAGGAACAAAGGTAGCATTTAATACAAAGCAATATAGTTCTACATTATATCTTACATTATGTGTCTGGCCGCATGGTGAGTGTTAGCTACCTACTTACTATTTGTCTTCAAACTAAAAATCCATTACACCATGGAGACGTAATTGCAAAGCAATATATTTGCAATACTTCATGTAAATAAGTCACAGACAAAGAGGGAGGAACACTATTTCTGAAGCATAATTTGTGCTAACAGTGTGCTACTGTTTACTGGGATGTAAAGCTGTAGAAGATCAATTTTAGTAATTAATACTGTAATACAGTTTTAGTCAGCCATTCTTCTACAATAACCAAGGAAACAATTAATGGGCAATAAATGTGTCACATAGTTGTAATTGAAGGGCATTGCACACTAAATCTACAATCTATTCCTTTAAAAACATGCAACAAATCACCTGGACTTCTTCTGGGGACAGCTACTCATATCAGTTTGCACCCGTATAGTTACATAAATGGCTACCCTAAAATGATAAAAACCAGTTAATCTCGTTTGTTTTGGGCATAACAGATAAATAGTGCACTTCTGGGACAAACTTTGTTTGCTCCCCAACTATCCTGGACTCTCCTTTCTTAATATGTAGAGCAAATTTGGGTTATCTTTGAATGTATACATTTGTCATTATAATTTCAGGGTTTTAAAATATTCCAATTTTAAGAGAAACAGAGTTTGCCAAATTCATGCACATTTTTTAAAAGGATGGAGAGGAAACAACAATTTAAGGTTTCTGCCATAACATCTGTATTGTATAGGCAGTATTCTGCTCACATGTTTACATGTGTGTATACTTACATGCATTTAGATTTCATATACCGTGTTTCCCCTATTATAAGCCATGGCTTATATTTTTTTTCACCCCCAAAAACGGCCAGAAATGGCCCACGGGCTTATTTTCGGGGGGTGGCTTATATTTCCATAAAAAAACAAAACAAAACACATTTTTTGGTGAAAAACACAACATTTATTAACGAAATACAATACAAAACAAAGAACTCTGGAAAACTTTTTTTTATATGAAACAATTTACTGTACACTTAATCAATAACAATAATGTCATCATCCTCTGGAACATCATCAAAATCCACACTCTGAGGTTCCAGGTCATTTACTGACTCCAGTTCCTTCGCAATTAGTGCACCAAATCGTTCATGTTTGGCAATGGCAGTGTCCTTAAATGTGTGTTTTCTGTTAAGGTAGCCTGCTGTTAATGCATGTTCAATGCAACTGTCAGCGAAGAATTTGTTAAATTCTTGCTCAGCCTTCTGCCCTCCAGGACAATCATTTATAGTTTATTTTTCTTCATGCTTACCACAATGGCAACCATCTTATTGAACTTATTCCAATTTGTATCATTTATAAAATTATGAAATATAAATTTGGATGGAAATCTTCAATATGACCAGTGCACAATAAAGCAAAATCTCTCCTGTGACCTACAGCCCAAACTATTTTTCTTTTATAAAGATGAAGCTAAAGTATTTTGGACATCAAATGAGAAGAGAGGATTCACTTGAGAAAGCCTTGATGCTTGGAAAGGTCGAGGGCAAAAGAAGGGGGAGGCCCAAAATGAGATGGCTAGATGGTATTGTAGAGACAATGGGGACATTGCTGAGCGAGTTGAGGAGGATGGTGGAGGACAGGAGTGCCTGGTGGACAGTGGTCCACTGGGATTGCAGAGGGTCGGAATCGACTGTGCGACTGAATAACAACAAAAAAACCATATTAACCATTTTTTGCACCCATGTATGGCTGCTGAGTCTTCACCAACCCTTTCTTTTCCTTAGGTTACTGCTGGGATTTCTCATTCCTAGGATGCTTGCATAATCAAAATGGGCAAAGTAATACGGTATCATGAGTTGGAAAAAATGTGCTGAGATGAAAGTTTGAAAAATCAGTAAATGAAACCTTTTACCATACAAAAAACAGTTTTATTCATAAAACTGAAGGGAGGAAGGAGCTTGGTCAAGCAACAACATTAAAGGAGGATATAGCTGAAGATCCCAACCTCCCCTACATCACATAGAGCACGTGTGCTCAAACTTTTTGGGCCATGGGCCAGTCATGTGACTCAGGGAGCTGGTCACTATGGCCCAGGGGTTAGATGCAGCCCCCATATGGGCATGTTTTACTTCCACTTCTAGGAGCAATGAGGGCTTCGTGGGCCCGATGAATTGGCATTGGGGGCCACATCTGGCCCCCAGGCTGTAGTTTGGGCACCCCTGACTTAGAGGGATGGCGAATAGACTGAGGCACCCTAGAGTTGGATAGGACTGGCTTTTGAGCAAGGGCAACCTTTCCTTTTCCCTTCCTGCCCCCACCAGCCCCGCAGAAATGCTGGAGCAGCAAACCAGACCCCAAGCCTCGACTCTAGGGAAGCTGGAGAGGCAGCAAATTTTTTTCTGTCTTCTCCTCCCCCCCTCTCACCAAATTGAATGGCTAGACTGAGAGACTTGAAGCAAACTGTAAGCCTCTTGGCTCTAGCCATGCAAATAGGGAAACTGGAAATGAAAGCAGCAAAAACTTTTTCTCTTCTCCCCCCCCCCCCCCCAAATTGAATGGCTCCAGCCAAGAGACTTGGAGGGAACTCAAAGCCTCTTGCAAATTGCCGAGAGCACAGGGAAGCTGAGGGGGAGAGAGGAAAAACAACACCAGCAGAGCAGAGGTTTAGCAGCAAACCTACCTTCACACTCGTGCTGGCTTTCTCTTCCTCCTTCCACGGGGCTAGCAGCTTCTCTCAAGCAGAGCTACTTTTGGCGCCCCCTGGAGATTGCCTGGGCCTGCAAAGCTGAATTTTCCCCCCTTGTTTCCCTAGTTTTAAAAAAACCCTCTGATCAGCTGTTAGTCGGGAGAGAAAATAGGTAAGCAGAGGGAAGGTACTGTAAGCAGAGTTGGGGGGTGTATTCTGTGTCCGAGCAGGCAGTGGGGTGGCTGTGGTTTTTCATGGCTTATTTTCGGGGGGTAGCTTATATTTTTAGAGCCCCCTGAAAATCGGCACATGGTTTATTTTCGGTGGTCTCTTATTATGGGGGAAACACGGTATATGCCAAACTCAGAGATGGAGTTCCTCCTTCCTGCAAGTGCAGTCTTAAGAGGAGTGTGACATGTGTGGAGATGCAGCTCAGCTGTATTGTATCTCCTCCTCCTCTTCTCTTCCTCCTTCCTCTTCTTCTTCTACCCCTTTGGTTGTCAAGGGAGATACAAAGTTCTTGTTCTGTCCTTTCTAATGGCCTCCAATGGTGTTGCTTGGTGTTCTTGTAATATGTCTTTGATGTTGTCTCTTCACTTTCCTCTGTATTTGGCTCATGTTCTTCGTCCTTCTCCACTTTTTGTATATGCCTTGTACAGTATGGGATTCTAAGACATTCACTCCAAATGAGCAAACCACTTTATTTGTTGTGTCTGTATATAGTTTATAATTTAATTGGTTGATGGATTATTTTCAAGTGGACACATAATCCACAGCAGTCTGGGTTTGTACCCTTTCTAGAGTTTCAGTGTTCACAGCATCTAAGGACAGATTTTAAGGATTTTTTTTTTTTGGGGGGGGGGATGAAGTGATTAGCAGTTTGTTACCTTCTCCTTTGCTACCAGTATCTCCACCTCTTTGATTTCTACTTCCTCCATTCAAATTACTGGACATCTTTGGCAAAAATCTTTTAACTTCATGAATGCTGGATAAAACACAACATGATCCATAGTGGATGTTATTACACCCCTTGGGGAGCCAGCAATTCTTTGCTATTGCCCGTGGTCACCCTGGAATTAATTACATAAATACCCCAGATTCAGTCCTTTAATGTGTATTTGTCTGGGGACATCTCTAGTCTGTATCTGTTACTTAGGAAAAAAACAATAGAATGTATAGAGTTACACAGTTCTATGTAGAGGACTTGCTCACTTTTCAACCCCAACTCATCCAGCCCATTTGTGGTATGTACAGTACATTTATAGATGGTCATGTGTAATATGCTCTGTTATGTAATCATACAAATTAACTGAATCAGCATGACAAACTGTTCATGCTGCATCTAGTTGAAATCAGAGTCTTCCAACATGATCTTTCTTATCCTACCAGCTATCCAAAGTGTGTGGCTTATGATCTGAAAGCAAGCCTGCCATTGATATGCAACCCTGACAATGTAGTGGCAGCTGCACAATAGCCAGTTTTCTCAGAAGTGTCAGGTGGCTGGATTTGCCATTTTCCCCCTCCTTCCAGCTTAAGCTGCAAACAACACAAGCCTTCCAGATGGTCTTTGTTAATTTAACTTGAGGTTTTTTCCCCAACAGCATCTTTTCTTTTTATAATTCATTTTGAATACTTTTTCCATTCCATTCTTTTAAAACAATGCTGTTCTGCACATTTATAATACAGCTTTGCTTAAAAATAGGACTTGTCAGGTGTACAAAGAGCTGTGTACTTGTCTCACATTTGAGGAGGAAAGAAAAAGAGTATTGTGTGCATTATTTATTTTCCAAGACATGTTGTTTACCTGGGCACACCATTTACTCAAGAGATTCAAGCAATATTTCAGCATGGGGAAGGGGGAGGGGAGAAAGAACACTCCCATGTACAAACAGAAAAATACAATTATTCTGTGGTGGATAGAGTCAAAAACCGCAATGTACAATGGCAGTATATTTTAGCTTGAGCCATTACTGGTCTTAACTGGGCCTTCAGAGAGGGATATTATTTACACCAAAATTTAATGATTTATGCAATTATTTAAGGTCATTCATGCAAAACTGTAGGGATTTTTTGTAAGGAACTTTCCCCTGGAATATCTGTTGCTACCCTATTTGCTTCCAATATGTGCTGTTGGTGGCACAACTGGGCACAAGTTGGCAGCCCAGCAAGCTTTGCAATTCCCTTAATACACACAGTCTTGCACAGCAAGATTTTAGAATGGAGGGGAGGCTGTGCAATAGCTTGGATAGTATGAAATAATGGTGACTTGGGGAAAAGTATTTCTATTCTGGGTGAAAACCAGTGCGTAAGCCCAAGAAGGTTAAGTTCAGCTTCAGGATCTAAAGTTCTTATTCTATAATTTGGAACAAGAGACAAATCATTTATTATTTCTATTGTGACTTTTCTCACAACCATCACAAGAACTCTGTTCTTGTACTTCAATTCCCAGAAGCCCTGATCAGCAGGAGTGCTGACTTGGGCTTCTGGTAATTGAAGTCCAAGAACACCTGGAGTGCCAACATTCACCATTAAAGGTTTAAATGAGGGTTTTTTGCCCTCCCAAAGCCAGGAATAAACACACAGAGACAAGGCAGCTGGAGGAAACTAGGACCACAACATTATTAATTTTTAAAATGGGAAAATAGCCCTTCCATGGAGCATGGCCTAATGTAGTGAGGATTCCTGAGACTAGGACACAAGGAGCATTCTCACTCTGCCCCAGCTCCTCACGGGTGAGCCCCAAAGCCCTATCACTGAGCTGTATGATAGACAGCTTGCTCTAGCCAGCAAATCAAGGTGACACAGTGTGGCCTGTAGCTGTCAAGACCCATGGGACTTTCAAAGGCCATGCCTCCTGCAGCCACCATTCACCAGCATCCCATCACTCAGGATCCACATGACCAAGATGCTGTGTACATTGAACCCACCCAATTTAGTTGGGAATTCACCAACACTAGTTATTGCCTCTGAACTACCCACCAGTGTGACCTATTTAAAATAGCCCAGGCCAGATTTGTCTAAATTTCCTGTGTGTGGCCAGTGTGGGATAGGCAAAAACCCTCTCACCACCATTGATGCCAATTAAGTTGTGGGACAAAAATTCTTATCTGGTCCCAAAATGGCCAGCTAGTTTTACACTTAACTCACCAGATAGCCTATAAGACATAGCTCTCATACCTCCTCGTGCCAAGTGGTGAGAGCCCATTAGCTCCTGTCAGTGGCCTGACTGGGGTTCCTAGCCAGCCAAACCTGCATTGTGTAAAGACCACACAGCTCTCTTCACCTTTCTGAAATATTGAGGATACTAGTAAAAAGATGGTATTGTAGCCACAATGGGCACAGAGCTGAGCGAGTTGAGGAGGATGGTGGAGGACAGAAGTGCATGGCAGACAGTGGTCCATGCAGTTGCAAAGGGTCGGAATCGACTGTGCGACTGAACAACAACAAACAAGTTGGACTCTTAGCATCATCTCTGCAGAATTGCAAACTGAAGATTATATCTGCTTCCAATCACTAGGTAATACTATTAAATTGTATTTAATTTGGCTTCAACTGGCTAGACCTGGTGAGTAAACTAAATTGTATTACCATTTCACTGATGAGTGGGCTAAACATTCCATTCATTTAAAGAGGTGGATAGTTATTTTCTTTCATATTATAGTCCTGACCTTCACTACTCATCCTTTAAGATTCTCAGATGCTCCTTGATTTAAATCTGAGAGGGGTGGGATTGTGACCTAACAGTACAGGTGCATTTGATGTAGATTATTTGAATATTTGATTATTAGGTACTGTCTTCTGCAGTATGTCACTGAGAGCAGTGTCTGCTAGGTCATTGGTTTTATCAATAGGGTTGGCTTCAGACTGAAACTGGTTCTTTGAGGTTAAAATAATACTCGCCTTGTCAATTAGGCAATTCAGCAACATAAAGTCAGCTCAATAAGGCCAGGAGGGTTAAACCAGAACTTCTGCAATCACAATTAGACAATAGATGTTTCTGTCTTATTTCTTAGCAGTTAATTTCTGTGAAAGGAAAGTGAATGGATTCACAAAACAAACTTTTAATTAGATCAGCAATCTTATTTTTTTTAAAAAGAAAGTTAATTAAGAATAAAACATGCGTCACTCAGTGAACACAGAACATGAGACATGCAACTCCAGATGTAGGGTAGAGGAAAACTACATTCTATTCCTTTACTTGTCCAGACACATGAAAAGTTTGAGAAATGTCTGTTGTACCCAGGACATATCATTAAAAAGAAACACTGTGCTCATGCACAATCTAGTGCAATGAGATTAAAGGTAATGCTCTGCCATGAGTATTGCATTAAGACTCATACAAATCAAATTTTAGGTGTGATACTCTGATGTCAGATGGTCCTAGAGGCATCCTAAAATCAAAATGATAGTTGAAAAAATCAGGAGAAAGATAGTAAGAAAATAAATAAGACTAGGTTTATTTCTTTATCAGTGTCAGAAAAAGGCTTATTCATGGTTATCTGGGTAACTTGATACTTGCTGATTGTTACAGCTTCCCTTTCCTAGGACATTTATGGATACTGCCTCTGTAATGGAAGAGGTAATTCTAAACAATAAAATGTAGAAAACAGAAGACACATTTTTCATACTGTTTCAGTAAAGAAAATAATAGGAACTTTGCTTCACCTGCTACAGCTACAGGGATATGGTCTGATACTTCAGGTATAGGCAAAACTCAGCTTTTGTTCTGAATGCCTGCAATGAGATTTATTCATATTTCTTGTTCACTGTGGGGCAAATGTTTAGATTGGTAAATGGTAGGGACATGTCTTACTTTTGTTATAGTTTCACATTGAACCTTTTGAAGAGGGCGAGATTATGTAAAGGTAAAGGTTTCCCTTGTTTGAAAGTCAGTTGTATCCAACTCCAGGGTTCAGTGCTCATCTCTGTTTCAAAGTCAAAGAGCTAGCGCTGTCTGCTTCTGCAGATGTTTCTGTGGTCATGTGGCAGCCATGACTACACACTGGAGCGCATAGAACGCTGTTACCTTCCCAGTCAAGTGATCCCTATTTATCTACTTGCAATTTCTTTCTTTCAAACTGCGAGGTTGGCAGGAGCTGGGACAAAGACAGGAGCTCATTGCAGTATACTGATATATTTTATTTCACTTTATAAATGGTGAACTAGAAATGCTGGGGGGGGGGGAACATTAGGATTTTAGAGATGTTTAGGTAGGTCATGGCCAAAAAATGTTTGGGAACCACTGATGTAAAGTGTGTAACAGTAATCCAGCTGAGATGTAACTATGGCATGTGTCATCATGGCCAGATCTAACCTAGCCAGGAATGGGTGCAGTTCAGCACTAGTTTTAATGTGCAAACATACAACTGACCACTGCCAAAACCTGAGCATTCAAGGTCATACATTCAAATGAATAGAGATGCATAGTGTCTTTCCAGTGGAAATGCACATTTCTGCTACTCAAGCTGAATCCTAAGCATGACAGATGAGGCAAAGCCATTTAAAGATTTGTTAATAGAGAGAGATTTGAGAAGCCCTGTGCCAGGTGGTATGAAGAACAGAGAAAATTTCTGTAGGCTGTGTTTGCCTGTGTAAATTCCCTTTCAACTATACAAACAACCAGCAGAAGCCAACAAACCGTGGAAGGCAAGATTTATAGATGGCAATGGGAAGAGAGGCAATGTTGACCATATTCTTTTACATTTATGATGCCTTGATTCAGTGAGATACTAGACTGAGGATTTTCCAAACCTGCATGTGAGAGGAGGACAAGGAACCTTATGTTTAGGATTTTACATTAATACCCTGGTTAACATGTGCACTGCACAACGTTAAAACTGGATAATGTCGGGGAATTGGAGGACAACTTTTGCACCACACAACGTTAAGTTAACGTTGTGCAATGCAAAAGTTTTCCTCAAATTTCCTCCAAAGATCTCTACCCCAAAGCCCACAGTCCTGTCGGCCTTGGGGCAGAGATCTCCAGAGGCCCCCTTGCTGACCCGAGGCTTGCCTTGGAAAAGCAAGGGCGCCTCCATAGACCCAAGCATCCAATCCCCAGTTAAGGGAACCGGGCATCTAATGCTAGCCTTGTCTTCCCTGAAAGGAAGCCGGTGTTGGGGACCTCCAAACGCCAGCTTCCTTTCAGGGAAGACAAGGCAAGCCACCCGAATCGCCTTCCCTGAAAGGAAGCTGACGTTTTGAGCACCCCAATGCCACCTTCCTTTTGGTGAAGGCAAGGTGCCCGACTCGCATTCCCCAAAAGGGAGCCGGCATTGGGGTGCTCCAAATGCCGGCTTCAAATGGCAATAGTTTAAAAAGATATAAACAATCCATCCAATTCCTAGTAGTCTTGGTGACAAAGCAGTTGTCACATACAGTAATACCCCACATAACATGTGCACTGCACAATGTTAAAACCGCACAACATTAAGAAATCTGAAGAAAAATTTGCACCACACAACATTAAGTTAATGTTGTGTGATACATCGTGTTTTCCCTCAGATTACTTTGTGTCTGGGTGGCTTGCTTTGCAGTTGCTGTGGTAGTGTTGGCGGCCTCAAAATTGCTGCCGCTACCGCCACCACCAATTGACTCCTTCCCTGGCCCATCCAGCCAGTGGGAAGTGGGAGCAGCTGCTGCTGTGGACCCTGCTGCAGATGGACTCTTTCCCCGGCCCTTCCATCTATATGGGCCGTGAAGGAGTCTGGTGGCAGCGGTGGTGGGAGCAATTTTGAGGCTGCCAATGCAGCAGCAGCAGCTGTTCCCACTTCCCAGCAACCAGAAGAAGTAGTAGTGGATGCCAAGAGAACTATGTAGGAGAATGACCATCAACATCCTCTGAATGGATACGTGGCTGAAGTCCACCAATTAGATCCAGAAGAGCTTTATGGTAAAAAAACAAACATTCTTGAGGGTACGCAAGAGCAAAATAAAATTAGAAGATGGAGGAAGGAACTCACTGGACAAAGAGTAACATTAAAGAAGGATATGTCTGAGAAACTCAACCTTCCCTATGTCACTTGAAGGACGCTAAATAGGCTGAGGGTCGGAGTGCCTAAATGTAAGATCAGCATGTTCCAGTGGGGCTGCTGGGGAACAATAACATACTGTGTTAACATAATGTGTGAATTTGGAGAGATACAAAATCCAGCTCATTTGTTAGTCTGCCACCGATGACAATTTGAGTTTGGTCAATGACAAAGCCACGAAGGTGGCTTTAGTTAGGCTGTTTAAAGTCTGACCTGGATAGGAAAGTATAAAAAGTTGCCATATCATGCCAAATAACTTGTGTTTATTGCAAAAGGTAAAATGTTGTAAAAAAAAATTGGTTCTCAATGTAATGCACCACCTTTTCAAGATTGCTACAAGGTACCTCAGATTCTGACATGGTAAAGATAATAATTCTATATTATTTAGTTATTTATTTATTTTATTATGCAAATTTATATATTACATTAAATATATTATATTAAAAATATATTATAGATTTATATAGTTCCTTATTGTCATGTGCACAAATAACATATGTGGGGATTTGCAACATTAAGCTATAAATTGTTATCATCAGCATCTGATTAATTTGAGGCCACAGTGTGATAGCATAAAAAAAAACATTATTTGGTTGTAAGCAAATACAGTAATACCCCGTATAACGTGAGTATCATATAGCGTGAAAACCGCATAACGTTACAAGATTTTCGGAAAAATCTTGTATCGAATAACACGATTTTTAACGTTATCCGATACAGTTGTTCTTAGCAGCAGGGTGGCTGGAAAGCTGAACGGGGTTCTCCGTTCAGCTTCCCAGCCACCCTGCAGCTACGGAGGCAGGGGTGGGGAGGCTGGAAAGCTGACGGGGGGCTCCCCCATCGGCTTACCCAGCCACCCCACAGCTGCGGAGGGAGTCCCCGTCAGCTTCCCCAGCCACCCTGCAGCTGTAGATCGGGTCCTCTGATCTCTCTGGAGGTGTTTCTGGGCTTCCCCGATGTCCTGAGCCAGTGCAGCAAGCCAGAATGTCAGAGTTCGAATCCCGACATTCTGGCTTGCTGCACTGGCTCAGGACGTCGGGGAAGCCCAGAAACACCTTGGATCGGGTCCCCACACCTCCCTGGACGCAGCGGGGGGGTCAGACACCCCAAAATTGGTAAAAAAACGGACTTTTTTTTACCAATTTTGGGGGCTCTGACCCCTCCGCCGGGTCCAGGGAGGTGTGGGGACCCGCTCCAAGCTGTTTCCAAAGTTCTCCCACCTCCCTGGAGGCTGCAGCAAGGCAAAATGTCAGGATTCGAATCCCGACATTCTGGCTTGCTGCAGCATAAAAGAGGGTGGGGGAAGTTCAAAATTAGCGCGCATCGGGTCTCCCGACCTCCCTAGAGCTGATGCGTGCTCATTTTGAACTTCCCCACCCTCTTTTATGCTGCAGGAAGCGAGAACGTCGGGATTCGAATCCTGACATTTTGCCTTGCTGCAGCCTCCAGGGAGGTGGGAGAACTTTGGAAACAGCTTGGAGCGGGTTCCCACACCTCCCTGGACCCGGCAGGGGGGTCAGAGCCCCCAAAATTGGTAAAAAAAAACAGTCCATTTTTTTTACCAATTTTGGGGTGTCTGACCCCCCCCCCCCCCGCTGGGTCCAGGGAGGTGTGGGGACCCGATCCAAGGTGTTTCTGGGCTTCCCTGACGTCCTGAGCCAGTGCAGCAAGCCAGAATGTCGGGATTTGAACTCTGACATTCTGGCTTGCTGCACTGGCTCAGGACGTCGGGGAAGCCCAGAAACACCTTGGATCAGGTCTGCCCACCTCCCTGGACCCGGCGGGGGGGTCAGAAACCCCAAAATTGGTTAAAAAAACGGACTTTTTTTTTACCAATTTTGGGGTCTCTGACACCCCCCCCCCCGGGTCCAGGGAGGTGAGAAAACCCGCTCCAAGCTGTTTCCAAAGTTCCCCCACCTCCCTGGAGGCAGCAGCAAGCCAAAATGTCAGGATTCAAATCCCGACGTTCTCGCTTCCTGCAGCCTCCAGGGAAACAGGGCTTTTTTTAACATTGTGTGTTCAATGTATCGCACAACGTTAAAAACCGGATAACGACGGGACTTGTGGAACCAAGTCATAACGTTATTCGGGGTACTAGTGTACCTTAGCCATGCGACTCCTGTTTGCAAGTGATATCTCATTACTGGCATTCAAAGCAATTATTTCATTTCATACTATAGATGACCCTTTTAATTGCATCTAGCAGCTGGTTAAAACTCCAATTGATTGTTCCCATTTTCTCTGCCATTGTTATTTCATTGTCTGGGACTAAGTACAAAAAGTAGTGCCACATGCTTATAAAGGCAGCTAAAGATAATTGAGCAGGCTCATATCAGTTTCCAGGATTGATCTCGCTCTTATTCATTCTCTCTCTCTCTCTCTCCCCCTCTCTCCCCTTTTCCCTTTTCATACTAGACCTAACTCAACAAGGTAAGTAATGAAGTTGGGAAAAGAAGTATTTGGGAAAGTGATGAAGCTCCAATATTATTCTGCCAGTTCTCTAGTTAAGTTAATGTTCCACATCAAGAATGATGGAAGAGCTAGAGCATGACAGAAGTGATTAATTGACTTTCAAGTTTCCTAATACTGTATGATTTAGCTCAGTGGTTTAGGTAGAGGTTGATAGAGCTTGTGTAGTCACGGTCAAACTGAACAGTCCCAGGGTGCCCCCAAAAGAAAGGAATGGTAAACCATATCTCAATTAAGTCAGAATTGACTTGATGGCACAAAATTATTATTAGTATACACGTTTGTGGCTACAATATTTTAATTGTTCCTATCAAGATGACCTTTTTCAGACAGAGTTATTTTGACACACATCCAGAATCCCTCAATGCCTCATGCATTTTAAAGAGTTCTCCATAATCAATTAATAAGTAGTGGTAAAGGTCCTTCACACTAAGGTTATTCTTCAAACAGATTTGTTGTAAATATGATTAATAGCCTCCTGCACTTCAGCACAGAGTGTGTACTAATAACTCCAAGAGTTAAGTAAACAGTAATTACAATAAAAAGTAGTTTTGAATCCCACCTGACTACAGCTGGATTTGAGAGTTACAACTGCACCAAAATTTCATCTGCTGTGTTTAGGCATTAAGGAGTCATTGTTCATCAATACATTTAAGAGGGGGATTTAAGCTACTACAGTCATTGCTTTCCGCACACATTCTCTGAAGAGTCTGAAGAAGAGAGAGTCCTTACTCATGGGTGACTCTCCATGAAACCACCCCAGTGTCCTGCTTCTTGCTCATGTGGAGGGAAGATCTCCATCTAAGCAAGAACTGCTTCTTTTCAGATTTATTAGTAAACATTTATGGGAAGGGGATCTGTGCTTGGCTCCCCCTTTCAAGCATGTCAATTCTCTAATGTCTAAATAGATTTATTCTCATTCATTGATGATGTGAAGGCATTCCATGGCTTAGGCAAAGGAATAATCCAAACAATATGGTGTGGTCATGCTCTTAGTCAACTTATTTTATACATTGTATTTTCCTCAATAAGTTGAGCTCAAAAACACATACAGTAATCATAAGCACATTTATAACACTCCATTACTTTGACTCAATTGCACTTCACTAAAGCATTTCAGAAATTAATAGGTTACCTAATAGGTTAGGTAACAGGTTCAAATACCAATAATGCTATACTTGCATTACACAATTCCCTGAAGAAATCAAATATGTCAGTGAGATGCAGACTCAGTGTATCTTCTTGGTTTAGTCATGAGATAAAAACACAAATTACTGTCCTCCTGGGGAAAGGTCATATTTGCCAAGTCATCTGGGAAGTCAGTGAGATAGTGATTACAGTGTTGGACTCAGACTATGGGGATCTGCTTTGAAATACAAACTCAGCCATTTAATACTCTGGGTGACTTGGCCCTGTCACATTTTTCCTCAGCCTGGCCTTCCTCACCAGATTGTTGTGAGATTCATTGGAGAGGGGAACCACATATGCCACTTCAAACAGGACCAAAATGCTTTCATAAGTATATTGAGACTTGGACTAATGATGTTACATTTTCCAGGTAGTGAAATGAATCAAAGACTATCATAGGATAGAGGATAAATAGGACACTTAAATCTAAAAGATGGCCATTCACAGAAAGCAATAGCATTAGCAAACTGCCCTTTCCCCCAGCAGACTTACATTGCTCAGGGTATCAGAGTCCAGCAGTAGGCCTCTGGTTGATGTTTATTCACCTAGTTCTGGTTATATTTAGTTATACATGTCACAGTAAAGGTGTGTAAACGCAAAACAGGCAGTTATCTCTTCTAGCACTGAATAATTTTTATTTGACCCTGTTCTTCTTCTGTCAGCCTCCACCCCTCAGTGTAGACTTTTGGTTTTCACCATTGAGGACTCTAGCTGTCTTCACATAGAACATTATGTTAGTTCAGACAGTTCATCCCATGTGTAATAGCTAATAAATACATCAGGGTGCCTTATGATTCTTACAATAAGTAGAGAAAACTCCTTGTGTGAATTCAGTGTAAAACCTAATTTGATAAAAATGATCTGGAATATTTTCCACTGACTTTCCACAGTTCCTCTTAAAAGCTAAACAAAGTTGATGGCAACAAAACATAAGGCAGGAGAGGCATTAACATGAATGACAGACATATCTGACCCTGCATTGAACTTTCTAAATGTATTTAGCTTGAAAAGCATTATTATGATTTAAAGAAACCAACAGTTATAGATTCTTTAAATGTAATGAAGCTCCTAAATTACTCTCGAAAGGGATTTGGATGGTAAATGGTAGACAGTAGCCTTCAGATACTATTCTCTTTATACTGAAACCTGTAATCTATTGGAATTCAGAAACCACTCTCCGTTCATAATCTCATCTTCTGCAACTTTTGGTTGTTATTTGTAACTGTAATTGGACCCTGAAAATATGCTTTTTAGGGTATCATAAAGATAATGGCAAATTCTGCAACTATATGGTTCAGAATGATAACAAATTTCCAAGTTATCATTCCACAAATTGCTTAAATTGGAGCTCTTCTATCAAACTCAGTGAGACCTCTTCAGAATAAAGTTGGTTATGATGCTAGCTTCTGAGAGCAATGAGTTACAAATTACTACTTCAACAATGACTATATCTTAAAGGTTTGCGGGAAGTTTCCTGTTTAATGAAGAAGAAATGAAACATTTCAGCTCGCCTTCTCAGTCATCTACTGATAGCCATGCTCATCACTCATGGTTCTCTATAGTCAGTGTATAAACATTGAACTTTTCATCCTTTTGACCTTGCTGTTGTACAAAATTGGGTATGAGTTTCAGATCTTTCCACTGGTAAATATCATCATAAAAAAGAAAGCAAACACAATCTTTTACCTGCTGTATGGGTCTGTATACACACATCAAAGTTTCTGACTGCTTCCAATTATATGAGAATCTTCTCAGGTTCCTTTCACACTCATCCAGTGTTACAATCCTCTCCAGACCTCCAGACTGTTTCTTGAAAGGACCAAATTAAGCCAAACATGAAGGCAACTTGGTAGATAATTGTCTGTTTCTGAAAAGAGGAGCTTATATTGTTAACAGTGAATGATGGGGCATGTCACCATTCCTAAAACAGAAAGAAGGAGGTATGTGTGCACCCCTCTTATGTATGTCAAAAGGAAATATTCAAATCGCTCAGACATTTCATTGTTTGCTATTCGAAGAAAACAATAAAGATCTATTTCAAAGCTATATTTTGAGCAAAGTGTAATATACCTTTCTGCTTCTACTTGAGAGTGGGCAACATGTCGTATAGGCCACATGCAGCCTCTTATGGATATTTTGCAACCCCAACATACTTCATTCCCTATATAAACTTTAAATCCTGCCATTGGAGATGTGTGAGAAAAAAAATTTTTTGCTCATGAGATCCTCTTGTGTTATTTAGGGTGTGAAAGTCTATTAGTCCATGTTTTGAGCCCCTCCAACATCCCTGAGTCTACCGCACTGCTTATGTGCAATGGGGATCTGAGCTATTGTAACAATACCAGGTATTCAATCCTCTGAATTTGACTAGAGCAGTGATGGTGAAACTTTTAAGAGACTGAGGGCCCAAACTCAGGTGAGGTCAACTCTGTGTTGGAAGGAGGGAGGAAGCACTCCCATTGGGCTGCTGGACAGAGAGGTGGGGTGGACTCTGTGCTGAGGAAGGGAGGAAGCTTTCCCATTGAGCTGCTAGACAGATGGGTGGGGCAGACTCTGTGCTGAGGGAGGGATGAAGTGCTCCCATTGGGCTACTGGGCAGAGGGCTGGGGAAAATTCTGCGCTGGGGCAACAGTGTGCATGCCCACAGAGAGGGCTCTGAGTGCCCCTTCTGGCATGCATACTATAGGTTCACCACCACTGGACTAGAGAAGAACCCAACAACCCATTATCTCCATCACCTTTTATCCCAAAGCTTGGCCTAAAGCCCTTGATGCTTCAAAGTGTGTGGAAGTTAGGGCTAGGGAAATCTTCTCTAGATTCCATCTGTCTCTTGTACCCAGATACCAAATATTTTCCTGGTTGCTATTTCACAACAGCCAGACCAGGTAGAACTATTAGCACAGAGTCCAGGTTTGTTTGTTTTTTTAATTTTTTTTATTGATTTTAAAAAAGAAAAATTATCAGACAAACCAACAAAAATTCATACCACTTACATACCAATAACATACCAAATACAATACAGTACATATTTATAAGGGGAAAAACAAAAAAGACAAAGTATTCAATAATATTCATATTATTGTTTTGAAAATATCTCATTTTTAATATCTTATTTAATGCATATATACTCCTTATACTTAAAATGTATGACCACTTATATGTTTAACTATATATTTCAAAAAACGTATATTTTATTCTTAACATTCTAATACTATAAAAACCCCAAGTGATATTTACAATGTCTTGGTGACTGTAGTCCTTCACAGCTTTCCCTTCTTATACCCAAAATCTCAGTTGGTCTGATACTGGCATACCACCAACGTATAATTTAAAAATGGTCTCCATATATTTCCAAAGTTATTTTCTCTAATTAACCTGAGCCCAGATTTGTATAGTTTAGTGTAGCTTTAGACCAGGGGTGCCCAAACTTTTTGGGCAGTGGGCTGATCATGTGGTTCACTAAACCCTGGGGGCCGGGTGCGACCCCCGGGCCTTAGTTTGGGCACCGTTGTTTTAGACCCTGTTGGCTTAAGGCACCTTCTTCAGACACACCAACCCATGTAACTCCAAAAATGACACCTTGGTAAAATATTTAAAAATGTATTTAATAGAGTAAAAAAGTTCAAAAAAAGTAAAAACGTTTCAAAATATCTCAAAAAGGACAGTTGCAGTACAAAAGCAAAACCAGCAATCCAAAGAAAAGGATTACAAATAGGAAAGTCAGGCATTTCTCACCTCCTAAAAAATAATAATAAAGATCTATCTAAGCCCTAATGCTAAGTAAAAAAGGTCCAGAGTTATAGTCCGTCACTTTGTCCACCACACCACACTGGGTATCTTAAGTCCCCCACCCCATTTCACTCCATTTTTTCTTCAGCTTTTTCTTTAAAATTGGCTGCCAGAAAGAATGAGAAGGGTTTTCAGGTCAAAACCTATATTTTAGTTCAGGTCCATTTTTCAGTTAGTAAAAGTCCATTATAGCAATCTTTACAAAACATAAACATGCCATTAAAAATAAATACAAATACATTAACCATGCCTCTCTTTTTAGCCCCTTTCCCCAGCTATACAACCCTCAAATCTGGCATACAAATCAAAGCTGGCAGATATGAAAAATTGTTCTTGATCCTTTTGCCATTGTCTCCTCCTGTTTTATATTTGTAAATTTAGCTTCACCCACTTTTGACTCACACTATCAGTACTCTTTCTGTCTTTTCTCTCTACTGTGTTCAACTTTTCCCACGTTAAATTAGCACTCCAACACACTGTGGAAATAAATTGGGAGCTGGTTTGGAATTTTTGAAGTTAACTCCGTGTCACTTGGTCTTCATACTGGTGTGTTAACCCTCATAGGACAACTTGAAAGCTGTGCAATAGGTCAGTCCAAGGGACTACATGGGATTTCATACTGCTGCTTTTACAAGTGATGTGGCATTTTGGCACTCCAAGATCAGAGGAGGATAAATATTTTAATGGCTTTTTGAAGGGCATAGCACATAAGCACTTATGTAGTGCAGCACACAAATTGAAATAAAAAGTTATGAGTTTGGCTGCCTTCCTGCCAAGGAAGAACCAAAAGTAGAGAGAGAATGAGAAAGTGAGAAATCAATCCACCTTTCTGCTGCTAGTGGTGGTCATGGTACTGCTTTAAAGGAAAAACATTCATCCCCATTATATTTTTCTGGCAACTTGCTTGGAGAGGTGAAGGAACTGCAGCTCAGGAAGAAGAACACCTTCACAAAGTAGTCTTTCATGCAGGAAAAAAGGACTTTTCTCCAGGCATTCCCTACTGTCCAAATTTGGTACTTCAGTGCTCTGAAGTTTCCTTGGTTCTTTTGACCTTGAGTAGATGAATATTTACCACTGCTCTACTTCAACTTTTTAATGTTTTTAATATATATATTCAAAGTGGTATAGTCCATAACCACTTAAGCAATGCAGTGCTAAAATCAAAACAGACATTTAGAAGTTCAGGTTGAAGGGAATACAACAGTTTGAAACCTGTTATCTGAGCACCATAAGTTTGACAAGCCAAGGAGAATACTATTTGATCAAGGAGATCACACATACAAAAACATTTTTTTTTAATGTGACTAGAATTTATTCAAAATAAACCCCTTTCCAGCAGAAAAAATTTGCATGCATAGCTGTGTGCCATGTGGTGCCTGATCCTTAAACTGCTTTCAGGTGTGGTAAATCCAACACAAAACAGGTGTAGTATGATGTGTAGTAGAACTCTTATTTCCATTTGTTGCTTCTTTTTACTCAGCCAACAGCTGCACCTGGCTTATTAAGATAAATCCATTTCCCAGGTAAGGCTTTCCAACAGCAAACAATACCTCCAACTCATTTTGTGCATCCTCATCCAGTCCATAATCTGCCTCAGGAAATATTCAAGGATAATGACTGCTTTCTTCGAGTCAAATACCAAAGGAAAATAGAGAGGCATATAGTCGACATATTGATGGGATCTGACTCCAAATATTCAGATAGGTTCTCCTACTTGTTTTACATACATATTAATTAACATAAATGGCAGGGCAGGACTCTGTGGACTACTATAAACAAACCTCCTAAACTAGACTCTCAAAACATCCTCTCCTGGACATGATCTAACATGAAAGACTGAAGTGGTAACACTCCTAGCCAAATGAACTGGTTCTCTATCCTCTTCATCATTTTGACCCAACATTTAACATTTGTGATTTATATGTTTTTAATTTAGTTTTAAATTGAAAATGTTTTTATCTGTATTTGTGTTTGTCTCATTTTGCCACTTTGGTGGTATTTGCTGCAAGAAAGGCAGGCAATTCATGGTTTATTCATGTAAATAGTCTTCTTTGCATTCAATATAATACTTTCTTAACCAAAAGCAAGATATACTGGCTAAAATCCTGTATTAAATCACACCAAAGCAGGCCCATTGAATACATGGAACTTATGAAAGAATTGACTCACCAACTCCCCACTGACACAAAGTGTCTGCTCCATATTGAGGGATTGTGCATTGTGTTCCATGAGCTTTATTCCCTCGTGAATCATGGTCTTAATGAATACAATTGAATGGAATAAGACTGGCTTTTTCATGTCATGCAAAGAATTAAAAAAGTTGCTTCAAACAGTGCTTTTTAAGTAACTGGTTTGCTAAAACGAACACGCAATATGGAACACATCCAGCAGTTTGAGATGTATAGTGATTGTGACTGAAGGTTAGTTCTTTTTAACATGGAACTAACTTAAAACACAAGCTTAAATGTACAGCAGCTGTTCTTTTCTTTCAAATGTCTCGGGAAATATTATAAATGTTTTAGGATGTGGTGGTGCACTGTCTTCATACTAAGAAGTTCAAGACTTGCACATGTTCTAAAAGCAGTAGGGGATTAGTGGATCATTAAACACATTTTCACCCAACCACAGTTGTTTAATAATGCCATTTGATTAATCTTCTGGAGTCATTTTACTGTCTTCAAATTGTTAAAATGAATTTACTTCCACCTTCAAGAGTGTGACTAAAGTCTGTGTGAGGAGGCAAAATTGTTACAACTGTGGTATGATAAAACATTAAATTAAGTTGGGTTACCACAGAATGAGCAAACAGAATATTTTGCCAACCTGCATTATAAGACTTTCTAGTTATAAAGCACACTGAGCCAAAGGTATTAACTAGGCTATTCTTGTTGTATGCCATATCCAATATCCAATCCAATATTGATTTTTCCATCTCTGTCTGAAAAGCTTTACCATTGGCTCATCCCATCTTTTTTGGGTTCTGCCTAGTGGTCTTTTGTGGTCCTTTGGTATCCAGTTTGTTCACCAACAAGTCTATCTGTTATCATTTAGGCAGGTGATATGGCCTGCTTATCTACTTTTTGCCACATATAGTTCATCATTCACATCACACAGTCTGGTTCTTTGGCATAATTCCTTATTGCTGATATTATTATTATTATTATTATTATTATTATTATTATTATTATTATTATTATTATTATTATTATTATTATTATTATTATTATTATTATTATTATTATTATTATTAAATTCAATTTATATGCCTCTCTCCTTGCCGAAGCAACTCAGAGCAGCTTACAATGTTACAATATCAAATATGAAAACAACATCATATAAATATAACAAATATGATACAGTCAATATAGTCAATAAATCTTTCATAAAAAACAAGGGCACAATACAATCAGAAAAATCCAATACAATCAAAAGAAATACACTACGGTCAAGAATATACGTTGCAATACAATCTAGAAAGTCCTTATCCCTAATAAATAACTGGCTGGGGAGAGTGTCCGGGAAAAGTCTGGTGGTGGTGGCAGAGGCTTTTGTAGCCGCCCACCACTCTCTCCAGCTGGTCCTCATTCCCCCTGCCCCAACCGGCCAGGGAGAGCATCCGGGGATGGTCTCACAGCGGCAGCGGCGGCAGCGGCGGCGGCAGCGGCAGAGTCTTTTCTAGCGACCTGCCACTCTCTCCAGCTGGTCCTCATTTCCCCCCACCCCAACCGGCCAGGGAGAGCGTCCGGGGATGGTCTCATGGCAGCAGCAGCAGCAGCGACGGCAGAGTCTTTTGTAGCCACCCGCCACTCTGTCCAGCTGGTCCTCATTCCCCCCGCCCCAACTGGCCAGGGAGAGTTTCCGGGGATGGTCTCACGGCAGCAGCGGCAGCGGCAGAGTCTTTTGTAGCCGCCCGCCACTCTGTCCAGCTGGTTCTCATTCCCCCCCCCCAACAATCCCTAATAGTTATTCTGCACATCTGTCTTTCCATTGCTCTTTGGGTTACCGCCAGTTTTTCTTCCTCTAATTGTGTTACTGCCCATGTTTCAGATGCATACATTGCTGGTAACACTGTTGTAATACATTTTCCCTGGTATTCATCAGTAGACTGTCATCTGTTAGCACTGTTAGCACTGTTCTATTTACATTAAAGGCAATCCAAGCTGCTTTGCATCTTCTTATTCACTCACCACATGGTACATTGCCTGGTTGGATTTGTTGACTGAGGTAGACATAATCAGCTACTTCTTCAATCTTGGTTCCATTTATAGTGATAGAACCCCAGGCACATTGGCTTTTTCTCAAGCATTTAGTTTTTGTTAAATTCATCTCCGACCCAAAATGTTTAGAGGAGTTCATTAGCTGCTGGAGGTTATATCGTAGATCGCTGGGGCTGTTTGCAAAAAGGATGCTGTCATCAGCAAACAGAAGATGGGTCAGTCTTTCTCCGTTGACCTTAATATCACTTTTAAATTTGATTTCATGAAAGAGACTTTCCAACATTCTCACAAAAAACTTCAGCAATATTATGTTCTCTGCCATAGCAAATCCAAACTATTTAGACTGTAAACAGGTTTACAAGACTAAAGAGCCATTACATCTCTGTTCAATCCTTGCCTGTACTAGGTTTTAAAATCATAGAAGGCAGTGACATTGGGTTGGGCCAGAAATATTATCAACTCTTATTTGCAGGAAGGTAATGTTCCTCCCCATTTAAAAGAAACTGTTATTTGGCCCATTTAGTGACAAGTGATCTTAACAACTTTAGACCAGTCACAAATATTCCATTTACAAGCAACAACAACATCAAATGATGGACTCCATATATGAAATAGTCATGTTGTTGTTGTTGATGATGTTGTTAGTATTTTTACCCTATCTTTTAGGCCATATACCCTCCCAAGCAGTGGTGGGATTCAGCAGGTTCACCCCAGTTCACCAGAACCAGTAGAACAAATTCTGGCTTCTCCCACCCATCCAAGTTTTGAAACAACACAGGGCTTTTCCCCTGGCCATGCCCACCATACCACACCCACAGAGGAAGTAATAAAAAATTTGAATCCTACCACTGCTCCCAAGGTGGGTTGCTATGAATCATTTAAAAATCCCTCTAACTATTAAAGGGGGTGGGGGATGAAATAGTAAAGGCATCCAACAACATTAAAATAAAAATGGATAATAAAACCAGAAAACATTCCAAATGCCAGCCAGATTGTAAAAATTATTCAGATATTTCCTGAAGGTCAATAAGGAAAGGAACATGTAGATTGTCTTGGAGAATACATGTTGGAAGGCTCTATACTTTCATCTCACCAATCTAACTGCTTTTATTGTGAACAAGGGCTTCAGATGCTGATCTTGAAGTTTGTGAAAAATATATCTAGGCAAAACTTTAGATAGCCTGGTTCCAGGACATCTAGAAGCCTGTTCACTCATTTTTTATGTACTGTACCATTATGTAAGGGAAATGGTACTCCAACACTGATGACTGAGTTATAGCTTTAGCTTGGTCCTGATTTTCACCCAAGTTGCTTGGACTAAAGGGCAGTAACAATTTCATGGCAGTAGTGCCCTATCAGATATCGTTAGATTCCAACTACCACTAGCCCTAAAAATAGGGTGTATTGTCTGGGTAAATGGGAGCTATAGTCCAACAACATCTGGAGGGCCACAATATTCCTACCTTGGTTCTAGAGCACTGCAGAATAAATGTCCCTGGTTTCCTGTTGCACCTGTCAAAGATAAATCAGCACACAGATGAAGCCTTACTATGTCTTACTGAATCTTTAGTGAAGGAAAGAGCTTTTTATAATGTATCTTCCTACAACTATTTGCTTTGGCAACACAGTGAGCAAAAACCCAGAGGATAGATGTTAATATACTTACATGCAACATTTACTGATATTAGGTGAGATACATGCATGTGTAAGACTTTTGGATTTTTAAAAAAAGTCATTTTGATCCTAGAATTGCCTTTGGGCTTAGTCAGGAGCATCAGCATAGAAGGGAGAATTTCAGCATCTAAGCTATTTTAGGTCCCATTGGTTTCTTAGGATCTATATTGCTCATTTTGAGTCACAGATCACTGCAATGACTTTGGTGCCTGTACAGTGCTCCTGGTTTTCTCTGCATTTGATATTATTTTCTGGCTTAATAAGCCTTTGCTTCTATAAATTCCTTTCTATTTGCACCAACAAGAATGGATCAATAACAACTAAAATAAGCATTCCATGTATATCCTTTCATATTGTAATAATTCGGTTGTGAATTCTTGCTTCTGGCAATGATAAATTAACAGTTTATTTAACAGAAATACAAAAAGAAAAGCTTTCATAGAAGCAGATGAGGGGCTCTAATTACATTCTGTGGGAAAACTCACTGTCTTTGTTAAACATGCCAACAACAAACAGGGGCAAAAGATTTCTGCAGCCATAGAGGCAAATTGAATGATAACGATATGCTCTTGTTCCCAGAGGAGTGAGGTGAATAACCCATGGCTCAAGGGCTACATGTAGGTCCCTGGCAAGTACCCTAGTGATAGGGTTGATTCATTGACTGTGGTGGTGACAAAAACATTACTTCTGCTTGACATGTATACAAGCTGTGGTACAACTTAGAAATTAATATAGAAAGCATTTGGTTTCAGAGAAACATCTGATATGTGGTTCCCTTTTAAGTAGTGCATTATGTTTTTATGTTTGGTTTGGTTTGTTTTCATTTCTTTAATCTTAAGGAAAAGGAAGAGAAAACTGTATGGAAAAAAATGTTTTGAGGCAGGGGTGCCCAGGCTACGGCCTGCAGGGCAGATCCTTCCCCCCAATGCCAATTCATCTGGTCTGTGCTGCCCTTGTTGCTCCCCGGGAGTGACAAGGGCAGCACAGGCTGGATGAATTGGCATTGGGGTGGGATCTGGCCCATGAGACATAGTTTGGACAGAGTTTAAGCAGAGAAAATGGCAGTTAAAAATCTATTTCATTCTGTTGCAAAACAGATTGCAAGGCATGTTTTACTTCTGATTCCGGTGGGAGGAACCACGTGACCTGTCCACTGAACCACGTGACCGGCCCACAGCCTGAAAAGTTTTGGCACCCCTGTTTGGATGCTTTTATTTGCATCTCTGAAGTTGGTCTACAGGCCATGATGGGAAAGGTTGGGATGCAGCATGGTGGGACAAGTGTAGTTCATAGTGGGAAAGTGGCAGCAATGCACAGTTCCTTCTTGGGAACAATCATTTCAGATCAGTTTTAGCTTTAGGGAGAGCTTGCAATGGACATAAAGATTGTGTTTGGAAGCTGAGGGGATAAAGCTAAATAATGTTAAGATTAATATTTATGAAAAAGGAAATGGGAGCTGTGAAACCTGATCAAATGCTGCAACTCAGATCTCTTCCACATGCAAATATCCATGAAACTGCATTTTATTTCAGTTTCCACAACAGCAGTTTTGCTCAGAACATTTGCAACGCAAAGGTTTGCCTGACTGCTTTTTCTCCTCCATATTCTTTAGTATGGTCAAATAAGATTCATACACATGTTCACAACATAAATATCTTTTGCTGCAGCATCTAAGCCTTTCTTGCCCAGGCAAAATTTGGACCAGGCAAAACCTTTTCCCATCATATATCATCTCACTACAAGATTTCCAGGAGGTAACATCACATCCATTTCATTAATATAACACTGTATTTCAGAAACCAGGATGTTAACTGAAAGTGTAGACCAGGGGTGCCCAAACTATGGCCGAGGGCCGGATGCGACCCCCAATGGCAATTCATCCGGCCCATGAAGCCCTTGTTACTCCTGGAAGTGGAAGTAAAATGCACCCGTACAGGCACATTTTACTTCCACTTCCAGGAACAATGAGGGCTTAATGGGCCGCATGAATTGGCATTGGGGGTTGCATACGGCCCCTGGGCTATAGTGACCAGCTCCCTGAACCACATGACCAACCCACTGCCTGAAAAGTTTGGACACCCCAGGTATAGACTTATTCAAAGCCATGACAGCAGTGGCAGGAAAGAGTTTTATACCAGATGGAGAGATGGACCATAATATGTTAGTAACAGAGTTGTTTTAAAAAGCACTTTAAAGATCTCATGTAACCATACACTTCGGATAATTAACTTTCAGACTGCTTTATGGCTTCTCCTGGGCCATTAATGTCTGTTTCTTATGTACGTATTTATATGCACAATTAAAATGTTTCCTATCCATCCATTTGGCCGCACAGTATACATCTGGGACCCAGACTAATACATTATGCTGTACAATTCAAAAAAATGATTTAAAGATATAGTTTTCACTGTAGACCATAATGGCTGTCTGCTAAACTAGGAAAATTCTGTTGAGTCATCTCCATAGAGTTGTGTTTGTACAACCTAGTCAGTATTAAGGCAATATTCTTTGTCTAGCTCAGATGTGAGCAAATGTGGCTCTCCAGGTGTTCTTGGACTTTGATTACCAGAAGCCCAAGTCAGTACAGCTGCTGATCAGGTTTTCTGGAAACTGAAGTCCAAAAACATCTAGAGAGCCAAGTTTGCTGACCACTGATCTAGCTCTTTCACATCAACTTCTCTTTGCAATTCACTGCTGAATATGGACGTTCAAAAATGTGCAGAGCACATGCATTGTACAGGAAGCAGAATCCATGCCAGCCACATCAGGATGACAAAAGAGTCAGCAGATTTCAGTAACCATGGCTTTCAAAGTGATGGTGAGAACAAGCTTTCCCTGACAAACAGAGGAAAAGGTCAGCTAGATAATCCAGATAAATCCTCTGAATTATTGTTATCAACTCTGCAGTTAAGGTCATTAAATGCAACTTAGAAGATAAATCTTTTCCCTAAAAAAAGTATCCAAGCAGTGAGTGACAGGCGGTAACTATCTGCCCATCTTTGAAGAATATACTGTCAAGGCCTCAAATGATACTTCCAATGGAATGAATCCAATGACCTTTTTAAATGCCTACCAGTTTCTTATACTTTGTTAGACAACTGAAGGAACATCTAGGGAATGGGTAGGAAGTAAATAGGATAGTCATGGACATTTTGTAAGGCCTTATACATAGATTTTATCTATAATACTTAAATGGTGTTCAGTCTGAGTGTGTCTCCATTGATCTGAGATGAGGAAACCACTCAGGTGAATAATAACTTCAGAGGAAGCTAGGTTTTCTTAACATCTTCATTTATTGCATGAATACATCTTTCTATTAAACTCTTCTATCTTCAGGTTTTACAAAACACTGAATATCATCTACCACCTTAAAGTTAGCATTTTAGAGGATAACTTCAGCTAATTCTTATCAACCAATAGACCAACTGGATTTTCATATGGGTTTGGGAAAGAAGATGAAAACATTTGATGTCTACTGCAAAGGCAGTTGTTCAAATTAATATTATTTTTATTTATTTATTTATTGGATTTCTATACCACCCTACTTGGTGCAACCAACTCAGGGCGGTGTACAAAATAGAATGCAATCAACCAATAGAATACAATAATAATGCAAACAATGCTATGATAGAACACCACACAGCAAAACAACAATGTGGCAATGCAATCAAGCAATAATATAACTGTACAATCCAACAATACTATGTGGAGATACAATCCCAAAATACAATGTAACATACAATATAACAATATAATAACAAGAAAATTCAATCCAGTAATACAAAACAATATAATCAGATATCATAGATACCACGTCCTCTCAACTAATGGCAGTCTTCTCCTCTGGTGAGATGACGGGGCCCGGAGGCGGGGCGGGAGCATTGCCTCACTGCCCGCAGCTGCTGGTCTTCTCCTCCGGCGAGATGGCAGGCCCGGGGGGAGGGCGGAAACATCCTCACACCGCCCGCAGCCGACGAGCTTTTATCGGCAGTGTTAGGTAGTGGCATATAACCTGACTCCCTAAAGGGGCCAATGGCTACGGGTAGATGATACCCTTTAGGTGGGGTGATGGCCCTCTCAGCGGAGGAAATTCCACTGAAACCATCATATTAGGCCCAACGGCAAAATGAGTGGAGGAGGAACCACTTCATTCTGATTCCCAACGGTCATGGAGGCAGAAGAGACCATGCCAGATAGACTGGCTATGAAAGCACACCTTGTTAATATCCTCAAGACTGCAGCAATCCATTGCAGTCATAGTGTTAAATCCTGCATGTCTCATGTCATACATACCGCAGGAGATGTCTCCAAGATCACAGTGTGTAGGTCACATCATGGGAAGTTGGGATCCACCTTAAACAAATTCACACCAGTGGCATTTTCCCTGTTTGTCATTGTTCTTTCGTGAAAATGATTTCCAGGAAATAAAATGTATACAGTACTCAGATACGAGTAGCAGTTGACAATGAGGATAATGGTGAGATCTGTAGTATAGAAGTTATAATTACATTTGAAAAAGAGTCACACTAGTCTTTCCTAAGGTGGAGTTGCAATTAAGGTAGCACGCCTCCCTTATTGGAAAATGGTGTTAAATGTGATTTGGCATACAGCAGTAGGATATTTCATAAAATGTCTTTTGTCTTAAGTGATAAGAAATACTCATTATAGAGATTTTTGAGAAAGTAACCTAAGGTACAAAAAAAAGACAGAAAAAAAGAGTTATTTTGAAAAACTGAAGCTTACAAGGGTAATTAAACACCCTTATAGTTACCTTTTGAACTATAGCTACAGTTTATCACATATTATAAGTACATTTCAAGTACTCAGAGCAACTTCTAATGAGGCACAGTCATTGGAATAGTAGAATTACTTGTTCTTCTGAAACTAGCCAAAATGGTCCTGGCAAACCACATGCAACAATTATTTCACTTCTAGAGTTCTAGAGAAAATATGCTAAATGAAGATGCACTTGTTTGTGTTATCTATGGCGTCAGAGCTCTGTTTGACTTTCTCCATATCTTGTCCTGTAGCCTTGGGGTTGAATGTCAGAGGTCATACTCCAGCATTTAAGGACAGATGAAGACCAGCTGAGAAGCAACCACTCTCACTCTAGCTATTTGGGTTAAATCATTTCTACTGTGATGAATTATCATGACTTCAGCAGGACTTCTGGAGATTTTAATCGTGCCACCATATTAGCTATGGATTCCATGTGACATCTGCTTCTAATCCTACCAAGCAATTTCACTGAACAAGGACACTAGGAGCACATTGAAAGTCAGTGAGATTTATGAATGGTCATCGTTTTTTAAAAAGCAATATAGAAGCAATTAACAAAACTTTATGAAATATTTGATCTAGATTCAGATTATGAATTTATCTAGATTATCTATAAAACCATTACAGTTTGTCTGTCTGTCCTAGTTGTTTGCTATGCAACCTCAGTGGCATATGATGTACAGGCAATCACAGTTCAGGAGATCCAGTTCTGATCCAATACTGGAATTTTCATGAAGTACAGTTGTACCTTACTTAAAGGGCATAATGCGTTCCACAGGATTGCTCTTTAAGCGAAACACCATTGTAAGTGACCAACTGTGGGGGGGATTGTGAACCCTGATTTATTTGTTAAGCGAGTTTTTGGTTGGTTTTATTTGTTCAGTGAAGCGAACATTCAGATAAAATTCTGCTCTTTAAGCAAGTTACTCTTTAAGCGAAACGCTCTTTATGCGAGATTTGACTGTACAGGAAGAGATTAAGAGGTTTTACTTAGACCAGCAGAACTAGGAAATATTCTACCTTTCCCCTGTAAAAAGACATCCCTCATTGAAATGCTGTTAGAACAATAAAGATGAAAATCCGTTTTCATTCTGGTAATTAGTAGCAGGCAGCAGGAGGCAGTGGGAATATTGGAATAGGGTGAGAAATCATTTATAAAAATCACCTCCACTACTGCTTCAGTTAAATACAAAACTCTGTGCACCTGCTCTGAAAAAAATAAAAATTGTAGGAAATCATATACAGTAAAACCTCATATAACACTAAAACCTGGTTCCACAAGTCTTGGTGTTATATGATTTTTAGTGTTATCTGATGCATGTTAAAATCCTATGGGATCCGTAGAGATACATTGTAACCACACAGGCTTTAGCGGTTGTTATCTGAAGCATCCCATAGGATCTTAATGTTATCTGATGCAATTCTTCCCCCCAGATTCCTTAATGTTATGCGATTTTAGTGTTATTCGATACTAATGTTATATGAGGTATTACTGTACAGTAATATAATGAATGCCTGCTATGTCTGGTGTGTCTTGCCATCACCTGAACTAAGCTTGGCTATGAAAACTGATGACAACAACGATGACAACAACAAATGTTCAAGTCCTTAAGTTTTTAGATTTATTGGAGTTGAATAACCTAACTTTACAAACCAACTTTATTGGGAAGGGGCTATATACTTAGACGTTACCTTAACAGTTCCTTTGTCTTTGGTTGGGTGTTGAATTGTTAATGTTATACCAGTCTTAAAAAAACCTGGAACTGACAGTAAGTGCGGGCTTTGTAAAGAAATGGACTTGGTTTGCAGCATACAGAGGACTTTGGGGAGAAGCCATGTGCTTCATTGCATTTTCCTGTTGGACAAAGGCTGCTGGCTTGCGATTTTGCTCTTACTATCAATGGCCAACTTCCTGTTAACATGGTTATGCCTGCAAAATGGAAACTCACTGCACTTAATTGCTGCCAATATTTTAGTACCCACTCAGATTCTTGGTTATGGGGCAAAGCACTCAGTTGGCTGGAAGTTACATTATATCTCTTCTGATGGCATAACACAAACATAATTTGTATGTTTCTGTGAGAAAAGGCAAAATCGCATAGATATATCTAAACATTTCAATACATTAGCAAATATAATTTTAGGAGAATCATTTTAGCCCTGAGGAAAAGGCAATGTTTATATATAAAGCTTTAAATATTTGCATTTCATACTGTTTCAAGAACAAAAATGATACATCTTACATTAAAGGTATATTTGTGTTTTTTTTATTTTAGTCCATGAACCTGTGAGTTGATACTGGGGTATGAGGCTCACTGAAATAATTTTTGTTATCTCAAGACGCTAAACATTTTAAACAGCAGGGTCATCTCCAAAGCAGAGTTAATCATTTTGAAACCAGTCATTTTTGTGCCTACTGATTGGCAATATGGGTTTAATTAAGACAAATATCTAGTTCTGCTTGAGGATGGATGGAAGGAATATTCCTGATGGGATTGGATGGAGAGGCAAAACATTGTCAATGATTTAGGCATGCTTTTATGTGCCTTCTTCCAATGCCTTAATTTTGTTATAAAGAAACCTCCTTCACCACCACCACAATTCCTGGTCACTCTGAACAGTTCAATGTTATAATCGATTTTTAAAAGTGTATATGGATGGCATGGGTTGGGTGGATTCCTGGCTAGAACTGACAACTTTCAGTTTCCTCATTTATTTTAGCTAAACATAATGTAAATGTCTCACCAGAATGTTATAACAATACAAGTAATACCTCAGATAACGTTTACCTCGAATAACGCTAAAATTGCATAACGTTAAGCAATCTAGGGTGGAGAATTGGATCGAATAACGTTAAGGTCCTTTGTGATGGATTGGATAACAACTGCTAAAGCCTGTGTGGTTGCAATGTATCTCTACGGAGCTTTAATGTTATCCGATCCATCCCATAGGATTTTAACATGGATCAGATAACACTAAAAATCGGATAACACCAAGACTTGTGGAACCAAGTCCTAGCGTTATCCGAGGTATTACTGTACCTGATACCACATATCATTTTCTGTTCTGTACATATGTGATTCAAAGATGTAAAGGCATGGAAATATTTCTGTATTTTAATTAACACAGAAAAAGGAGGAATTCTCTGAATTCAACTAGAAGAGGTCTTATCCACCCCACTTCCACAATCAATTTTCCCACTACTTTTCTCTGGGAGACTAGACTACAACTTTTGCTGCTACCAGGTGTGTGGAAGCCTGGCACTAGGAAAAATTTCCTCTAGGCTTATCCTGGTTGCTAGTACACAACAGCCCGACCACGTAGACCAGAAGAACAGAGTCCCAGCTTGTAAATGTAATGTAGTGTTGGCCCTTTTGACTTAGGAACTTTCTTTAGACACTACCCAGCCCTTGTAACTCCAAAGATAACATTTGGAAAAATATCAAAAAATTTGTTTAAAAGAATTTAAAAATGTCAAAAAGCAAAAAGTAGCAAAACATGTCAAAGTAAAGCTGCAATACAAAATCAAGAACAGCAATCCAAAGTGAAAGGTTCAAAATAGAATAGTCATCTATTTCCCACATCCCAGGAAATTTTTTTTAAAAGATTCTAACTAACCCAAGTTTTGTATTGCTGCCAGAACAGTGTGAGTTCAAGCCTGACTAGGGGTTAAGGTTGACTCAGTCTTTCACCCTTTTGAGGTTGGTAAAATTAGTGCCCAGTATGTTGGAGGCAAAATGCTAATTAACTTGTGAACCACCCAAAAAGTGCACAAAGTGCTATAGGGCAGTATGTAAGTGTAATTGCTATTGCTACTACAGTAATACCTCAGATAACGCTAAGACTTGGTTCCACAAGTCTTGGTGTTATCCGATTTTTAGTGTTATCCGATGCATGTTAAAATCTTATGGGATGTATCAGATAACGTTAAAGCTCCATAGAAATACATTGTAACCACACAGGCTTTAGCGGTTGCTCCGATACATCCCATAGGACCTTAACATTATTCGATCCAATTCTCCTCCCCAGATTACTTAACGTTATGCGATTTTAGCGTTATCCGAGGTAAACGTTATACGAGGTATTACTGTACTGGTTAACCATAGTGTGAAACTACCCTGAAGGCATTTTGTTAGCCCTCTGAACAGAGATCTAAGCAAGCTACATAATTAGAGAACAAAGAAAAGACAGAACTGAAAACTATTTCTAACTCTAACTCCCTCTCCCATCTGGCTGCAATTAATTATTATTCACCATGCCTCTCAGCCTGTAATTGACCAATCAGATTAGCATTAGGTCACATCACACTTCCCCTTCTAGAAATTTAATTATAGATCCATGCTAAACACATTAACGGTGAAGTATTTCATGTCTAATTAGATTTTATTTGAAGCACCTATATTGTGCATTGTGTTTTTGTTCAAAATAAGATACCTGTCTATAAAAATGTTATACATTTTTGTTTCCTCAAACAGGCACAGCAGGAAAAAGGAAGAAGAGGAAGGCAAACACATCATACACTTAAATAAACTACAAAAGTGAAGCTTTGCTGTTATATTTTATTTATTTATGGAGACCTCATGACTTCTGGGAATGTATGAAGCTCCTTACAGAAAAGGGTTGGAGTATACAGTTTGGAATTTAGTTATGCACTTTTGGTTAGTGAATTTAAGGCACTAAACAACACTTGCACAGAGAAAAGCATAACAAGAGTAACTTAAATGGTTAGTACTACATGTGGCCCACAACATCATTTCATGTGCTCCCCCTTGACTACACCCGGAAGTGTCATGCGGTGGAGGAAGGACAAAATGGCCATCCAACGCCCGACGCTGTCTGAGGGAGCGTGAAATGCCCCCTGGCTTTAAAAGGTTGAGAACTCATAGTTTTAATTTGTTTTAATTGTGGATTTTGAGAACTTTTAGAATTTTAGCCTGTACTGTTTTGATGTTTTTAGGATCTGTTAAGCCGCCCTGGGTAGCCTTTGGCAAGGAGTGCGGTATAGAAATTTAAATAAATAAACTCCTGATGTAGAGAGACTTTCCATGGTGTTGCTACATACTATAGGCTAGCAGGAACATCTTTAGGCAGCAAGCCTAGATAAGGGAGACAAGCAAAGTAGAACTAGAAGAGAAGGTGTGGCTTGCCTCTGGTTCATTGAAAAAAAGATTTCAGTGTGGTTCTAAAAGCACCCCTCCCAACTGATAGTGTTAGAAATGCACCCATGCAAGACTGTTGTTTTACCAACAAAAAAAGTTGGCCTAAGAGAGCACTTATCTTCTGCAGAACGTCTTCAGTTACTTGCTTTGTATGTTTACATATACAGTAAAACCCCAGGTTACAACAGGGGTCTGTTCCAACAGCCTCTGTTGTAACCTGAAAAAAATTGCAAACGAAACATCCATAGGGATGCAATGAAAAATAAAAAAAATGGTCCTGAATTGATCATGGTAAACCAGAAAAAAAACTCACATTAAAAATTTGTAAACCAGGATGGCATTTCCATAGGATTTGCTATTGTAAACCGCAACAACTTAAAATGAGGAAATTGTAGCCTGGGGTTTTACTGAATTTAAGGGGAATTCATGACTAATGGAAGGTACCTGAGGTTTAGTTTGAAATAAGGGAAGAATGAATTCCATCATTGATAGTGGGTCAGTGTGGCCAATCAGATTTTTATTTCAGTCCATCCTTTTTAGTCAAAATAGCATGTCATGTCAGCCTTGGTGGCTAGTTGAAGAAAGAGAGAGAGAGAGAGAGAGATTAAGGCTGTGATAGAATACCCCATACTTGGGGCAAAGCACTATTAAATTCAGTAAGACTAATTTTTAGTAAACATACTAGATCAGGGGTTCTCAAACTATGGCCCATGGCATCACATAATCCAGCCTCTGACCTCCTTCCAGCCGCTGCCACCAGAATGGGTTGTGGACTCATTTACAGTGGTTGTAAACAGATTTATAACAGCCACGGACATGGTTTACAGCAGCGTTTACAGCAAGGGGAATCACCAGTCTGTCCCATTCAGCTATCTAAGGGCACATGGTCTGGCCCATGGCTGAAAAACGTTTTCAGCCATGGGCTGGACCATACCCCCTCAGATGTGTATGACCCTTGTACTAGATGGTGCATATTGGGGAATAAAATTGTAAATAAAGTCAAGAAGATGGTTGGTTTTTACACAGGTGACTTTTGGATAGGGTTCGGAATCCCAGTTACCCTAGATCAGGGGTTCACAACCTATGGCCTGTAGGCTGTCCCCGGCCCATGATGCTGTTCCACCTGGCCTGCAATGACAACCCCGGAAGCAGAAGCAGACATACCTGTCAATCAGTGATGGGCAGCAGCTAGTTCGCACCAGTTTGCCAGAACCGGTAGCAGCTTTTGGGGGGAACCACCTTGGAGGCTTACTTTTTCGCCAGTTCCCCCACTGTGCATGTGCACGTACAGTGCTCGGGATGCATGCACACCTACAGCGCTTGGTGCACATGCGCACCTACAGCACTTGGTGCGCATGCGCACCTATAGCACTTGGCACACATGCGCACCTACAGCGCTCTGCCTGCCAAGCCAAGAAGCCATTCGCTGCTTGGAGTGTGGCAGCGCAGAGCTTTGGGTGGCCACGCACAGCCACAGAGGAACCGCAGGCTGCTGCTGAGGCCCTCGGTGGCCTCCTTGCTGTCCTCCCAAGTGGGGAGGAGGAAGAACAGCTGCTAGCCTGAAGCTCCCTACAGCCTGCTCCCCACAGTAAGTGACTCGCCTTTGTGGGGTGGGTGTGTATATTTTAATGTGTATTTAATGTATATTTATTTTTATGTGCATAATTTATTTTTACTGTGTATTTTTACGTGTTTTATGTCTATTTAATGTGTATTTTTATGTTTTTATGTCTATTTAATGTGTATTTATTTTTAATGTGCATTTTATGTGTATTTTTATGTTTTTATGTCTATTTAATTTGTATTTTTATGTGTACTTATTTTTATGCTTTTTTACTTTGTCTCCGCCCACATCTTTGGCTCTGCCCATGATGTCATTGGTTCTGCCCATGACATCATGACATCATGGTTTTGGCTCCACCCACGACATCGGCTCCACCCACAGTGTGGTAGTAAAAAAAATTTGGCTGCCCATCACTGCCGTCAATGCACATACATGCCTGTGCATGTGCAAACACACCCACCACGGTTGTGTCCAGCCCACTCAGATGTATGAGGGGGAGTTGTCCGGCCTGTGGTGCGAAAACCTTGAGTACCCCTACCCTAGATAGTGCTGCTTCTCTGTTATTTGAATATAGAGACCAGTTTATTAGATTGATACTGCAGGCTGACTATGTTATCCTTAATTTTTTTCAAGAAAGTTAGTCAAACACAATCCAACACTGAAATTAGCTTTGCTTTGATCAAACACACTTAAAATAATCCTTATCCTTAAGCTATCAAATATTGTCTTAAGAGTTCCCCAGTGTTACTTCATTTACTAGTATGCTGAACAGACCTTTTCACTGGAAAATTCAGAATTATATGATTACTGTGAATGCAGTACCATTGGTTTTTGCACAGAAGGCTGCTTATGCAGAGAAACAGACTAATATGACAAGGAGGCCTCATGAGAATAAAGAGAAAAGTTGGCTTAAATCCTGTAGTCATAGAGGCCAACCATATTGGCCTATTCGTACTGAAAAAAGAGCTAAGCTTTATTCAAAGTCATACTGTAGTAAAAAGAGTGAGTGTCATAAGGTCTGGTTATCTTCCTGGTTTCTGAATTCCTACACAAATCCCAAAGCATTTGAGCATTTTATCTCAAAGGACAGCTTTTTAGCATATGCTGCAGTGAGTAAATTGAAGGGGTCTCTCAGGTCAGTTCAGAAAAATGAATGAATATTTTAATACTAATAAACAAAAGTTATACCAAAAAGAGAATAAGCTGTGGGCTGTATGCCCAATGCCATGCACTTTTAAAGTGCACGAAAACAGAATAAGGGCCTAAATGCAAGGTAGAAGAAAACTATTATAGCAAGAGTTCAGTTGGGTGTTTCATTTCTGCAAATGGAAACACCCTTGTTTTTGTGGTACCTTGGTATCATGTCAGATGTACATCTCAATGTACAACTGTTTGGGTGTTTCACACATTATTGCAATTGTTATTGTCAGGCAGATCCACCCTCAAATTCCTGGATCTTTGCATAGGCTTTTATAAAAGTGGAAAGAATATGCTGTACATGCAGATATTAACACTGTGTAGCGAACCTGCCAGAGCATAGGCTTGGAAGAAAATATTATCATTTGCTCATACAACAGAATATTTGGATCCAATCCTCCTCTTTCTTGTTTTCTCTGTTTTCGCATGCCAATGGCTCTCCAACTCCCCCACAGCAAAATTTGGGAGGACTTCAGGGATGAGAAGAAATCCATGCTCCTGATATATGCCAGGAGACAATGGGACACAAATGCATGCCACCCTTTGTATTTGAATATTTTAATATTCTGCATTGAGTAATGTTCCACTGAAGAGCCTGATCAATATTTAAAACAGTTGTTTTAAAAGACATAATCAGCACTTCTGCCTAATCTATCCTTTCCTCTCCTTCACAGTGCAGGAACTTTCCAATCCCTGAGTAACAACTGCATTCAGTAAATAATTCAATTTTAGCCACTTCCATTTCTTCCTTGCTCTGCAGTTTTTTAGATGAAGATTGGATGTTGAGTTTATTTACTCACCTCATTAACTTTTCAACTGTGTGTGTGTGTGTGTGTGGGGGGGGGGGGGTTACAAGCAAAGAAGGCAGCCGAGGCATTTAGAAATTTTAAAAGAGAAATTTGGAAAATAGATTCTGCAGTCCTACCAGCATTTCTATTAAAGTTGTGGGGAGAAGGCCAAATTGTGATTGGATAATCTTTTAAATTTTATTTTTAAGAGGAATAATATACGGTATCTCAAAGGAAATGAAAGGGTAAATCAGGAGTAAACTAATTAAGAGACAGTGTGATGTTGAGTGGCTTTTCTCTGTAGCAACAAAATATCTTTCACTAGGCAACTGTTATCCAAGGGTCTCCCCCCCCCAAAAAAAAAAAATAGCAGAGACATCATATCTTATTTTTTTCCACACAATTGCATAACACGAAAAAGTAGGAAGATATTTCTTGAATAAGAATCTGCTTCCTCAAATGCAGAACAGGTTTTTAATCAGTTCCTGAACAGGAAGCTTTTAATGCATTAGCCTAGTGATGTCCAGAGCCTGAAGTCCAGAGCCTGAAAAAAAGCAAATAATGTATTTTTTCTAATAACTTATTTTGGATAAGCAATGATTTGAAAGGTAAGGTAATGAGTAGGACTGAAGTTTTGGGGTGCTACCAAGTAACATTTTCTATTACTACTTTCAAAAGTTATTGCTAAAGGGCATGTCAGAAAACGACATCTTTTTCCTAATGTTCTCAAAGCTTGGTGAGGTTGTAGTTTCAAATAGGCCTCAGAACAAATTCTTTGTCTTCTCTGAGCCTCAAGGCTGTGTTACAGACAGCATGTTTTCCAGTAATTCTTATCTCTCTAAGCTAGCTGAGACCCATGTTTTGTCTATATCCCAGAACACTCTCTGTGCACGTGTGTAAACAATGTATTGTTTTGAGAAAGTTTTCTCTGTTACCTGATTGGCTAAGAGTAACCCACCTGACGGCAAAGTCTCCATTTTGCAGAGAAGTGAGTGGAGTTCATTTCTGCTTCTCCATGGATTAAGACCTGTTTTTGATTTGAGAGTTTTTGTTTCTGGATCTCTATGGGCTAACATTCTTTTGCCTAGGAGCTATGCATTTTTGCTCCTTAAAAATGGTTACCTAGATTACCTGCGGACTGTATTGGACTGACTTATGTTACTGACTTTTATGCTTTATGAACCTGATCAATAAATCTTCATCATTTTCTTGAACAACGTGTCTTCATTGGACTAAAAGGGTAAGAGAAGCATTGCATTTCACACACAAGCCTTTGAACACGCTACCAAATTAAAACCCCTTTTGGCTGATAAGCAGCTAAGAGCTGTAACTCTGTTTTGCCGGCCAGCCCGCCCTTTGGATGCTTTGGTTAAGGGGGCGTTTTTCCAGAGCGAGGGCCAGCTGGTACGTGACAGGGCATTTTAATCAGGGGTGGGATTCAGCAGGTTTGCACTAGTTCACCAGAATCGGTAGCAGAAATTCCCGCTGGCCCCGCCCATCCAAGTTTTTAAATAAAGTAGTCCTAATTTGGGTGCAATACCGGGCTTCCACCTCACCACGCCCACCATACCACGCCCACAGAGTAGGTGGTAAAATAATTTGAATCCCACCACTGATTTTAACCCATTTCAACAGGAACCATTCATGTTTTGTGTAGACATTTGGTTTGTGTTTCAAGAAACAACAAAACTTATTATCCATTTCTATAGCAACTATGGGACCATTGGGTCAGGATCTAGTGCAGCATGAACTCCTATTCAACTTTTTTGAAGTAATATATGTCAAGAGAGTGCCAAAATTGAGTCACCACTGCCAAAATTGAGTCACCACTGATTTCCTGTGGCTGCTTTTAGAAGAAGCTGGGGGAAAATCTGACTGTAACAGTAAGGGAGGGAACAGATCAAGGAGTGGGAGCTTGTGAGGCATCACCCAACTGCACAGTTATCTTTATGAGAATGAAAACTTCTCAAGGTCAAATAGCAAGGACTCTTGGTAACAAGTTAATTGCCAATTCACAAGAACTGGTACCAGCTGGAATAGGAGAGTACCTCCCAGCAGGATACTTCTGTGGAAAAGTAGTTGGGACTCAAAGCTTGAAGAATTCTGAGTAGAAAAGGGGTTGAAGAGTATAAAAGCAAGAATGGAAGAACATACAAGAATACTAGTGGTAAAACTCCCTGCTGTATATTTTACCTCAGAAGGCATGGGCATTATGGCCTTTCTTTATGTCTTTAGACAAAGGTTATCACTCACTCAACATCTTTCCCTTTGCTTTAAACACGAGTGGTGATATCTATTTGGCTGGGAACAGTGAAACATGGCAAGCGCTCTACCAGAAGAGTGACAGATTGAATTTATTTCACATTCTAAGCCAGTGAGGGTGAACCTTTTAGAGACCGAGTGTCCAAAATGCAACCCCAAAACCACTTATTTATTGCAAAGTGCCAACACTGCAAAAGGGGAGGTAGGTAACACTTCCATTTGGCTGCTGAGCATAGGAGCAGGGTGAACTCTACTGGAGAGAGGGAGGAAGCACTCCCATTGGGCTACTGGGCATAGGGGGAGTTGAACTCTCTACTGGGGAAGGGAAGAAGCACTTCCATTGGGCTGCTGGGCAGAAGTATGGGGTGAGCTCTATGCTGGGGGAGGGAGGAAGCACTCCCACTGGGCTGCTGGGCAGAGGAGCAGGGCAAAGTCTGTGCTGGGGTGACTGCAGGGTGCCCACAGAGATGGCTCTGAGTGCCACCACTGGCACGTGTGCCATAGGTTTGCCACCACTGTTCTAAGCACAGATACTGTCAATGGAAGCCAAAATTAAATGACCCAATAGCCAGTAAAAGATACAGTCCTCAATTCAATGCAGTCCTTTTTGGACATGGTAGATGTTTTTCCTTTGATGGTAGGTACTGCCCTTGGTGGCTATTCTGAATATCTGCCAAACTCAACAAAAGGGTCCTCATGCAAAATTCAAGAACTAAGCTGAGTGCTACCTTCATAAGAACACTTCAGTATTCACCTAAAACAACAAAAAAAATGGTGCATGCATGTCCAACTTTATGCAGAAAAGACATTCAACATAGTGTGTCACAACATTAAAGTTCCATAGTGGGTGTCGCAGCATAAGGCACATGTATCAACAGCAGGAGGATTTCTGAAGATTAACAATCAAATGGACTTTTATGGGGGGGGGGAATAGTCCTTCTGGTCACCAAGACTCTGATTGCTTAGGGTCGGGGTGCCGAATCTTTTTGGGCCGGGGATCAGATCACATGTCGTGTTTGCACATGTGTAGTGTGGATGCTTCTACACATGCATGAAAGAGGCCATTTTGTGTCCTGGTTTGATACAGGAAACAAAATGGCTATTTCTGTGAATGCACAGAAGCATCTGCTCCAAACCAGAAAATAAAATGACCGCTTCTGCACATGCATGAAAGTGGCCATTTTATTTCCTGGTTTGTGCAGATGCTTATGCACATGTGCGAAAAGGGCCATTTTGATTCCTGCAACAAACCAGGACACAAAATGGCTGCTTTCATGCATGCGCAGAAGTGTCTGTATACTAGTACCTTGAATAACTTTAAGACTTGGTTCCACAAGTCTTAACATTATCCAGTTTTTAACGTTGTGCAATGCATTGATCCCACAACAGGGTGGGCAGGGTGAATCCTGCACTGTTATCCTTTGCCTATTGCCTTTGGGTTGGGGGTAGAACACGGGTGCCGGTACAACCCCCAACCCAAAGGGTTGTGTGATGCAAATGTTTGCCTCAAATTCCCCAACATTATTTGATTTTAGTGTTGTCTGATGCAAACGTCATCCAAGGTACCACTGTATTTACTTCCTGGTTTGGCAAGGGTGTTGGGGGCCAGATGAGATGGCTGTAGTTGGGCATGACTGGCTTAGGCCTTCATATACTTATAACAACGTCTCAATAATAAAAAAGTAAAATCTGAAACCTGGTTGCGTAGTAAACAGGGAGTCACTACAATTCCTTCTGCATGTACAGTGGGTAGTTTCACCTGACTCAGAAGATGAGTAGAAACATTCTACCCTCACTGCAGCTTCAGAAAGAGCGATATGACCAGCCTTTATGCATAATAGTTTGGTCTTGTATCTCATCACTATAGCCTAGCTTTCTACAACTTGTTTACCAGCCTAAGGTAGTAAAAGACACCTTGTCCCACTAGAGCCATCTGGTCCTCTAATGACAAAAATGTGTTCAGCAGTACTTCCAAGCTGCACCCTTGATAGACATTCAACACAAACAAGTCAATTATCTATATAAGGCCAAATGAGATCTCACACAAAGATGCGGGGCTTTTTGCATCTTGCTTTTTAGAGTTAGTGTTCTGTTTTTCATTTTAGTATATGTTTTATATAATCCAATGTATATTGTTCTCAAAAGATGGTCTAATTATTTTTCTTGCCAACACTAAGTGCTAAGCTGCATCCTGAAAGCCTGTTTAACGCCCCAGAGAGCAGCCATCAGTTTCTTGGGGTCAAGCCCCAAAGTCCAGTGCTACTGTAAATTGCAGAGAGTACACCAAAGCACACTGTCCCAGTCATAAATTGTTCTGAAGAGTCCAGGCAAAGCCAAGAATAAGAGGCTGTTTAAGAGCTGTTTTCCACAAACAACTTAATGTTGCTCACGGAATTTATGGCTATCAATATATCTCTCCAGGACACCCATCTGTTCCCAGTTGGTTATCAAGAGACCTTGAGATATAGCTGCTACATTGGCTCAAATCTGCTTAGCCATTATCTTGGGCTGCATGTCTGTTAGGGTCTCCTCACTGCTTGATGCCTGGAAGGACATGAATGTCTGATGCATGGCACAGCTGACCTCAGACCATTAACTGGATCACTTAGCTCCTTCTGTTCACTGCCCCTTCCATCTACCCTCTTCCTATTCTGAAGACTATTGATGAAAGTGAGGCAAGAACCTACTGTGTTCTATATGTCTTCTTCCTATATAAGCTTGCATAGTTTTCGACTAATAAATTGACAACTACTGGCTAAACTCTGTATTCTTATTGATTTAGGCTGCCTTGATTCAACAGGATAACTCCACAAAAATTGTGAATCCCCTTCAACATTTCTCATTTTTAACTGGGAGATTTTCCTCTTTGTTAAGGTTCCTTTAACTTACACTAAGTTTATCTATGCCAAAATAGTGTCCTTTCTCCTTGAGAAATGAAGCACACACAATTACAGAAGAACTGGTCGATTGTTAAGAAGGAAACAGGTAACATAGTCAATGTTTCTTACTCTTAAGCATCCATGAAACAAAGAAAAAACTCTAGTTTTATGCAAATTAGTTTTGTATAAAACTTGGATAAGAATTTCAAGAATTTCTGCAAACTCCTCACCATCTTCAAGGCTGGGGAGAATATAGCAATTCATTGCAAATAGAGTAGTCCCATTTCAATCAATGACACTTACAATGGAGTTGACTCACCAAATATCAATTAACTCAATGGGCTACTCTTGTGCAATTTATATTAAACAACAGGATTTCAGCCACTGAAATCAAGACACGAAAGGAGTTGCATTGTTTAGAGTGAACCATGGTTTAAGTTAACCTTTTCATCAAAACTTTCATCTACCTTTCTCAATCTGCTGTCCTGTTGGGCTATAATTTTTACTCTCCCCAAATGAAAGAGCCATTAGCTAGGCAGATCAGAAATGTTTGCCAGTGTAATCAAAAACTACTAGAGGAAACCAAATGGGGGCTGGCCTACAAGGTAGCTGATGATATCTGCTTCTGACAGTGTTATGTTTGAGTATTCCAAAGTAGGATTAAGTCCTACTTAAGTCCCCATGCCCATGGTTTAGGGCAAAGTGGGTGGGAGACAAGGCCATCTGTCCCAGATGCCAAAATTGCTATTTACAGCTCTTTTAAACATTCACTTCCCTGTGTATTAATGCAATGCTTTAATTCCATCATCTTTGAGGGCTTTGAATAATTCAACTGGAATACCATCATCTCTGCTAGCTTTGTTATTAGCAGTAATTTTAAGGCTTTTCTGGCTTCACTCTCCAGGATGGCCGGCTCCAGTTCAAAGCTCTCATCACTGTGATTGTCAGGGGTGTTGATGTCCTTTTTGTAAAGTTCCTCTGTGCACTCTTGCCATCTTTTCTTAATCTCTTGTGCATCAGCTACATCCCTGCCACAATAAAATGGACCACAATAAAATGTGGCAAGTAATTAAAGAGATGGGAATACCAGAACACCTTACATGTCTTATGAGAAATCTGTACATGAATCAAGAAGCAACAGTTAGGACAGGATATAGAGTGGTTTGGAATAGGAAAAGGAATAAGACAAGGCTACATTTGGTCACCCTTCTTATTTAACTTATACACAGAGCACATAATACACAATGCAGGGCTGGATGAATCAAAAGTTGGAATTACAATCGCTGGGAGAAACATCAACAATTTGAGATATGGCAGAAAGTGAAGAAGAGCGAAAGAAGCTCTTGCTTAGGTTGAAGGAGGAGAGTGCAAAAGCTGGCTTGAGACTCAACAAGAAAACCAAAATAATGGCAACAGGCCCTATCAGTCCCTGGAAAATAGATGAGGAAGAACATTCTTAGGATCTAAGATCACTGCAGATCGTGACTGTAGCCATGAAATAAAAAGGTGACTAATTCTTGGGAAGCAAGCGATGAGAAATTTTGACAACATAGTTAAAACTAGAGACATCACCTTGCAGACAAAAGTCTGCATAGTCAAAGAAATTGTATTTCCAGTAGTGATGTATGGTTGTGAGAGCTGGACCATAAGGTTTGGTATTTGGCACCAGCCTAGGGTTTGGTATTTTGCACCAGCCTAAGGTTAATGGGAGGGGTGGTGGCATCGCCGTTGTAGCCAGGGAGTCACTGGCAGTCACTAGAGCCACTGCTCCCCAAGTTCCGGGTTGTGAGGCCCTGCTCCTGCGCATGGGCCCTATTGGTCAGTTGGGAATCTTGCTCCTGTACCTGCCTCCCTGCAAGGTAGCTGATTCCCTACCTGAGTTCCTTGAATCCATCACTATGTTGGTGTTGGAGTTCCCCAGACTTATGGTTCTGGGGGACTTCAATTTGCCTTCATTGCGGGTCGGCTCCATGGTGTCTTGGGAGTTCATGGTTTCCATGACTCAGGTAATTCAGGGCCCAGCCAGGAGCAGTGGCCACACCCCAGATTTAGTTTTCTTGTCGGAGCAGTGGCAAAGTGATCTGAATTTACAGAAATTAGATATTACACCTGTGCCATGGTCGGATCACTATCTGGTGACTCTGGACTTTCTGGGGATGAGGGTTCACCACAGGAAGGTAGGGCCTATTCGATCAGTCTGCCCCTGGCGACTGATGGATCCAGATGGATTTCTAAGGGAACTAGGGTTTTTTCCTCTGGATCAGCAAAATGATTCGCCTGAGACACTTGTTGACCTTTGGTATAAGGAAGCAACAGTGGCCTGGGATGTAATTGCACCACAACAGCCTCTCCATGTTCATAGGAGGCACTCTTCCCCATGGTTTACAGAGGAGTTGAGGGAGCTTAAACGAGCAAAGAGACGCCGAGAACACCGCTGGGTCTTCACCCAGAATGAGTCTGACCGAACACTTGCTAGAGCTGCTATTAAGGCCTATCAGGTGGTGATGGGGGTGGTGAAACATCAGTATTTCATCACCCTGATTGCCTCTGCAGATAATCACCCAGTAACTCCATTCCAAGTGACCAGATCCCTCCTCAGAAAAGGGGAGTCTGGCCCCGGTTGGCAAGGGTCAGCTGAGGCCTTTGCTGATTATCTAGCAGAGAAAATCGCTCAGATTCGATTGAGATTGAACCCCAACGTGGAAATGGTAGATCTGGGGTTCTCCGAAGTGCAGTCTGGTCATGTTATCTGGGATCGGTTTGATCCAGTTGTCCCTGAGGAAGTAGATAGGCTCCTGGAATCTGTATGTGCCACTTTATGTGCATTAGATCCATGCCCCGCCTGGCTGGTAAAATCTGCCCCGGTGGTGACAGGTGGTTGGGTCAAGGCTATTATTAACTACTCACTTCGGGAGGGGTTTTTTCCTGCTAGCTTAAAACATGCTTTGGTGCTCCCCCTCCCAAAGAAGCCACCCCTCAACCCTGCGGTTATGACCAACTACCGACCAGTGTCCAACCTTCTATTCCTGAGTAAGGTTATGGAGAAGGCAGTGGCATGGTAGTTACAGGAGATCCTGGATGAAGTGGATTATCTGGACCCTTTTCAGTCGGGATTCAGGCCCAGATTTGGTATGGAAACTGCATTGGTCACAGTTGTGGATGATCTCTGGAGAGAGCAGGATGGTGGACATCCATCTGTCCTTGCTCTTCTTGACCTCTCAGCAGCTTTTGATACTGTTGACCATGGTAGCCTTCTGGGATGGCTCCGAGGATTGGGGATCCAGGGCACTGTGTGGTCCTGGTTTTTCTCATTTTTGAAGGACTGGACCCAGTCAGTGTGGTTGGAGAGTGAGAAATCCAGCCCTAGGCTGCTCCAATATGGGATGCCTCAGGGCTTGGTATTCTCGCCTCTCCTATTTAACATCTACATGAAACCGCTGGGTGAGACCATCCATTCCCATGGGGTGAGGTATCATCAATATGCTGATGACACCCAGTTGTATATCTCAGCCCATGGGGATCCAAGCAATGCAGTGGAAGTCCTTTCCAGTTGCCTGGAGGCTGTTGGGGTCTGGATGGAGGACAACGGGCTACAACTGAATCCCTATATGGTAGTGGGCCAGGATACCTAAGAGACCGCATCGCCCTAAGAACACCTGTCCGTCCCACCAGAGCGTACCAGAGAGGCTCTCTGGTTGCACCATCAGCTAGAGAGACGCACCTCTCTAGCACTAGGAGGAGGGCCTTCTCTGTGTCCGCCCCAGCCCTATGGAACCTCCTGCCAATTGAGCTACGTCTCCAGTAGGAGCTGCTGCCCATTAGAACGGGGGTTAAGACCTGGCTGGCGGGATGTGTATGGGGTTTGGGTCAGACAGTTGCATCGGCTTGTTGGCTCATCTGACCCCTCCCTCTCTCAATGTATGAATTTTTTTAATCTTTTAATTTTTTTTTTTAGTTTTAATCTCTTTTAATATTAATTTTAAACTGGATTTTATATTGTGTTTTATGTCTCTCTTTAAGCCTTTGTTAGCCACCCTGGCTCTCTTTGAGGTGGGTGGCATATAAGTCTGATTAAAATAAATAAATAAATAAATAAATAAATAATGAAAGCTGAGCACAAAAGAATAGATGCCTTTGAGATGTGGTGCTGGAGAAAAATTTTGAGAGTACCCTGGACAGTGAGGAGAACAAATAGGTTGATCTTAGAAGAAATCAACCCTGACTGCTCCTCAGAAGGACAAATAGTAAAGATGAAACTAAAGTACTTTGGACATCAAATGAGACGAGAGGATTCACTTGAGAAAGCCTTGATGCTCAAAAAGGTGGAAGCAAAGGAAGAAGGTGGCAGCAGAGATTGAGATGGCTAGATGGTATTGTTGATGCAATGGGCACAAAGCTGGGCAGGCTGAGGATGGTGGAGGATAGAAGTGCCTGGTGTGTGGTGGTCAATGGGGTCATGAAGGGTCGGAATCGACTGTGCGACTGAACAACAACAAATGTATTATCTGTAGTCAAAATCCACGTGTAGACACTATCAAGAAAAGTTAAGTTTTTTGTCCTTTTTTCCTTTTACTTTCTCACAGTAAATGAGATGGATTTTATTGCAGTAGTATTTTGTTTATCAGCTGCTTTTTTGAAGTTTTCCTCTTCTCCATAAAGTACTGATTTGGAGTGAAACAACTTGGTGCTCTTATGTTTATTATATAATTTCTCATCATTATTAAAAGTGCTTTGATGGGAACAGAAAGGGAGGAGCAAATCCTCCCCCAAAATGTAGTTAATGCCTTTATTCATGACCTGTCACAACACTATAAACTGTACAACATATTGGAAAAGTACATGTTTAAAGAGATTTCTGATATAAATAATGTTCAGTTCCTGCAGCTTTAGTGTTGTGAAGTTGAAAATGTTAACCCTTGCTGAACACTAAAGAAGCCACTGAGAATATTTTTAGATGGAATAACATTGTGATTGTTTGTTCATGTATAGCTATAGTCAAAATATTGTGCCAGCTTGGCCCTCAATGCTATTCTAAGTACAGTAATACCTCATATAACATTAGTATCGAATAACACTAAAATCGCATAACATTAAGGAATCTGGGGGGAAGAATTGCATCAGATAACATTAAGATCCTATGGGATGCTTCAGATAACAACCACTAAAGCCTGTGTGGTTACAATGTATCTCTATGGATCCCATAGGATTTTAACATGCATCAGATAACACTAAAAATCATATAACACCAAGACTTGTGGAACCAGGTTTTAGTGTTATATGAGGTTTTACTGTACTATACCTGTCTGAATGAATGACCCTCTTCTCCTGTATGCTTCTGTCCAGTTAGTAAGGTGATAGTGACAAAATCTTCTCTGAATGTTGTTGGTCAATATGGCACAATGTATGGCTACTCAAGAAAGAACCTTCTCAATATGATAATTTCATGTCAGAAATTATTCTGGGTTGAAAGGATTCTTGGTGGAGAAACTCCGCTCAAGGGATGCCTGAATGAGGCTCCTTTCATGTTCCCAGGATCTTTTCCCACCAAAGTGGTCCTTATTGATCTACAGTACTTGCAATGTCTTGCTTTGAAACTGCTAGGTTGGCAGGAGCTGGGACAGAGATGGGCACTCAAACTGTTCTGCAGTACTCGGGTCTCAAACTGCTGACTTGCCAGCCTTCCAGCTAACAAGCCTAGCTTCTTAACCACTGAGTCACCACATCCCTATTTGCCCACTACCTTCTCAGTAGTGGGCAAATATTTCTGGAATGACCTCCCAAGACATAACTGCCTGGCATCTTCCCCATGGGATACATTTGCAGGGAGGAGAACATTGTCTTATGGTAGGCATTTAGCCCTTCATTTATACTGTTAAAATGTTTTTATTTAGTATTTTATTTTTTATTCTTCATTCTTCAATCATGATCGAAATTTGGATGATTTATTTGCTTTGGTTGTTGTTTTATAAATAGGGGTCTGTGGAATTTTATCTTGGAGAGTCACAGTTCAGCCTCTTGATTGTTGTCTAGAACAGGAGTTCTCAACCTTTTTAAGCCAGGGGCTGGGTCACACTCCCTCAGACGACTTTGGGGGCTGGATAACCATTTTGTTCTTCCTCTACCACATGGCACTTCCTGGTGGTGAAAGCAGTGAGGGGCCACATGAAATGGTGCTGCAGGCTGGATCTGGCCCATGGGCTGCAGGTTGAGAATCCCTGGTCTAGAATGTTCATTGTCATCGCAGTCATTTCTTTGCTGGTAATTATGATGTCTTTGTTACTGAGACTGGATGATATCACATTCTATGCAGTGATGGGATGTAACAGGTTCTCACCAGTTCGCCAGAACCAGTAGTAACTTTCCCCAGTGTCCCGGAGAACCGGCAGCAGCTTTTGGGGGAAACCACCTTCGGGGCTTACCTTTTGACTTGGTGTGCCTGCATGCCTACAGTGCTTGGCACGTATGCACGGCCTTCTTGCTGTCCTCCTTCCTGTGCTTGTGTTGTGGGTGGGTGGGTGGGTTGAGGGGTGTGTGTGTGCGCGCGCGCGCTTATTTTTATTTTATTTTATTCTTTTTTAATTTTTTCTTTGGCTCCGCCCATGTCATGACGTTAGCTCCGCCCACAGTGTGATGATGTCACAGTGGGGTAGTAAAATTTTTGACATCCCACCACTGATTCTATGGAGCTTAGTTTGCATGACAGATGATATTGTTTGTTGATAGCCTCAGGTGGGGCTTCATGGGAGAAAAACTGTATGTGAAAATTCTTGTTGTGACCATCAGGAGGAGTCCATGTAGAATCTTTTTGCTGTAGCATTAAGGGATGTTTGTGGCATTTTATTGAACTGCAAATATTGTAATTGAAAGTTGATGTGTTGTTTGAGTTCATCATGGAAGCAATTGTTTGAGTTGTAGATGGCAAATGACGGTTCCCAGCAAGTGACATCTCCTAACCAAGAGCCCCCTTCTGATCAACAAACCCCACACCTCCAGATTGTTGGAGAATTTGGATTTGATGGGACAGAAGGATAGGTTTTATGAATTCAGACTCTTCTGCCACATTCAGTTTATGAATGGATAAATGTGGAGTGTTTTGGAGTGGAGTCAGGCTCTTTTCCAGTTCCTTAATCCATTTTTCTTACAAAGAAAAGCCCATACATTAGAAAAGGAGATGATAGGTGCATTTGGTCTAAGAATGCATTTAGAGATATTTAAGTTAATTCTATGTGATGAATGACTCTCATGATAATTTTCATTCTCATTCCATATGATAGAAGAAAAATCTTCTTTGAAAAGTATTTCAAAGGAGGATAAACGTCAGAAAGATTCTCAGGGGTGAGTTTCAGATTCTGATGCTTAACTTGCTTATAAGGTGGCTACTGAGTTTGCTTGCATGTCTTATCTTTCACTGTACAATCAGTTCTGTGGTTGCCGAAGGGAATCCTTCCACCACAGCTTCTCACCCTTCAATTAAAGCCCAGGGGGAGATTCTGCAAGGTCACTTCTTTAACAAGGATTTTTTTTCCAGATCAGAAAGTGTGAGTAGTTGGGAAAGATACAGAATGATAAAGATATATAGTAGAAAGAAAGCGGGGGGGGGGGGGGACTGAAACCCAGATGAATAATCCACTTTGCAGTGTAACGGAAAGCATAACCAAAATCAAATTCTAAAAAACCATTAGAATGAGGCAAAAAGGCTTCCTATGAAAACATTTTTGAGCTCCCTCTCCCCCCCCCATGTCTTTTAATCTTTTGTTTTTAATCTTTTAACTTTTTAATTATTATTGGGACCTGTGGATTTTTATACATTTTAAAAACTTTTTAAATTTTATAATTGTAATTTTGAAGTTTTTAACAATGGGTTTGGGTTGGGTTGTATTATGCTTTTATGATGTTGTAAACTGCCCTGGGTCGCCCCGGCGAGAAGGGCGGTATAAAAATGTAAATAAATAAATAAATAGATAAATAAATAAATAAATAAATAAATAAATAAATAAATAAATAAATAAATAAATAGGGAAATAAATCTTTTGGGAAACTGAGAAAAAGTTTGGGACAACACAAGCTTGGTCTTTTTCCTGGAGCTGAACATAATATACACTTCCCTTGCACGTGTAGCAAAGATTACCGAGAGGAAGTTCTGTCCTAAGAATTTACAACAGAAACAAAATGGTTTGCAAACCCCCCTCAAAATGTCACATTTGGAAACCCTGAGGGAAACTCAAGGAACCCTAAGGAATCTTCTTTTTCCATGTCTAGGCCAGATGTGAAACTGCCAAAACAAAGCAACCTCACTTCCACAGTTGTTTTCACCTGACCTAGTGTGAGAAAGATTAGCTGTCACAAGGTTGCCATTGTCTGAGGTACATCCGATTGTGGTTCAAAAATACCACAACCCCAAGGAATGATAAGTGAGGAACCAAACTTTCTTGCAAGGATGTTTCTGTTTCTTGTTCCCCTAGGACAGGGGTGCCCAAACTTTTTGGGGCGTGGGCCAATCATGTGGTTCAGGGAGCTGGTCACTAAGGCCTCAGGGCTAGGTGTGGCCCCTGATGCCAATTCATCTGGCCCACAAAGCCCTCGTCGCTCCTGGAAGCGGAAGCAAGATGTGCCTGTACTTCCGCTTCCAGGAGCGATGAGGGCTTTGTGGGCCGGATGAATTGGCATTGGGGGCTGCACCTGGCCCCAGGCCTTAGCTTTGGCACCACTGCCCTAGGACCATGAAGGGCGAACCTTGGCACGCCAAATGTTCTTGGACTTTAATTCCCAGAAGCTCAAGCCCCCGTGAATCCACATGAATGGGTTTACTGCAATTCATTTGTATGGGCCCATTTTACTTTCGCTTCCAGGAGCGATGAGGGTGGTGCAGGACAGTTGAATCGCAGTAAACCCATTTTTGTGGATTCATGTGGGCTTGGGCTTCTGTGAATTGAAGTCCAAGAACATCTGGAGTGCCAAGGTTTGTCATCACGGCCCTAGGAATAATAGACTTTGCTGCAGTGTGAGTGTTCAAACATCTCCATTTTTTAATGGAGGGGAAATTTTCTCCCTACTGATGTAGCCACAAGGGCCATACTATTATTGCAATGGCCCAGAAAGATCATGGGTAGAAAGCACTGTGTGGAAAGCAAAATGGTGGACGAGCTGCCCAAACAGCTCCTGTTACCACTGTCCGTCCTGGCTTAGAGATTAAGATGCTGAACTTCATGACTGAAAGGTTGGCATGTTAGCAGGTTGACACCCGAGTACTGCACAACAGGGTGCGCTCCCATCTCTGTCCCAGCTCCTGCCAACCTAGAAGTTTGAAAGCAAGAAATTGCAGATAAATAGATACCACTTCAGTGGGAAGGTAAACAGCAATCTGTAGACTCTGAATGCCTAGTCATGCCTGCCACATGTCCACAGAAATGTCTGCAAATGTAGACAGCACTGGGTTTTTGGCTGTGAGCTGAGATGAGCAATGAACCCTAGAGTTGGATATGACTGGCTTTCAAGCAAAGGTGACCTTTACCTTCACTTGTTGTTCAGTCGCACAGTCGATTCCTACCCTCTTCGATCCAATGGACCATTGTCCGCCAGGCACTTCTGTCCTCCGCCATCCTCCTCAAGTCACTCAGTTCTGTGCCCATTGTCTCTACAATACCGTCTAACCATCTCATTTTTGGCCGCCCCCTTCTTCTTTTGCCCTCTACCTTTCCCAGCATCAAGGCCTTCTCAAGAAATCCCCTCTTCTCATTTGATGTCCAAAGTACCTTAGCTTCATCTTTACAATTTGACTTTCCAAGGAGCATTCTGGGTTGATTTCTTCTAAGATTGACCTATTTGTTCTCCTTGCTGTCCAGGGGACCCTCAAAACTTTCCTCCAACACCACATCTCAAAGGCATCTATTCTTCTGCGCTCAGCTTTCCTAATGGTCCAGCTCTCACATCCATACATTGCCACAGGGAATACCATTGCTTTGACAATACGAATTTTTGTTTTCAAAATGTCTCTACAACAATTTTAAAACAAAAAGAAGGAAAAAGAGCAAAGCTCCATTGCAACTGGTGTTAACTGTAATTGAGTAACTTTTGGAAATTTCTCTGGGAAAATTGTGAAGTACCCCCTACACATACACACCCTTTCTTTGCTCACAAATAGTGGAGAGACTCAAAAGAACAATTTTGCATGGATGATTGTAGGACAACTGTGGGATATCAGCTGACATACATTTTCTTTGTTACTTCTTCAATCATAGTAGCAGATCTAATGAGTTTAAAATTGTAAGCCTGTGAGAATGCCCTTGTCAATCTATGCTTGCTATCAAAGCAGTTGAAGTCTCATGTTCATTGACTGGTTAAACTCGGTTGCTGATACAAATTATGCTTGTGGTTCAAATTTTACCCAATAACATATGTGTTTATTTCCTTCTTTGTGGTTACAGTGGTCAAAGGAGGTGTCTTTTTAATTTGGGGGGTTCAGTGGGATTTAAACTGTGCTTTTTATAAATTAGTATGAATGTGGGAGCTCTAGTTTGATTTGTCTTCAATAGGTTTATTTTGAATGCCTTCATCTAACTGCATGGAAGATTAGAAACACAGAAGGATGATGGATAGCTAGATTGTAGAATTAAATCCAATTTGATGTGTACATAGTAGCACTTCTGAAAGTGATTTTCTAGAGTTTTATCACCCAACAAAAAGGAGCTTAGTAGTGTATAAACCTGATAGAAATAATGAGTTGAAATTGCAAATGGTAGCCCTCATAAAATACAATTCAAATATGTCAAAACATTCACCACCAAATTTATATTAATCTCACTTCCTCACTTTTCCTCCTTCCTTCATTTTTTCATTTTATATTTGGTTTTAGACTCTCCTTAATTTTGACTGATTTAGGATCTGTAAAACTAATTTTCCTCTCAAGCTAAACTGTTCATTCTCACAGGTATATCAGTTGCTTTAGGTACTAAATTTATTCCATGAAAATGGCTATCCCTATTTGGATTGTCTCTTTTTATGCCATTAAACTGCTATATTGTGCAATATCCATGCTCAAACAACTATTTTCTTCTTATTCACCATTTTAACATATAATATAGATTAATTTATGATATAACACTTCCACAAAATGATAATGTAGATGTTATATTTTTCTCAGACAAAGGTGGTAATTAGCTTTCAATAATGTTAGATAATTTGATCATTGTCCCTGAGTTGTTGCTGTCACCACCACCTCCTCCTCCTCCTCCTCCTCCTCCTTCTACCACTTTGGGTGTCAAGGGAGATACAAGGTTCTTGCACTTCTATCGGCCTCCACCTGCATTGTTTGGTGGTGTTGCAATATGTCCTTCCTCTGGGTCTGTGTCATCTCCTTCTCTCTTTGTATAAAGACTTGTATGGTATGGGATTACAAGACATCCTCTCCACATCCCTGAGGGGTAGTGAATTCTTATCATAGATTACTCCTTAGTGGTTAAACTGTAGTACTGCTGTCTTAATTTGATCTGAATGAGCTAAAGGTTGATTCAGCCTTCTATCCTTCTGAAGCTGGTAAAATAAGTGCTCAAGTTGTCGGGGGCGGGGGGGGCGGCGGCGGGCAAAATGTTAATTACCTTGTGAATTGCCCAGATTGTGCTCTAAGTATCATGTTTCCACAAAAATAAGACATTGTCTTATATTAATTTTTCCTCAAGAAGACACACTATGGCTTATTTTCAGGGGATGTCTTATTTTTATTATGCCACTGGCTGCTTATCTTCTTTACCGCTTTGCGCTGGAACGCTGCATAGAGTAGGCCTATGGAATAAGTGACGATTTGGTGAGCCAACTCCCACATAAGTTCCATTGATTCAAATGGCTCTGCTCTAGTTGTGACTTACTTTAGCATTTGTAAGTTACAACTAGAGTAGGTGTATTTGAATAAATGGAACCTATAGAGGAGTTAATGCACCAAATATCCATTATTTTAATGGGCCTCTTCTGGTGCAAATTAGTACACTAAGCAACAGGATTTCAACCATTCAGTTGGTCACCACGGAAATGAGATGTCTGAGGAAGGCTGCTGAAGTGACTAGAACAGATAAAATCAGGAATGAGGCTATAATGCAGGGGTTCTCAACATTTTCCTGCTGTGGGCAGGACCACACCCTATCAGACAGCTGAGCAGGCCAGATCTGTGATTCCACCAGCCGTAAATGCTGCCATAAAATGTGACAGTGGCTGTCATAAACATGTTTATGCAGCCTCAGGAGCATTTACATTATATTTGCGGCTGTTTTCACCACTTCCACCATTTTTGGTAGCAGCAGAGGTGGCAGTAGCAAGGACAGCAGGCCACTTAAAATGGTGCCAGGGGTCGGAGCCAGCCTGTGGGCTGTAGGTTGCGAACCCCTGCTATAATGGAAATAATTTGAACAGAACCAATCTTTCACTACATAGAGAGACAACAAATAAAGTGGTTTTCCCAATTGGAAAGAATGTCTTGGAATCCCATAACTTTACAAGGCATATGTGGAAAGAGGAGAAGGACAAAGACCATGAGACAGACCCAGAGGAAGGTGGCGAGATAACATTAAAGAAATATTACAATAATACCAAATATCACTGGTGAAAACCGTTGGAGGTATCAGAACAAGAACCTTGTATCACCCTGGACACTCGAAGGGATAAAAGAGGAAGCAAAGAAGATGATAGTTGATTAACATTAGCAATTCTCTAATCTCTCTCTCACTCACACACACACTCACACACCTATTAACTAGAAGCATGGCTGAAATTCAATGATAAATTGCAAAGTAGCCTTGAGTAGGCCTATTGAATCTATGGGGAATTAGTTAGTAAAATGATCTGTAAATTCCATTGTTTTGAAGTGCCTACTCTTGTTTCAATGTACTCTAGGATTTCAATAACTGTACCTGTGGGTTGCTGGTTTTTTTTTTCATTTCTGAGGCTCATAAGTCAAAAGTGATATTTCCAAACCTTATCACAGGTATTTACAGAAAAGAAATACTTCCTAGAGACTTCTGTGCTTTAGAAAGCAGATGAAAGCAGCACAAATTTTTATGGAATTATGACAAGACAAAGGATTTTCATAAATCCTACATTCACACTAGAAATGTGTAAGTCTATGATGCATCCCACAAGGAAATAAGAAGTAAGATGAAATATAATTGCCACCCAGTTCCAAGTCAAAATTGTCACCTGCATTGATTTAACATCTGTTTGGAGATATACAAAGGAAATATAAATATACTCTTATTTATCCCACAGGACTACTTGTTCCTACATTTTATTTAAAGAATGTGTAAGCCATTATTCATCCAACAGATTCCATGAAGTTAAAAAAAAACTTGCTTTCTTTCTTTGAACATTACAATTCACCATAAAGTCATACAGAATCCCTGTATATATGCACCAAATTATGTATCACAATCTAACCAACTGCAAGGTACGCTCTTTAGGCCATACCAACCCACTGCAAAAGTACCTGTATGGACAAGCTCTGATTTGGGGAAGAACAATTCTACCAAAATCATAGGGCTAATCTAGCTGTGTCTGTTTGGGTATTAGAAAAGATATTGCTGGAGAAATGAATTCACTGTCCATTTCTTCAGTCCAGCAATACTCCCTAATCTGTTTTGAGTGGTTGTGTACCCTCTGAACAGCAGGATAAGAAACACAGGAGAAAAACCAAGAATTTCAAGAGATGAATTTTGGATACTAATGAGCATAAAGACAATACTTCAGGACTTCCAGATAGTGAAAGATAATTTTTAATATAAAACGTTCTGTTAGCCTATAGATGTAATTCATGCCTTGTAGAAACTCATATATTTTGTAACTCAAGAAGTATAGTTGTTTTGTGTATCCCAGTTATAACAGGAATACATTTCTTTATTATTAATAATTTAACCACAGAAACACCACAACAGGTACTGGAAATGTCTCAGTTTCTAGCAACATTCAATTGTCATCATCTTCAGACATGTTGACACAAGGTGAATTGGTAGAAAACCACATAGGCATTTAGTGTTGGCTGTTTGACTGCTGTAGCTATTAAGAAAAAGGTTGCATTTTCAACATGCTTTCCCATCCCAAGGGAGAAGACAAGAGGAATAGGATGAAAGTGGTTAAATCAATACAAGATTGACTCTATTACTTTTGCCATCTGTTTATCCTGGACCTTGTTAAAGTTGTTTTGCTCTCTTTTACTGACTTAGGGATATTATTATTGGTTGACAACCGCATGGCATATAGAATAAATGGTTATCTCATTTTGTTGCCTAACAGCTGTTGATTCACCCAACAGTAAGATGGTTGTGAAACATCAATCATGGATATAAAATGTGAAAAACCCTCATTGCACATGTAGTTGCAGAATATTGGACAACACAGAAATATGGCTTATAGGAATTAATGACAGAACTGTACAAATAACTGTCTCTTTCTTTTTAATGAGCCACATACCAATCACACTGAAAATAAGACTTTTCCCTATTGCCAAAATGCTCTGCAGTGCTTACCAAAATGGTACTTAAATCCAAAGAAATCAGATTTCAACCCTGATGGATTATTTAAAATTTCTATAGCTATTGTCAAGCAAAGAAAAAGAATGACACAGCAAGTGCCAAGTTAAAGCAATAAATTATCATGTCATCTAATAGATGTTTGTGTTTTATTCTCACTAGCTGAAGGTAACAATATGGGGGCAGGAAAATGGGCAATGGCATAAATATTAGATTAGTCATAAAGATAATTTTTAGTGAAACAGGCATTGGTTTTAAGGAGGTCTCAATACAAAGACTCTCATTTCCCCCTGTGCCTACACCAACTGCCAGGGGAAGAAGCCAGGGCAGGATGGGGACCTTGCTGCCCCTCCCCCTGTGCCTACACCAACTGCCAGGGGAAGAAGAAGCCAGGGCAGGATGAGGACCTTGCCGCCCCTCCCCCTGTGCCTACACCAACTGCCAGGAGAAGAAGAAGCCAGGGCAGGATGAGGACCTTGCCGCCCCTCCCCCTGTGCCTACACCAACTGCCAGGGGAAGAAGAAGCCAGGGCAGGATAAGGACCTTGCCGCCCCTCCCCCTGTGCCTACACCAACTGCCAGGGGAAGAAGAAGCCAGGGCAGGATGAGGACCTTGCCGCCCCTCCCCCTGTGCCTACACCAACTGCCAGGGGAAGAAGAAGCCAGGGCAGGATAAGGACCTTGCCGCCCCTCCCCCTGTGCCTACACCAACTGCCAGGGGAAGAAGAAGCCAGGGCAGGTTGAGGACCTTGCCGCCCCTCCCCCTGTGCCTACACCAACTGCCAGGGGAAGAAGAAGCCAGGGCAGGATAAGGACCTTGCCGCCCCTCCCCCTGTGCCTACACCAACTGCCAGGGGAAGAAGAAGCCAGGGCAGGATGAGGACCTTGCCGCCCCTCCCCCTGTGCCTACACCAACTGCCAGGGGAAGAAGAAGCCAGGGCAGGATAAGGACCTTGCCGCCCCTCCCCCTGTGCCTACACCAACTGCCAGGGGAAGAAGAAGCCAGGGCAGGATAAGGACCTTGCCGCCCCTCCCCCTGTGCCTACACCAACTGCCAGGGGAAGAAGAAGCCAGGGCAGGATGAGGACCTTGCCGCCCCTCCCCCTGTGCCTACACCAACTGCCAGGGGAAGAAGAAGCCAGGGCAGGATAAGGACCTTGCCGCCCCTCCCCCTGTGCCTACACCAACTGCCAGGGGAAGAAGAAGCCAGGGCAGGTTGAGGACCTTGCCGCCCCTCCCCCTGTGCCCACCCCAACATATTGTAATATAAAGTAATGTAATGTAATGTATTGTCTGTAAGCCGCCCTGAGTCGCCACCGCGAGTGGGCGGCAATATAAATTTGAATTAATAAATAATAAATAAATAAATAAATAAATGTTCTTGATTCTCTGAAATCCACTATATGGCATGCTGAACATTACAAATTGCTTGTGTAGCTTTTCAAATTATGTACATATGAACATGAAAATAGTCACTTACCAAACTTGTTCTCTTTGCCTATGAAACAGCAATATTTTCTCTGTCATTCTTAATGAGAGATTTTGCATTTATGGCAATGATTTTTGCATAAATTATGTGATAGTGCAATGGTGCAAATCTATGATAGCTACTGCCTTAGATTTCATGTGCTTAGATTTTTTTAATATTTTACAAAATATAAAAAACTCAACAACAAAGCCCATTTCATTCCTGAACTGGAGATGTGAAATTTTTTGTAGTGAGTTAAGAATTCCTCAATAGGTTGCCTCATTTAGACACTGTATTTTGTCCAAGAAACAGACATTCAGTGAGAATTCTTTATATCATTTGTCCTTTTTTAAAAAAAACTTACAGAAACGTAGGTTTAAAAAACAACATGTGTGGTTAAGTTGAAAAGAATGACCCATATTGGAATGGATCGTGTGTGTGTGTGTGTGTGTGTGTGTGTGTGTGTGTGTGTGTGTGTGTGTGTGTGTGTGTGTGTGTGTGTGTGTGTGTGTGTGTGTGTGTGTGTGTGTCCTGCCCTCTCCATCTACAAATTGATTCCAGAGAAATGCAGAAAAGAAAGTAATAAAAATAAGAAGCAACCAGATGTCTATTTTTTCTCTCATTCATAATATTGTTAATAGAATTATCAAAATTATTTGCTTCCTTTTATTTTATTTCTCTATTTTCATTCCTATTCAGCCAATTTTAATTGTAACAGGGAAGAACTTGTCTATGAATTGGCATTCTCTGCAGCCACTGAGGGATCTTAATACTCCTTTTACCATTTCAAAATTAATAACTGTTCTACTACCAAAAATAAAAAGAAGCTATTTCTTAAATCAAAATTTGACATGTTGGTCTTTACCCATTTATAAGAGAGCCAATTTTGAATCAATTTGTACATCTTCCTTTACTATAAAATTGCATTCTTTATCTTTGCACATATTAGCATTCTGACCACTGGCAGAAATAAATCCAGTTCATCTAGTTGAAATGAGTGATTACCAGATGCTTGATTGCATTTTCCTTTTTCTCTCTGTATTCTTTGTGGGGGGTTTAGAGTTGTCAAAATGAGTTTATTCCACCCATTTAATTCTAAGTTGAGTTTACAAAAAAATAAAAAATAAAAATGCTGCATCACATTCGTAAGTCTTGAAAGTGTCACAAGACTTTCAATGTTTGAGGTACAACAGAATACTATCTCTGACATCAGAACATGTGTAATATATAATTTGAAAAAAATAATTACTCATGGAAAATAGAAGAGTTCCCAGAATTTGGCAAGTTATTTTTAAAAATTATGCATTTCCATTAGCAAACCAATAATAATTAATTAATGCCACTTGGAGCCTTCTTGGACCTCTTCCCAAGTGATTAACTTTTCTTGATTAGACCATGAGACACCATTGATTAGCATAATGGTTTGGATTTTTGAAATGTAACTCTTTCACTTTATCTATTTTCACAAATAACTACTAGACAGTTACATTTTAAAGCTTTATTTAGTCTTTTTAAATAACACACCTAAATGCAATAGCACAAGCCACAACATGAGACAGCATGCACAGTAATACCCCAGATAACATTGTGACTTGGTTCCACAAGTCATGACGTTATCCGATTTTTAGGGTTGTCCGGTGCATGCATCGAACAATGCTAAAAAAAAAAAAAAGCCCTGACTTCAGGGACAAACCGCTTTAAAGGCAGGCAGGGAAAGAAAGAGACCCTGCAGGTGGGGGTGCCTTTAAAGCCACCCCCCACCTGCAGCGGTCTCTGCGACTGCAGTAGGGTCAGGGAAAGGCGCGCCTTTCCCTCGACCCTACTGCAGTCGCAGAGACTGCTTGTTTCTCTTTCCCTCCCTGTATTTAAACTACAGGGAGGGGGAAAGAGAGAGACATGATTGGGTCTCTAGAGAACCAATCACGTCTCTCTCTTTCCCCCTCCCTGTAGTTTAAATACAGGGAGGGAAAGAGACACAAGCAGTCTCTCTGTCCCTGTAGTTTAAATACAGGGAGGAAAAGAGTAAGATGCCATCGCAATGGCATCTTACTCTTTTCCTCCCTGTATTTAAACTACAGGGAAGGGGAAAGAGAGAGACATGATTGGGTCTCTAGAGAACCAATCATGTCTCTCTCTTTCTCCCTGTAGTTTAAATACAGGGAGGGAAAGAGACACAAGCAGTCTCTGCGACTGCAGTAGGGTCGGGGGAAAGGTGCGTGCTTTTCCCTGACCCTACTGCAGTCACAGAGACCACTGTAGGTGGGGGGTGGATTGGGTAGTTCTACCCAAACCACCCCACACCCACAGACCATTGCTTCGGATAACGCTAAGAATCATTATCCAGAATCGTTATCTGAGTCTAGCATTATCCGATGCTTCAGCATTTTGTGGGACCACACACCTGTAATTAGAAAACATCCAAGTGTCAGTTACAGTGTACATATCTTCAATTTGTTGACTTTACAGCAGGCAGTCCCACCATGCAGAAGCAGCCCCGGTCGTGCGGGCATTTGCCCCGTCACCTCGACCGTGCGGGCAGGTGAGGATGCCTCCACCTCTCCCTCCCCCCCCTGGACTCATTCCACCTGGCTGGGAGGGATAAAGGGCCATCAACAGGAGCCCGGCCGAAGAAGCAGCCCCGGTCATGCGGGCGTTTGCCCCGTCGCCTCGACCGTGTGGCCAATTCCATTGGGAATAGACTGCAACTTGGCAATAAGAAGGTGTTATAGTATCTCTGATGTATTTTTTAGGATGTCCTGATGTTTTGTAATTTGTAATTGTTACTGGAGATTTTTGGGATGTATTTGGATATGTTTTGTGATGCTATTCTTGCTATGTGATATTTGTAATTTGCTATGTGATATATGTAATTGTTTTTTATGCTATGGAATTTTGCTATGTAATTGTAACTGTTTCCTCTGTGAGCCGCCCAGAGTCGCTGTGCGAATGGGGCGGCATATAAGTCGAAATATACATACATACATACATACATACATACATACATACATACATACATACATACATACATACATACATACATACATACATACATACATACATGCTTTATGTTTGTTTTGCATACTATCATTGAGATGGAAAGAACCAGAATTTAACAAGAATAGGCATTGGCTGCTTTGAATCTAAACAGCCAATCATCAGGTTTAATGTTTATTCCCTTTAAAAGTAGCTGTTTTCATGCAGAACTTTGTGTGTGGATAGTGTGTAGTTCAGTCTGCCTGTCTGTTATGTCTGAGAGGTACAGTTTTTCAACTAGTTCAATCTGTTTCTGGCTTAAAATGTATTAGTTTCAGAAAGCTAGCAACTTGGTGCCCTTTTGCAACCATCATTTTCTTGAGATATTTCTTCCTGTTTTTTTTTTTTTTTTGGTAACCAAGATGAAGTGAACTGTTATATTATCCTTTTTTGCCATCTACCTTGACAACTTTATTCAAACACAAGTATTGTAAGTAAACTTTTCTTTTTCTATTCTGCTAAATTTGTGTCTATTTGTTCAATAGTTAAATTAAGAGAAAAGAAAAGAGGAATAGAGGAGGGCTTGCATTTCAAAGTATTCAGCCTACATCCTTGGCTACACATTAGCTGTACAATCCTGCCAAGATTATCCAATGCAATTATCTTTCTTTAACTTATGTTCTCAATGTGAGACAGTTATCTCAACTTTTTTTTAAAAAAAAGAAACCTTAGTAGTAACTCATCCTTTGTAAGTAGTTACTTTTAAGCTCTAAAATCTCCTTTTAACTGTCATCTCAGGTCTCTGTTGGGTGCTGGAGGTCAGTTAAGAGCACATGGAAGGTCTATGACCTTTGAAACTTCTCACTCAGCTCATGTAGATAATATCCACAGAACAGTTATTCCTGCTTTCTTCATATGTCCATTCTAAAAAGAGGACATTGAGAACTACAAATGCTTTAGACTTTTTCTCTTAAATCAAGCATTAAAAGTTAGTTTAATTCTTCAGGATCTTAACATGAAAGGATAAAAGGATGAACTGTTCAAAATGAAGACTTAAAGCAATGCCTGCAAAATGTTGGATTCTCACTGCATACATTTTTATTTCATTCTGCAACAACTATTACTAGAGCTTTCGTCTCATAGTACAGATAATTTAACTTTGTCTGAAATTCAGCAGAATTCACACTGTGCTAAGGCTGACAGTGTTTTCAGATGCAGTTGAACTTCCAATTCTTGTCCTCCCCCAATAGTGTAGCGTGAGGGGAGCAGGGGGATGGCCCGCTCCAAGTGGCACTTTTTGGGCGTATGGTTGTTCTTGGACTACAATTCCCAGAAGCCCTAGTGGAAGTGGAAGCCAGCATCCTAAGCCCCCGCCGGGGGTGGCAAATTTGGCTTACATCACGGGCAGCTGAATCCCACACTGCACTACTGTCCTCCCCCCTCAAAAAATGTCCTAAGTCTTTCTTGGCACCCTTTAGTAGTGGGGAAGCCTTGGAAGCCATGGGATAAGAGGAAGCTTTCAATTTCTGATAACTACTAGCAAAAGGGATTGCTTCACAAGAGATCCAAAGGGACCCTCAGAAACTTTGGCAGGGGTGGGGTGGGATTGAAATTTTTTAATTTATGAAAAACCATGTTGGTTTATAATGCATAAGTATCACTCCTGGATTTCAGCCACTGACTTCATTCCTTACAGCTTAAAAACTATTCTTGGAGCTTTATAATACTTTGCCAGTTGTGTTCATGTGTATGTGCCAGAGTGTGATTATACCTCTGCATTTCTGAGTTTCTTTCACATAGAAATTTGCAGGTAAAACATTCTTCATTTCAGAACTGGTAATTTTGCTCAAACCACTCAGTCTGTGAAAATAATAACATTCCCATTGCATTCTAAAAGAAAACATGAACTGTGGCGCTATTTTAAAACAACATGAATTGAGTCTAAACTTTGAATCTACCTATACATATATTCAGTGTCTCCATGAACTACAAACTGAAGGCAAGGTCTCATAATGTAACAATGGAAGCTGATATATCTTTGGTTAACCTGTTTTTCAATTATGAAAAACAGAGTGGCACCTGACTAAAAATGAAGTACATCACCCTTTTCCTACAAGCTGACTGTTGCTGTTCAAAGCGCAGAGCTAACAACCTGGGTGTTATCGATTACAATACAGTAATACCTCGGATAATGCTAAGACTTGGTTCCACAAGTCTTGGTGTTATCCAATTTTTAGTGTTATCCGATCCATGTTAAAATCCTATGGGATGGATCAGATAACGTTAAAGCTCCATAGAGTTACATTGTAACCACACAGGCTTTAGCGGTTGTTATCCGATCCATCCCATAGGACCTTAATGTTATTCGATCCAATTCTCCTCCCCAGATTACTTAACGTTATGCGATTTTAGCGTTATCCGAGGTAAACATTATCCGAGGTATTACTGTACAGATTTAGCCAATGGTCATGTCTAGTTATTTTCCCCATATATGTAATCATCAGTATATGCCAACCCTGGACACATATTGCACTAAATTACTGCCATAATGTCAACCTGCATTTATACAGTTCAAGAACAGCTTAATAGTATTAGTATTTCAGATGTTAAAAAAAAACACATTGCTCATCTGCTTATGACCCACCTTAACAACCAGCAGTTGCAAAGACAGAAATCTCTCCACCCATCCTTTCTGCCAAGCTTTTCCATCTTGTATTTAGCTAATAAAATCAAGCTACTGCAGGAGGGGAGTTGCAAATTTGAGAACAAAAAGACTGTTGTGCAAGGTCCACTTCTGGTATTAACAATAAATGCCTGGATTCCATGTAGGTTGAAAAACACCATGTCCATCCTTTGTGTGCCTACTTTCCTGAGCTTCCATTTTGTTTCTGATTCCAGCTGGTAGAACTTTGGGCTGGAGGGAAAGATCAAATAGGTCCTGCAAAGTTTCAGTCTGATTACCCTTTCCATTTGCAACTGTTCTACCTCTTTCTATTCACATGAATCAGCTTTAGGCAAAATCAAATCATTGTGACATCAAATTCAATACTGTTTGTTCAAACCTGCATTAGTTTTTAAATACGTCAAGCAGAAGCACTTACTAGTTTTACCATCTCAGATGCTTTCTAGCAAGGAGGAAATATCACAGATTCTCCTTTGATCTCCTTACATTTGAAGCTGTGAAACAACTTTCTAAAGGAAGTGAGGTTAACCCCCTCTCTGTTGCCCTTCCACCAGTATTGAAAGGCCTTTCTGTTTGAATAGACTTATGGCAATTGAATGGATTCTAATGGCAGGTTTCATACCCCCCCCCCGAGAATTATATTTTTTAAAAAATTAAACAATGGCTTTAATATGATAACATGTTAATTTGCATATTAGTATTACTATCTATTTGTGTTGTCTGCTGTTTTTGACATTTAGTCATTTTGTTGGGTCCTTGTTTTAAGAGAAATGTGGGATATTAAATAAATGTTCATTGTTGAACTACAACCCTCCCCCAACCCTCTCTTAAAAATAACCCCACTTTTTGCATGTTGCGAGGGATTTTCTAGGATTGACTGATGGAGGTTATGTTAAGCCCTAGGCATTGACAATGGCTTTTGGTACCTTAGAGTTCAATAATTTCCCTGTTTGAATTTTTTTAAAAATTCCTAGTACCTCTGAGATCAGGTAGATAAAATGTATATCAATGATGATGCTAATTAATGAGGCAAAGGATCGAAGGTGGGAAGTACATTAAAAGCACAGGGTGGTTATAATTACAAACTGCCGAAAAAAGAAATTTGCTTGCTAGTTTCTTATAACTACAGTATTTTAAATGGTCTTAAAACCTTATAAAATGACTTTCTAATGGAGGCCAACCAGTTGATTATATGGTTTAGAGATAAGCTGCTTAATTATTCTGTCCTAATACAATGTTTTCTAGGGTTGGACCAGCTCATTTATTCCCAGATCAATCGCAAAGGTGATGTAATGCCTGCAAAAGAATGTTCTCATCCTGTTCTTAAAATCCCAGATTCACTCTGCACTAACTCCTTGCTTGTCTCATCCTCACGGGAAAATATGAGAAACTGCATCATTCTTCTCCTTGCCTGCAAGGACTGCCTGAGATTTCATTGTATTTTTGCAACATTTGTTGTTTTTGCAAGGATAGTTGTTGTCCAAAATAGAGTAATAAAGCAATAGAACAGCAAAACAACATAGCAGTAAGACATGACTGCTGCTCTGCATCATGGATACTTGTCAGTTTTGAAATCTGGGACTGATTGTTCGTATCTTCTTTAAAAATCAACTTTTACTTATTTATTTATTTGTTCAGATTTATATTGCACTTATATACTTTATAGTTATATTTATTTATGATTTATATACTTTTGTGTTTGTTGTATATTCTTACAAAGGACAAAATGGATCCTTGCCTCACTGTCAGCTGCAGGCAAACAAACTTATCTGTGGAGTGGGCAGTTTCTTTCCTCATAGAAGTATGAGACAAAACTAACAAGTATTATTCGCACCCCTGCCTTGTACCTATGTAACAGCTAGCATTATTCCTTCTGTTTACCATTAGAAGCAGCCCAAACAGCCACACATTATCTTCTGCAGAGCTAGTTGTCACCAATAACTCCTGGATTTGAGATGGGCTACCTTTGAATGCAAGTTCTATTTGTCAGGGTTTGTGCCCTGAGTTCAGCCTCGTCCAAGATGGAGATTTTCATGCATGGGAGAACATGTAGCACATACCTTAGAGGGATTGGAATGTGGAAACATGCTAGCCTCATGGGTTGGAAGAAATGAAACCTAATGTGTGATGGACATGTTATACTGTATGATCATTGGCTGGATTCCTTTAGGGGAATGGAAAGGGAGTGGACTGTGTATAAGGAGATAAAACCCAGAAGGTGGGGCCAAGTTGTTCTCGTGAGCGGATGCTTCTCTCTGAGGGTGAGCTGTGAAATTAGACAACATGAAGGTGATTAAGCTGCTAGGAAGAGGGGCCCTGGACTTCCCCATAGAGAAGCTCTCTTTATTTTAATGTGCTTTCTGAACTTTTGAAAAACTTTCCTCTGGAACTTACTCTGATCACAATATACTTTTAAAAATACAGTACATGAAGATGACTGAAGTGTTTACTTGGCTATGTGCTACCATATTTACATTAAGCTAATATCCTGGGTTGCTTAGCAAGGCAGGTGGCAGCTGAGAAGCAGGAACCAATCACTTGTGGGCAGGTCCTACTCACGAGTAAACTTGTTTCTTGACACTTTTAACAGAACATGCCAGTTGAGTCAGCTGGAGCCCTTAAGGAAATGTGTGGAGGAAGAAATGTGTGGAGACTCCCACCTGCTCTGGCGTCACGGCCCCACCCTAGGATCAGCATGTAAAAGCCACTGCCTTGGCAGGACTCTTTGCCTGCCCTGGGTCCCCCCTGCGGATGGGGTGGGGAGGCCATATGCTGAGATTCCCACCTGCACTGAGACTCCCACCTGCTCTGGCGTCATGATCCCGCCCCAAGATCAGGGCTCGGAAGACCGCAGCAAGACTTCGCTATGGGATAGAGAGGCCGGGGTATTGCTGCGGTGATGTTCTGATGTTCTGTTTATGTATTTTTTGAATGTTTTGTAAGATGTATTGATATAGATTTTGTAATTGCCTGTCTCTTGATATTTTGTTACATTATATCTGTAACTGTGATATATTGTTTCATTGTGACTCCCGCTCATTTTGTAACTTTGACTGGGGATTCCTTGAATTGTTCGTATTATTTGATACTGTGCTATTGGATGCTATTTGATGCTGTAACTGTTTTGTACTGTTTTGTTGTGAGCTGCCCAGAGTCGCCATAGGTGACAGGGGTGGCAAATAAATCTAATAATAATAATAATAATAATAATAATAATAATAATAATAATAATAATAATAATAATAATAATAATAATAATAATAATAATAATAATAATAATAATAATAATAATAATAATAATAATAATAATAATAATAGGAGATATCATTTTGCCTTCATTCCCCAGTGAAGACTGAATGATATGAAATCTGGCAGTTTTCCCTTCTTCTGCATTTGAATTTTGTAAATCTCAAATGTTTTTCCATCAGGTTTAATGAAGGAACGTGCATATTCTGGTATCCAAAATAAACTGAAACAATAGCCTTCCCACTTCTACATGGACCAAATTCAATAAGTATGACTGTTCCCAGCATGGGGCAGAGAATTTTGCATCTACCTTCCACAGACACAATGAGCATCTGGACTACCTTGATTCTGCACTCAGCTGACTATTTTACCTAGGGATTCCAACCCAAACTTTGAGTTAAGTACTCAAGCCCTTGGTCAGTGGGATACATCTGTTATTTTAGTTCTCTCATCTCCAGCTTTTTAAAAATTTCATGTTCTTGAAATCACAAATATATATTTAAAATGAAATTTACAAAATTCCGTACAGAGTCCCATCCTCTATCTAAACAGAATTGCTGACTTGGAAGGAATTTCAAGTAGCCTAGATCTTTGCCGATGTGGAAAATTCATAGCTAAAGCATTCCTGAGTGAAAGTCATTTAAACATCCTTCAATTAAGGAGTGTCTGACATCTTTCAGGAGAATCCATTACACTCCGAAAGAACTATTAACATCAGGAGGTTCTTCTATATTGTTTACCTCAAATCTTCCTTGCAATCCAGGTCCTCTTTTCCGGAGCAAATGAAAACAAGCTTGCTCCATCTTTCACTTGGCAGTCCTTCAAATACTTGAATGGCTGTCATAAGCTCTCAATCGTCTCTCTCTTTCTGAACACATCAATCTGCCTCAACCATTCTTCACAGGGCTTGGCTTCCATTCCTACTCAGTCATCAGCATCATCACTCCCAAATGTCATTATTAATCCCATAAGCCTCCAAATAGGAAGCAACTGCCCATTCATTGCCAAACACTCTTCATTCATCCCACCAAAACTATTCACAGGCAAGACCTCATTAAATAACAACTAGTCCTTTGAGTTAGCTAATTAATCAGGTAACTAATTAATCTATTTCTTAAAGGACAAGCCCTTATAAAGTAGCCAGTCACATCAAACAAGGGTAATGCCTAATGCTATCAGTGCTCAGTCAGGTTCTCAACAGTAGTCTAAGACTTTGACAGCGTTTGCGAAGCTGCATGTAGAGAGAGCTTCTTCTGAAAAGTATGAATTGGAATGCTTTCCAAATAGGAATCTTTACAAAGGGGCAAAACTGGGCTTCATAAGATAGACAAACAGAATGAAATGTTTGACTTGTCTTTGGGGAGAAAAGGGAATATGAAAATGATTGAATTGATGTTTTCAGAGAATTCATGTTTATGCAACTTTGGAAAGGGAGAAATAGGATTGCTTAGTAAGAACAAAAGGGTTTTAAACAAAAACAAGCAAAAAACAGAAAAACAGTCCAGGAAAAAAAATCATGACTAGAAACCAAATAAAGCATTCAGTCCATCTGAAAAGGTTTTTTTATGCCTCCCCTTGGAACGGATATTAATGTATTGGTGCCAGGGATCACAGAGTGAAAGTTCTGTGTCGTTTTGATTAGCAGAAATGGTAAATTCACTTGCTGCACATCTTGGATGTCCCAGCCCCCCCTGAGAGCTTCACTTTTCACAGTAACTAGTGGGAGAACATAAATTGTCTCTGTGATAGTATACTGCTCTGAGCAATTTCTATTGTAGGACAAAGTAATATGCAGTATTTGAGGGTGACTTGATTTTCAGTGGAGAAATTCAGAGATGAAAAATGGTAGAAATGGCTTGCTGATACAGGTCAATACATCTTGCATTTTTAGAGTATATTGCTATGAGATTATCCTGCTGATTTCTTAGACTTAAAGGTTTGCCACTTACATTGCCAATAACCGATGGAAGAAATGTGTGGCCATTTAGAAGTCCTGTCAAAGAGAAACAGGAGAAGTGAGATTAATATTAAGGGTTTGACAGGAAGGAATATAGGCAATGTTTCAACAAACATCTGGAGGGATATTATTCAAGAACAGCCTTTATGTCAGAACAGTACGGTCAGCAACAGTCTAGAGTGAGCTAGAAGCAACTTATTCAGGTTGACCTTTTGTAAGACTCAACAAATAAACCAATAGGTAAGACCACAGAACAAGTTAAAAGCCAAGAGCAAAGAGTAACTAGCAATACGAATTTTGAAATGGTAGCCATGTTAGTCTGTGCAAGCATATCAGAGAGTAAACAAAACAAACAAAAAACTTTGTGGCAACTTAAAAACTAGTGTAACTGCTGTACACTAGTAATTCGGATAACAATGAGACTTGGTTCCACAAGTCTCGTCGTTATCCGGTTGTTAACGTTGTGCGATGAATTGATCGCACAACGTTTAAAAAAAGCCCTGTTCCCCTGGAGGCTGCAGCAAGCGAAAACATTGGGATTTGAATCCTGAGGTTTTGACTTGCTGAAGCCTTGGGGGAGGTGGGGGAACTTTGGAAACAACGCAGATTGGGTCCCTGACCCCCTCCCCCGAGCCAGTAGGGGGACAGAGAGCCCGAAATGGGTGAAAAAATGGACTTTTTTGCCCATTTAGGGCTCTCTGAACCCCCCTGCTGGCTGGGGGGTGTCAGGGGACCCTATCCAAGCTGTTTTTGTCATTCTCCCACCTCCCCGGCCAGTACAGCAAGCCAAAACGTCGGGATTCGAATCCTGACATTTTGGCTTGCTGCACTGGCCGGGGAGGTGGGGAAACTTTGGAAATAGCTTGGATCAGGTGCCCTGACCTCCCTGGAGCCGGAAGGGGGGGTCAGAGAGCCCAAAATGGGTGAAAAAATGGACTTTTTGCCCATTTCAGGCTCTCTGCCCCCCCTGCTGGCTGGGGGGTGTCGGGGGACCCAATCCACAGCTGTGGGGTAGCTGGGGAAGCCGAAGGGGGACACCTCCATCAGCTTTCCAGCCACCCCACTCCACTCCGCAGTTGCAGGATAGCTGGGAAGCCGAACTGAGAACCTCGTTCAGCTTTCCACCCTGCCACTACGAACGACTAACAGATCATTATCCAATACAGTTGTTATCCAAGGTATTACTGTTTTTTGATGCTAGCTTTCGTGGATCAAGCCCATTTCATCAGAGATAAGAGTGAGACCTCATGGCATCAGTTTATTCACATTAGGTACAGAGGCACACAATGGTTGGCCAGCCTTACCAAAAAGTAACATGAAGGAATATGAAGGCATCCTGAAATGGAGATAGAGATTTGTAGTGGGTGGAGGGAAGAGTCAGTGAGACATAAAGGCCCCTTATCTTTTGTGGATTCATTTTCTTTGCAATAAATTCCCAGAAAATAAGGTGCAAATATATTTAACCAATTTTAGTACCTGGAAAATATTATTAAACTGATAAAACAGCTGAAAATCAAACTGAGATTTCTGCATTCTAAGTGGAGATAAGATTATTTTTGAAGCTCATCTTGCTTTTACATATTTCTTCATTGTTAGCACTCTTTTTAAAAAAAGAAGTCTTGCATTTCATGGACTCTTGCATTTTCATGGTTTCTCCTCTAGTTTAGCTATTCTTAGCTACAATTTTAGGTGATGACTATTAAAAAAATTTAAAATCACATTTAGTTATTCTACTCAAGTTTGGATTTCATTTAAAAAACCATGTACCAGAAGTCTCGATACCCTATTACAGACTACAGTATTTTAAAAAGAAAGAGATAATTAGAATTATCAAGTGGGAAAACCACTAGGGAAACAAGGGAAACTATAAGAATATTCAGCATAGCAACCAGAATAAATCCTGTTCATCTGATCTGCTCACACAATGGTTCATTGGATGAATGGATCATTTCTTCTGAGCTTGTGTGGGGTAGCATCAGGGTATAGTCTTCTACATGGTTCTTCCTGGTGGGACAATGTCTGTCTACGGTGCAGGACAATGATGGTCGTCTGTCAGTGGAATAAAATGATTCAGAGCATGTGAAAATAAGAAATCACTGAATACCAATTGCATACCAAAGAAGAACTTAACATGAAGTCTTGTAACATTTAACCATCAGGACATTACAATTCAAGTAAGTCTGAAGAGGATGACTTGATCCACAAATGCCCACATTAAAACATAGCCATGTTTTTGTCTCTTTTGTATTTTTTTGTTTTCCTCCTTCTTTGATATTAATCCAAGTAGAAACCAATAGGATTGAGTTCTGATTATCTAAATGGTATGTGTTTGAATAAAGCTATAAGCAGTATAAATTGTTAGTGAAAATGGCAGCTGCCAATATCAGTCCTATGTCCACAATAAGATAAAAACAAGACCACATGTCTCTGGTGAAGACAAAAAAGAAAAAACCTGTTAAAGTTTTATAAAGAGCTATATGCAACCTCTGATCCTAACATGCAGGATATAGAGGTGTGTTCCCCTGAACATTATGGTTTCAAAAGAATAGACTAGAAAGAACTCTCATTAGAAGACAAGGTTAAGGGATTAATAATTGAAAACAATGTAATAATCTTTGCCCAGGTTATATAAGGATTTTAAAGATTTAGTGGCAGTGAGACTCTTGTATTCATTATCGAAAAAAGGAAATTCCATAATGTGGCCAGCCATAAAATTTTGTCAGATTCTAAAATGGAGTGGGGAGGAAACAGTGTTGGAGAATTACGGTATGTCACGTTCAAATACATTGATGCATCGAGCTTGAAAGTGTTGCATGCAAATGAAAATCCTCTCAGAATTTCCCCCTTTTTCTTGGTTTTTTTTAACAGTCATGAGTAAGAAAAACAACAAAAAGTTGAAAGGTTGGAGAAACACTTACAATGCCTGTTGAATTATACATAGGGAGCATGCTAATTTTATCTCACTTTTAGAATGCTAAGAATATCATACACACCTTCTTTTTTCAGACACCAAGCTATCCAGAAAAGTTGAACTGATAGAACTTTAACATACCCAAGAGACTTGTGAACAAGCATGCCAGATTCTTTCTCAGCAGCCTACAACTGCACAATTGCAATGTGCATCATTTGGGAAATCAGCATATTGATCAAATGCAGCAGCTATATAATGTGTTTTTGTAGTGACATAAACGTTCTCTTTCCACAGTTCAATAACTTTGAACATAGATAACAACTCCATTCTGTTCAGACTAGTCTGACAATCTGCTCTTATTTACTAACAGCAATTTGAGGAAGAAAATGTATTGATTTATTCTTAACTAGTTTTTCTTAGATACAGTCTGAAGGCAAGAGGGGTGACAGACATAAGATAGCTTTTGATCCCACACAGATCTTCATCAGGCTGGTCACTACATGAGTTTTTGGATCTTGCACGTGTTTTTTTTTTCTTTCCATGCAGGTCCAGCATCTTACTCACTAAGCAACTTGTGCTCCTTGTAGATTATAGTTAGAGTCTACTAAAATATTTTCCTGTTTCTTCCTACCCTTGCCCTTGTATTATGTAGTGCTACTCCTTTCTTCTTCATTGTACGAGGTGAGTTCTTTGAAATAAGCAGTGGTTTCTTCTAGTTTCCATGGAACCTTTTTATCTACCTGCAACTTCTTACTTTCAAACTGGTAGGTTGGCAGGAGCTGGGACAGATGATGGGAGCTCACTCCTTCACACTGTATTCAAGCCTCAAACTGCTGACCTGCTAACCTTCCAGTTGTCAGGTTCAGCATCTTACTCACTAAGCAACTTGTGCTCCTTGTAATTATAGCTAGAGTCTACTGAAATATTTCCCTGTTTCTTCCTATCCTTGCCCTTGTATTGTGTATAAGGGCCATAGTGCTTCCCCTTTCTTCTTCATTGTACGAGGTGAGTTCTTTGAAATAAGCAGTGGTTTCTTCTAGTTTTCTTCCCCATCAAAGTTTTAGCAATGTATGCAAAATGTATCTGAGATGATGGCTGAAATCCTGTTGTGTAAGCTATGCCACCTAAAGATGATGATGGCATCAGCCATCACATTTATTTATTTATTTATTTATTTATTTATTTATTTATTTATTTATTTATTTATTTATTTATTTATTTAGAAAATAAAACTGTTCCATTTTCTTTTTCAAATGTCCCAAAGTTTCTGTGAACTATCTTGGGAAGTTGTAATTAAAGTCTCCTGTCCACACCTATAACTCTATAGCTGTCTGATTATGAAAAAACTCCCATTGGAGGCTCAGGATCTTTAAGAGAGAAATCAGAAATGTTTTATTTCTTTAAAATGGCTGTAGTCATTCACATAATCAGCTTTAAGCAGTGTGACTTAAGTAAACAGCTAAACTAGAATGGCCAAGATCAGACTAAATGATAATACCCCAGCCACTCAGTCATTTTTGACTGTTTTTCTTCTGCAACAACTCCCATTATACAATTGTCAAGTCACTGAAAAACTGGGCTTAATAATGCTGTGCAGTTAGTTTGCACCAAACCAAGTTCATGTTATTATTTAGGAAGCTGGATTGTTTTAACAAACCACAAGTAAGATTAATGATTGTTCAGAGTTTGGACTAACACTCTGAGAGCAAAAGCTTCCAATGTCCTCTTAGGTTCTACAGTGGGAGGATAAGGAATGTTAGAATCATTCCAACCTGCAACCATCATCCACAATATCTAAACATGGACATTTTGAGAAAGAAAAGGATTGAGACAGGTCCATCCATGGAGAAAAAGATGTCCAGCATGACAAGTTATGGTTTTTCATGACATCTAAACACAGCAATAATGTAATATGCTGGCTAAGTGCCCCTCTTACCAAATCTAGGATCCTACTGGGTCCTGTCACAGTTTTTCCACCAGGGTGAGAAGGCTATGACTTTACCTACTAATTTTTACACTAGTGGGTCACACACATCAGGTAGCTCACAAGAAAATACCTCCTTGGCACATTTTACCTTTCAGTACCTTAAACATACTCACCACATCTTAGAACCACTTTATCTACTAAATTATTAGGCATGAAATGACCATTCTTAAAAATCCCAGTCAAGTATCTTGGGATGGTGCTTCCATTTTGTCCCACTCAGAGCTTTCTAGCCCCAAGCTATACCTTAGACTGTTTGCGTAATCAGTGAAATTATTTTTCTCTTTTAAATTATTCACTTCTTTCTTCTTAGAAGAATATAGCTCCATGTGACATGGTATATTATCTACTGTTTATAGTTATCTGCACTACTTCTATAAAAATGATATGGAGAATTTGATTTAAACAAACAAGCAAGATTTTTATTGAGGGCTCACAGGTATTAGATATGAAGAATATGTTTGTTCTAGGATATGAATGATAAAGTTTAAAATAGTGGCAACATGTACATATATTTCTTCTTTAAACATCAAATCATTTCTTTGCAGACTCTCAATCTTTCTGACACATACAAAGTTAACTCTCTGGATAGATTTCTCTTAATAAACTCTAACACACATTGCTTCTCCTGAGTGACTTTCAGACATCCTTCTTTTTAAACTCTCAAATCTAACTCATTGATTCTAACTGCAACCATCATCCACAATATCTAAACATGGACAATTTGAGAAAGAGAAGGACTGAGACAGGTCCATCCATGGAGAAAAAGATGTCCAGCCGAGTTAATTCTTTGCAGTTCCACAAGAGGACATTATCCTTCACATTCTCCTCTCTCTAGGGATCTGTGTCCAGTGGTGGGATGTCAAAAAATTTACTACCCCACCGTGACATCATCACAGTGTGGGTGGAGCTAACATCATGATGTCATGGTGTTGTGGGCAAGACTAAATAAAAAAATAAAAAAATACAAAATAATAAAAAATAAAAATAAGCACACACACACACATACACCCCTCAGGCCTTTTTAGGAACTGTGGTAGTACGTCACTATAGGTAAAGGTATTAAATACACATTAAAATACACACAGACACATCACATCCAAAGGTGAGTCACTTACCCTGGGGAGCAGGCTATAGGGAGCTTCAGGCTAGCAGCTTCTCTTCCTCCTCCCTGCTTGGGAGGACAGCAAGGAGGCCGTGTATACGCGCCAAGCACTGTAGGCGTGCATGCACACCAAGTGCTTGGCGTGCATGCACAGTGGGGGAACTAGTGAAAAGGTAAGCCCTGAACGTAGTTCCCCCAAAAAGCTGCTACCGGTTCTCCAGGACACTGGAAAAGTTACTACCGGTTCTGGCGAACTGGTGAGAACCTGTTACAGCCCATCGCTGTCCTTGCCTCTTAAAACTCTGTTCTGTAGAAGCAGGTACTGAGGGCCTATAACAGCTAAATGGGATTCAAGTGCTTTCCTTTAGATCCCCTAAAGAAATTCTTTCATCAGTGCATGTATCCAATCAAATCCTTGCTTTTATAAATACTAATGACGAATAAAGATTTAAGTTACAATTTTCTTTTTGTTAAGAAAATAATAATGGACTTCATTGATTGTCATTAGATGTGACATTTTGTCTGAAACACAAAGTCCCTAATGGAGAATTACCTGTGATACATTTTCAGGATACTTTTGTATGACAGTAATCATTTTTATCTCTGTACTTCAATCTGTACTTGCAATCAGATCATGCTCTCTGGTTAAAAGGCACAGCAGGATAAATGTTAGAAATATTAATGGCTTCCAATCCAGTAAATGACTGCATACCAACCTATCTAAAACATTAAAGATGACTTCAAATCATGTTAACCAGCTGAATTTGATTGTGCAGGGGTGGCTTCAGATATTATAGAGAAGGGGGGAGGTGTGTAAATTGTGTATCTATTTCCATACTGCTCTTAATATTCACAGGGAAAATTGCCATAGCTGTGTATGTGGTTCTTTGAGATGTGCATTTGAAACCAGCTTTGTGAGATGATGTCTTTCTCCGTTGGTTGTCCCGTTTCAGAGGTTACAGGCAAATATCAAAATCAATGTATAAACTATTTCTATAGCTGGATTTCCAATATGTTAACATCAAAAGCTGTTCTCCTGGTGGTGTATAGCTCCCAATACATCTTGAAGAGAGAGACATAGGAAGCTCCCTCACATTCAGTTAACATTTATGGTAGCCTTCTATAATTTTCAGGCAGATTTTTTCCTTGCACTACCTGGAAATTCCTGGTAGTCATTTACTGGACTGAGGCTTGTGTTTTCAATGTTCCTTTAGTCATTTTAAATGTGATGACACAGCTGGAGGACCTTGCTGTTTCCTCCATAGCCACACCACTGGCCAGGATGAGAGGCAGCTGTGGCTACTGTCACCACCCTCCTGGCCCTGCCTGCCCAGAGGGTCAAAAAGATGATGGGGCTACCGGGGTGCCTTTTGTATTTTTGAATATTGCTGCTATTGCTTATTTTTGTATGTTGCATTTATACTGTATTATTATCAACAGTATTGTGTTATGATGTTATAATATTGTTGTTCCATGGAATGTTATATTTGTGGGTTTTGTGAGCCTCCTTGAGTCAGTTTTACAGAATAGGGCAGCATACAAGTCGAATAAATGAAATGAAAAAATGAAATGATACTCTCCACTCTGGGCTGGAACCATCCAGATTGGTCCATCTTCTCTGGTCCCAGATTTTATGCACACTTTAGGCCCCACCACAAGATAGGGGATTAAACAATTCAGAAGGTTGTGGTCCAACTTTTAAACTCACTCACTGTGTCTTCCATCTTTATTTGCTGGTTGGGGTCAAGGTGAAATAAAGAAAATAAATGAAATGTTAAAACTAAATATGGAAGTATATGATAAGATTTCACTTTATCACTATTTTAGTGTGATCAATGGTGTTGGACAACAAAATAATTAATTTCACATTTATGAACAGCTATGAGATTAATGATAGCAAAAAATGGGAAAGCAAAGCATGATTTTCAGTTGTCTGAATGGTATAAAGAAGTTTAGAATACCACTATTAATAAGTTACATGTAATTGTAAAGAAAGGTTATTTGGGGAGAGCCTTGTTGAGGCATGAGGGCTTCAGCAGTCTAACTAGGCAGTGTTGCCCATCACTTATCAATGATGTTAGGCCGACACTAAAACTCACCAAAGCATCCTCTGTCGGATCCCTTGGGCACACATCTTGATCCACCTCGCCAGCAGGTGACGTGATATCCAAATGGCTAAAATAGTGCATGCAAGTGGACTTGATTTCTCAGATCAATTTGCATGTATGGAATGTTGTTGCAGAGATGTCTACCAATGAGCGGACTTCTCACTGAATAATGTATTCAAGGTATTTGGGGAGATTTTATAGATTTTTTAATTAATTGAAGGGAAAGGCTATTTGCCTTCATAGGAAACCATGCAGTTTTGAAAGGGGAATGAGGCTCTGTAAGTGGATGGGAATATTGATGATATCCTTCCCAGTGGTTTTTCTTCTTCCATGTCTAGGCCAGACGTGAAACTGCCAAAATGAAGTCACTTTTTGGTGAGTCCACTCTGCAGTTCCTTTGGCATGACCTAGTATGAGAAAGATTAGTCTGCAATACAAGATTACCATTACCAGGGTATGCCTGACTGTGGTTTAAAAAAATACTGTATATGCTTGACTAGAAGTCATCCTGAATATGTCGAGGTATATGAAAATATGGTAAAATTGATGAATTAAGACATTTGTGTGGGTATGTCTTTGAGTGTTTATGTTGACCCAAGTATAAGTCAAGTCTCATTTTTGGATCTCATTTTGGGGGCTAAAATACCAGACTTATACTTGAGTATATATGGTAACACAATCTTTGAGTTTTGTTGGAATTGTAGCCATGTTAGTCTGTGATCTAGGCATATCAGAAAACAACAACAACAACAATACTGCAGCACTTTAAAGACTAACTGCTATATTTTTACTGTGAGCTTTCATGGATCAGTCCACTTCTTCAGACATATGAGTGAAATTTTTCAGGCATGGCTTATGTATACCAGGTAAAGACTAATAGCAGAATGATAGATCTCCATCAAGCAGAATGACTGATAAGAATGCATATCCAATATAGCTTCCTACAGCTAGCAGGGCAGATGATGTAAGGTTTGTTATTCAGATTACCCTTAAATACCTCCTTTTTGATCTTAAAAGTGGGAAGTTGCAAAACAGAGCATATGCTAATAAATTTAACCTCTTGAGAAGGCTCTTTCTGTGTACCCATACCATGAAGACTGCCCTGAGAATATAATGCAGTGGCCCTTCATCTGCCTTCCGTATCATAGTATGGCCCCATACCAGTGATCCAGTTCTGTGAGTCACTTTCTGAGCTTGATCCTTTTTGCAACCGAAGTCCTCTCAGCCCCAGGCCAGTATTGATGAAGCTGCTGCCCTTTATCAAGATGGATTCCAGTGGAATTTAATCCACTTGGTGACCATCACACTTCCCTGTGCACCCAGGCTATCCTCAGGGTTGTCAGGTTAGTTAACCACCACCTGACAATCAGCATTGAGTCACTGGTAGTATGGTCTACTCTATTACCATAGCAGTGTGTGTGTGTGTGTGTGCGCGCGTGTGCAAAATATAAATTTGAACTAATAAATAATAAAACAAAATAAAAATAAATGATAAACATTAATTAAATACCATCCTAGATGGCATTAATACATTTAGAGTCTTGCAGTACTTAATAACCTATTTTCCTATTCACTCCCAAAATATAACTCAATAAACAAAACAAATACAAAACATAAAACAACCAAGTTCATTAGCTGAGGAATCTTGTATTTTGGAAGCAGATTTAATTTCCACAGGCAACTCAAACCATAAACCCTTGAAAACAGAAATAAAAGCACAGTATTTATAGGTTCAGCAGATATGCTGATTTGTGAGTGGATAATAAACTGCTGTGTCTAGACAGAACATTGCTTTCCATGTTCTCAGCTACATTTTCTCCATATAAAGAATCCTTGTCACTACACTCAGATATCACGCTAAGATGCTTCAAAAGGGTTAGGAAAAGTAGATGAAGATATGATATACTAGATAGCCTAGGCTTTACCTCTTGTCAGACTCTAAGTTAAAAGAGCCTCTTCTTCACTTCAGGAGAAAATTGCAAGCCTATAACAGCAGTTATCAAATCTTTTATGAGAGAATATGCTATTCATCTTTGATCTTATGTACTAATCCTATCTTGTGTTGTTAAGAAAACCTCTCTTAGTGCTGTCTACTAAGCATCTATTTCTATGAACCCAAAATCCAATTAATATGGCTTTTGAAATTAATATGGCCTTAGTCCACAGTTCAAAAATAACTGCTGTCTAGCTCCTGGCAACCTAGCAGTTCGAAAGCAAGAAATTGCAAATAGATAAATAGGGACCACTTCAGTGAGATGGTAAACAGCATTCCGTGTGCTCCGGTGTCTAGTCATGCCTGCCCCATGACCATGGAAACATCTGCAAATGCAGAGAGTAGTGGCTCTTCGGCTATGAAATGGAGATGAACACCGAACCCTAGAGTCGGATATGACTGGCTTTCGAGCAAGGGTGACCTTTTACCTTTACCTAATATTCCATTCATTTTTCTAATCATGTGGAAGCTTTGAAATTTAATTTGAATGTCCCTCCTTCATAACTCTGCCACTTCTTTCTGTAAATCACATGATTTTGCTTATTGTTCATTTTTTTAACTTTCCATTTGCATCCATTTGCTCCACAAGCAGTTGAAGGTACTGCTCCAGTAAATAGGAGCAGGAACCATCTACATTGCACATTAGGTGTCAAGTAATGAAAGCTACACCTCTGTTATTGATTTATATCAAGAACAACTTTTTTTTTACTCCAGCTGATAATCTTCTCTGGTTCTGACTCTTTTGGATCAGTTCAGTCTCCTGTCTACACATTTAAAAGATCAGTCGAAAATATATTGTACAGCTGCTGCTTGTCTGGAACCCCTGAAGATATTTCAAAGGCTGTCAAGGACATTTATAGTATTTTTTTGAAACATGTAATGCATACTCTGAGGAGTCTACCACATATATTATTATGTTTTTATAGATGAAGAGTATGTGAGGGGGAAGGGAGAAAGCAAGAAAAGAAAAGAGGAAAAAACTTTACTTTCCATATCCAGAAGAAAGATTCTCCATGCTAGTTACAGACACAATTTTTCTCGGATTTGCTGGTGAACTAATAATTGTGAATATAATACCTGTTGAAAACCCCATAATGTTCCACAGACAAAGAAGATTCCTGGAATTTTGTCTTTAGAAAGTGCCACCTCTCCACTTTTCTAAAAAAAGATTTATTTATTTATTTATTTATTTATTTTAAAAATACATTCAGTCTACCTGGAATAATGTTTACCCTATTTTTTTATAATTTAGGCTTCCTCCCTATGACCTTATTCAAATATTCCATGTACTGTATAATTATAGAAGTAGATGGAATTTATATTTCATGTTGCAGTAGGCTTTCATATTTGTTTTCCCCCAGCAATTTATTCAACTATATAGCCTTTTCTCTGCCTTTTCTCTTGCATACACATTGTGGTGTGCTGTCTTTATAAAGTTACACATTTTTACAAGGGTGTTTAGGAAAGCTGCGATTCACAGTGTGGAAAGCTGGAAAATAATTGTTCCAGCTGTTGTCCTGATTGTGTACTCATTCAAAAAGTATATATATTAGGTTGGTTAGTTTTAAAGGTTAACACAAGAGATTTTATTCCCAATCACTTGCTACAGGGTAAAGTTCTTCTTTCATGTCCAGATTAAACTTTGGACAGCCAAAACAAGGCCACTTGCTTGGCTTTGTCGTTGATCAAAATTAAATCTTTATCTGCACATGTATCTTTCAGCAACTGGCAGACAAGTAAATTAGCCAGATTCTGTATCTCTTCACACTGACACAGCATGTTGTCTGCCAGCAGCCCTCATTTGAGTATGTTGGGGTTACATTAGGAACTCTGACCTCAGCCTGTTCAGAGTTCTCCAAGTGACTTAGGGAAGGTCGAGTTCCTCATCTATATCCTCCTTTAATATCACCCTTTATATCCTGTATATTTCTGGTTTTAACTATTGTAAACCACCCAAAGTGGGAAAATATTCCAGATGGGCGGTATAGAAATCTAAATAAATAAATAAATAAATATCCTCTTTTTATGTTATTTTTTGTCCAGTGAGCTTCTTCCTCCATCTTCTAAATTATTATTATTATTATTATTATTATTATTATTATTATTATTATTATTATTATTATTATTATTATTATTATTATTATCATTATTATTATTATTATTATTATTATTATTATTATTATTATTATTATTATTATTAAGATTTGTATCCCGCTCTCTTCGGTAGCAACCGACTCAGAGCGGCTCACAGAGTCCACAAATATCAATATTAAAGTGCAAACAAAAATACAATAGCGTACAGTATAACAAAACAGTAAAATACAGTAAATACTGTATAGTAGATCAGTACACATTACACATCAATACAATATTACAGTACAATCAAAATACAATGGCATAATATAAATGTATACTACATAAATATAGTATTACACACATACACATACACACACAGAGAGAGAATATAAGTATTCCACCTTAATTTCTACAGTTTGCTGATAGCAACCTCTTAATACACGTAGGTTAAGTTTTAAAACTGAGAAGACCATACCAAGAAGACTTCTTGTCAGATGCTCTTAATCAGAGCTTACAACAAGTTGACATCACTATTAATGAAGCAATAAGTATAGTGACAGGATGCCTCAAAACCTACACCAATTGAGAAACTATATCCTCTTGTTGGTATCTCCCCACCTAAGATAAGGAGAGAAGTAGCAGCGGATGCTTAGAGAACTAAGCAAGAGAATAACCCTCGACATCCTCTGAATGGATATGAACCTCAAGTCTGCCAGCTCAAATCCAGGTAGAGCTTTTTGGCAAGAACAAACATTCTCGAGGGTACGCAAGTATAAAACCAAATTAGAAGATGGAGGAAGGAGCTCACTGGACAAGGAATAACATTAAAAGAGGGATATAGATGAGGAACTCAACCTGCCCTACATCACTTGGAGGACCCTGAATAGGCTGAGGGTTGAAGTAACTAAATGCCAGGCCAACATCCTCAAGTGGGGCCTCCTGGTGGACAACAATACATGGTGTGAATGTGGAGACACACAGAACTGGGCTCATTTACTGGTCTGCCATTCACGGCCAAAAATACATACAGATAAGGACTTAAGTTTGGCCAATGACAAAACCGAGTGGTTTTATTTTGGCAGTCCAAAGTTTGATCTGGACACAAAAGAATAATAATCACAGCTTACAAAATTGTAGCTTTGGACTCCCAACTCACAGAATTTCCCAGTCTGTGTTCCCACGTGCTGCTTTACAACAAGTGCCCCTCCCTTTGAAAATACATCCAAATTAGAGTTCAAAGGTCTTCTTCGCAGATGACACAAAAGGCTTTCCGCCTAGAGAATCAATGATGCTGGATTACAAGAGACTTCTTTCCATTGTTGATATTTCAGCATTAAAGGCCACCCTGAAGTAGTTCAATACAGGAAGCACAGGAACACTTTTAAAGGAAGAATAGTGGAAGAGTAAAAGGAAAGTTGTCAATTTGTTCTTTTCTACCTGTGGGTGTTTACTGCTGAAAACACTTGTCATGCTGTTTTACAGCCAAAAACCGGAAGGGGAGAAAGCTTGCATGTTATTTCCAGAACTCATGATAATCAGAGACTTTTCTGAGGTGCTCTGTGTCCCCTCAAGAATGTTTGCTCTTTCCATGAAGTTCTTCCTGGATTTGAGCCAGCAGACTTGAGGCACATATCCTTTCAGAGGATGTTAAGGGTTTTCTGTAAGGTGAAATGCTTCTTCAGTCATGTCCTTCTCAAATTTCCATTTTGATAGGAGAATTTTCTGTACATACATTGATGTGCTACATTTGAGAGTACAGAAAAATAACCAATACAAAGACAGGAAGAGTTAGGCATGGACATATATTCTGCCTGCACTAATTACTTTTTAGAAGGAGCAATTAATTCTATTATCTCCAGAGTGAAGATGTTTGAATACTCAAGATCAGATGCACTGACATTATCAACTTCTTCTTCACCTACAACATCTACACTGTATAACCTTGAGCCTGCCAGATGTTTAGAATTAAAACTCCCATAAACTGGCTGGGGCTTCTGAGAGTTGAAGTCCAAAAGAGCTAGGCAGCCAATGATTTCTTGCCCCTGAACTGTATAAAATATATGGTGAAACGGTGTTGCTGGCAGCAAGGAGCAATCAGAGAAACTAAGAAACTCTCTAGACACAAAAATGTCTGATACCATAAAACCTCCTCATATTCCCTTCTGGTGTAAGGAGTTATGTGGAAAACTTGAAAGCCTTGAGAAAGTTAACTCTGTTCCAAATGTTCAATAACAGACCAACCTGATGGTTTTACATTGGCTTTTCTCTCCATGAAATATTTTGAAGTTAGAATCAAAGTTTGCAAACCTCCCCCCCCCCAAAAAAAAAAAAAACAGAAGAAGAAGTAAATCATGAATAAGTCCACCCAGAAACATTAGTGTGGTATGAATTACTGGATTCTTATGTTCTATATATCAAACAAGGTGTGCAGAAAACATACAACAGACTCTGTACCTGAATACAGGACATGTAAATCATACAACAGACTCTGTACCTGAATACAGGACATGTAAATCAGAGATGACTTCTCTCCCCCCCTACTTTTTAGGATATGTTTCAACCTACAGAGACATAATTTGGGCATTTCCAGATCTCCAGAAGAAATTGGAATAGCTATGACCAAACTGGAGCTACACAGCACTCTTAATTGTATGATCTATTACTTCAGAGCCCAAGTACATTTAATCCTAGTAGGGTAAAAATATTTCATCAAAGGTAGTAAACTAAGATGACTGATCCATCAAAACTAACATTAAAATACAGGAGTTAGTTTTAAGGTGGCACAATGGTTTCTCTCTCTCTCTTTTTGTGATTTTGTTTACTCTCTGATATGTTTTTGCACAGACTAACATGGCTACCACTTCAAAACTTTAAACAGAGTGAGGTAGTGAAGGAAAAAAAAAACCAAGATCTCTCTGTGTGTGTGTGTGTGTGTGTGTGTGTGTGTGTGTGTGTGTGTGTGTGTGTGTGTGGCTGTCACCTTATGGAATATGAAGGATCCTTGTCATGTTGCCCCACTCTGAGGGTGAACAGTCATTCCTTGCTTTGCACTTTAGAACTGTACAAAATACCACTGTTTTGTCTATTTTTGCCTGTTTGTGTGAAGACACAATGGATGCATGATAACAAAGCATTTGTTTATATAGCTATTTGAATCAGAGCTTTGGAGGGTCTTTTACATCTTTTGCTATTCTCCACTCCCCCCCCCCCCCAACTGGAAATGGACTATGAACCTTCTAGTAAGGTACCACATGCTGACTTTGGCAAAGAGGTAGTGCATAGGTATGGCACACTAATTTTGTGCACATTGGTGCCTAGAAACAGGAGCTAAAGCAGCGGAGAAGGTGCCATTCACACATTCTTGTAGCAGTACATCTACTTCTAGCTCTATCCTTTTTTTAATGCTTAACATTACTTCTACTGTACAAAATATACTGAATTAAAAGGCAATCTTACATTGTCTGGATGAACCTGCTGGGCCTATGACAACATGTTTAATGCGAACTGTGTAATTGGTTCCTAATAAACACACAGAAAAGAAAAGAAATGATAATAGCTAACACAGTGGGAAGATGTTATTCACCCTAGTTAAATGTTGGACTGAAGACAGCAGTGAATTCTGTGCAACAGACCTAATTAAAACCTAGTGTTAGAACTGTAGCTTGCTTATCAGTGCTGGAACAGTGTCCAAATGTACCCTCAGTGGAGATGGCAAATAATAAAAATGCAAAGGAATTATATATTTTCCAAAGACTACTACAGACCTGTGCTGTCCAGGTCCTTTGATTTTCCTTGTCACCTCTGATTAGAAAATACCTCTTTTTGCTGTGTTTTATTTAAAGAAGTAAAAATAAAAATTCCCCAGTGAGTAGAAATTGCTTTGGTTCCTAACCCAAATATTTAGCTTGAGGGCAAAGAAAAAATATTGAATCCTCCCACAGATAGCTCAATACTTGGTTCATTCATTCCTTAGCTTTTCGGTGTGAACTGGAACAGTTCCTGTACATTTCTATTTTATAGAAGTCTACGTATGTTTCATTTCACCTCTCTAAAGTTCAACAGCACTAGTAATAATAGCAAGATACACTAAATTAGTGTCATATACAATACAATTATGGTATGAACTATGCTTTGTTTGTTATTTACTTGGCTTTCCCCAATATTCCACAGTAAAAATATGGAAAAACAAAACCAGAAGCGCATTGGAAACATTAAAACTTGGGAAAGTTACCATTTTGAACTACAGTGTCCAATGTTCACACTGACCTAGGTATTCTGGGAGCTGTAAGTCAAGAAATGACTTTTCCAGATTGCTAGACATCTAGAAAAATCAGATAAAAAGAATAAATAGGGGCAAATCGGAAAATGCTAAAGGGAGAAAAATGTACAGTATTTTGTCAACCCCAAAGATGGAAGGCAAAATAAATTGTTTTTCTCTTTGAATGGCATTCCAAAGTTGTGAGGCACAACATCTGAGAAGGCCCAGCCTCCTATTGCTACTTGTCACCTCAGAAGGTGGAGGGGCTTGGTACAGCACTTTCAATGACTATCACATTGAATGGGCACATTAAGAAAGCAGCAGGTGCTCTTCAAATACCCTTATTCTGAACCAATGGAGATTTAGTGAGTCAATTCCTCCATATATTTAATTATTCAAATCGACATACTATAGTTTAAGTCTGGCCAGGTTATCCTGCTATGCTAATAGAGTAGACCATGACGCCAGTGACTCAACACTGGGTGTCAAGTGGCAGTTAACTAACCTGACAACTCTGAGGACTAGCAGACTTGGCAAAGTCCACAGGGAAGGGTGATAGTCCCCAAGTGGATTAAATCCTACTTGAATTTATCTTGAGGGAGGGCAGCAGCTTAATCAATACTGGCCTGGGGCTGAGGAGGTCTTTGTGTGCCAAATGGGCTCAGGACTAGAAAGTGACTCATGGAGCTGGATCAGTGGTATGGGTGTCATGCTGCAATGTGGAAGGCTGATGATAAACCATGGCATTATACTTTCAGGACAGTCATCATTGGCATAGTTCATGTTAACAGATTCTGAGGAATATGGCAAAAATTTGTGGAATACAGTATGTGATAGTAAAAAAAAAAAAGGGCGTTAATCCTGTACCAGAAAAAAATAATTTTTGGAAAACATAAAATGATACAACCCCCTGGACATTGTATATAGCACAGAGGTGAATAAAGCAATAGAAAATAAATGTAGAAGAATAATTTTTATTTTTATTTTTAAAAAAGGACAGTCATCATGGATGATTGCCATGAGGATTGCAAATATTTGGAATCGGATACGGCACAAGATGAAGAATATACTATAGTAACCATAGTATTCCGTAGTTATAGTAGGCCCATTTGAACCAAAACATACAGAGGAGTTGACTCATTAAATCCCAATCAGTTCAATGGGTCCATGCTAGTGTGATTTACTACACCAAACAACTGGATTTTAGCCTCTTAAATATACAGTATATGTATCTTGGAATGGTCCAGGTTTGGTTGTTCAATAAACAATTTGAATTGGAATTCAGATCTGAATTCTAAGTACTTCAAGCAGATGGCCAAACTATATATTATACACCGGTATGTGTCTGTTTTTAGATATTAATTGCTTTTTTGTGAATGGAAAAAAAGGTTTTTGTTGACAAATTTAGATGACAAGAAAAAAGCACCCTGGAAAAGAACACTTAAACTATTGCTTTTCTGCTTCAAATCACTCCCAGCCATAATCAGACATGAGGTGTTTTGCCTACTCTATGTTTTGCAGATGTCATAAACATACTTGAAGTTCCTGACCACAAATGGATTTGAATGACCTGAAACAGGTCCAAATAGCTTTGAAGATCAATAAACAGATTTACATGTATCCCAGAGTTTGACTTTCAGGTAAGTTTCATCATAACCTGAGGCTTATTCTTAAGGAAGCATTCTTACCAAGCAAAGAAAGACAACACTCTGTCTTGCTTCATTTATCCCTGTCAACTTCTCTACATTTGGAGAGCAATGTTATTATTATTATGGCAACAATTGCTGCTGTTCTCAGAAGCTCCCAATTTACTTGGAAATCTGAAAATAAAACATGCTCCAAATTGTGCAGGGAACCTACACAAAAGCAAAGACATTACACTTCCAATTGTCATCTTTCACATGCAGAAAATGATGGATTCTATGATAGAAGATACAGGGCTGACCTATTTCCCTCCCAAAAGGCATAATAGCTTGGCTGGAAATACTGAATGAAGCTCATACTATAGAAACATATAGACATATATAAATATATAGTGCAAAGGTCGATTACACAAAATCTTTGACACATTTTTATGTGTTCTACACAAAGTGCCAAGGAAAACACTTTCTGATCTTACATCTAGTGGTAGATAAAATAGGAATAAGAGGAGATGAATAGAACACAAAAAGGCATGTTTTAAAATAGACACATACTAAAGGTCTTTTGAGTATAAAGAACATCTGGCAAATGCAGTGGAGAGACCTGGCCCCCTGTTTCCTGAGTTTCAAGAAGAATTATTGACTTGACCTCTACTCTTCATGTGAAGGTAACACTTATTTATTCCACCTCCTTATTCACTATAGACAGGTGAGACAGAAGAAGTGGTCTTACCCTGTGAAGGCAGTATGAAAACTAGCATTGTTGGTGAAAAAAAGAATTGAGCTGTCAGAATAGGACTCTGTCAAGGTCAAAATAGACCCCAGGTGTGAAGTAGCCTCCCCTATGCAGCTTGCACAGTAAACATTGTTCCCTACCCTTTAAATCAGATTCTAGGTTCTTTGCCAGAATACCAGATTCTTCAAGATTTTATTTTTTACTCCAGCTTCTCTGCCTAAGGTTCGCAGGTGTACTCCCCTTTAAAAAATTTTGAGAGTCAATTAACATAACAAAGGAAAATTCCTTTTTTACATTTATTTAACATGAGTATACAGTACATGAATATATGCAAGTACATGTAGTTTAACTAAATGTTTTAAACAATGTTTCATATAGTTGGCAAAAAATATTGAAAGGCATTTAGTGTTTATTAATAGTTGTTCAACAAAACAAATATGAGTAAAAGCAATTTAAATGGTTCAAACTAAGAACTTTTATAAATGACTGTTAACAATAATAGGAAAAATACTTTTTGCTTATATTGGTTGCTTAATAAACAGAATATATTTGGAAACAACAAAAGAAAACAGTAATTACTGAACAAAGTAACCAAGATTAACTTTACTGAATTGCTTAATCAAATTACTTAACTGAGTAACTTAATGAGTATTTCAAGACCAACTTCATATACATGACAAAAATGACAGAAGTGAAATAATGGTGGCGGCGGGTGTGTGTGATCCTGCCACCACTTTGATCACCACAAACCCCCACACTTCTCCCCAATGCCACCAGTCGGGCCCACCAATGCTCCCCCCATGCCACCAGTCCAGTCCACAAACACTCACCCCCACACTGTTGCTGCCGCCACTTCCCTGCTTTCCAGCCTACCATGGGAGAAGGCCTGCAGTCTGTCAGAGTGGCACACAGGAAAGATACAGGCAGCCACATGCGTCTGCCACTTCCATTTCTGCTGCTGGAGCCACCATCTTACAACATCCACCCTGCTATGCAGCTGAGTTAGGGACACACCAAGCCAGACAGAGGAGAATAGTGTGGCAGTAGGAGTGAGGGTGTGGGCTGGATGGAATGGCCCCACAGGCCAGATCAAGCTCATGGGCCATAGGCTGAGAACCCCTAATCTATACACTATAAAATGGAAGTGAAGCCTGAAACTGATTTTAAAAAATGGAATGATTGTATCTTTAACATCTTTTATCATGTTTGATCATATTTAGACATGACTCCTTCAGAGGAATATCTGGGGACTACAGACTAAATTGGTCTTCTTTTTCAGTTTAAACATTAGATGCAAACTAATTAACTTAACATCAGGTTTAATAACTTTCCTATGAAACAGACTATAGACTTGGCTGGTTTTGTTTTTATTAGCTTCTTAGATGATTCTCTGTTCGCACTGGTGAATATTTTTAGAGAACCCAAAAGTGATTAAATGGCAAGGTATGAAGCTTACCTGACGAAAAATCCACAATTGCCACATGTGTACTTTCAATGCTGTCATCCAACACAAAACTAATTTCCTATAGTGGTATGAATATATTTTCCCCTTTGACAACAAAATAATTGGTTATATGTATGTTGCAACAAGCAGAGTGAGAACTATTGTGAAGTATGAACAGGAATACCTGTCTGCTGACCTCAGTTGGTTGGCAGGTATGAATTTGTTATTCCTTAATTCCATTTTATGCTATAGAGAAAATGGTGTTATCAGAAAGAGTAGTGAAATTGACTGTGATCAGTCATACGATAACTGTGTTATTACTGTGTGCCACAAATGTAATTATGTTCCCCGCTATGGTGTAGCCTCACTTTGCATATAAGTCATGCTACAGATGACAACCAAGTGCTGTATTTTAACACATCTCTTTCAGGAGGAAAATACACCACACAGAGCTGAAAAATGAAAATGCAAGGAAGTAAAGTAAAGCAGACACATTAACAAACCATTAGCAAGCTACCAACAGTTTTACTCTGTCCAGAACTCACCTCTCATTCCCAGTGAAGAAGACACCCTTTGTTTTACATAAGAACAAACCAGAAGCATGCTCTGCCTTTAGACAAATGTGTAAAAGTGTACCAGATCAAGAATATTTTCATGATTGGAGAGTGACTATAGTGTGAGAGCTGCTGTTCACTCATAGGGTGGAAGACATCTTTCATTTGGCACTGGACTGAAAGTAATACAGCAGGAGTTGAACATGTGGGAGGGCTAAGACTGAAGTTACCACACAGTATTTATTTATTTATTTACATTTTTATACCGCCCTTCTCGCCAGGGCGACCCAGGGCGGTTTACAACATCATAAAAGCATAATAAAACCCAATTCAAACCCATTGTTAAAAACTTCAAAATTACAGTTATAAAATTTTAAAAGCTTTTAAAATTTATAAAAATCCTCAGGTCCCAATAATAATTTTAAAAAGTTAAAAATTTAAAAACAAAAGATTAAAAAGATTAAAAGACCAGGGAGGAGAGGGAGCTCAAACAAGCCAGCGAGCTGGGGTCATGGTACCGCCAGGACCCCATACCTGTCCCGCCAGCAGTCATGGAACTGTAGGGTAAAAAATATGGTATTGTTTAGCTGTTCTTCATATATTCTGGAATATTCTGTGCCAGTATAGAGCAGGTCAGCAGGGGCTTCATGACATCTCTAATTCATACAAGATGTAGACTGGCCTACAAATAAATTTTTTGCTATGTGATTTGGAACTATGTGGCTATCTGCAAAGGACTGGGTTTTTAATAGCTGCATGAAAGAGAGAATTTCAGCAGGTATAACTTGAGTGACGGCTGGAATTCCCTCTTCCACTTAACTATCAAAGGTGTAGGAGCTGTGCCTTTCTTTTCATGGCAACATCTCAGGTAGATGATGGCATTTCTCTTTTTCTCTATCCTTGCAGATTTTAACCTTTTGGGTTAAACAGGTGGACATGGCTAGAGGTGGAATTCAGAAATCATGGTGATTAGTGGTGAACTCTAAGTGGTACATTTGAGTGAAAGTGAACTCTTTGGATCTTGAGATTCGGGCAGATGGCATAGTGGGGCATGCACATCTCCTCACAGCCAGGCTGCAACACACAACCCTTGCAGGATTGTCACAGTGGCAGAGGCATACTTAGTGAGATGGTAGATTAAGCCTAGCACTTATTCAGAATTGCTTATAAAGAGATCTAATATTGTACTAAGTGGTTTAAACTTTTTTTTAGTTATGAGATTTTGTTATCATTTGTATCACTGCATTTATGTGCCTTTAACATTTTTTTTGTCAAGTGCTTGGTTAAGGCATTGTGCCCTGAAAGTTGTGCCCTGTACTTTTTTGCAAATCAAGAAGATCAGTCTTATGTGATCCAGATTCCTTAAAACTACTGAAAGTTTCCTTTCAGATAAAAAAGGAGAAACTTTAAGAAGAAAATACAAGACCAGAAACCAATTATCGTCACCATTTGCACAAACAGTTCTTCTATTGGCTTTATCTAAACTCCAAGGATAGAACAAAAATGGCTTAAATGCAGTTTCCTTTTCTTCTCCCCTCCCTCTCACCCCTCTTGTTGGTTTCATGATGGAATCCATAATAGATGGTTCTGCTGTAATATAGTCTGTAGCTATATTTTGCTCTCATTAGCATGGAGGCATTACCATGGTGACAGTAGTTCAATGAACAAGAATACCTCTCATTATAAAAGGGTCAGTTAGGGTAGAGTTTCTAGCACGCATGACACAGCACATTGCTTTGGGGCACAAAGCCAACAAGAAACACTGTGATCTGGAAGATTGATAACCATTGTCTGCAAAAGAAAGATCAGATTTCAGTCACCAAATAGATTTGCATCAGCTCTTACAATTCAGCTGATCTTCAGGCCCTTTAACAATCAAGCATTCCTTCTTAGCATATGATCTGAGACCTGTGGCCAAAGACCAGGGATAAAAATGTGTTGTTAAATTGGAAAAGGTCAATTACCAGAATACTATTGCTTAGTTAATAAATAAACATAAATGTGTGCTATCAAGCTGAACCAGAGTTATGGTGACCATGTTCAGGTTGTTCTGTGTAGAGAATGCATATAGTTTACCAATCCCTTGTTCTGGGGGCATATTGGAACTGTGCATCTTGTCCAAGGCCACATAGTCTGCCTTATAGGAGGCACAGTGTGGAATTGAACTCCCAAGAGACCCCTAAACCCCTGAGCTACCCATCCAGCTCACTGTTTAGTTACCTTGATGTAAGTGTAGTAGCATAAACTGCAATCATGAATTGCCACTAAATAACAGGTTGCCATGTCATGAAACAGTTGCATGAATTGATGTGTGACAAACAATAGAAATGGCAACTCATTAATTAGAGGTAACTTGCTGCTCCAGTTTATGACCCGCCAAATGTCTGATCATTAACAACTCTGCTCAGATCTTGCAAACTGACAGTATCTCATGTTAAGTTGAATTCTTTTCATATACACCCACTTCCTATCAATATTGTCTTTTCCAGTACTTTCTGTTCAGGTCTTGCAAACTAACACTATGGATTCCTTTACTGAGTAGACTCATCTAATGTCAGATCTTCCTCTTTTACTACTGCCCCACCACTTTCCCCAGCAATATTGTCTTTTTCAGTCAGTTTTGTATTCTTTTAGACAGGAAACAGCAGTATCATTTTGATAATTGCTTCTGGTATGAAATGCTTCAGAAAATAATTGCAACCTTCATGAAAACCACCACAAAATAGCATCTCCTAGGTGTATATCTCATTAGGTATATATACTTTTTGCTTGTAGGTTCTTCTAAGACTTCTAGTAAACTGAGTATCATTACAGATTATCTTTCATCACAACATCAATGTCATTTTATGGGCTAAGAAGGGGCCAGCCAAATATGAGATGGCTAGATGGTATTGTGGATGCAGTGGGCACAGAGCTGGGTGGGCTGAGGAGGATGGTGGAGGACAGAGGTGCCTGGAGAACAATGGTCCATAGGGTCAGAATCGACTGTGCGACTGAACAACAAAAACTGTTTGAAATTTTATCATAGAGATGCCGATTTTTAAAATGAAATCTTCTGAAAACTTTAACAGTATGGCTCACTTGGTGTAGTCATATAGCTGTTTGTGTGTTTTTATGTCTGTAATGGTAGGAAGACTATTCGCAAATAACATTTTCACTTAATTTATTTAAGAACAAGCACCTATAATCAAAAGATAATCAGAAAATCAGATCAACAGAGAAGAAACAAGTCACCAGGTGTTATTAATAGGAACATGAATAGCTAAGGCTTTTCCAGACATAGCATTTGTTTCTGCATACATAACTGGATCAAAACTTATGCTTCCTTTATTTTTCCAGTCATCCACATGGCATAAGGGCTTGATCTGATATTATTCATGTCTAAAATTCTAGACGTTTTGTTGTTATAGCAACCACTATTTAATTTATTTGGGGGACCAAGTTTATGTCTATGGTGTTTCTTGAGACAGTTCCTTTTTGTGTCAGATGATTCCAGTAGGAAACTTTTAATCTGAACAGAAAATTTAAACACACACACACACAAACAAAAGTGAAACTTCAGGCAAGTAAGCAGATTTCTAAAGATTGATTTCCCCAAGGATGTTGAGATGTTTCTAAATATGTCAATAAGAACAGCAAAGTTTGGACATTAAACCCAAGGAGTTCCATACTTTTGGGGAACCAACTGTATGCAACTGGGATGGAGCATTGTCCTAGCAATATTAAGTCACATTACACTCACAAAACATAAGACAGGGAGTAGTAAAAACTAAAGAACCACAGAAATCTCCTTGCTACACTGTTAAATATGTTTTCCTTTATTAGCCCATTGATGTCCAGTGTCAGATATAGATCTCCCCTCTTTGCTTCCATAAATTCCCATTTAGTGCTATTCTAGTACATCTCTGTCCCACTGATCTTTTAAAAATCATCCATCCATCCACTTTGTGGTATTTCTATATTCCTTCCAATCCAAGGTCACTGTTGATGTATTTCTTTATTCTACCAATCATCTACTTGTCCAATTTCAGCCAATCCTATAATGTCTCAATAAATTGTTTTCACTTCCTCTTTTAACTCTTCAACTTTTTCATCTTTATTCATCAAACTTATATGTGGCAATCACCAATCTCATCTTCTGCCTTCAGCAACCATTCCTAGCACAGAGATTTTGAGTGCACTTTGGCATTTCATCAAGTTGAGTGCTTCCATAATCAAATGGCTCAGAGCAACTACAAATTGAGTATTTGGGAGATGTTTAGCATCAAAACATCACTGTTGCTAGGCATATTGCTAAGTAAACACTAACCAATCCTAACTCTGACCTGCAGAACCATCACTGTCTTTATTTGGTTCATCCACCCTTGATTCCTATGTCAAATTTCTATCTCTGGAGATATTCATTTTGCTGAACCCACAGAGAATTTTTCAGTGGCTTCAGGAAGGCCCCAATTTCTGTCCACTTGCTGATCCTACTTCCCTCTGATTTTCACTCCAGTCTCTGGCAGCAAATCTCAGCATGACTCCTTTTTTCATCAGTTAATTATTCCTCATCCAAATACAAAGCAATGTTGTGGTTGGTTTTCAGTGTGTGAATAAGGTGTAAAAAATGCAAAAAAAAAAAAAAAAAAAGAAGGAGGAGGAGAAGAGGATACCTTTATTAGATCACTTAAAATATAATAAAACGTTGCACAAATTTTTGTGATTCATGATCACTTCTTCAGGCATGCATTAAAATGTTCATGGCATGTTGGTTCATGGTGTTATATTGTCACTCCCACAGGAAGCTGGGTGTTTGCTCCCAGAGCATGTGGCCCTCTCTGGCAGACCAACACGCCACGAACATTTTAATGCATGCCTGAAGAAGTGATCAGGAATCACAAAAGCTTGCACACCATTTTATTAATTGTTAAGTGATCCAATAAAAGTATTGCCTTCTTCCTTCATTTTTTTTTTGCATTTTTTATAATTTGAATCACTTGGCTAATCCTCTTTGTTTGCCTATGAATGATAAGGGTATCCTTTAGGCCATCTTGACTGCTGCAATTGGTGCTGACAACATTGAGGCTGACATTTGCTATATAAAGTTTGTCATCCCTTTTATTCCTGGCAGTGTGGGCACAATATTGTGCATCAACATTGGACCATTTCCTGGCATTCTGAACAGTAGATGTGAGAACAGAATATCCCACATTCAGAAACTGGAAGGTTTTTTTTTTTTAAGAACTGAATATTCTTTCCCCAGGCACAAAACCACTGAAAACATAATTATTGTTCTCTTGGCATTATATGTGTAGGTCAGTGCTAAAGATCATTAGTGCTAATGATTTTCTTTTTCTCTATTTAGTCTCATTTTGAAGAATATTTGAGAGATTTCTGACTTGTGGAGAGACTGGAATGTTAGAAATTAGAATGCTGCCTGGAGAGAAGGTCAGATTAAAAGGGGGGGGGGGGAAGCCTGGGAAAATAAAACAGGCCATGGCCTCAAACTAACAGTATATGTTCTAGGAAAGTTAGAAATCCAAAGGAAATCAAATTGTTCTAACATTTTCCAGCTGAGACAAGTTAAAAATGAATTCTGAGAGAAATCTTGGAACTTCTACCAAATAAATTATATGATATGTTTAAGTATAAATCTCTACTGTAATTATTACTATAATGTAAGGTAAAGGTTTCCCTTACTCGAAAGCCAGTTGTATCCGACTCTAGGGATCAGTGCTCTGTCAGAATCCAGCTGTCCCATGCAAAGGCCCTTCCCTTCCAGTTCCAGAGACCCCTGTCTCTTTACGGGAACTGTCAGCCCTTGTCAGCTCTATGGGAGAGCTGGTCTGCAGTAACAGAACTCTTACTATGCTCAGGCAATGAAGCAAAGCAGGGAGGTCTGGTAGCTAGGCCTTGTGTGTGTGGTGTCAGCATCTGTTAAGGAAAGAGATGATCTTCAAGCAAAAACAGTAGATTTATTGTAGTAGGTTTCTTAAAGGTTAATCCAGAAAGGCATGAATAAGTTCAGTAAACAATTAGTTAGTCCAAAAACAATCCAATCACTCTAGGTGATCATTTTGAAGAAGCAAAAAGGCATAGTTCCACCGGCAAAGATGTTAACCCATAGACATCCAAAAGTGAACTCCCTCTGCTCTCCCTAAGATGGGGATTCTGCAGTCAGGTGGGGTACCTTTTAACCAATCAGGGAACAGAGAAACTTTTTCATAACAAGAGAAGAAGTTTACACATGTGAAGGGAGACTGCTCTCTAATAGCCAAAACATGGGAACTCAGATAAGAGTACTGGGAACACTGAACTGAAAACAAGCTGTCTCGTGACACGTAGTCTTGTGAGACAGAGAGGAAAGGATTTTTGAGGCCTAGTTTAACCAGGTCCTCCCCAAGCTTTGAGAACGTTAGAAAAGATGTTGTTTCATGACATGCTCATCTCTGTTTCAAAGCCAAAGAGCCAGCGTTATCTGCTTCTACAGACATTTCCATGGTCATGTGGCAGGCATGACTAGACACTGGAGCATATGGAATGCTGTTACCTTCTACCTATCTACTTACAATTTCTTGCTTTCAAACTGCTAGGTTGGCAGGAGCTGGGACAAAGACTGGAGTTCATTACATCCTTCCAAAGAAAACAGCTTTCCCTTTCATTAATGATCCTATTGTTATTTCTCTTTGTTGTCTTCATTTCAAACTTAATGTCATAATAAAACACCATGTTAAAAAAAGTCACTGAAACATTACATACATATTGGTCCTTGACCATCATGAAGAGTAGACTTTGATGGTTTAGCAGTTGGTTTACAGAGTTATTCCTTCAAATGTGTGACATATGTTCTGTCCTTGTCCTTGCAATTATGACTACAAAATTTTTCAAGATAACAAGTACAGTACTGTATCTAAAAATGTATCATTCTCTTCTATTCACAGTAAAGAATGTGGCCAGACAACAGAATAAATTTATCCATTCTGATCATCATGAACAAATATTCAAACTTAATCTTAGGGAGAAGGGGCTGTGGTGGCTCAGTGGTTAAGAAGCTTGCCTTGTTAGCTGGAAGGCTGGCAAGTTGGCAGTTCGAGACCCGGATACTGCATGATGGATTGAGTGCCCATCTCTGTCCTAGCTCCTGCCAACCTAGCAGATTGGAAGCAAGAAATTGCAAGTAGATAAATAGGGACTACTTTGGTAGGAAAAGATTTTGGGGACATGAAAGGAGTCTCAGTCGGGTGTCTTCTGAGTGGAGTTTCTCCAGCAAAAATCCTTTCAACCCAGAATAACTTCTGACATGAAATTATTATTATTTTAGGGAAAATGGGGGGAAAGATAATTTCACCAAGTAACTATTTTGTTGGGATAACATCAATCTTGCATGCACTAACACTGGGTATCAGTGCAGCCTAATATGCTTGCCCTTTGCCACTAGGTCGATTGGTAAAGTTCTTCTCCCCATTCTGACACTTGAAGCAAGCCCCATCCCTTTTTCTATTTGTCTGCTTGCTTCCATTGTCTTTGTTATTGATAGTCCCTTTTTCTTTCTCTGACCAAGTAATGAGCATGGGACTTCTTCTATGTTATGAAAACTTCATTCCCACTCCCTGTTTTTATTATTCTGACTTTAACTATACATGGTAATTATCTTTTTTTTCTACTTCAAATTCTTCTAGAGTACTTTTATAATGCAAAGTGCTAGTTTATGTATGCAGAAAAGAAATTGAAAGAGGAAGCAGAAGTTGAGATTGAGCTGATTTCTCCCTTGTTCTGTGCTATTGTTGTTATTTCTATCCCATGCTGTGCTAACTAAGATAAATACTCAAATTCCCCAATATAGTCTTTGCCTCTTATATCCAAAGTGCTTAAGTCTGACAGCAATTATTTTCAATAATTCATTTCAACAGATGCTAGTATATGGCCATTTTGCCCTATAAAGCTTTATCAGTAATTACAGCTGTATTTTCCATGTACAGTTGCAGGGCTCATCTTAAAATATTAATGTTGTGGAAAATATAGTGTCATTATTATTTTTTATAAAGTTTGATGTTGCTCCCTTATTACAAAGCAGTTCCCCAAAGAGAAAGCAACCTCTAGTCTATAGAAAAAATAGTTATCATTATACACCCCACACAGAAGTTCACATAAATAAGGACATTTAAAGCTAAGTTCATTCCTTCTCTTGACTCAAAACACAAATACACTAAGGGATCATACTTAAGAGGTAAGCTCAGTTCTTTCATTTCTTAAAGAAGAAAAAACTATATTTGCCAAGGACTAAGCCCCTTAAATCCAAAAAAAGACTTTGTTTTCCCAGATACAAATTAGTTGAACTGTACTAGTAAGGGTTATGTAACTATGGGGAATACTATACTGCAAATCTACTGTTTGTAGATGTTGTGATTATCAAATCCTTTGTTACCTTTCAGCTGTTCCACATCACAAATGAAGTATTGTACATGGAATGGAAAGGCTAGTGGGATTATGTTGTTTACCTGGCACAGAAGTTAAGGTGCAAGAGGGCACATCAGGATACTTCATGGTGTTAGTCACAAATCTGCACCACACTGATATGGTGTTTGTGTGTGGTCAGTAATGGGCACCAACCAGTTTAGACCAGATTGCCTGAACCGGTAGCAAAATTGGGTAGCCATGTCCACCTCTCTATCCTGCCATGCCCTCCAGCTGGAGAGGGGCGGGAAAGAGGAGGAAGGAGCCCCTGTGGCTGGGCCTGGCAGGGATGTGCCGCCGCCGCTCAGGCGCTCCTTCAGCCTCCACTGTGTTCTATTTGGATAGAGGAGTTATTAACTGATGAAGAAGGGAGTCAGTTTCTGGGATTTTCCTTTGTTTGGTGTCTCTTTGTGAATGGTACTATTCTCTATGTGAATGTAGACAACCTTGACTTCTGCCATTGGTATTGTCAACATTTGGGCTGTCCTTTGCTATGTAAAGCTTGGCATCTGTTCTCCTGCTGGCAATGCAGGCACACAATATTGTATAGGCCATTTCCTGTCATTTCAAATTGTGGATATAGAGGCAAAATATCCCACATATGTAAACCAGAGGGTCCTCCCCCACCCCCCAAGGGCTGAACTTGGCTTCTTAAAATGGAAGTTTAAGTATACACTCAGTGCTACAACACTGTGGGTGGAGCCTATGTCATGGGCAGAGCCTACATAATGGGCAGAGCCCTTACCAACTCTAGGCTTCAGTGCTCATCTCTGTTTATAGCCAAAGAGCCAGTGGACTTGATCCATAAAAGCTCACATTAAAATACAGCAGATATTTCTTTAAGGTACCACAATGTTTTTGTCTTTTTGTTTTGTCTACTCTCTGATATGCTTGCACAGAATAAAACTTTTTAAATGGTAGCTGTGCTAGTCTGGGCAGGGCAGGGAGGCGGGTGTGGCCACCCAATTTCACTACCCCCCTGCCTGAAGGGCACCCAATTTTGCTCCTCTCCCTACCAGGGTGTGTGTGTGTGTGTGTGTGTGTGTGTGTGTGTGTGTGTGTGTGTGTGTGTGTGTGTGTGTGTGTGTGTGTGTGTGTGTGTGTGTGTGTGTGTGTGTGTGTGTGTGTGTGAGAAAACCTGTTACTGCCCACCACGGCATCCACTCAACATAAATCCATTCCAACAGAAGCTTCCTAAATGTAGACTTATCCAGTCCTAGAGAATCCCAGAAGATGGTTTTAATAATCTTTACTATATTTCCTGGGAGAGGATGAAAGCAAAGACAGCTGGGATGTCTGTAGTCTCTCCATGTCAAAATATTTTGAAAAGTTGTTTTGGAATTAACAAAATGGTGAAGCAAAGATGTAAGAGCAACACATACAGCAGAGAAAGATACACCCTTTAACTTTTCAGGTAAACTAATGTTGACATGGCAGCTCCACAGACTGAAGACTATAGAGCTATCTTTCAGTTTCCAAATCCTTTCCTTGGTTTAGGCAACCTGAGGAAAACCTGGAGCAGAAGTTCTACAAACTATTTGTGTGCATGTTTCACTAAAGATGTCCCTTTACCAGAGTTTGCAAAGATGGACTTTGGATACTAAGGTCCAAATCATCTGTACTATGTTTAAAAAAGAAAGGAAAGAAAGGGGGAAAATCAGCTCATTTGAAATGTGGTGTTGGAAGACTATTTTAAATCAGGGAACATAAAAACTCAGAGAAATATAAGGACTGTATGTTCCTGCTAGATTGCAGGTAGCAATATTGAGCTCTTCTGTAACTCAGCTTGCAAATGCTGGAATGACCTTCTGTATTCAGTGCTTTCTTGCCTTTATGTCTTTGAGTGGTTCCATCCACACTTTCATGCCTTTCAATAGCCAGGCTCAGCATATTTACAGGCCTTTTATGAAACAGAGCACAGCTGCTCCTATAAACAAGATGACAATAACTCCAATCTCACTTCTTCCAACTAATCCTCCTTCATGGCAGGACATGGGATGTATAGGACACCCTTGGAAGTTGAAACTGAAGCTGGACAACAACAGATTTTGTCCATTTCTACTACTCTCCTCACAGCAAGACTGTTGGTGGTTCTTTTTTCCTTACAATCTCTGTGCTGCTGATACCTTAATGGTAAGAAAACCAAAGAGAAAACTTTTCTCATCAGGATAGGATTCTTCTTCTTATTGTGCCATATCCGATTCCCAATATTGGCTATTTTCATGGTGTTAAGCCATAAAGGCTGTCCTTTGAATATAATGCAATGGCCTTCCATCCTTCTGCATTGCAAAATGACACCCAGATCCAGCTCTGCATGTCACTTTCTGGTCCTGAGACCTTTTGGCACACAAAGTCTTCCTCAGCCCCAAGCCAGTATTGATGAAGCTGCTGCCTTCCATCAAGATGGATTCAAGCGGGATTTAATCCATTTGGGGACTATCACCCTTCCCTGTAGACTTCAGCACCCAAATCCGTTAGTCCTCAGGGTTGTCAGGTTAGAAAACCACTGGCTGACACTCAGTATTGAGTCACTGGCAATACAGTCTACTCTATCCGCATAGCAGGATTACCTGGCCAGACAGGATAGATAGAGATGGACAAACTTCTATCTTCCAGGTCTGCCAACATTGTAAGCACATCTTGTATCTGCATCTTTATAAACAGCTTATCATGAAGGCTCTGGGGTACACAGAAACAGCCTCCTCAAAGATTGTTGTATTTTTGAACCACAATAAGGAATACACTGGTAATGGCAACCTTTTGATGCTGGCTAATCTTTCTCACACTAGGTCAGGCAAAAGGAACTGAAAAAGGTGGCTTCATTTTGGTAGTTTCATGTCTGGTCTAGACATGGAAGAAGAATGATATCCTGGGAAGGATAATGTGGGCACCTTTTGTGTGTGCTGAGAAAACATTCTCCTGCCACTTTCTGCATGCCAATACAATGTTAAAGCCTGATAAGAAGCAAATAATATCTCCTCCAGACAATTGTCAACCCTATTCCTGTTTTGTTTAAAAGCAGATCTTCTATCTGTAGAATATGTTCTTTGAAAGCTTCTGTATTCTATCAGAAATGTAAGAGCAGCAGAGCATCCTGTTAGTATTCTGAACAAAACAACCGCACAGTTGTAATAATTCATTTCCTGGGGGCCTTTTCTTCTACAGGATGCTGAAAAAGAGAGGAGAAAACTTCACTCTGAGAAGCTGAAATCCCGGGAACACACACTGCCAGATGTGTTCAAAAGTAATCTGGTTGGGATTGGGAATTTTTAGTATTGAACTAATCTCCCTTTCCAGCTGTTCTCTGCTACCTTCTGATGAAACACAAAAAAGCCCGTGCTGCTGGCCATACAAGTATCCCTGTTGGGGATCAGGAACCTCAGTGGTCTATAAGAGGCTGTAGTTAAGTAGAAATGTACACACCACAGCATTTTGTTCACTTTGTTGTCCCTGAAAAGAATTTTCCTCTCTACAATGTCACTGTCTCTAGATAGAAGCATTAAACCTTTTAAAAGCTGTCTTTTGCAATGTTGCAACTGGCTGGATAGTGCGGTGGTTTAGGTATCTGGCTGGGGAGCCATAAATTGAGGATTTGATTCTTCACTGTGCCTCTCAGGAGAAGACCTAGTGGTTCCTCATGTGTAGAGTGGCCAGTTTTGGAATGGAGAGCACCACAGTCCTACAGAGATATTTTCTGAACCCTGCAAAACCATTCTTGTGGAAAGCTGGCACTAAATGGGGAAAAGGATGGAGGCATTCAAGTTGCCAGTCCCAAAATCTAGGTTATTAGAAGTGGTGGGTCAGATGCACCCACCACCACTGCTGTAACCATTTTTGTACCTTGTATTTTAAATATAGCCTTTCTAAATAGACGCCATTTCATTTTAAGATGCAAAAATATTTTTCCTCTTTGATAACTCCAATGCCATTTTTCATTTTTCAGTTAGCTGTGTCAATAAGAAGTGTGATAAAATACAATACTGGGCAGGCAGATCATTTTGGGACTGATACTAGTGTAATGATCCTCTTACTCACAAGTAGCACTTCTGCCCCCTCATGCCTGATACTGCCTGCGCTCTGGCCCAACAGTCCAGACTTTTCCTAAAAGCTTGCCTTTTCACTCCTTACCTGGGTCTAGGTGGTGAGCAAGGTAGCTCATGAGATTAGTGTAGATGATGTAGCACAGCCAAGTAAACACTCCAGTCTTCAGGTATTTTAAAAGTATATTGAAATCAAAGTAAGGTACAGAATAAAGTTCATCAGAAGTTTAGAAAGCAAATCAAAATAAAGGAAAGGGAAAGCCCACATGATAGCAGTTCAGATCCAAAAGAGCCTTTGGCCCCCACCCTCTGGGATTTTATTTCCTCCTTCAGGGTCCGCCTCATTGCCATTCCCCTAAAGGATTCCAACCAGTGATCTTACAGCATAACTTGTCCATCACACATTAGGCTCCATCTGTTCCAACCCATGAGGCTAAAATGTTTATACTTACTGATGCCTTTGGTATGTGAGAAAGGGGTCTCCCCAGATTGAAATCTCCATCTTGGATGGGTTAATGCACATGGTATAAATCGTACAATAACAACTAGTATTTACCTAGGGCAGTGGTTCCCAACAAGGGGTACACACAGCCCACTAGTGGACTTCAATTCCCAGAAGCCTAAGTCAGTACATTGGCTGATCAGTGCTTTGGGGAAATGACTTAGGCTTCTGGGAATTGAAGTCCAAAAACCAACATTTGGGAAACACTGACCTAGGGCATATCTAAATGGCCCAAATATCCTGCTTTGGATCACTTTGAGGTGCAGTTAGTGACAATCCTAGAACCCACAAGCAAGGATTGACCATATTACACATCAAGGAACCCTGTTTAGCATGATCTATAAGCATGTTCCCTTTAAAGGGAAAGAGGGGGAAACCCTACTGTCTCCTCTGCCATGCAATTTCTCAAGATTGTCAAGCAGCTTAAGCAATGGTAGGCAGTTGTTTTGATTCAATCCCAGAGATCGCACAAAATGAGACCATACCAAAGTAAAGTGATTTTACCCTCACCAAGAGAACACTAGCCCCTCTCAGTGATTTCAAAAGGCATCAGTAAGAGACAGGGTGGTTCATGACAGCACCTCTGTCATATGTTCACTAGGAAAAGGAGTGAACTAGTCCATCCCCAGTCCAGAACTAAATGCTAGACAAATGTCATTTGATTTCACTCTCAATCTGGATTGGACAGTTGTGGTCCTCCAGATGCTTTCTTTGCAAAGTAATTACCATAATCTTTCACCATTGGTTATGCCAGTTAGAACTGATGGGCCTTGTAGTCCAACATCTAACAAGCTAGGATTCCTCTTTCCTAATGTAACAGGTGCCACCAGTCAGCTAATCACCATTTTAACTCCTAATTCAAATTTATCCAGCTACAGTAGACCAATCCTAGATGACAATATGATTTATGCTTTTAAAAATGGTGTTTCTGCTTTGAAAGTTTTGACTCAAAGTCCATCCTTGAAATGTGTTTAACCTTCAGAATCTCATTCTACTGTGAAAAACAAAATCTTGATTTATTAATGAAATTCTTATTTTAGTACCAACAAAGTTACTAACATTGAGTTATTATTGGGTACTGCCTAATATGTTAGAAATATATAGTATCAGAAGACCATTAAATCCAAACCATGCTGCAATGAATGTTCACTAATACGTAGCAGCTTACTCCCAGGGTGTCTTTCCATCAGTGTCATGCCTCAGGACATATTATGAAGGTCCTGGATCATGATAGTATTTTAATTATTGAGAGATATGCAAACTCTATGCATCCAGGCAGGTTACATAGTGAGTCTGCTCTAGATGTTGCTTTGGTTATGCTAAAATACAATGGTTTCACCAAGAAATACTCCCTCTCTGTGAAATGTATCTCATTTGGAAAACATCTTTATTTGGAAGATGGGAAAACAATTCTGACATCATTATCCAGTTGGCCATATGTTACTGTGATGTTATTACACTGGCAGTGTGGATTTCAGTTTACTGAGATCAAACCACTATCAACGAGGTACTGGGGGAGGGGTGAATGGTAGCAAAATAGCTGAGAATGTGATGTGCATGCCAGTGTCTAGAATTCTATGGGCTTCAGACCTCATGACTGGATTTGTTTCCTGATAGACTTTATTTATGCATAGGCTGAGAGGAACACCACTATGGCAAAGCTAGTGGTCATACCCTATTGCATGAAAGGCTGTGAACCAGGACATGCCTATGAATGAAAATCTATACATGGGCATGGACATTCTGGTCAAATAGATAAATGTTCTATTTATCATTAAACCTGGACTTAAACAATATTCATCAGCATGTCTTGCCTCAGATGCGAAGAAGCAGAGTTCAACTTGTGTGCCCTCTCCATGTTGACCGCAATGTGTTCTAAGCATACCTGATGGTAATGAATGCTGGGAGTTGCCGCTCAGCAACCTCTAGAATGCCACATTCTGCTGACCCATGCTTTAAATCACCTTTATCTTTTGTTCATTTGTTTTATTTTGGCAGTCTGCCATTATAATCCAAGAGCTTTACTTTCTGAGGTGAGCAATACCTTTATTAGGTGCAGCTAACAACAGTATGAAAGCCTTCAAAGGTATTACTCAGCATAAAACCTAATTGTGTGCTAAGGAGCACACTGGACTCTGACTGCAGCATATTTTTAAGGTATATGTCCAAAATTAAGAAATTTTGTCTCCATATCTATCACTTCTGTGCAATTGCAGTCCTGTCACTAGATGTTGCTTTCCTACCATATTTTCTTTATCAGAATATTGCTATCATTATGACCTCATGTGACTCATTTTAGCATATCTCATTTGTATGGCGTAGAAATCCAATTACATACCTGCATGAAGACTCTAGCCAAGTAATGTACCTTTATTCATCTTGAAAGGTATCATTTTATATTTTCTTTTATTTTCTCATCTATGATTAACAGGAAGTTTATTGCCTTCTTAGAGGGCCCTTTTAGTTTTTGCATGCATACTATATCATAACAGGCAACTGATATGAATTCTCAGTATTGCCCAGATGAAACAATCATGAAATAATCACTAAGCCTATCCTATTTTCTCCATAAAATTAGCATGAAAGTGTTTTTTCTTATAAGGATACCTGTAATTTGCTTCAGGCAGAACAGCTAAAAATCAGATTTTTATTTTGTTGATTTCTTTACACTATAAGCTTATACATACTTTATGTCCCGCTGAGATCAATTGTCTTACTCATGGGAAAGCAGAAGTAGCAATGGATGGAGCATGCTTGACTGAACTTGGTGGGCCATACCTCTGCATATACACAGGATTATGCAATCACTACCAGGAAAAGATAAGAAATTAAAAGTGTGAAACAATTTCTCAGTCCCTTAGAATATTTTCCATTTGGAAGCTTGACTAACACATTTTAGTCAATTTTTGATGGCCATTAAAATAATCCTTGTCCAGCAAGCCATTCACTACATGTACTTACATTTGGTTGATGTTCATTTATATTGGTTTTATTCTACACTGACCTTTTTCTGTACACTCCCATTTATGCCATTCCCAGGAACACTATATATATAGGAACTTTGTAGCTGCCAAAGGCTGCTTCCAGTGCAATCTAACAAACCCTTCAGCATATCAGCTATTGAACACTTCCCCAGATCATCTACAAGCAGACAGGGGAAGTGAAATGATTATTTTTTCAACCTCTTCTGGATCATCACTTATTTTAAATTAACAACATTTTTCTTTGGTTGTGTGTGTTGCTGATTGAAAGCACATTCACAGTCATGGTTTCAATTGGTAATACATATACAAACACATACACACGAACAATTATTTTTAATTTATACTAAAAATTATTTCTCTTCCCATGACTGTTTGTAGCTGATCAAGGAAAGTGTTCAATAATGAACAAAGGGTACTGTATTTGTCTGCATATAAGACGCATCAGAGTATAAGATGCACCCAATTTTTTATACACATTTTTAAGGGAATTTTTTTTCTACATTTTTCATGAATTTTGGCAGGGGAAGAGAGCTCCTTTGGAAGCCCCTTTGCCTATCTCCTGGCAATCAGCGGCAATTTCCACCGGTCAAGTTGCTCTCTCTCCTTCTCTCTCTCTCACATACACACAGAAGCGTAGCGTGCCTTGGTGGGGCCCCGTATAAAATTTTGTTTGGGGGCCCTTAGGAAGGGTAAAGATTTGTTTTGCTTACGCACGCCCAGGGGCCCCGTATAATTGATACGGCAGATACGGCGGTAGCTACGCCCCTGCATACACACATACCTCAACGGTCACCTCAGGTGCCGTTACGTGCCTAAGCATCCCAGTCCCTATCCATGCCTCATGGTTCCCTCATAAGGAGAGCAGAGAAGAAAGAGACTGGGGTGGAAGTCCTCTGTCTTTGTCCTTCCTAAACATGGGAAGGAGCGGTGGCAGGCACCCATGGCTGAAGAGAGGAGCACTACCAGCTGGCGGTGGCAGGCACCCATGGCTGAAGAGAGGAGCACTACCAGCTGGCGCAACCCCTGCCAGACTGAGTGAGAGACAGAATGAAGGTGTCTGCCTCCAAAAACCAGGGTGATAGAGGGGAGGTGGGTGAGCAGTCCCGGTTCATCTCTGGAGGAGAAGGAGGAGGAGGAGGAGGGACAAGAGGAAGGATCTTCATGGCACCATCTGGGAGAGAAAGAGCCAGCCCTGAAAGAGGGATCACACCTTACTGCTGGACAAGCTCTGTCTATCTGTGCTTCGGGTACAGTAGAAAGAAAATGGGGCAAAGAGTACACCTTTGTGGAGAGTGAGCCCAGCTGTTGCGCGGCGTGGGCGGGCGGCTATAAGACCTGCCACTGCCCCCAACGAACTTCGGCTCCTCGTCCGGTCCGGCCCAGAGAGTGAGCCCAGCTGTTGCACGGTGCGGGCGGGCGGCTATAAGACCTGCCGCCCCCCCCCCCAACGAACTTCGGCTCCTCGTCCGGCCCGGCCCGGAGAGTGAGCCCAGCTGCTGCGCGGCACGGGCGGGCGGCTATAAGACCTGCCACCGCCTCCAACGAACTTCGGCTCCTTGTCCGGTCTGGCCCGGAGAGTGAGCCCAGCTGCTGTGCGGCGGGCGGGCGGCTATAAGACCTGCCGCCGCCCCCAACGAACTTTGGCTCCTCATCTGGTCCGGCCCGGAGAGTGAGCCCAGCTGTTGCGCGGCGCGAGCAGGCGGCTATAAGACCTGCCACCGCCCCCAACGAACTTCGGCTCCTCGTCCGGTCCGGCCCGGAGAGTGAGAGACGCCAGTCCCGCTACTACCGCCACAGCTGAACCATGGCCAGCCACTCCTCCAGATAAATGTATATTTATTAATTGAAATATTTATAAGGGATGAGGACTTTTCCTATTGCTTTGTACTGTATATCCATGATTGTTTTTGTATTTCTTTGACTGTACTGTATTTATATATTTTTTATTATTTTTTATGAAGGTCTTGTCGACCACATTGATTGTATTATACTTGTTATATTGTATGTATATTATGTTTTCTATTGTAACATTGTTAGCCGCTCTGGGTTGCTTCGGCAAGGAGAGCGGCATATAAATTTGAATTTAATAATAATAATAATAATAATAATAATAATAATAATAATAATAATAATAATAATAATAATAATAATAATAATAATAATAATAATAAAAAAGAAGAAGAGTGGAGGAGGAGTGATCAAGAGATGGCAGGATACCTCCTCAAAAGTCGCTTCCCCTCCCTTTACGCAACTCCTCATCCTCTTTGCCCCAGTTTCTTTCTGCTGGACCCATAGCATGAAGGGACGGAGCCTCTCTGCCACTAAGATGTATTCTCTCCCTCCCTCTTTTGAGGCTGGTTCTTTCTTTCTCTCCCAGATGGTGGCTTTAAAATCCTTCCTTCTGTCCCTCCTCCTCCTCCAGAGATGACCCAGGATTACTCAACTGCCTCCCCCTCCTGCCCTGCTTTTCAGAGGCTCCAGCCGCCACTGATCAACATGATAATTTTGATTACTGGCGTATAAGATGCACTCTGTTTTTCTGTTGTATTTTAAAGGGGGGAAGTGTATCTTATATGCCAGAATATATGGTAAGTTCCTGTTCAGATATGCCAAAGGGCACATCACTCCTCCTACCTGAATGGGAACCAGCGCTTTTCCAGCCAATCTAGGCACCTGTTTTGCAGGCAATCTTGGACAGGCTCATAGATAAGAAGTGTGATACATAGAATTTAAATGGCACTGCATTTTATGGCAATATGCACTTTAAAACTTTTTTTTCCATTTTTGTGTTGATTCTAATATGCATTTATATATTTACTGCATTTATAAAAATCCCTTTTCAGAATGTGCTTTAACATGATTTGAGGGTATGTTAACACTAGACACTCAATCAGCACATTTTTCAGGAGAGACAGGGAACTTTTCATTTTACTATATGAAAATAGAGCAATACTATATCAATTAAAATGCTTAAAAAGATAAAGGACTGTGTCTACTGTAGAAAACTATGTACTGTATTAGGTATGTAGATTTTTCATTGCCTCTTCCAAAAATTATGGAGGATGAAAACACTTTCTGTCTTTTACTAGGGGCTTGTGAGGAATTTTCAGATCCTCGGAATCTGTTTCAGTCTCGATATTTATACAGTATCTGATTAGGGACTTTTCCCCCTTGCTTAAAAGTTCATAGATATCAAACAGCAAGTCACATCTCCAGATTTGGCCATGCCCACAGACTTAGCCATGCTCACAGTGTGGTAGTAAAAAAAAATGTATGCCCACCACTGGTCTTATACGCTGGCAAATATGGTAATTTGGAATCAATTTGACAGCATACAATTATTATTTACAATACAAACTGCCTGGTTGGAGGGGGCTATATGTGTCTCATTCATTAATTGAGTCTAGAGAACTGCTACCAAATAAGTTGGTGCAAGGGTTTCTAATGTCCTGAATGGTCAAATCTTTGAAAATAAATCCCTAATGTTTTACAGAAGACAAAGCTCTATGCTTCTGTGATTTCTTTGTCGTGGTATAAGGACAACCCTAGAATACACTTATCACCATATGTTTTTCAAAAATGTCAGTCAGTTACTATCATCTTCAGTAGTGGGCATCAGCAGGTTTGTACCAGTTCACCAGAACCAGTAGCAGAAATTCTGGCTGGCCCCGCCCATCCAAGTTTTGAAATAAAGTAGTCCTAATTCAGGTGCAACACAGGGCTCCCCCTGGCCACACCCACCATACCACACCCACAGTGTGGTAGTAAACATTTTTGGAGCCCACCACTGGTCATGTTCCATTTAAGAAATACCTGCTGAAATCCAGTAGTAGGTCACAACCAAAAAGGCCCATTGAATCAGTGGAATTTATGGAATAGTAAATTCATCAACTGCCCACTGACTCAATGGACTTGATTAGGTTGTAACTGGATTTCAGCCAAAAAATTAAAAAGTTGGTGGAAGATGGCAGTTGGAAAACAACTATAATTACTAGCCTGAAATTTACAAGGTTTTACAGATAGCTTTATATATTCTTTTAGCAACAGAAATTTCGTTTGAAACTATGCTACTTTCCATTTTCTTTTTTCTTTGCCTTTCTTCCAGCCCTTTTTAATATTAATTTATTATCTGACTTTCATGTCAGAAACTCATAAAAACTAGATGCATTTTAGGCTGATATTTGCATTTGTCTTTAGTCTGTTACTGTCTGAAATAATGTAGGGATATGCGGTCATTTAACATTAAATACAAGCCTCTTGTCAGCTACCCCGTGACCCTGTCTCAGCTGCCCCATGAGCGGAATGTTTAAAGAGCATTCATGCTTGTTTGTAATTATGACACAACCTCTGTACAAACTTTGTGGTTGCTGCAGCATTTCTGAAGCTGCTAAGCCACCCAAACGGCAGTACTACATGGTTAGGCTTGACTTTAAATCAATAAGATACTGTTCCAATGTTCAAAATACAAATTGAAAGACTTCAGTCTTTTGCAATGCAATTCCATGAATGTATATTCAGTGAATTTAGGGATACTTACTCTCAGGTAACTGAGTGTATGCTTTCAAATTTATTACATTAAAATTGGCCATTCTTGCTTTATCAGTGGATCACTAATACTGCCAACAATTGATGTTGGTGATAAATGTGACAAACAAAATGAAAGAATTCTGAATTCATGGTGTGATAAGTAGATTCCAATTTCTGCAGAACTGTTCATCACTTCTTTTTGTTGCTTGTTATTACTTTTCTGCCCAGCCTTGCCATTAAAAATGAAGGTGATCCCAAGTAACAAATGTCATTAAAATAAATAAAGACAATAGAGCCATTTGACCTTTTTGTTTGGAACAGAAAGGTCTTAAAGGATAGATTGGAAATATGCAACTTCTTAAAGACAATGAAAATGGTTGATGTTTATGTGTGTTCCATTGTCTGGAGGGAGCACAGGAGAAAAACATTTCCCACATATCTATCAAATAGGCTTCCTCAGATAATCATATCCTCTGAATGTTCACATTAAGATTTTATCACCTCTAGGCTGGTACATAACAAAGAGGTGGGCAGTTATACAGCCAAAGTTCAAGCCATTTAGGGCAGGGGTGCTCAAACATTTTGTGCTGTGGGCCAGTCATGTGGTTCAGCGGGCTGGTTGCGTGGTTCCTCCCACCGGAAGCAGAAATAAAACATGCCTTGCAGTCTGTTTTGCAACAGAATGAGATAGATTTTAAGCTTCCATTTTCTTTGTTTAAACCAGGGGTGCCCAAACTATGGTCCAAGGGCCATATCTGGCCCCTGATACAATTCATCTGGCCCACACTGCCCTCGTCATTCCCAGAAATGGAAATAAAACTCACCAGTATGGGCACGTTTTACTTCCACTTCTAGGAGTGACAAGGGTGCCACAGGACAGATGAATTGTGTCAGGGGCTGGATCTGGCTCGTAGGCTGTAGTTTGGGCACCCCTGGTTTAGGGCTTTTAAGTAGGGATGCACATAGCAACATCCCCCCCCCTCAATTTCCTCTGTTTTTGGCTTTTTGGATATGTGTGTGCCTTTCTTTCTTTGTTCATTTTCATGTTTTTTTATGTACAGTTGTACCTCGCTTAAAGAGCATAATGCGTTCCACAGGATTGCTCCTTAAGCGAGTTTGCTCTTTAAGCGAAACACCATTGTAAGTGACCAATTGTGGGTATGATTGCGAACCCCGATTTATTTGTTAAGCGAGTTTTTGGTTGATTTTATTTGTTAAGCGAAGCGAACATTCAGAGAAAATTCTGCTCTTTATGCGAGTTACTCTTTAAGTGAGATGCTCTTTATGCGAGGTTTGACTGTACAAATATTTGTGTTTTACATGAAAAGGAAAAGCCTCTTTGGAGTTATTTGCTTCATGTTTCCCTGTTTGCTTTTTCCTGGCACTTCAAAAGCCCTAAACAACTCTTAAAAACTGCTCTAAAAAGAGAAGGTAAGGCAATTTTCTGGTTCTAAACCATTCCTTATCCTATTCCACAGGCTGCATCTGGCCCATGGGCCAAAGGTTGAGAATCCCTGTTGTAAGGAAGGGATGTACTTAGGGTAAATGGATGTATGAGAGCATGTGCAGAGTATTGGGTCAGAATGATTTTTTTTGTGTGTGTGTGTGTGGGGGGGGGGGGAATGCCTTGGTAAAAGTGCAGCGAAGACTGCCAGCAGTGGGCAGAAACAGAATGTTATCGAAGAGACTATTCATTTGCATATTGGACTGGGATTGTTCGAGAATGAGTGGTTGTTGGGGAAAGTGCTGGAAACTCTGAGAAGAAAGAAGAAAATTGAGAGGTTTTGAAAATTGCTGCCATCCTGGAATTATCCAGCTGAGTAGGGCTAAGAAGGCTTCCCTAGAAAAGTTAAATAGGTTTATTATTTTGCCTGGGAGTGGGTAAATTGCTGATCATGTGGTGGAGGAAGGGCAAAATGGCCATCCAGCACCCAAAGCTGTCTGAGGAAGCATGACCTTGGCCCCAGCTTTTAAAGATTGAGAATTCCTGGTTTAATAGCTAACCCTAGGGAGAGGGGAGGCTGTAATTTGGTAAAACAGAGCTGGGACTGAGGTACAGTAATACCTCAGATAACGCTAAGACTTGGTTCCACAAGTCTTGGTGTTATCCGATTTTTAGTGTTATCCGATGCATGTTAAAATCCTATGGGATGGATCGGATAACGTTAAAGCTCCATGGAGATACATTGTAATCGCACAGGCTTTAGCGGTTGTTATCTGATCCATCCCATAGGACCTTAACGTTATTCGATCCAATTCTCCTCCCCAGATTACTTAACATTATGTGATTTTAGCGTTATCCAAGGTAAACATTATCCGAGGTATTACTGTATTGAATATCCCCGGGCTTGTCTTGTGTTTAGAAAAATCCAGGCCAGACTTCGCAGGTAAAATCATCCTGGCTGGTATGTTCCCAGAGTTAAAAAATTTCTGAGGAAAAAGGGTCTGGCGACCGTTACAATATTTACTAGCAATCTGAATATTAGAAGGGAATGCTTAGCCTGATCTGCTCTTTGTTGTTTGCTCCTTGAACAGGAGATGGGTTGCTGCTCATTTGTAGACTATCTACACATAAGCAAGAGCTTCTCCATGGCACTTCTTCTTCCATGTCTAGGTCAGATGTGAATCTTCCAAGATGAAGCTACCTTTTGGTGAGGTCATGCTGCAGTTCCTTTCACCCAACCTAGTGTGAGAAAGTTTAGCTGGCAAAACAAGTTTGCCATTACCAGGGTATGCCCTATTATGGTTCAAAAATACCACAATCTTCTAGAAAGCTCTTTCTATTTACCCCATCCATGATATTTATTCACATATAGAGTCCACACGTGAATAGCAATCTCACCTCTTCAGACTTCACACTAGAAACTGTGAGTGAAACAACAGAGGAGCCACAGCTAGGCAGTCTCCTCTGGCCAGAATACCAGTCAGTAGAATGGTTTAACTGGAACCAGTTGAAAAACCAAAGGTTAAAATCTGCTTTTTTAAAACAATTAAATACTCAAAACCTTTGGCCTGGATCAGCAAATTTGACTTTCTAATTTATTTAAGCTCAGATTCTTTCCATGCCACATGAGGAACTTTGGGATAGCTCAGTGGAAGTTCGATTTCCCAATGTGCATCGTTAAAAGGGGTTAGATTCAATTATCTTTAGCAGTGATGGTGAACCTTAGTACTCCAGCTGTTCTGGGATTTCAATTTCCAGAAGCCCTGATCAGCAGGAGTGCTGAGTTGGTCTTCTGGTAATTAAAGTCGAAGAACACCTGGCGTGCTAAAGTTCATCATCATGGATCTATAGCAGGAGTGCCCAAACTACGACCCATGGGCTGGATCCAGGCCACGGCGCCATTCCATCTGGCCTGCATCACCCTTGCCACTCCTGGAAGTAGAGGTAACACATGACCATACATGCATAAAATGCTGCCATAAATGACGGACGGCTGTCGTAAACACGTTTATAACAGTCGCAGGTGCATTTATGGCAGTATTTTGGCCATGCATGGGTGAATTTTACTTCCAGTGGGAGGAACCACGTGACTGGCCCACAGCCCAAAAAGTTTGGGCACCCCTGATCTGTAGGGTTCCTCCCAGCTCTCCAATTCTAAGATTATTTGTATTTTTATTTTATGGAAAAATATGATGATTTAGGTCTTTTCCACTAGAAAGTGTCTCTCCCCGCCCCCCACTGCTAATGTCCCATATAGATGGTTGTTAAATTCCTAATAATACTAATTGGCAGTAACAACTACATAATTATTCTTTTAATGTTGTGGTATGCAAAGATCAAATAAGAAATTGGTTAGTATGAAGATTTAAGAAGAGACATGAGTTGAAATTATATATCCATAGAAGCCTTGATAGTTAATTAGACATTTACTGTTAAAAATTCTGACCTTATTAATGTTAAATGATAGCTAATTAAACTGTTGCTATGTTAAATGGTATTTGAATACTGAAATGTTTCTCACATTATGTAACATATAAATAAGAAGGCAATTGCGTATTCAATGCCCTAGTGATTTTAAAGTTCATTTACATTAAAATAATATTTTCCTTATATTCCCATTGAAAATTCTTTATTAGATTATAAAACTCTAGTTCTGCAATTTGACATTGATTTTCATTCTCTTATAGGGCCATAGGTCATCTACAGATGCACTTGTACTTTAAATCCTAAATGACACAATGCTTTAAAATGTAAGATATTTTCTTGAAATATATTAGTAATATATCAGTGGCAATCTCACATTTGTGAATATCAGATCTAGTTCACTACAGGAGTATTCTTAATATAGATGAAATTGCAATGCTCATATAGTCCAGAGCTACTGTTTATAAATGTATACTCCAGGAAAACCCACACAAATATAGTAGTTACATGCAGTGATGGGTTGTTACCGGTTCGGACAGGTTCGCCCGAACCGGTAGTGCCCATCTGGAGGGGATCGCTGGGGGGAGGTGGTAAACCCCCGGGCAACTGGTTCAGTCACCTCTCCGGCTCCCCTCTGGAAGTGTATTTCTGGGCAGCCAAAATAGAAGTGTGCATGCGTCAAATGGAGGTTTGATGCATGTGCAATTCCGGGCAGCCATTTTGGCTTCCCGGAAAGGAAGGGGGCAGGCAGTGCCTGGAGAAGCGGCAGTGGCCTTTCCTCGCCATGCCGTGCCACACTGTTGCACCGCTGTGGTGGTTTGCTGCAGCAGCGGTTTGCCGCCACGCCACCGCAGTTCCTGCCTGCCTAGTGCCTGCCTGCCTAGTGCCTGCTCCCCGACCCCAAGCCAGGTAAGTGACGGGTTTGTGTTTGGCGTGGATGGGTGGGTTGAATTGTGTTTGGGGTGAGTGAGTTGATTATTTTAATGTTAATGTGTATTTTTATAGAATTTTTATTGAATTTTTCATTTCATTTCATTTTTTTCCTTTGGCTCTTCCCATAACATCATGACATCATGACGTTGGCTCTGCCCATGACATCATGACGTCAATACGTCATGATGTTGGCTCTGCCCATGGCATTGGCTCTGCCCACAGTGGGGTAGCAAAAAAATTTGACAGCCCACCACTGATTACATGGTTGTCAGCAGATCCATTATTGCAAACCTTTGCACTCCAGGTGTTCTTGGACTTCAATTCCCAGAAGGCCAAGTCTCTGAATCCACATAAATGGGGTTTACTGCACGTATGCACAATAAACCCATTTGTGTAGATTCACAGGGGCTTGGGCTTCTGGGAATTGAAGTCCAAGAACACCTGGAGTGCCAAGCTTTGCCATCACTGGTATAGAAAATTGATCCATTCTAAACTCAATATATAAGCATAACTATGATTTCTTTTCTAACACATGTAGTTCTTATCCATACAACTGGATAATGAACTAAGAAGGCACATTGAGAATACAGTCTTAACTGGGCAAGATGGCCAAGTGCCAGATTAGCATCAGAAGCTGTATGTCAAAACTTCTCCCAGTCTAGCAATGCTAGTAGTTACTTATCGTTATCCTTCACCTAACCCAGGGGTGGCCAAACTATGGTCCACAGGCTGGATCTAGCCCATGGCACCAAATCATTCGGCCTGCACTGTCCATGCCACTACCAAAAGCGAACACACTCCACTCATGTGCAAATGCACCCACACATGCACAAACGCTGCCGTAAATCCACTTGTGGCTGTTGTAAACTTTTATGACAGCTGTCGAAGCATTTTGTGGCATTTGCGCATGCACGGACACGTTTTACTTCCACTTCCAGCAGGAGGAACCATGCGACTGACTGGATCAGCTATCTGGGGGACGTGGTCTGCCCTGCAGCATGAAAAGTTTGGCCACCCCTGAGCTAGAGGATGATTGCATCAGACACAACTTAGCTCTTCTTTTGCTTGCCCTTTTCTGCCCCATTTTCACTTTTTCTTTTAGCAAAGCTCTAAGATCAGTAAGAAGAGGAGAATTCTGCTGAAAGAAAGGCTCCTCTGCAAGCAAAAGAGGCTTGCACCTAATCATATCCCCTACACTTATATACCTATGACTTAGAATAGCACTGTTCAACTGTTATTCCTTTGGGCACAAATCAAATTCATCTTTTTTATTTGAATATGTTCCTGTATGCTTCCACTTAGGCTGTCTTGCTTGTGTTTCTTTGAGAATGATATGCATATTAAAGATACAAGTCTGACATGATGGAAATTATGGAGTGAACATTGGAAATTTTTCACATGAATTATAAAATATAGACAGCTTTACTGAGTGGATTGATGTATTCAACTCACAATATGGAATTACGTAATCGTTCTTCCTTAGTTTTTGAAGTAGACCATCTTTATCAGACTCAGATTCACCATTTAAGAGCAAAGAAAATAATGAAGAAATGTTACAGCCAAGTGGAATCATGTTGTTGGGCTCAGAGGTGATTAACTAGCCCAATATAAGCAATAGAGATAGAGAAACAGGAATGGAATAACACAATCCCACCCACCCCAAAAAGATTCCCTTTCCTATTTGATTGTATGTTTGTAACAACACAAGCTTCTAGGATCTCAGTCCATTAGCTAGCCTCAACTGTGGGAAGACTAAAAGCAAATATGAACCAAATATTTACTTAGTATCTTGAGATGCTTATATGTCCACCCATTCACTGACTGAGATTTACACTACCATTCATTCAGCAGTCTGTCCAGGTCAGTCATGGCAAACCCTGGCACTTCAGCTGTTCTTGAACTTCAATTTCCAGAAGCTCTGATTAGCAGTACTGACTTAGGTTTCTGGTAGTTGAAGTTCAAGAACAGCTGGAGTGCCAAGGTTCACCATCACAGGTCATTGTGATCCTGCTATGGTCATAGAGTAGACCCTACTGCCAGTGACTCAATGGTGATCGTAAGGTGGCAGTTAACCTGACAAGCCTGAGGAATGTAACAGATCTGTTACTCATGAGTAGAATGTTAGTCTAGACTAGTGATGGCAAACCTATGCCACACATGCCAGAGGTGGCACTTGGAGCCCTATCTGTGGGCACCCATGCAGTCACCCCAGCACAGAGTTTGCCCTGCCCCTTTGCCCAGCAGCCCAATGGGAATGCTTTCTCCCTCCTCAAGGCACAGAGTTCACCTGCCCTTCTTCCCAGCAGCCCAATAGGAGCATTTCTTTCCTCCCCTGCTGCTATGATGGCACTTTGTGATAAATAAGTGGGTTTTGGGTTGTAGTTTGGGCACTCGGTCTCCAAAAGGTTCACCATCACTGGTCTACATGTAGTTGGGACTGCACCGGAATTGGCCCCAGCTAAGCAATTGCAGTGGTCTGGAAAATTTTTGCTGCTTCTGTCCTTTGAAATTTGCGCTGATAGGGGAGGTCCCTTGCCACATGCTGCTGACATGAGTCCAGGGACCAGACATGCCTCCAACACCTGGGAGGAAGCATCAGGGCAGGTCCGGCCCCTGGCAGAAAAATGGTGAGAACGCCTGCCCTACATGTTTGCTAAGTTCACAGCACACCCAGAAAACTTACAACAGCATGGAGCACCACACCATGAGAACATCCTGCCTCCTCCCTCTGTTTTTTATGTCTTCCAACAAGTTTCACCCTCTGGCCATTCCCCTAAAGGATTTCAACCAATGACTATATAGCATACAACATTCCTCCAAAATTAAGTTTCATTTCTCCCAGACCACTAGGCTAGCATGTTTAGTCTGGAGAGCAACTTCTGCCCAATGATACCCATGATGCACCTTAACTCCTCCCCTTCAGAGAACAGCCTCAGAAATCTCCATTACAGATACATAAAAGTACACAGGTCCCATTTCTATCCATGACAAGGACTAATGGCCTTGAGTGGCTCCCAAGTGTTTTAAATGGTCCCACTTAATCCATCTTGATGGAGGGCAGCAGCTTCATCAATCCTGGCCTAGGGCTGAGGAGGACTTTGGGCGCCAAAAGGACACAGAACTAGAAAGTGACTCACAGAGCTGGATCTGTGGTATGGGTGTCACACTGCAATGTGGAAGACAAATGGAAGGCCACTACATTATATTGTTCCCAGGACAATCTTCATGGCTAATTGCCATGAAGATAGCTAATATTTGGAATCAGATGCAGCACTCAAAATAGAAGACGTCATTTGTCAGATGTATTTTAACTTGCATTCCTGCATTGAGGAGAAGGGTTGTACTCAATGGACTTTGAGGTCCAATTCCATTCTTCTATGATACTGTGAAACAGGATGATTTTCTAATGAATAAGTTCTTATGTGGGGGACTATTGGCTTCTTAAAGAGTTTTACAGCTAATTTATCAATGATATGTCTCATTAGGTTCCTGAATTATATGATATCATAGCTGACATATACCTATACTTAATTATAGATAAAAATGTGGGGGAAAATGAAAACTCCATGAATGTATGATAAATATCTGGGCTGTTTCTATGCAGATCCCAAAAGGATCAATTTCTACCTATAGTGACTCCTGCCAAGGCTTCCAGTTATAAAATACTCAAAAGAGTTTGCCTGTCCTTTCTTCTAGGAGCTCTATGGGTCTTTGCAGCATGCCCAAGCTATGCAACCTGATTCTTCTCCAGAGATGCACACTGGGGAATCAAATCCTTGATACTTAGCTCCACAGCCAGGTGCTCCAGCAACCTGAGTACAAAGGTAAATGAGAAAAATTAAATGGCATGACTATCACAGCGCTCAGAAAGAACAACATTGTGTCTTGATTTGAAACAACTTTCTGGAAAAATTTATCTTTAGGCTAAAGTTTAATCAGTACAGCTTTTCACCTGAAGGTCTGAAAAGCCTGAATAAACATCTGTATTCAGGGAAAGAAGGTGAAATTTAATACAGAGGAAACACAAGAACATTAAGATCGAGTATATAATTTTGGAGGTCTCCTATAACTAGCACTACTTATGATGGTAGAGGTAATATTTGTAGCTATGAATCCATTTTAATAGCTCATCAGCTATTATCTGATTTAGTAGAGGTGAATTTTTGCTCTAGTGATGTGCTCTGGATACATCTAGACTAGACAATCTTAGACAACAGGCTGCCCTTAAAGGTAGTTAGGAAAGCTCAGCCGATACAGAAAGCTCACCACCAAGAATTGTTGTGGGGGCCAGAGATACCACCAACATATTAGACCGGGGTGTCCAGACTACGCCCTGGGGGCCGGATGCAGCCCCAACGCTAATTCATCCACCTCACGAAGCCTTTGTCACTCCCTGGAGCCGAAGTAAAATGTGACCGTATAAGAGGGAGGGCTTCGCGAGCCGGATTAATTGGCATCGGGGGCCTCATCCGGGCCCGGGCCGTAGTGACCAGCCCTGTGGCCCAAAAAGTTTGGGCACCACTGTATTAGACCAATAATGTGCCAGTTATACTGTTTCTCTCCCCCCCCCCCGGATTCTGTTTAAAGTTCTTCTTTTGACCATTAAAGTTCCAAACAGTTTGAAATGAGCTATTTCAATATAATGCCTGCTCATTTGGGGACCTAACAGCCTACATTCTTTTGTATGCATTTCTTAAAGTAGAATGTAGTGGCCAAAATCCTAGCAGATATGCCCCTTGGTTTAGCACAATTAGCATAAATCATGATGGTGAATTGCCACAAGTTAAGAAATTAGCCTCAACATTCACAGCCTATGCTAACCTCTTAATTTGTGGCAACTCATCACCAGGATTTACTTCAATTGTGTTGGGGTATACAAAAAGAGCCTCCTCGAAGATTGTGAATACAATCGGGAATACCCTGGGCAGCATCTTAACCACTAAGCCACCACAGTCCCATAGTAAAGGTGACACATTGGCACAAAAAGAAAGACTTTGATAGTATTTGGGAAAGTATTTATGGTCTACTAAGAAATCTTCATGTCAATTAGGCTTGTGGAAAGAACTAACAATGGAAGCAAATAAATAAATAACATTTTTTTAAAAATCAGTTGCTAAAATTGTTGCTTACCATAATAAATTGCAACTAGAGCAGTCCCATTGAATCCATGTAATTGTTACAGAGATAAAAGTTCTTTGGGGCAACCTGGATGCAGAATATGTTAGCTGTTGTGCTATGAACATATTTTTCCTGACATACTCACTTGAAGCATCCATTGTGTTAAGTACATTGATGTATCCGTGGCAACCATGATTTGAAATACAAAATATCATTGACAGTAGAAGTGAAACACAGGTTGACGTTGCACTCCTGTTCTTCTGACAGACTCCCTACAGGCAATTGATTGGCTACTGTATGTATAGACTGTTGATCTTGATAGCAGTGATGGGCAGCCAAAATTTTTACTACCACATTGTGGGTGGAGCCAATGTAGTGCGTGGAGCCAACGTCATGATGTCATGGGCGGTGCAAGCATCATGATGTCATGGGCGGAGCCAACGACGTGAGCGGTGCCAAAGTAAAAAAAAACATTAAAATAAGTACACATAAAAATACAAATTAAATAGACATAAAAATAGACATAAAAACACATAAAATACACCAAAATCACATAAAAATACACCAAAATCACATAAAAATATACATTAAAATAAATACACATTAAATGCAAATTAAATAGACAAAAACACATAAAAATACAAATTAAATACACATAAAACACATAAAAATACACATTAAAAATAAATACACATTAAATGTACATTAAAATATACCCATCCACCCCACCCCCAAAGGCGAGTCACTTATCCTGGGGAGCAGGCTGTAGGGAGCTTCAGGCTAGCAACTGCTATCTCTCCTCCCCACTTGGGAGGACAGCAAGGAGGCTGCCAACGGACTCAGCAGCAGCCACCAGTTCCTCCGTGGTTGTGTGTGGCCGCCCAACGCTCTGTGCTGCCACACTCCAAGCAGTGAATGGCTGCTTGGCTTGGCAGGCAGAGCACTGTAGGCATGCATGCGTGCCAAGCACTATAGGCCTGTATGCGCAGTGGGGGAGCTGACAAAAAGGCAAGCTCCTGAGGTGGTTCCCCCCAAAAGCTGTTACTGGTTCTCCAGGACACCGAAAAAAACTACTACCGGTTCTGGCGAACTGGTGCGAACTGGCTGCTGCCCATCACTGGTTGATAGGCCTTTGGTCTAATTTAGCATATCTAAACTTTATGTGTTGTTACAGTTGGTTAAAGAACTGCATTGATGAGCAGATGGTTATGACTACCTACAGGGAACTGCATATAATTCTGTAAAAAGCTGAGAACTAGTCTTATTTGTGTATTATTTGTAAATGTATATTCACTATTTATTACAGTGTTGTATAGGTTTTGTGATGGCTTAGTGGTTAGGACGTTGAACTTGATGACTGGAAGGTCACCAGGTCAGAGACCTGAATACTGTATGATGGAGTAAGCTCCTGTCTCTGTCCCAGCTCCTGCCAACATAGTAGTTCAAGAAATTGCAAGTAGATAAATAGGGACCACTTCGATGGGAAACTAAACAGCATTCTGTGCATTCCAGTGTCCAGTCATGCCTGCCATATGTCCATGGAAATGTCTACGAGCACTGACAGCGCTGCCTCTTTAGCTATAAGCGGAGATGAGCACTGAACCCTAGAATCGGAAGTGACTGGCTTTCGAGCAAGGGCAGCCTTTACCTTTACCTATAGGTTCTACGTTATACATCCAGCTCCTATGCAGGATCTGTCTTTTGCTATTAGAATGCCATTGAACATTTGTCCTGTGACTCAACTTTGTCCTTGTTTTACTCAATGATTAAATGAATTGCAAGAAGCACCAGTGCTGTCTGAACAATTTAATTAAACTGTGGATAATACTTGTAACAAATAATCCTTCTGTAGATTGATTAACTGCTTATTGACTTTGCAATGCATTATTTACCATATAATTGTTCATTTGGCATGAGTTATTTATGATTTTTGAAAAGCTCTCTTTCAGAACTGTCAGCAAACACAAGGTATCCCTTGCCCGCTCAATAAACATTTTGGTTGAGTAAATGAAGCAAATGTGAGTAAATTGTATGGGTTGGTGGAGGGAAGATAAAAGGAGGGAAACTGGCAGGAGCTTTAGGGCCTTTGAAATACCACGTAACCTAAAATTGGCCATTTTTTGACCCTCCCTCCACCCTGTGACTTTCCATGACCTTTGACCGACCCCCCCAAACCATGTGGTTTCTCCGTTTCCCCTGATTTGAAGAAAAATGACAGAAGCATAGACAACCCAGAGCCTGAGGACACCTGCCATCCCACCCTTGGACTCCTACCTGGCCTGGGGTGGGTGGGTTTAAAAGTCACACCAGCTCGATTGGCAGAGGACGGTCCCACCTGGAGCCTGAGGCTGCCTGCCACCCCACCCCAGGACTTCCACCTGGCTGGGTAGTTAAAATTTTGGAGTCACATGACTTTGTGCCGAACCCCCTCCCCCCATGACTTTCCATAACTTTTGGTCAAGCCCCTCCCCCCCTAAAATGGTAACATGGTATTTGAAAGACCCCTTACCTGTACATCACATTGGAAACTGAGCAGTAGTTGATGGTACAAGTACCTTCACCTCACTCAATTCCAGGTCAGATCCCTTTATTTTCTCCATGTTCATGTTTTTTTCTTTCATTATTTGATAAAATACAAATACTTTGAAATATTTGGTTACAAAATAAATCAGATGAGCTAAAAATCAGCTCAAAGCTAGCTGTTTAAAATTCATATGACAAATAATTTGGCCAATATCAAAGCAAGTGCTATTTACATGCACCAAGTTACTACAGTTCCATATGTAAAGTATTAGTATCACCAAGAGACGGAGACTTTTCTGCAGATGTAGGCTTGAAATAATGTGATGATTTAAGTGTGGCAATAAACCTCCTTTAAATATGCTCCCATTTATCCTTCTCGCTAGTGTTTCAACACAAATAACAATAAGCTCTTAAACAATCATGCTTTTGTACAATGACTGTTCAGATCTGTGCATATGGGACTACATGAATTATATTTGAAGGGTTTTTCTCTTGTTTTCTATCACCAACCTGGCATCCTCCTGCTATTTTGGACTGCAATGACCATCTCCCTTAATCTTTGCCCATGCTAATAGAGGTTGATGGACATTGTAGTACAAAACATCTGGAACGTACAGGATTCAGGGAAGGTAACCTGTATATTGTGGAATCATTTCTGATAGCCCAATGACCAAAGCTGAAGATAAAGTTGTCCAGAATACAATTCTACAAACTAGAACTTTTCCTGGCGGCAGATATTAAATAAGTAATACAGCCAGGTTTCCTGCTGCATGCTTATCATTGTACATTATAATTTAAAACATTACTTCAGCATTTTAACTTTTTTTAAACTCTCTTTCCCTTCTGACTCAATGAAGGCTTGAAAGCAGCAGTAGAATGTTAAGTTTGTACAATCCATTTTATAGCTAGTTGCTTCATTGTAAGTCCCCAAACAAGAAAGTCCTAGTTAAATCCATGTCATCCAAGTCCCAGGTATGGAGTTCTTTGGGGGCAGACAAGTTATTAGCTTTGCATATATTTTTAAACTAATTAGGTTGTCTCCAAACTTAGCCTCAAATATGTATGTCAGCTAGGAAATGTTCGTTTTAAATGAGCTGTCGATCCTGTCTAACATTTAATTTAGCTGAGCACAAACCTCATGGAATGGAGCTCAAAAAAGTAATGTTAATTTTTGTTTCACTCAGCAATCAGTATAAATGCCAGATATACCGCAGCTGCTAAATTAAATGTGTACTTAAGGAAAGTGTTATTTTATATCAATAACATTTCAGTGCATTAAAATATGTGCATAATTCCAACTTTTTTAAAACTAGAGAGACAAGAAAAGAGAGAGAAAACAGAAAACAGAAAGGCCAAGATTTTTTGGGACTTCAGAGTCCCTCATTTGTAAAATTTTCTTAGCTAAATGCAGACAAACAACAATGTACAGTATTTGCCTTTTAAAACCCATCCACCATTGATAATTCAGGTTGTGAAAACCATGTCTTTTTATGGAGGGATACTATATTAAATTATTTTTCTTCAAACATTTCAGATGCCTTCTTGAAGTTTTTTCCAGAGGTTCTAGATTACTATATTCTTGTGTTGTTCTGACCCAAGCTTTACTCACTCACTCTCTATGTATAAGCTAAAACTGATTGGAGCACCAAAACAAAAGTCTGGAAAGCTTCACTGTAGGTATTTTATTAAGATTAAAGTTTTTACTATTAAAAACTAGGAAATCGTAGTCTACTTATGTCACTTTCTTGCTTTTTCTTTGGGCTCTGAAGAATCTTTCTCATCTCTCTGTGTTCTCACCCAGTATTTTTAATCAACCTAATATTTATTTTTAATGTATGTTTTCTGTATCAAGAAAAGAAACCCTGCTAATAATTAATTTTCCATAGTCATTCAATCCTAAGTTTACTTATTACAATGTTGGAAGGCCAGATTCACCCCAGTTATGTCTAGCAGATCATTCTTTTTATGACCTTTCATATTAAGGGCAGGTAAAATGTGGTCCTCCAGGAATCCTGAGTGTATGCTACAACTCCCAGCATTCTTCCTGATTGGCTATTTGGCCTGTTTCTGCTAGCTATAATCTACTGTTCATGTTTGTAAGGCTGAATGTTGAGTCTAGGTAAATGTCGCTGTTAAGGTTATTATTTGTGTGGGTTAGCAGAGAGCGTGTAAGTCTTACTCAAATGTAGTGTTGTGCCACTGGACTTCCTACACACAAGGAAGACGGCAGCATTGTGCAACAGAAAGACAGCTTTAGTTTCTTGTGCTAGTATATTTACAGTGGTCAAACATAAATAAAGATATAGTCTCTGCAAAACGTATATACAGTAATACTCCGGATAACGATTGCATCAGATAACGCTAGAATCGGATAACAATGCAAGTTTTTTGGAAAAAACTTGCATCGGATAACGATTCTTTAGTGTTATCTGAGGCAATGGTCTGTGGGTGTGGGGTGGATTGGGTTCTTGCACCTCTCCCCCCCCCCCAACTTCCTGCATTCCAAGCTATCGCTGCACTGGGGGTGGGTAACCCCCCCCCCCAGCACAGCATTAGCTTTAAAGGCAGGGAGGGAAAGAAAGAGACGCGATTGGATCTCTTTCTTTCCCTCCCTGCTTTTACTTTAAAGGCAGGGAGGGAAAGAAAGAGATGTGATTGGGTCTCTTTCTTTCCCTCCCTGCCTTTAAAGCGGTTTGTCCCTGAAGACAGGGCTTTTTTTTTTTTAGCGTTGTTCAATGCATGCATCGGACAATGCTAAAAATCAGATTACGTCATGACTTGTGGAACCAAGTCATAACGTTATCCGGGGTTTTACTGTACACTGAATAAACAGTCTCTTTGCCTCAGCAGTAAAGGACATTGGAAACTTTCAAGGTCCTTCGAGAGGCTAACTAGAAACAGTTCAGATATAAGCTTCTAGATTGCTTACATTTCTTCGGTTGATAGTTCAACAGCAAAACATTTCCTTCACAGCAGTTCAGAAAGATAGAAGCCAAGAACCTTTTAGACTTCAAGTACCCTGGCAAGGCAGTTTAGCATACAAGCACAAACAAACACTCCAGCAAGAGAGAACAGACTACCTCCTCTAGTACTGTCCAGTGCAGGTTTAGTCCAGTATAGGTTTAGATGAGCTTTGCCTGAGCTCCTCTTCAGTGTTCCAACAACTCCAGCATAAGATCCAAATTTAGTCCTCCTCCAAACAAGGGCTTTGCAGGCACTATTTTATAGAACATTACATATTGCTACATACATCAGTGAGATCAGCTGTGCTAGTCAAACACAAGCCCTATAGACACATACAATCACATACATACATCCTATGCAATACATAGTGTAATACTTTATCCCTGACAGTCACCCTTGCTCGAAAGCCAATTGTATCTGACTTTAGGGTTCAGTGCTCATCTCTGTTTATAGCCAAAGAGCCAGCACTGTCTGCATCTGCAGACATTTCCATGAACATGTGGAAGGCTTGCCTCAATACCAGAGTGCACAGAACGATGTTTACCTTCCTACCAAAGTGGTTCCTATTTATCTACTTGCAATTGTTTGCTTTTGAACTGCTAGGTTGGCAGGAGCTGGGACAGAGATGGGAGCTCACTCCATCATGCAGTACCTGGAAATCAAACTCCGACTTCCCAGTCAGTGAGTTCAACATCTTAACCATTTAAGCCACTGCAGTCCCCAATGTTGAGTTTACCAAACTATAAAAAAAATCATTAGCCTTTCAAAATATGTTGCATACTTATTGCACTGTGTTCCAGACCCTGGTAAGATGACCTGGTATCTCCTGTACCCTCCATTTCCACAAACTCTATGCTCACATATTATAAAGCATTGTGTTTTATTTAGAACTAATTGGTAGCAGATATTTAAAAGGCCACTGCCTGGGTCAACCACAACATCTGTGTAATATAGGGCAGTGTTCCCCAACCTTTGGATTTTGGATTTCAATTCCCGGAAGCCTAAGTCAGTACATTGGCTGATCAGTTCTTTGGGGAATTGACTTAGGCTTCTGCGAATTGAAGTCCAAAAACCAAAGGTTGAGGAACACTGGTATAGGGAACAGCTCAATAAGTTGTCATTGATTGCTGGTGGCACAGTAGTTAAACTGCTGTACTGCAGCCAAAACATTGTGAATTGGATCCTGAAGGGATTAAAGTTTGACTCAGCCTCCCATCCTTCCAAGGTCGGTAAAATGAGTACCGAGCATGTTTTGGACAAAATGCTAATTTCCATTTGAACCACCCAGAGAGTACACTAAGCATTTTGGGGTGGTATCTAAGTGTAATTGCTATTGTCATTCGACCTCCACTCTTCGACAGCAATTTGTATCTGAGAATGCATTTTTTTTCCTGAAGCAGGAAAAATGTCATTGGTGTGAATTTGTTTAAGGTGGATCCCAGCTTACAAAGAAGTGACCCACACACTATACCACAATAGGTATAGGCTTTTAAACTCTGGATGACAGGCTTCCCACAGCACTACTTGCTGCCCTAAATTAAACAGTCTGTGGTGCTGCCCTGGAACTGTTTCTAGGTGTCCCTTGCATATTATTATTATTATTATTTATTATATTTGTTACCCCGCCCCAATCGGGAGAACCCGACTCTGGAGAGAGAGAGAGAGAGGATAGAGGAACCTTCTGTATGGAAGGTTCTATATGGATAGAGGAACCCAGGTGGCAACCTTCCTAAGTGCTCTGTCTTGCTGGGCTGCAAACTGAGCATCTTGGTATATCTGCAGGGCAAGGAAAGCATGGATTCTCATTTGTTTGCTTCATCTAATGAACAGAGAGAACATTTTAAAGGAGTTTTGCTACAAACCAGCATCCATAAAATTGTACATCTGACAAGATGTGTAGTATACCTACACAGCTTGCTTCATATAAAGACTAGAATGTTCTTTTGACTGGGTAGCTAATATTTTCAGGGGGAGGTAAATTGTTTATGTATTAATGTTACTTGTTTGGTAATTAAAGTGATAGATAAAATATCCTTTATCCTTTCTGTTTCTGGCAGTTTACAATATAAGCAAGTGTACAATATGTACAATATAAACAAGAGTACAATATAAAGTCAGCATCCTCTTTATAGAAACAGGGCAACGACATTAGTGGTTCTCCCATTCTGATCAATCCATGAGAGGCCAGAGACACAAAGGGGAATAAAGATGATGCTCCCACCTACTCCTCCGGGCCCTGCCATCGACGCCCGGAGGAGAAAGCACCACCGGCTGCGGGTGGTTGTAGGACACTCTCGTCCACACCTCAGAGGCCCTGGAGGAAGAGAAAACACTGCCGGCTGCGGGCGGTTGGAAGACACTCCCGCCCACCCCTCCAGGCCCCATCACCGATGTCTGGAGGAGGAGAAAGCACCGCCAGCTGTGAGCGGTTGGACGATGCTCCCGCCCATCCCTCCGGGCCCTGCCATCAATGCCCGGAGGAGGATAAAATGCCGCTGGCTGCAGGCAGTGGGAGGATGCTGTATGCATGCTACTTGATTGTATTGCTACATTGTATTGCTCAATTGTACTGCTACATTTTATTGTTATTTTTTTACTGTGTGGTGTTCTATTCTATTGTATTGTTATATTCTATTGTATTCTATTATTGATTATATTGTTGATATATTGAGATTTCTGTGAGCTGCCATAAGTCTCGTATGTCAAGTGGACGGCATACAAATCCAATAAATGAAATGAAATTGAATGAATCTGCTAGAGCTGGGCAAAATGCTTTCAAACACATCATTACTTATTTAATAAACAATTACAATAGCTGTTTATTATATAAGGAATATGGACTTCTTAAATTTATTTATTTATTATTTAATATTTATTTAATTGGATTTCTATTGCTGCCCCCTCATCGAAGTGACTCTGGGTGGCTCACAATCACCATAAAAACATTCAAATATAAAACATCCCCACGACAATAAAATCACAAAAACATTTAATGTTTAAAACCTTTAAAATACCCTTCCAGCCACAATAAGTTAAAAAACTGAAACTGAAAACCAGAATGACTTTCATATAAATTGGGGGGGGGGGGCTGCCCCACCAGCAGCACCCCACACCTACTGTGCCAGCCAGGTTTCTAGACCCTTTCTGAAGGTCAGTCACTCTGCCTGGAGGCACAACGCAGTCAGCAGAAGGTTCCACAGGGTCAGAGCAGATGCCGAAAAGGCCCTCCTTCCAGTGCTAGAGAGGCGAGCTTCTCTAGCTGATGGGACCATTAGGGACCCCCCCCCTTGCTCGGGCACGATGAGCAGATGTCCTTGGGGTAATGTGGTTCTTAAGTAACCTGGTCCACAACCATGTAGAGCTTTAAAGGTAATCACCAACACCTTGAATTGCACCCAGAGGCACACCGGCAGCCAATGGAGCTCCTGCAACAGGGGTGAGGCATGGGCATAACGCCAACACCCCATCACCACATGGGCAGTTGCATTTTGCACCATTTGCAGCCTCCAATGGTCATCAAAGGCAGCCCCATGTAGAGTGTGTTACAATAATCTAGTCTGGAGGTGACCAGAGCATGTGTGACCATAAAGCAGGGTCCAGGAGCGGGCATAATTGATGAATCACGTGAAGTTGAGTAAAAGTCCTTTTGTAACCTGTCTTATTTTGCTGTGCTCAGTAGCAATGTCCAAAAAAGTTTCTTCTCACTGTAAGACAAGAAGATTGGAAAGACAACAAGCCGATCATTGAAATAATGTGCACATTTGTCAGATTGATTCCTGCATGTTTTGTTAAATACAAACTTTTATGTCCCGTGCAAAACTTTCCCTAATAAGTACAAGCTGGCCTTTCCTTCCTTGTATGAATGCTATATTTTCATATTTTTAAAACCATACACTCCATCTCTTGAATTTTATTTTGTTTATTTTGTTTTGTTTTCTGATACTCCATCTCTTGTCATAGTAGAAAGGTTGCTTATATGATTGGGGAAAACAGAAAACTGTAGATGTAAGATGAGAGAGAGAGAGCACTTATCCAAAGGGCTAAATGTGAGAAGAGAGATATTTTATGTATACATGTTTATTAAGATCTTATTTGTTTATGTATACATTTACATCCCACGTTTTTTCACATGCCTTTTGAAGCAACAAAATGTTAGAAAAATAAACACATATGTTGTTCTTGAAAGAAGGAAATCGATGGGAGCAGCAAGCGAAAGCGTAAAGACTCATCATCCAGGGGCTCAATTAAAAATAACCATCAACCCAGCAAAACAAACATCTGCTAAAAAGAGAGAAAAGGTCCTGACAAGATGGCAAAAACCATTCATTCCTGTCTATCAAAATAATTGGTTTTATTTTGATGCCTGACACTCTTTCACAGTCTGCTGGGAAACTACATGGGGTGAATTGTGTGTCTTATTTCACTCCAACTGACCTTTTCTAACCCTAAAATGCAGTCATGGTATATTAGATCTTCCTCCACTGCTTCCTTCCCTGCCCTTGAAACTGCTTAGCTTACAAAAGGGTTTGGATGGTATGCTATGGATTAGGTCAAACCCTGGCTGCAAGTTAGTAGAAAGCACTTCTGCAAGGTGAAAGGCCTGGTTTCGCCTGTCTTCTCTACTTACTGCAGCTGTTTTTACTATATTTCGCACTGTGCCTTAGTCTTGAGAAGCAGTATACAATGCTAGAGGAATACAATGGTGCAGCTATGTGGGAAGGATTGGTGAAAAGAATAGGTCCAACTTTTTACACAAGTGAAAATGGAAGTGTGTTACTTTCTTGAAAGACCAACATTTAGCACAATCCGTTCTTTCTTTCACCAGTTGGAATAAAATACACATGTTTCCTTTTACATGCTTAACTTTTAAGCTGAAATCCTGTTGAGAGGGGAGAAATGCATGAAAAGGCAAAGCATAAGCTGTACCCTCTGTTCATTAGCAGACTATCCAGTTGGTTGTGCCAGTGGTTATACACCTAATATAGCAATGAATAGGTGCAAAATACATCCCATCATAGGAGTAAAACCTCTTATACAAATGCACTTCCAACCTGTGCCTCCTTAACAAGATTATGACCCAAATCTTTATCTTTTAATTCCAGACTTAAGAGAAAGTAAGCCATTCTTCCTAAGAACTACCAGCAATTTAACAGAGACCTGTTCTCTCCGCACATTTAATGGTGGTTTCTTAACTTCAAAGCCATATAAGAGAATCCAATTAGTACCTATTCCTGTTTCTCCTGCAGGCTGATCAGTAGGACTTTCTGTTGTGACAATTCCAGTCATCTTTCATTCTATGATCTACCATTGAGTATTGAATCTGTTTCCATCCATAATTAAAGAAGTGATTTCCTTCTGTTATTTACTATATGAATCTGTACTGTCTAGGCTCTTTATATAGCCAATTACTCCAGCTACCTGGATCTGCGAGTCAAGGCCAATGGAAGGATCCTTTAATCCATTTTGTTCCAGAGAGGAAAAATAAGGTTTTGATTTCTAATTGTAGGACAGAAAGGGTCAAAATTCTGCTGAGAGATTTGCTGTA